>JASDFA010000016.1:68303125-69515000 GCA_035772735.1 Datura wrightii | reverse complement strand
AGAGCATGTTTGATTGATTTCAGTGGTTGTTGTGATGATCATTTGCCTCTCATTGAGTTTGTGCATAATAACAGCTACCATTCCAGCATTCAGATGGCTTCATTAGAGGCTCTTTATTGGTGAAGATGTAGATCGCCTATTGGCTGGTTTGAAGTCGGTGAAGCTGCGATGATGTCACGACCCGAACTACACCCGGATCGTAGCCACGGGAAAAGGGACCCCCAGAGACACCAAGACGAACCATGGAACATGCATACATCTAATCTCATTTAAGTAAAGTGGAATGCTTAACATAAACATAGACAGAAACATAAACATAGCATAACACCAGAATACTAAGCATACACATGAGTTGAATACTATACATTGTCTGAAAGACTCTACTACATACGATTGATTGATCGGATAACATCCCCTACTAACCCAAACGACACTGAAACATAAGATAACATAAAAGTCTATCAATCAGCCCTGAGAACATGAGGAATCACCAATAAACTAAGAACGTAAGCTGAGATGAACTATGGATGAGGATGAGCCTGAGATCCGGACCCTGTATCATGAAATGATACAACATAGAAGGTATGCATTCAGTACGTGGAATGCATCGAGTATTCAGGGTAAGTAAAACGCACATTTAAAAGTAAAACAAAACTCATAAGTAACATAGGAGAAGGACATCATGCATTTATCATAAACTTTGTAAGTTAACATAAGGCTCAAGGCTTTCAAACCATTCATAAAGCGTTCATTAACATAATAATAAGTAAACATTATAAAAACGTAACTTGAGCCAATAACATAAGTATAACAATGCATAAAACATGCGGAACAATGGGAGGACTCATCATAATGACACCAGTATGGTAGAGCCTTTCATGATGCCCCAACTATCTCACTCTAGTGGGCAGAGATGACCCTGGCTTGCCAGGCGAGGGTCGTGCATTAGGCGTGATATCACATTTGAGGGGATCAGTATCTATAAAATATATAACATTAGAACCCACGGTGGCACGTGGTTGAGAGACACCGACATAGTCCTTTGAAGCCGGGCTACTCGGTGCTAGACACAGCTCCCAAAAACATGCATATAGGCTCATATGTAAATCAATAAGATCATGCATTAAAAATTCAATGGCTAAGATATAACATTTATAATCATTGATCCCCTTTAAGACATGCTTAGCCAAGAATCATAGGTCCTTTTCATCGGCCAATATCATAAATCGATAAATCATGTAATTCGTTCATAAATCGTAAATCATCCTTCAACATATGGGCATTGCCCAATACTTTGACATATTCAATTCCTTCAAAAATATGCTCATAAACATGGGTAACTTGAAATCATGCTTTCCCATCATCAATAAACTCAAATTATAGAGTACTCATCATAAATCATAACTTTCAGGAATCTTCATCAATGGGCATTTTAGATTTAAAAGACTTGAAACATGATTTTAAAGAAAATAATATATAACCTGCTCATCATTCATAATTCAATAATTAAAACTCAATTAAATCAAACCCATAAAGAGAAATCACATTTTCATGCATTTGGGTAAAACCCCATAGAACTTGAATAGGAGAACTCATGATTACATCAAAATTTGGGCATGGGTGTGAAAGGAATCACCCATTCTAAAATCCTACATACCTAGGAATGGATTGCTTTTGAGGTTCCTTCAATACACACAAAGAAACTGCTGAAAATTTGGGGAAAAAGACCTTGAATCTCCCTTAATCTCTCTCTATGCTTTTGCATGAGAATGGGTATGCATAAAGGACATAACTCATCTTATCACACCCAGAAAGTATACAAAATGACGTAGTATAGGGTCTCAAAGCATGGAAAAGTCAATAATGCCCTTAAAATTATTTCCTTGAAAACTGTTCCGGACGAACCAACAACCGATCCAACAGGTCGTTGCAACAAACCACGACTCATGGTATCGAGTCATTGGATCCACTATCCCATGACATCCTCAGATTATTCTGCGACTCGTCTGGACGAGTCGTTGCTTAAATCAATGGGTTGTTGGATCGACCGTTATCAACCCCTTGACCAAATCTTACTTTCCTTTCCACGAGCCTTACCACAACTCATGGTGGCATCCAAAAAGTCGTGGTCTCCATCAGTTGAATGCACTAAAATATTCAACCCTTAAAAAACGACTAGAAAAAATGGATTGTTGTCTCTTATAATAAATCGTGGGATGCCCCGTTGTTCCCCGTTTAGCCCAAGTCCAGTTCTTCCAACGACTGGTAACAATGACTCGTTGTTCCTGACAATGAATCGTTACACCATCAGTTGTCACCACTGCTTCCGTGAACCTCCACTCCACGACTGCTTTCGACGACTCATGGTATCCACCCACGAGTCGTTGAGTCGTCCGTTCTATGATGTTTTTGCCAATTTTATGCACTTTTCAAATTAAATTCCCGGGTCTATTCTTAGTCCTTTCCGGGGTATTACAATATCTCCCCCTTGGAAACATTCGTCCTCGAATGTAGGAAACAAGAAGCAAACAGAAACATACAATTTACAGCCATATACTAATCATTTTAACCGAAATTTTCATGGAATGACTACCTCCGAATCAAACCATATAGCTAAACAAATCTCATACTTCACATACACATTCATACATATAAAAGAAACTTGCACCCATGAACTGAATATGAAAACTAGATAGAGTCATAAGGAAAAACTGATACCTCAAGTCGAAACTGAGTTGGTAGAGAACAAATGTGGATATCTATCCATCATATCCGCTTTGGATTCACATGTAGCTCCCTCAACATGCTGATTTCTCTATAAAACTTTAACCAAAGCTACTTCTTTGTTTCTCAACTTTTGGACCTGACGATCCAAGATTTCAACTAGAATTTCTTCCTAAATGAGGTTGTCTTTTACCCCAATGTTGTTTACTAGGACCACCAAGGCTGGGTCACCAAACACTTCTTCAAAAGTGACACATGAAAGATGGGATGAACTGAAGATAACTCTGATGGCAAGTCCAACTCATATGCCACCTTACCAACTCTTCTCACAACCAGTAGGGGCCAACATAGTGGGGACTGAGTTTCCCTTTCTTTCTGAACCGCATGACTCCCTTCATGGGAGATACCTTTAGAAATACCCAGTCGTCCACATCAAACTCTAAATCCCTTCTCCTCACATCAGCATATGATTTATGATGACCCTGAGCGGTTTTTAACCGGTCTCTTATCAACTGGACCTTTAGCATGGCCTCATGAACCGTATCAGGTCCTATCGTGGCTGCCTCACCAACCTCAAACCATTTGACGGGAGATCTACACTATCGCCCGTAAAAAGCCTCGAACGGTGCCATATGGATACTAGAGTGATAGCTGTTATTATAAGCAAACTTGATTAAGGGAAAATGATCATCCCAACTACCTTTAAAATCCATACACATGCCCTCAACATATCCTCAAGAGTATGGATTGTTTGTTCTGCCTGGCCATCTATTTGCGGATGGAATGTTGTACTGAGCTTAACTTGAGTCCCAAGTTCCCTTTGAAAAGACCTCCAAAACTGAGAGGTAAACTTAGTACCTCGGTCTGAAATAATAGACAAGGGCACTCCATGAAGTCGAAAAAACTGCCGAATATACAACTTGGCATAATCATCTGCTGAATCCGAGGTCTTGACCAGTAGGAAATATGCAGCCTTAGCTAACCTGTCTACCATCACCCAAATGGAGTCATAGTGTCAGCATGTACAAGGTAGGCCTGTAACAAAATCCATATTTATTTCCTCCTACTTCCAAGTGGGAATGTTAATATCCTGAAGTACACCTCCCGGCCTTTGATGCTCGTCTTTCACTTGCTGACAGTTGGGAAATTTAGCTATGAACTCCGCAATGTCCTTCTTCATCCTATCTCAACAATAGATTTCTCGCAAGTCCTGATACATCTTCATGGATCCCGGCTGGATGGAATATCTAGTACCATGTGCCTCATGCAATATCCGAACTCTCAAATTATCAACGATTGGAACACATAGCCGACCCTGGTATCTTAGCACCCCATCTCCCCCTTTGGAGAAAACCTCCACCTTTTGACTCCGCACTGCCTCCTTCAGCTTTCTCAAAGTCAGATCCTCATCTTGCCTAGATTTAACATCGACCACTAAGGATGATTTTGACCCTTTGTGCACAATAACACCGCCAACAGTTGTGTCGATCAATCTAACTCCCATTCTTGCAAGTAGGTGGACATCCTTCACCAACTCCTTCTTTCCCTCATCCACGTGGGACACACTCTCCATAGAGAGCCTACTAAGAGCATCCGCGACCACATTAGCCTTGCCCGGATGGTAGAGGACACTCATGTCATAGTCCTTTAGTAACTCCAACCACCTCATTTTCCACTGATTTAGATCCTTCTGTGTGAAAACATTGTAATCTCTTGTGATCCGTAAATACGTCCACGTGGATCCCATACAAGTAATGCCGCCATATTTTCAATGCAAACACCACCTCGGCCAACTTGAGATCATGGGTCGAGTAATTATTTTCATGAACTTTCAGCTGCCTCAAGGAATAAGCTATTACCTTCCCATGCTGCATCAACACACACCCCAGTATATGTGAACGCTCGGCACATGTGCCCAGACCTACCACACCCATAACAAACATCTAAGCCGAGCAAGCACTCCCTGTCATGACTCTTGTCGCAGTTCTCGTAGGCTGGAGAGATATAATCTAACTGGGTGCCCTTCCGATTCCTCGACACTAAAGCCCTGCTCTTTTGATCACCCCTAGGCCTGGATGGAACACTAGCTGATGACGGTGCTAGGGCTAGTGCTCTCTGCTGAAACTGTGGACAGTAGCCACCGTCGGACCTCTGATGTGAAAACCCACGGCTATCCATCCAAGCCCTCTTTACCTCCCTCTCCCTCGCATGAGCCACCTCCATCTGCTGGGAGTACACCACTATGGGAGAAAAGTCCATATCCTGGTGGAGCATTGTATTCCTGCAATCCTTGTCTAAATATGAAGCCACGCCATGAACGAATCGGCTCACCTGCGCCCTCTAATCCATCACTAACTATGGGGAATACTTTAACAGATGAGTGAACTCAAGCGCTCCAGCATGATCATCTTTCCTTTCTTGAGGTTCACAAACTCAGCTGCCTTTAATTCCCTCATCTCCCGAGGGAAGAACCTATTGAGAAAAGCCATGTAGAACTTATCCTAGCTGATAGGGCCCGCTTCCGCTGTCCTGCTGTCCTTCCATTTCTTGTACCAAATATGAGCAACCTCTTTTAGCTGATAAGAGGCCAAGTCCACGCACTCCCCATTTGTCACCCCCATAACCTAAGTGAGCTTCAAGATCCCTTCAATGAACTCATGTGGGTCCTCGTCTACCTTGGATCCTATAAACTCAGGAGGGTTCATCCTCATGAAGTCTCTAATCCGAGTCTCCACTGCATTGCCATTTTTTGGAACCTGTGCAACAGCCTGCTATCTGACTTGAGCGGTTAAGGCCTGAGCCAACATCTGAATAGCCACTTGAAACTCAATGTGGGCGGTTGGCTCTGGTTCCTGTGGCTCCTGAACAGGTGGGGCTTGCTGATACCCATGGTCATTGCCATCTCTGTAGCCTTCATCATTTCCATTCCTCCTTCCGTTAATTCTTCTAGGAGCCATAATTTTGCAATTGTGAATCGCACGAATTAGAAGTATGGAAAGACTTTTCATCGCATGACAAAGAATACGAAAGAAGGGAATATTACCTAAACGTCTAGTAGCCTCTCCGTCATAGGTGTGACGCACTTCACACCCATGAAAAACACTATACTTAACATGACTTTCAGACACCGTAGGACACTTCAAAGCTATGGCTCTGATACCATGTTTTTCACAACCCAAATGTACACCCAGATCGTAGACACGGGACAAGGGACCCTGAGAGACCCCAAGTCGACCCATGACACATGCATAAATATAATCTCATTTAAGTAAAGTGTAATACTTAACATAAACATAGCAGAAATGTAAACATAGCATAACACCAAAAATACTAATCGTACACATGAGCTGAATACTACACATTGTCTGAAAGTCTCTACTACATGCGATGGGTTAATGGAAAAACATCCCCAACTAACCTGAACAACACAAAAACATAAGCTAACATAAAATTTAGTCAAACAACCCTCGAAACATGAGGACTCACCAGTAATCTGAGAACGTAAGATGAGATAAACTACGAATGAGGATGAGCCTGAGATCCGGACCCTGTATCATGAAATGATACAACATTAGAAGGAATGCGATCAGTACGTGGAATGTACCAAGTATGTAGGGTAAGAAAAATGGACATTTAAAAGTAAAAGAAAACTCATAAGTAACGTAGGAGAAGGACATCATGCATTTGTCATAAACTTTGTAAGTCAACATAAGGCTCAAGGCTTTCAAACCATTCATAAAGCGTTCATTAACAGAATCATAAGGAAACGTTATCAAAACGTAACTCGAGCCAATAACATAAGTATAACAATGCATAAAACATGTGGAACAATGGGAGGACTCGTCATAACCGACACCATTATGGTAGAGCCTTTCATGATGCCCCAACTATCTCACTCTAGTGGGCAGAGCCGACCCTAGCTTTCCAGGAGAGGGTTGTGCATTAGGTGGGATATCACATTTGAGGGGATCAGTATCAATACGATATACAATATTAGAACCCATGGTGGCACGTGGTTGTGAGACACCGACATAGTCCTTTGAAGCCGGGCTACACGGTGCTAGACACAACTCCCAAAAACATGCATATAGGCTCATACGTAAAACAATAACATCATGAATTAAATATTCAATGGCTAAGATATAACATTTATCATCATTGATCCCCTTCAAAACATGCTTAGCCAAGAATCATAGGCCCTTTTCATCGGCCAATATCATAAATCGATAAATCATGTAATTCGTTCATAAATTGTAAATCATCCTTCAACATGTGGGCATTGCCCAATACTTTGACATATTCAATACTTTCAAAAATATGCTCATAAACATGGGTAACTTGAAATCTGCTTTCCCGTCATCAATAAACTCAAATTATAGAGTATTCATCATAAATCATAACTTTCACGAATCTTCATCAATGGGCATTTTAGATTTAAAAGACTTGAAACATGATTTTAAAGAAAATAATATATAACCTGCCCATCATTCATAATTCAATAATTAAAACTCAATTAAATCAAACCCATAAAGAGAAATCACATTTTCATGCATTTGGGTAAATCCCCAAGAACTTGAATAGGAGAATTCATGATTACATCGAAATTTGAGCATGGGTGTGAAAGGAATCACCCATTCTAAAATTCTAAATACTTGGGAATGGGTAGGTTTTTAGGTTCCTTCAATACCCACAAAGAAATTGATGACAATTTGGGTAAAAAGACCTTGAATCTTCCAAAATCTCTCTATGCTTTTGCATGTGAATGGGCATGCATAAATGACTTAACTCATCTTATCACACTCAAAAAGTATACAAAATGACGTAGTTTAGGCTCTCAAAGCATGGAAAAGTCAAAAATGCCCTTAAAATTATTTCCCTGAAAACTGTTCCGGATGGACCAATGAACGATCCAATGGGTCATTGCAACAAACCACGACTCGTGGTATAGCGTCATTGGATCCACTGCCCCATGACATACTCATATTCTTCCCATGAATCGTTAGGACGAGTCATTGCTTAAATCAATGGGTCATTGGATCAATCGTTGTCAACCCCTTGACCAAATCTGACTTTCCTTTCCATGAGACCTCACCACAACTCATGGTGGCATCCAACGAGTCGTGAATTCCATCCGTCGAATCCACTACAATCCTCAACCATCAAACAACGACTAGAAACAACGGACCATTGTCTCTTATAACGAATCGTGGGACGCCCCGTTGTTCCCCCCTCAGCCCAAGTCTAGTCCTTCCAACGACTGGTACAAATGACTCGTTGTTCCTGACAATGAGTTGTTACACCGTCTTGTTTTAACTACTGCTTCACTGAACCTCCACTCCACGAATGCTTTTGACGACTTATGGTATCCACCCATGAGTCGTTGAGTCATCTGTTTTATGATATTTTTGTCAGTTTTCTGCACTTTTCAAATTAAATTCCTGGGTCTATTCTTAGTCCTTTCCAGGGTATTAATGATGATAGGACCAGATTCAGTCCATGAGGTTATGGAGAATGTTCAGCTCATAAGGGAAAGGTTGAAGACAACTCAATGTCACCAAGAGTCCTATGCGGATGTGAGAAGGAGACAACTTGAGTTCAAAGTTGATGATTGGGTGTTTCTGAAGGTATCTCCCATGAAGGGAGTGATGAGATTTAGAAAGAAAGGGAAACTCAGTCCCCGTAATGTTGGCCCGTACCAGGTTGTGAAACGGGTTGGCAATGTAGCATATAAGTTGGAGTTTCCCTCATAATTGGCTTTATTCCATCCAGTTTTCCATGTATCGCTCTTAATGAAGTGTTTGGCTGATCTAGCACTAGTTGTTCTAGTGGAAATATTGGATCATCAGGTTCGAATGCTAAGAAAAAAAGAAGTATCTTCAGTTAAAATTTTATGGAGGAACCAGCATGTCGAGGGAGCTACGTGGGAAGCCGAAGAAAATATGATGGCTAAATACCCACATCTATTCCCTACCTGCTCAGTTTGTTTTTGCCCTAAAACACTGTTCAGTTTCATGTTCAGTTCAATTCAAGCAAGGATAGTAGTAGAATCCTTACCTTTTATACTTGTGTTTAATTCCTACCAAGAGTGAACGTATATGTAGCTTAGGAATGTGTCCCAGTTTCTTTCATGTAAAACCATTTATGTATGATTCATGAATTCAGTTCTGAACAGAGGTAGTCATTCCGTCAGCTTTTAGCTTCTATGATTAGTGTTTAAATATGATGATTGCATTTCTCTACTTTTTTGTATGTTTTCCAACATCCAAGGACAATTGTTCCCAATGGGGAGTTATTTTTATACCCCAAAAGACCTAAGATCAAACTCGAGAGTTGAAATACAGAAAATAGTGTTTTCTGCACCAGGTCACAAAACAGGTCATCCGGTAACTAGTCAGGATGACCACGACTCGTTAAGTACTCGTGGTGGGAAGTTGGACTTAAGCTGGAATTTCTGGTTTTTGGGTCACCACGGACATGACCATGAGTCGTGGTCAGAACCATAACTTGTTTAGTTAGTCTTGGTTAAGGGCGAGGCGAAGGAAGAAGAAAATGGGCAGTAAAGGAAATGGGAGGTGACCACGAGTCGTGGTCACCAGCAACGACTCGTTAAGTCCACCATGATGAGCCCTAATGAAATTTTGGTAGTGCACTTGACGACATGTTGTTCTATTAATTCTTGTTCTTACTGCATTGGTGTGTGGCCGACATTAATGTATATCTAAAAAGTCCGATTTCACTCGAGAGAGCACGAAATTGGAAAGTTGTGAATTAATAGGGTATTGTTCTTAACTTGATTTGGGAAAATCGAGTTTTGATGTGCTTTCCTGATAGAAATATACTTGAAAGTCGTATTAGTCAATTTAGGAACCGAAATTGTATTGCGAGGTCATGAATTGCATTTGATCACAGAAATGTAGACGGATGGTTTATGATTCTTAAGTGAGATTAAATACGAGAGTTTTAATCTCTTGGCGAATGTTCTTGGCTAGCAACTGGAAGAAGGGATTAACCAATTTATGATGATAATCAGTTCATTACATGTTCTTAACCTTGGCATGCTCATATCCATAGTTTAAATTCAAAGTAAATAGTTGTCAGTAGTTTTAGTACATAATTTATAAAACAAACTTTTCAATTGTTGGTTACGTTGTTGTCAGCATATTTAGAAGTGAGATAGAATATAGTATACTTAAGCAATTTTCACTTATCCAGAGTCTCCTTGGATCGATACTTGGCTTACTTAAGCCACTTACTACTTGTTTGACCACGTGCACTTGCGTGTCGATTTATAACCCCAACCAAACCAACCGAACAAGTTTTTGGCGCCGCTGCTGGGGAGACTAGGCAATTGGTGAAATTGTGTTAAGTGTAAATTTACTGTATTTTTATTTTATTTTCTTAAGTGTTGACAACTTGGTCTTAGCCTGTATTTTGCAGACTTAATCTCTGTGAACACTGGCAAGAGACAAAGAGCTGGTGGAATCTTATATAGACCCTGAACGTATATTTCATAGTAAACGGAGAGAAGCTCTACAGAGAAAGCTGAAGTTGCTCAGACAGACTATTATGGAGCAACAAAATCCACCGGTTGTAAGGGCAGTGTTAGTGCCCGAAGAAGCAGCAGCAAGGCCGGTTCGCGAGGTGGCAATCCCACATGCCAACAATGTAACATCCAGTATCCGCAAACCAGAGCCTGGAGGGAGATTTGAACTCAAGCAAAATATGGTGCAACTGCTGCACACAAGCGGGCAATTTACTGGTCTCCCTCATGAAGACCCACAACAACATCTCCAAAACTTTTTGGAGATAAGTGACACTTATATACCCGCTGGAGTGTCACCTGATTATGTTCGGCTTACATTGTTTCCGTTCTCATTACTTGGTGAAGACAAGAGGTGGTTAAAAGCTGAGCCACCAAATTCTATTTCAACGTGGGATGATCTTGCACGGAAGTTCTTGAGAAGGTTTTTTCCCTCTGGTAAAATAGCCAGACTTAGAAGTCAAATTCTAAGTTTCAAACAGAGGGAGGGGGAAAATTTGTATCAAGCCTGGGAAAGATTTAAATCCATGTTGCGGAACTGTCCTCATCATCATCAGTCCAATGAGGTGTTGGTACACACATTTATTGAGGGTTTGGAACCCCATACCAAAATTTTGCTAGATTCAGCAGCTGGAGGGCAAGCGCTGGAAAAGACTTATGAGGAGCTGTACACTTTGCTAAACCGGATTTCACAGGGCAATCCAGAATGGAATGCTGATTCATCACGTGGTGGAGCAAGGAAAGCAGCAGGAGTGCTTGAAGTGGATGGATTACAGCTATCGCTGCACAGATAGCTGCCTTGCATAATCAATTGAACAACCACTTCAGCAACATGACTTTGAACCAGCCTTCAGCTTCAGTTAATGCGGTCCAGCAAATGTGGTGTGAAGTGTGTGGGAGCAGTGAGCACTCAGCTGAGTGCTTTGGAGAAAACCCAGATTCGGTTTACTTTGTGGGCAATGCACAAAGAAATCAGCAGCAGTATGGTAGTGGCTACAATTCAAATTGGAGGAACCATCCAAATTTTTCATGGGGTAGCAACAGCCATCAGGGCCAAAGTTCGGGTCAGGGTATGCAGAGAAATCAAGGAGGGCAACAGAACTACCAATCTCAATTCAAAAATAACAATGCCCCTCCTCCACCACCATCACCCAGCATTGAGGAGATGTTCAAGACCATGATCGCCAACCAAGTGCAATTGCAGGCTGACTATGTTAAATTGGCAGCCGAAGTGAAAAATAACCAGTTAGCGACCAAGGCTCTTGAGTATCAATTTGGGCAATTTGCTAGTGCCCAAAATACAAGGCCCAGAGGAGGACTGCCTAGCGACACGGATCCGAATCCGAAGCAGGTAAATGCAGTGACCACAAGGAGTGGTTTGCAGCTGAAGGAGGTGGAACCAGAAAGACCACCTCAAAAGTCAGGAGCAGCAGAAGTTGAGGGGGAGCAAAGTTCGGAAAGGGGGAAGACCAAAGAAGCTGAATCAGAAAGACCTCCACCCCCATTCCTTCAACGACTCAAGAAACACAAGGAGGAGGCGTGTTTCAAGAAATTCATGGAGGTGCTTAAACAGGTACATGTTAATTGACCTCTTGTTGATGTCTTGCAGGGAGTGCCTAAATATGCCAAATACATTAAAGACATCGTGGCCAACAAAAATCGTTTGACTGTGTATGCCACGGTAGCTTTGACGGAGGAGTGCACTTCCCGGATCCAAAATAGACTGCCCACGAAGCTAAAAGACCCTGGAAGTTTTACTATCCAGCTTACTATCGGGCAGAACATCCGAGCTCGTGGATTGTGTGACTTGGGGGCGAGCATAAATCTGATGCCATCAACGGTATTCAGAAAGTTGGGTCTAGGGAGTCCTAGACCTACAACCGTAATCTTGCAGTTGGCAGACTGATCCTTAGCTAGGCCGGATGACATTGTTGAGGATGTTCTAGTGCAAGTGGGCTCCCTAATTTTTCCGGTAGATTTTATTGTTCTGGATTTTGAACCAGACGCGGAAGTCCCATTTATTTTAGGATGACCCTTCTTGGCAACCGGGAAAGCATTAATCGACGTAGCTGCGGGTCAACTTACAATGCGAGCACATGACAAGGTAGAGGTGTTCGATGTGTACAAAGCACCCAAGCTCCCGATGGTGAATGAAGAACTCTCGGTGATCAATGTAATTGATCATGGTAATGTTAAGCAGATGAATGATTTCCGAGAGTTGATGGGAAGACCACCGGATAGGTGTGAGCACTACTAGGGGGAGGACAATGATCGTGAGAAATCATCCATCACCCTAGTGGACAATTGAGCGTAAAAGACGTCGAGCCGCGACGGTAAACTAGGCGCTGCACGGGAGGCAACCCGTGAAAATTTTTTTTTTCTTTCATTTTGTAAAGTGTACATAGATTTTATTTTTCTTTTTCTTGATTGAGTACAAAATTTTTGTGTTTTAGTTAGTAATTTTTTTATTTTAGTTAGGTGAAACCTATTAATCTAACCAATTTTGTATAGTGAGATGATTTTCAGGTCAAACGGAGAAAACTGTGCACGGAATCGTGAAGGAAAAGCGAGGTATGAAAAAATTAAAAAAATGTTGAAGACAGTGAGCTGGGGCGATAGCTCCGTGTCACGGAGGAGGACCTCCGCGTTACCCTCCGTGACACGTTGAAGTGTAATCTAGAAATTTTAAAATTTCCAGAGGGCTATCGCGATGGCTCCGTGTCACGGAGGCAGTGCACCGCGATGCACTCTGTGACACGTTGCCATATAAATTGTGACGGGTCACACCGGGTTGCCAGGTGACCCGCGTGTTTTCTACATTTTAAACCCCCGATTTCGCCCCTTTTCCCCTCATTTTTAATTCCCTCCGTGACCAAACATCCCTAAATCCCTTCCCCATCAACGTGCCACGGTCTAAGGCAAAGAATTACCAAGTTTTCTTCGGTTCTTCAACTATGAGGTATGTTTTGCGATTCTCTCTCAAGTTTTTGTCGATTTTATTCGAATTTAAGCATGGGAGGTGAGATAAATCACCCTAAGTCGAATTTTAGCATGAATTTGAGTTATTTATTGATTGATAAAAGTTGGGAATGTTGTAATGATCGTTTGAACTTGTCGATTGCATGAATTATTCGAATTTGCTTGCGAAAATCAATTCTAGGGCTGTGTTGTTGAATTTGAAATTGGTAATGTGTTGAATTTGTGAATTCTATGCCCGGGTGTGCTTGTGAAATGAGATAAGTCGTTGTAAATATTGTTTGAATGTAATAGACGACGAATTCTTGGGTTTTTGGGAAAATGTTGAAAATTATTCAAATTGGGTTGGTTGTATAGGTTCATGTATATATTTTTTGTTGTGTTTTTGTTTTGTTGTTTTTCTTTGATAAGTGTGATGGTTGAATTGCTAGAGATGGTAGTGATTGGGATTAGCTGTACAAAGTCTGAGTAGTACGCAAAAGTTCTACCGTCGAATTTTTTTTGTTGAACGTACTAAGCATGAATTGTATAGCTGGTTATTTTGGTGTAAATAAAGTTATTCTTGCCGAATTGTTATCACTGTAGCTAAGGACTAAGTGTGGGGTAAAATTAGCTTAACCCGACCTTAGCCGAAGCTAATATTCATTTAGCTTGACATTGCATTTGTTTATTTGTGTTGACAGACAAAATGGCAAGCAGGCAAGATAAAGGTAAGGGTGCATCAACTTCAGGCACCGGGAGGAAAAGAATTAGACTGGGCACAGCAGTCCCAGCTGCACCAGCAGTTCCACGCGACCAGCGCCGCCAATACGGAACTAGGTGGGTGACTGATGAGTGGAAGAAGTGGTATGCCAAACACAAAGAAAACAAATACTTCCATGAGGAGCATATAGCAAGGGAACCATTAGCACAGGAGTTCCCCCGCATAGTTCAAAGGATCGAGGCAGCTGGGCTCAGCTTCATATTTCAGGAGCCCAAGGAATGCAACCTACACTTGGTCCGGGAGTTCTATGCTAATTGGAACCCAGCAATCAGAACCCACACCATCAAGATCAGAGGGAAGATAGTCACTCTGGAACCCCAACAGCTAAATGCCATCATCGGAGCGCAGGACACAGACGCCCACGTTCTTCTCCAGCTGAACATCACACCACCATATGCCGACATCAGACGCACACTGTGTGGGGCTAGATCCATAGCCAGATGGAGCAGACATAAAGAAAGGGGCTACCACCAGACTCTGCCTTATTCTCAAATGAACAGGGAGGCCCGAATCTGGCTGAAGATAGTCTACTCGTGCCTAATCCCGGGGGTACACATGACTGATGTGACCCGGGACCGTGTTTGCCTGGTGTATGCCCTGATGAAAGGGCTGGAGATTAATGTTGGGGCGGTCATCATATCCACCATGAAGAGAGCCCGACTACACCAGGGCCACAGGTATGGTTTCGGTGGACTACTCACCACCTTTCTCCGGGGCCTCGACGTCGAGGAGGAGGCTTTGGATTACATCCCGCAGTTGGAGCGGCGGGCCTTGGACGTGACCAAAACTAAGGCTTCTAACACCACCCACGGGCCAGTGCTGACAGTTGGCGAGCGACATGCTGGTGACGACCAGTACATGACACGGATGTTTGGAATGCAAATGCTCCAGCTCAGGATTGGTGGGAGACCAGCCACGGAGGAGGAGCTATGGCAGCTCGACCTGGATTACCCGTTTGGCGAAAACGCCAGGGCTCTATGCCGAGTGGGGCCAGCCTTTATAGAGCCCACTGACGATGATGTCCCCACAGATGAGGAGACACGCCGGGAGGACTCCGATGTGGAGTCCGATGAGGATGACGGAGGCGACTCGGACATGGGCGATGAGGCAGCAACACCTGATGAAGAAGTGGAATATTTTGACTGATCAGGGAGTTCCACCACCCTGGTTTTATATTTTTAATTTTTGTAAACACTGGGGATAGTGTTCGGTTTAAGTGTGGGGTGGGGAGTAGTTAGGTGCTGGGGCTGGGCTGGTTTGCTTGTATGCCTTCCTCTGTTTTGTATGTATGTTTCCCTGTGTTTGTGAATTTGCAACTTGTTCTGTATTTGTACATGTTGGTGGAATTGATTTGTGTTGTGGAATGTTGATGTTGCCAGTCTGTACAAATTTTTGTAAATATTTTCTTATTTTTTTTTCTATCGAAATGATCGATATTTTTAAAATCTTGCGAAAATATTTTGTTCATATTAAAATATTTTGTAAATAATTTTTCCATCGAAATGATTGATGTTTTGCAAAATTTTTCAATTTTTATTTTTTTGGGTTTCTCGGCGTTTGTTTTCGGTTCTTTTACCGAGAATAGTCCCATTGAACTGACGTCATAGTTAGTGACTGTTCCCTATGATGGATGGATGACGATCGTCTTAAGGGAAATGTAGTCGGTAGGAGTAGTGATTTTAATTTATTTTCAGTTTTTTTCTTTGGTGGATTGCATCACGGAACCTGTAGTTACTATATGGTTGTGAAATTTTGGTTGCGTGTGTAACAGATATTCAAAATGCAAAGGTGATTCGTATGAAAGCATGCAATTTTGTAAATATGTTGAGATACCTAGGCTGTAGAGTTTGATTCGGTGTGATTGAGGCTTAATTTTGAATTCATGTAATTAGCTGATTGAAGAGTCTGTGAATGCATCTTGAATCGAGCAAGTGCATAAAGTGTAAAGTGAGGTATTGTTGTTCCATGCTATTGTGAAGTGTCTAGAACTTGCCTGGTGTGTGTACAAAACGAAATGAAGGAGGTGTAGTGTTGGAAAGGATGTAGGCATTTCTTTGTTTTAACCGAGAGTTTCTATTTTTTTCTTGTCATACTCCCCTTTTGATGTGATTGTATACCCTAGTCAGCCCATTGAGCCTTTAGCCTATTATTTCTTTCTTTTGTCCAAAAACCTTAAACTAAGCTTAATTCTTTCTTTTCATTAGCCGTAAAGTCTATACAAAACTCTTAAGCGCTTAAGAAAAGAAAATAATTTTCCCAAAGTGTCAAAGAGTGAGAAGGGTGAAAAGAGAAAAAAAAGCAGAGTGAGGAAAGAAAAGAAAAGGTTGAAGGTGCACTTGCTAGAACTAAATGATAATGAAGGTGCATGAAAAACCTTTGTTTTTGTGTCCAGTGTGCTTGATGAAATGAGCCATACGAAAGTAAATTAACATGAATGGGATGATGAAAAAAAGAAAACAGAGAAACAATGTCCATGAGTTGATGGGAATGTGTTGAAAAGGCGCTTAAGGATGCTAGTGGCTATTATTGGCTAATCCAATATATACTAGTTCCATAGCTTCCATTACAACCCATTAAAGTCCTACGTGATCTTACATTGCATTTCTTTATATTAGTGGAGTAATACACTAAGGGCAAGCTTATGGGTCATGACATGATGCATGTGAATTCTTTTGGGAGAGAGAGTGAAATAAATTTTTACATGCCCCTACTTGAATGTTTGTGTGTTACATGAGCAAAAAGGGGAAGATTCTCTTGAGTTGTGAGGGCACATGCTTGATGAAAGATTGATTTTCGTGTTGGATATCTTGATTAGCTGATTTGCATGTGTTTGCCGATATCGAGAGTCGATTCTTAAAGCTTAGGAAGTCTTAATGTATTGAAGGTCATTGCAGTGTTGAGACCATGCATGTTTTCTTGATGATTCGCAATATTGAATGATCGGTATGATCGTAGCTCAAATTGTCGCACCATAGTGGCGAAGGTTGGGATGTAATTTGCATGAATTGTGTGTTTGTTGTTCGAGAACGAACAAGGATTTAAGTTTGGGGTAAGTGATCTTGGGCAGATTTATATGCCCAAGTGATACTCAAACGTATCATTTTCACCATGTTTATCGTGCAATGTGTATACATTTTCATGTAATTGGTAATAAAATGTGAATTTATACTAACCAACATGATTAGCATTGTTTTGTAGGTAAAATATGATTTCGAGGAGCTAAAATGCATGTTGGAGCAATATCGGAGTTGGACTTGGATTCGAGCACGGAAAAGGCATTAGACTGCACCAAATAAAGGGGCTCCGCGATGGAGCCGTGTCACGCTGCCATCGCGGAGGCATTCTTCCTGGAGGGTGAAAAATTAGTCAAATTCCAGTGGAGCTTCGCGACAGCTCCGTGGCACGGTGCAAGCCTCCGCGTTGCACGCCGTGCCACATTGATGCTTTATTCCCGGACCCCCAATTTCCAGAGAGGGTCCGCGTCCACGCCGTGTCACGGAGGCAGTGCTCCGCGATGCACTCCATGACACGTTGCTTGTTATTCCGGGAAAAATTCCCACTAGTATAAATAGAACACTTAAAGGTATTTTTCATAATTCAGACTTGGTGGAGCAAGGACGTGGGTTACAGGCAGTTGAGGGACGAAAAGTTCAGGGTTTTTTCTCTCCTTCTTTCTTCTTTCACTCAATTGTTTGTATGATTAACACTTGTTTTAGGATGATTAATCCACAAATGAGTGGCTAATTCCCTTCCTTGCTGAGGTTATAAACATTTGTGATGAATTTTGATTATTGAATTATATGGTTTTTCATCTTCTTCTTCCATGTTGTTCTATTAATTCTTGTTCTTACTGCATTGGTGTGTGGCCGACATTAATGTATATCTAAAATGTCCGATTTCACTCGAGAGAGCACGAAATTGGAAAGTTGTGAATTAATAGGGTATTGTTCTTAACTTGATTTGGGAAAATCGAGTTTTGATGTGCTTTCCTGATAGAAATATACTTGAAAGTCGTATTAGTCAATTTAGGAACCGGAATTGTATTGCTAGGTCATGAACTGCATTTGATCACAGAAATGTAGACGGATGGTTTATGATTCTTAAGTGAGATTAAATACGAGAGTTTTAATCTCTTGGCTAATGTTCTTGGCTAGCAACTGGAAGAAGGGATTAACCAATTTATGATGATAATCAGTTCATTACATGTTCTTAACCTTGGCATGCTCATATCCATAGTTTAAATTCAAAGTAAATAGTTGTCAGTAGTTTTAGTACATAATTTATAAAACAAACTTTTCAATTGTTGGTTACGTTGTTGTCAGCATATTTAGAAGTGAGATAGAATATAGTATACTTAAGAAATTTTCACTTATCTAGAGTCTCCTTGGATCGATACTTGGCTTACTTAAGCCACTTACTACTTGTTTGACCACGTGCACTTGCGTGTCGGTTTATAACCCCAACCAAACCAACCGAACAGCCACAAGTCGTCTCCTTGGATGACGACTCATCTAGTTCCTCGTTGGGACTAGCAGTCAGTTTTTCACTGCGAGTTTATTAAGAGGAGTTTCCATAATTCCTATGATCCTAAGGCCTAAACTACATTTTTTAAACTATGTATGTTGAGTTTTAAGTGGGGTAACATTCTAAGCTATTCCTAATTCATGCATGCAAGTTTAGAAGTCCAAGAGGGGTAATCAAGCCCAATCTCTCAAGGTTCTTTCTTAATTATTCCTTGGGCAATAAGAAAATTGCAGAATCAGATTCTCTAAGCTATGTAGTGTTATGAATTGATGAATTTGTTCACACCTATGCCCAATCCCTCTCTAATTTATAAAAATCTACATGTTGATTCTATGGGGTTTTACCCAATGCATGAATTCCCAAAGTTTCTACCATGGGTATGATCTAAGCATGTTTTTATTGTTGAATTAAGATTCATGGGTATGTTTTACAATGTTTTAAATTATAAATCTTGTTTCCAAGTTTTATAAATTATGATGTCCATCCATTAAAGTTCATTAAAGTTGAGATCTATGATGTATGTTCAAGTATGATGAGATATTTATGACAATAGCATGTTTTCAAGTTACCCATCTGTATGATCATGTTTTCAAGTGAATCAAGTATTTTCAAGCATGTTTAAGTATTGGGAAAGCCTATGTGTTCAAGTATGATTTATGATTTCACGAATTAGCTTACCACATGGTTTTGAAGTCAAGACTCCCAATTATGTTCAGCTTGTGGTATGGTTTGAGCCAAGGCTCCTCATGTTATGATTTCAGATTATGTATGTATATGATTATTCAGCTTCATCTTCAAAAAAGATGTAGAGCATATGCATGTTTTTGGGAGTAATATTTAGCACCGAGTAGGCTAAGGGTCAGTCAATCCTATGCCTCAGAACTATGCACCAACGTAGGTATGATTGGATTATTTGGGACCACCTTGGGAGCTTTCCCTTGCCCCAAGGGGCCTTCAGCTTGATGTCGATATCATGGTAGCATCCTTGGTCCTGCAAATCTTTGGACGGCTCTGTCCACTTGAGTGTGATAGTTGGGACCACTAAGCTCTATTGTGGTAATGTCGGTTATATGATGAGTCTCCCATTATTCCTCATGATTTTAGTTATGAATGTTTATCATTCATGATATATATATATATATATAAGCAGGTTTGACCCAATGTTCAGTTTTACTAGTAATTATCATATTTCAGCTTTGGGTTATTCAATTCAGTTATGATGTTTAGTTATGTTCAGATCATGATTTCAGAAAATAGCATGCAAGCCCTACTCTCAGATTCTTATCTTGATTATGTTTTGTACTATGCATGTTTTAATGATTTTACTTACTTAAGCGGTTTTACTTAGCTTACATACTCAGTACATTCCACATATTGACCGCATACTTTATGATGTATCATTTTATGATACAGGCTCTGATCTTTAGACTCATCCCTTTCACTAGCCAGTTTCCGATGTTTGCATCCAGTCTCAGTTGGTGAGTCCTCATCCCCCAAGGACTATTCCTTATCAGTTATCTTTACATTTTCAGTTTCAGACTTAGAGAGTTAGTTGAGCTATTGTCTCATCAACTCATAAGAATTAGAGGCTTTTTAGACATAGATTGTATTCAACTTCAAACTCGTGTTGTATTATGATGTTATGTTATGTTTAGACTTCCGCTATGTTTATTATGATTGATCTTCCACTTTTATTGATGGATTAAGATGTATGTTCATGCCATGGGTCGACTTGGAGTCTCTCAGGGCTCCTTGTCCCATGTCTCGATCGGGGCATATGTTTGGGTCGTGACGCTAGCACGACAGTTTGGGGTGGTATAACCCCAAGAAACTCAATAGTGGCGCTAGTGGTAACCAACATGCTCATAGTACCATGATGAACAACTTCTATTGTCGGAGCTGGTTTGACATGAGTTTGTGATTCTGAAGAAGCCATAACACCAAGAATCTTCTCATTAGCTCTAGGTGCTGAACTAGAGGAGGCCCCAGCACCACGGTCTCACATCTCCTCGAGCCTCGTCTTCTCCTATGCTATAGATAATCTCTAGGCCTCTTGCAACTTTGCTTTTGCAATTTCCTTTTCTTATGCTTTATCTTATATGATTTGGCCTCGTCCCCGACACACTCTCATGGACGTTTTCGTGCTGCTTGTCCAACAAATTAATAAAGGTAACATCTTCCTCTAACTCCTAAAATGCTGGAATCGAGAACTCCTAGGACATCCGCTCTTGCTGCAACTCGAGAATGTCATCTTGAGCCTTCTTCAGCTCAGCTGCAAATTTTGCTAAATTTGGCACGATAAGGTCTTTCAGTCTATCATTTGCCCGTGTCTCCACATTATAATATGAGCATGAATGCTCATATACGACTCCAAAGCAGTAGTGATGGCTCTATATAGAAAAGTTCCCAACTTCTATGCCAACAACTTCAGTTGCTTCTCATGTATTGTCTACTTTACGGTCTTTCTTAGCAAAGTTTTCTGGCATGAGAGCATAAAATGAGGATTGAGGCACAAAATATGATGTCTTTGCTGATTCCGCTTTCGATTGTGCTGTAGATATACTAGAGGTGGATAGTGTGGAAGTGGAAATTTGGGAAGCATATCAAACTAACCCTGTCGCTGTAGCTGCTCTAGCGGGGTTAATAGTTGCTTCAGCTACTCTTGCACTTTGACCATCAAACACAAATACCTCAATGATTGGTTTATGAAGTTTTAAGTCATACCTTGTTTCATCCTTAGACTTCTCCAAGTAATACTTCTTGGTTACAGGTGTCTCAACATCAATTCCGGCTATTAGTGGGACATGAGCTTCTCTGCACAACTAGGTTAATAGGCATGGGAATGGAAGTGATTTGGATAACATCACAGCCCTACTGTTCATCTCATCTGCAATAATCACTCCAATATTCAATGGGAACCCAAATATCAAGCTGGCTACTAGTACTACTCTGTCTTCTGCCAATGTATTATCTCCCCCTGTTGGAAATAGCCAGTGTCGCACCACTGTCCACCAAAATTTGCTGCAAATGCTAGTATGGACTTAATTATTCTCTCTTTAGTATTTTTCCCCCAATAGGGTTGACCATCAGTCAAAACCTAAGCCAACCAAGAACGCTAATTATGCCACTTTCTCATTCTTTAGTCAAACTTTGTACTGCTTGCTAGTGGCATAATGTCTGGCCCATAATGAATCATATTGATGGTAGCTGTTGAGATGTTAATCAGTTCCCCATGAACTTGTATACGGTGTAGCATGGGCATACCTGCTGGTTTTTTCCCCTTTTTGCATCGACCCTCCAAAGTGGCTACATAGTTCCAGTAGAATTCACGAACCATGTTGGGGTAACAACATCCTAGTCATTCACTCATCCGCCCAAAGCCATAGAATTTGTACCTTCTCTCAATGTTCGGGTACTTGGACAATGCTGAGTCTATGATCCGAACTTTCTCAGCAATGCTTCTCTTTAGATGTCCTCTCGCTGTAGCGGTGAGGCCTTCCTGGAAATACTTATTAGCCCCTTGACTTGCCAACGCTGACTATCCCTGAATCTCGACATTTTAGCTTTTAGGTCATTGCTTCTCAGTGGCCTAGAGTCCTTGTCGGCCTGCTTGTGACATCATTGCCACTTTTTTCTTCTAAATCAGCGACAACAACACCTGAACTAGATCCGTTTGCTGAAGAATCATCTCACTCATCAGACTGGGGAGTAGCAGTATGCTGTCTAGCAATGGATCTTATTTGGTAAGCCAGCGATGTTTCCTCATTCCCAATATCCTGTACCTCCTCTTCAAGTTTGTGTTTTCATCTCTAAGGTGATGTTTTGTCTTAGTTCTGTCATTCCTACTTTGTGCACCACCTCTGGTAGGTTGGAATATCGATAGCATGAATCAATACAACTATCACAACCCGAGCATGGGAACTAAAACCACGAATGGCTACAAGCTAACCCATCGCATAAACGTAGCATAAATAAGAACAATACTAAGCCAAAATTAAAGCCTGAACATGATATAAGCGGAATTCTACATAACATAAAGACATAAGTGTAAACATCTGTCAACAATGCTGATCATCTACTACACAACTATCTGAAAGCCTCTATACATAAGATGAGGTGATGGTACAAAACCCCCAACTAGCTCTCTAAGTCTAAAACTACAATCCATTGACATAAAGCATAAATTGATAAATGTTCTTGGAAGATGAGGACTTACCAAGATTGGGAAAGAGCTGGACTGATCGAAAGCGAGCAAGCGACGGGACTAAGATGAATCACCCAAACCTATATAATCACACGATATAGCATTGAGTATGCCGCAATACTTGGAATGTACTGAGTATGTACAAAATGTAATTCAAAATAGATCATGAAAGTAAGGGCAACATACTAAAAGCCATATATCTGAAGTAAACATAATCATAAGCTATTCATCATAATCTGAACATAATAAACCAAGATTTAGAAACACAAATCATATATCCTATCATACTTGAAAACATAAGTGAAAACTCATAAACTGATTAATAGATTAAATATGTTATGAGACATAATTTCATAATACATGAACATGAGTAACCAAAAACATAAGGAACAATGAGAGTCTTCGACTTAACCGAAACCATCATGATAATGCTTACATGTTGCCCCAACTATCTCGCTCAACTGGGCAGAGGCATCCCAAACTTGCCAAGGATAGGAACGATTTAAGGTGTTCTACGACTCATTATTCCCTACAATGAATCATATCTTGACTCATTACTGCCTCCTATGAATCGTACCATGAGTCGTCATTTGTCACGACTCGAGCTGAAACCCCAGATCGAGATACGAGACCTAGAACCATGAATGGCTTTAAACTAACCCATGGTACATATATAGAATGACTTAAGAGTGTAATCAAGAGGAAATTTTACTTAAGCATTGATAAGTGTAAATCTAAGTATCATAAAACGTAAATAAATGCTACAATATCACAATGCTGAGCTATCTATACATGAAAATCTGAAAAGCCTCTACTAGTACAACGAGCTGATGGGACAACAATCCCAACTAACACTCTATGTCTAAAACTAAATAACCTGGTAAAATGATAAAGTAGATAACATCCCTGAAGAATGAGGACTCACCCAAGAAGGAATAGGGCTGGACTGATTGGGAGTGAGCTATCAGCGAAACTGAGCTGGATGAACAGAACCCTTGTCATGAGACAGTATAGCATAGAGTATGTGGTCAGTACATGAAATGTACTGAGTATTTAAAAAAGTGAGAACCTGCTAGAAAAAAACCATATAAAATCATGCATACAAATCAAAAGGATCGAGAGAGCAAGGAAACATGCTTTAAGACATAAATTCGAAGAATACATAAGCATAAGCAATTCATGCTTGAAATCATAAGTGAAATCAGATAACTTGTCATGCTTGAAATCATAAGTGAAAACTCATAAACTGATCAATGGTTCAAGTATATTATAAAAATGTCACCACCCGAACATAGGTCCATATAGAGACACGAGACAAGGAACCCCAAGAGGCTCCAAGTTGACCCATGGCATGAACATAGTAGCTAAGCCCAAACAACAAGTAGAAACTGAAATAATAAAACATGCTTAAGCAAAAGTCTGCATACATATCAAGCTAAAATAGGGTCAACAATGACAAGTTAATTTTCTACATACTGTCTGAAAAGCCTCTAACAAAACTGATGAGCTGATGGGACAACTTCCCCAACTAGCTCGACAAAAGTCTGTAACAGAAATAACATAACTATAGGTAACTGAATGTCCTTGAAGGATGATGACTCACCAACCATGAGTAAAATAGGTCTAAGAGGAAAGTAGGCCTAATGATGCGCCTGAGAGTGATCCCTCAGACCTGTATCTCAAAATGGTACAACATAGAGTATGCGGTCAGTACTTGAAATGTACTGAGTATACAAGGTAAGTAAAATAGACAGAGAAAATACATAAGAGTTCATAAGAGTAGGACAACATGAACATGAATTAAGTATCATAATGTAAAACATGAGGGCTCAAGGTTTTCAAACCACTCATAATCTCGTCATAATCATAGTCATAAGAGAAACCTTATAAAGCATACCTTGAACTAAAGTAACATAATCATAACAATGCATAAATCATGAGGAACAATGGAAAAACTCGTCTTGACCGATAACATTATGATAGAGCTTACGTGATACCCCAACTATCTCGCTCATGTGGGCAGAACCATCCCAGGTTTTCCAGGCAAGGGATGTGCATGATATGATATCAAAAGGGGAAATGCTTGAATACATATACCTAAGGTGGAACATAGTTCTGAGCTCACGGGGTTCACCTGAACGTCGAGTCTACTCGGCGGTAGACACTGCTCCCAAAAATATGCACATGAGGCTCATATCGTAATTGTTAAATCACTCATGAAGTTAATTGCCAAATAAATCATAGCATAGTTGATCATACTTGAAGTACATGATTAGCCATGAATTAAAGGCCCGTGATTCAGCAAAAAATCATAAATTCATAAAACATGAAGACCATGCATACTTGTGAAAATTCATATACTTGATATTCATAAATCCATGGAGAGTACTTGAAGAGAAATCATCAGATGAATCATAAATCATAATTTAGGGACAGTAAGATCAAAATCATAATAGAATCATAACTTGACATTTCATGAAACTTTGCATAAGTGGGCATAGATTGACTTGGTTTTGAAATCATAAAAATTATAATCAATTTAAATATAAAATCTACCCATAGATCTTAAGACAACATTTATAACATAAAGGGAATTTACCCATAATCGAATCAAAGAGAATTCCATAAATTTGGGGTTAAAAGCCCATAAGATCATCAAATTTAATTGAATACTAGAATTCATGAACATGGAGAGAAACTGGCGCATGAAAGAGAAGAGGGAGTCTCATTCAAAACCCTGCATACCTGCGTAATCTGATCTTATGCTCTCCCTTGATAGCCCAAAGGAATTGGAAAAGAAATTAGGGAGTTCTAGGCTTGATTTTCTCTTAGAAATCCTCTAGTTTGCACGCATGGGGAGGGAATGGGTTAGAATAGGTTAAGAACCCTTGAAAACCTCAAAACTGAGCTTAAAATGACATACTTTAGGACTCTTAGATCTTAGGATTTACGAAAATACTCTTAATAAAAAATCTGGAAATTAAACACTGCCAGTGACCACAACTCATACCACGAGTCATACCTCATTCCTATGACTCGTGGTTACCATCCGTTACTTCCTTCCGAAATTTCCTCAATTCTCAGACCTCGAACGACGACTCGATAGGACGAGTCATTACTTAACACAAAGACCCATTGTTTCGTCTCGTCATCATCACTGACTCCATAAGTAAAACTTCTGAAACTTCCAGCACGAGTCAACAAATGAATCGTACCTCAAAACCATGGGTCCTTGGACCCATCCGTTGCCTTTGCGCTAATTTTTTCTATAGCTCCCCATGGGTGCTTACCATGATTCATTGTTCCTTACAATGAGTTATACCAAGACTAGTACTATCCAACCCTAGCACCTCAGAGACAAACGACATCCTCAAACCACGACCCATTACATCACCCAATGGGTCGTCCCTAGACTCGTTAGTACTAAACCTGCTGCTACAGAGTCTTACTACGAGTGGTTCCAATGGGTCATTTCTCCTTCGCACAACGTGTACCATGAGTCTTTCTGAGTCATTTTTCATGTATTTCCTTCTGATCACATTCCCAAATCCCGAGTCTAGTCTTAGGCACTTCCTGGATATTACAAGAAACATAATATCATAAGTCATGAATATGAGGAACTGAAAATATGAGGAATAGTGGGAGATTCTTATAACAAACGTATCCCACGTGAGCATACATGGATCCCGACCTATAAATCCCTAGTCGGGAGGGTATTCATGCATTGCCAAGGGTAGAACCATAAAAAAGGTTTCATATCACTCATGGGTGGCCTATGCGGGCATGGAAGACACTCTCTTGGAAGACCCCATCATGGCTATGTTGGCACGTAGTACTGAGAGCTGGGTGCGCTAGATCCCCATTCTACTCGGTGTTAAATACTACTCCCAAAACATAGATAGTGTTCATATCATAATCGTGAAACATACTTGAAGTAAATGGGCTAGTTGAAATCATAAGATTCATAACGTGCTTGAGATACGTGAACTAGCTATAAAATAGGCCCGTGAGTCAGCCATAATCATAAACTTGATATTCATGAAAGCCATACATATTTGAGGAAATCATCATAATTTAAAATCAATAAATTTATGAAGGGTTCTTATGGAAATCATGAATTTTAATCATAAAACATGATTTACTTCGTCATACTTGAAATAACGGACTGATAAGCTGAATTTCATAAATCATGCATAATAGGGCATAATTTTCATAAAACATGATGTCATAAATATATAATTAAATTGGGAATAAAATCTATACCATTCGCCTTAAATCAATAATTGAAACATGGTAGAATTTATCCCATAGATATAGCATAGATATTTGCATGGAATTGGGTTAGAAAACTAGAAATTTCAGTTCACTAATTGGAGACTTGAGTTCATGAATTAAGGGAGAAATTGGGCATGAAGATGGAAAAACTTCACCATTCATGGCCCTACATACCTTGGTGACTTGATTCCTAAGCTGGTCTTGAATGTCTAAGAGAATTGAGGAGGAGTTCTAGCTTGATCTTGGAAGAGTATCTCAAATTCAACGAAAATTTGAGAGCATAATGACATAGGCTAGGTTAAACACTCTTAAAACACTCTTTAGGAGGAGGAGGAGTTCTAGCTTTATCTGATCTTGGGATGATCATTGAAAACATAATATACTCCGGCTTCATGAAGATACATGGTGATAACTTATAGTTCATAAACATAACGGGCCAAGTGCTATGAGAAATACTCATTCTTCGAAACGGGTTAAATGCATCATTTGAGAGACCCAGCCAAACATTACGAGGATCTCTAGAGAAGTCAGGTTGCAGGCGATCAAAATCCTTCCATGCTTCCTCATCAGCGGGATGCCTTAAATTTCCATCATTGGGTTGTTCATTAGCATGTCATCTCATTGCAACAGCTGTTTTAGGATACATGAATATCCTCTAAAGCCTGGGCTTTAAGGGAAAGTACCTTAATATCTTTGTAGGAATTTTATAGCCTGCATTAGTTGAAGCACCACCAACACTTTTCCATCTAGAAGACCCACAGCCAGAACAATTATCATCTTTCTCATTATCCTTCCATAATAACATGCTATCATTAGGGCATGCGTGTATTTTTTCATAATGAAGACCCAAATCTTTTATCACCTTTCTAGATTTATTGAAAGACTCTGGTATCTGCGAAAAGGGAAATGCCTCTTTTATCAACTCTAACTATTATGAAAATGCTACATTATTCAACCCATGCAAGGATTTAAACAAGTACAATAAAATGGTGAAACTTAGTTTAGTAAAATTTTCACACCCGAATATAATTGTTCTTTTCCTTCCTCCAATAATTTAAAAAATTTCTTTACATCTGCAGATAATCCCTCTCTAAGTCCTTCTCCATTCCCTAACTCAACCTCTAAATTTTTAAATGTATCGTGAAGTAGTCCATCAATATCGTCACGCAAATTAGAACCTTTATCATCATCATTGATTGAATAAGGTGTATTTCTCGAGGAAAACCCTTCTCCATGAAAAACCCATTTTGTGTAACAATCAACAAATACATCAACAACCAAGTGATCCTCCACATTGTTTCTATAATGCCAATATCGATTCATGCACTTTTTGCAAGGAAATAATATCTCATTTCCTTGAGAAGCTCGTTCAAATGCCTTATCAAGAAAAGTGTTCGCTCTTCGAATATACTCATCTGTTCATCTCAGACAAGTAATCCAACTTTTATCTTCATTGTCCATTAAAATCCTATATATCATAAGAAAATTACTAAAATCAAAGGTTCATGCTAAGCTAAGAAACTGAAGTCAAAATTTAGATCTCTTTTGCAATGAGTGATCCAAAATAAAGAAAAAATTGTAGACATGTTTAACTGAAGTCAACATTTAGATCCATATAGCAACAATTGAGCCAAAATAAAGAAAATGTTCTGTACATATTTGAGTGAAATTAAGATTTTGATCACTTTAGCAACATGTGACCCAAAATAAAGATAAAATTCTAAGGTTCAAGAGGAAGCCTTATCTTGAACCCAATATTGTTTTAAGCTGGTTTATATCTAATGCAATCAAGATAGTCTCTTATGTTACACCATGACTATAAATTGAAAAAGAAACACGAAAACCATCATGACAACAATCATAACACACCATGTCTATAAATAGAAAAAGAAACATGAAAGGATCCTCAAAACTCTCATCAAGATATTCATACATATTATTTTTGCGTAGGTAAACTAAATATTTTTAATTAAGATCTCAGGTAAAATCAGAGTTCCACATGATATTAGACTAGCTACACAACAAACACCATTCTAACAGAGATGGATGGTTGTCTCAAAAGCCGATACATTGGATCTCCTCAATAGTCTGTTGATAGTTCACATGGCTTGGTCTACACAACGTTTCTTTCCTCGCATATAAGGTGCAATTACAAAGTAAGGCCTAAGGTAAGTAAATAAACTAGAAGAGTGAAAGGATGTGCCAGTGCCACCCGATAAGGGAGTTTTGTGAGACTTGTTAAAACATAAAAAGATAAATGTTCCAAAGTTTACATAGACAATGATAGACATAGAAGAACAAACTTGGCCTCTCAAGCCATTGATGTTTAAATAAATGAAATTTCCATAATGTCAATAGCAGATGGAATGCTAATCCTATGCTTGTGAACAAAGTACCGGAAGGGAAATCAGGCAAAGAGGACAAAGAGGGAAAATAGAAGAGAGGGAGTGAAAGAAATTATTGGGCCGAAGAGAAGAGAATATTTCTCTCTATCGCATCCCCCCCCCCCACACACCCCAAAACTCTCATTATTTTTTTGTATAGGAGAACTATTGCACTTTTCCCTTCCTTTCCACTGTTTCCTAGAGAAGACTGAAGGATTAAGATATACCTTGGTTATATTTCGTCTCTTCAACAAGTTTAGTAATGAGTATAACGGCCCTTCTAGGGTTTCTCTGTATATAAATAGGGTCAAAACAGGGAAAAGAAAAATATTTATGAGTGCATAGTGAGAATTGTTTGGTATAAGCAACCAATATAACAAAATAACAAGCATAATGAAGCTAAGTAAATAGTAAGAACAAAAACTTTGTTTTTTTGAAACTAGTAACTTGAAGTAGGAACAGAAACTTAGGTGACTCTAATGTTCCTATAAACTATTATAAAAGGCAGCAATCACACTTTTAGTGTCATAGATTCGTAGGGTCGAGTATGTTTTATTTTCTTATAACAACATATATAATTTCTGCTATGTTATAGTTGAGTTAAGTCCTTTTTAACTAGCTTGTACATGGGTTTGCAACCCCTTCGAAGGTTGTTTTTCATTAGATTGTGCTTACCTTCATAAAAGAGAAAAGAAGCACATTCACAGATGAATGAAGATGCTACAATGCCACCAAATGTTGAAGCACATCCAACTTGGTTACCTAGGAGAATGTCTCTTATGTGAAAGCATTAGAAACTGAAATAATAAGAAAATCATTCACAACAATCAATCTTACCTCATTGAGTATGTTTATGGTTGGTAGTTGCCCAGAAAGAGTGGAAGAGAAATGAAAGAAGTGAATGAATCTTTTATTGTTCCAAAATTAGATAGATTGATTTACGGCTATGTAGCTCCAATAAGTCATCTTGTACTTGCAGTAGAGAGAAAAAAACTCAAAAATTTCAAGGACTATAAACAAATTAGAAAAAACATACCCCCAAAACTATTCTCCCTCAATGACTGGTGTCAATTTCTTCCTTCAACCAAAATCTCCATCCACGCACAATATCAACGAGAAAGGTTCTACAATTCAAAAAATCAGACCCAAGTGACTATACAGTTCAGCAAGGAAAAACATGTCAAATATATACAAAACAAACATTAGAAAATAGACAAGACACCCTAGAATTACGGATCTTTAGTGTATCCTATATCCTCTCTCTTATATCCACAATATGTTATAAAGTCAGATCAGAAGCAACAAACACAACCTCCTTTTTTTTTAAAAAAAGTTATTCCATCTGTATACACCATATGTATCTCTGTACAAATGTTTTAGAATACCAGTATTCACAAAACCTCCCAAAATCAAAGCATCGTCTATACGAGTGGTATTTTCCAGTTTACACCAAACATATAACATACAAACATGAACTCCTAATGCAGGCAACCATGAAATCTTGCACATTGTTCTCTCTGTAAAGCTCAAATAAGAAAAACTCCAAGATACCATTCCCCATAAATATCATAATCTTTTATAAATAAAAGTCAAAGAAAGCTCTTCCTTTTCAAGAAATACATCCACCGTGATGAATCCAAACATACCCATAAAATAAACAAACATATATAAAACAGGACACTACAAAAAAAAACCCTTAAATCTAAACCCATATTCCAAAAATCAAAAGATTTGTTCTTAAATATTTTATACAGGTCAACTAGTAACACGATTCTTGGGGGAAAAAAGTAAAAGCTTACTGGGAGCTTCAACACCGACAATTTGGGGGATTTGGCGATTTTGATGAAGAAAAAGAGATGTTGATGAAATCTTCAATACCGGCGATTTTGTGATTCTTCAACATAACAATTTTGTGATTCTTCAACACCAGTGAATCACAAAGAGGCGATCTGTACTGTATTTTGTTATGTTATTTTGTGTGAAAAAGAAAAATAATAAAACAAAGAGGCGATCTATATGTATATGTTTTTTTGCGGGTTTGGGCACAATACAGAAAAAAAGAGGGAAAAAATTAACCGTTCCAATAGCAAAGAACCGTTGCCACAAATAATCTATGGCAACAGTTGGTCAAAACCGTTGCAACAAATATTCTATGGCAACGGTTAAAATATAATAGCAACGTTTTGGTTAATAAGGTATATTAATCCCATCATAAACCTTATGCAACGGGTCTAACCATTGCAATATCCACTCTATAGAAATGATTTCTAATCCGTTGCCATAAAAGTGTTTCCATAGGCCCAATTTCTAGTAGTGTCCGCTTCGGCTTCCCACATAGCTCCTTCAACATGCTAATTTCTCCATAATACTTTAACTGAAGCTCCTTCTTTGTTCCTTAGTTTACAGATTTGACAATCTAATATTTCCACGGGTACTTCTTCATAACTGAGGCTGTCTTTTACACCAACGCTATCCACTGGGACTACTAAAGCTGGATCACCCAAACACTTTTTCAAAAGTGATACATGAAATACAGGATGAACTAAAGATAACTCTGAGGGAAAGTCCAATTCATAAGCCACCTTACCAACTCTCCTCATAACCCGGTAGGGGCCAACATAGCGGGGACTGAGTTTTCCTTTCTTTCCGAACCACAAGAATCCCTTCATGGGAGATACCTTTAGAAATACCCAATCGTCCACCTCAAACTCCAAATCTCTTCTCCTCACTTCAGCATATGATTTCTGACGACTCTGAGTGATTTTCAACCGGTCCCTTATAAACTGAACCTTCACCATCACCTCGTGAAACGAATCTGGCCTATCATAGTTGCCTCACCAACCTCAAACCATCTGATGGGAGACCTACACCTCCGCTCATAAAGAGCCTCGAACGGTACCATTTGGATACTAGAGTGATAGCTATTATTATAAGCAAACTCGATTAAGGGAAAATGATCATCCCAACTACCTTTAAAATCCATAACACATGTCCTAAAGAGTCTGTACTGTCCGCTCCGCTTGGCCATCCATTTGCGGATGGAATGCGGTGCTGAGCTTAACCTGAGTCCCTAGCCTTGCTTGGAAAGACCGCCAAAACTAAGAGGTAAAGTGAGTACCTCGGTCTAAAATAATAGACAAGGGCACTAATGAAGTCGAATCAACTCCTTAATATACAACTTGGCATAATCATCCGCTGAATCCGTGGTTTTGACTGGTAGAAAGTGTGCAGCCTTGGTCAACCTGTCGACCACCACCCAAATGGAATCATAGTGTCAGCGAGTACGAGGTAGGACTGCAATGAAATCCATATTAATCTCTTTCCACTTCCAAGTGAGAATGCTAATATCCTAAAGTACGCCTCCCGGCCTTTGATGCTCGACTTTCACTTGCTGATAGTTCAGACACTTGGCTACAAATTTTGCAATATCCCTCTTCATGCCATTCCACCAATAAATTTCCTGCAAGTAATTATACATCTTGGTGGCACCTAGATGGATAGAATATCTAGTACCATGTGCCTCATGTAATATCCGAACTCTAAAATTATCGATGTACGGAACACATAGTGGACCCTGGTATCGTAGCACACCATCTCCCCCTTGGGAGAAAACCTCCACCTTTTGACTCCGCACTACTTCCTTCAGCTTCCTCAAAATCGGATCCTCTTGCTTAGATTTGACATCGACCACCAAGGACTATTCTGACCCATTCTGCACAATAACACCGCCATTGGTTGAGTCGATTAATCTAACTACGAATCTTGCAAGCCAGTGGACATCCTTCGCCAACTCCTTCTTTCCCTCACCACAAGGGACACACTCTCCATAGAGAGCCTACTAAGTGCATCCGCCACCACATTAGCTTTGCCCGGGTGGTAAAGAACACTCATATCATAGTCCTTTAATAACTCCAACCACCTCCTTTGCCGAAGATTGAGATCTTTCTGCGTGAACACATGTTGCAAGCTCTTGTGATCCGTGAATACATCCACGTGGACCCTTACAAGTAATGTCGCCATATCTTCAATCCAAACACCACCGCGGCCAATTCAAGATCATGGGTCGAGTAGTTCTTTTTATGAACTTTCAGCTGTCTTGGGGCATATGCTATCACCTTACCATGTCGCATCAACACACACTCGAGTCCCACTCGCGAACCATCACAATACACTACAAAGCCATCCATACCTTCGGGTAGAGTCAACACTGGTGCTGAAGTGATTTGGGTCTTCAACTCTTGTAAACTATCCTCACATGTCTCCGACCATTGGAACTTCACCTTCTTCTGAATCAACTTGGTCAAAGGTGCCGCAATAGATGAGAAACACTCAACAAATCTCTGGTAGTATCTTACTAGGCCCAAAAGCTTCGAATCTTTGAAGGACTCACCGGTCTAGGCCAATTCTTCACCGCCTCAATTTTATGAAAATCTACGTTAATGCCCTCACCTGATACCACATGGCCTAGAAATGCTACCGAGTCCAACCAAAACTCACATTTGCTGAAGTTTGGATACAACTGACGATCCTTGAGGGTCTAAATCACTATTCGAAAGTGAGCGGCATGCTCCTCCTCACTTCCGGAGTATATAAGGATGTCATCGATGAACACAATCATGAACATGGCTAGATATTGCTTGAACACCCTGTTCATCAAGTCCATAAAAGCTGCGAGAGCATTGGTTAGTCCAAAAGACATAACAACAAATTCGTAGTGACCATACCAAGTCTTGAAAGCAGTTTTCCGGATTTCACTCTCCCGAACTCTGAGCTGGTGATATCCGGACCTCAGATCTATCTTCGAGAAATAACTGGCACCTTAGAGGTGGTCAAATAAATCATCGATCCTAGGAAAGGGGTACCTATTCTTGACAGTGACCTTATTCAGCTGCCGATAATCAATACACATCCGAAGGGATCCATCCTTATTTCGAACAAAGAGAATCAGTTCACCCCATGGAAACTTGCTCGGTCTAATGAAACCCTTATCCAACAATTCTTTAAACTATTCCTTTAACTCTTTTAGCTCGGCTGGAGCCATCCTTTAAGGAGGAATGGAGATAGGCTGCGTATCGAGCAATAGATCAATATCAAAATCAACTTCCCTCTCCGGAGGAACACTTGGCAAATCATCGGGGAAAACCTCCGGATACTCACAAACCACTGGAACTGACTAAATAGCCGGGGTCACGAACTCTACATCCTTAACCCTAACTAGGTGGTACATGCAACCCTTATAGATCATTTTCCTAGCCTTGATGTAAGAGATAAAGCGACCGGCAATTACCTCTAAACTACCCCTCCATTCTAAAGTTGGTTCACTCGAAAAATGGAACTCCACCGCTCGGGGTCTATAGTTAACCGAAGCATAACATTCAAACAGCCAATCCATGGCTAGAATAATATCAAAATCAGTCATAGCTAATTCTTCTAAGTCTGAGGAGGTGACCTTATGCAATACTATAATGGGGCAACCTCAATATACCCGCCTAGCTACAACTAAATCACCGACCGGAGTAGACATAGAGAACGGTTCTAACAAAATTTTAGGGCTAACTCCATAGCTACTAGTAATGTAAGGCGTCACAAAAGACAATGTAGCTCCCAGATCTAACAAAGCAGAAGCATCAATATGAAACACTCATAACATACCCGTGACTACATCTGGCGAAGCCTCTTGCTCCTGGCGAGGCATTAGGGCATAAAACCTGTTTTGGCACTAACCACCTGTTGAGCTAGTGCTAGCACCCTGCTGAGAGGGTCGTGCTGCTGGAGTTGTAGAACTAGCTGTAGGGAAATCTCTGATCTTGTGTCCGTGTTTGCCACACCCGAAACAAGCATCTGCGCCAACCAGGAACCTCCTGGGATGATTCTTGCTGCACTTCACACTAACTGGAAAAGTGAGCTCCACCTGCATCCTACCATGATCCCTCAAGCCTATAGCCCTGCTCCTCTGGTCTCCCTTGAACCTTGATGGCGTGATGGCCGATTATGGAGCTATAGCAATGGACCTATGTTGGGTCTACTAATGTGGTCCATCCCTGACCTAGCTTGAGAAACCCCATAGATATTGGTCCTGGCCCTCTCGGCCTCTCTCTATCTCCTGTAGACCGACTCCATCTGCTACACATGCAATACAATATGGGAAAAATCAATGTCCCAATGAAGCATGGCGATCCGACAATCCTTTTCCAAGTAATTTGTTACTTCATGCACAAAATGACTCCCCCGAGCCCGCTGATCCACCACTAATTCCAGAGCATATTTCGATAACTGGGTGAATTCCAATGCATATTCCTGGAAAGACGTGTTACCTTGCTTCAGATTCACAAACTCGGTTGACTTAAGCTCCCTCATCTCTCGAGGGAAGAATCGATCCATGAATGCGGTGTGAAACTCATCCCAACCTATTGTGCCTGCACCCATCTCCTTGGCATCACTCTATTGCTTAAACCATATATTTGCTACCCTCTTTAGCTGATAGGAGGTCAAATCAACGCATTCCCTATTGTTCACTCCCATAACATGGGCGATTATCAGAATCTCCTTTATTAAATCGTGAGGATCCTCGTCCATCTTTGACCCCGTGAACTCCGGAGGGATCATCCTCAAGAAATCCCTTACCCTAGCTACAGTTGCATTCCCATTTTCAGGGAAATGCGCCACTGTCTGATTTTGAACCTGGGCAGTCATGGCCTGCGACAACATCTGAATCGCTGCCCTAAACTCAGCATGGGTAGCTGGATCTTGTACGTGCTCCTCATAGATGGGTGGATCTTGCTGATGCTCACCCTCGTGGGAACCCTCATGATAATTACCATTTCCTTTTCTCCTAGCATTTACTCGACATGGAGGCATGATTCTTAAAATGCGAATAACATGAATTAGAAGAGTAAAGGAGGTTCATTGCAGGAAAAAGATCATGAAAGAAGGGAACATTTCCTAAACGTTTAGTAGCCTCTTTTTCACAAGTGTGGCGCGCTTCAAACCCATGAAAAAGACTCTACTTAATGCGGCTTTTAGACTCCCTAGGAAACTTCAAAACCTATGGCTCTGATACCAAGTTTGTCACGACCCGAACGTACACCCGGATCATAGACACGGGACAAGGAGCCCCAAGAGACCTCAAGTCGACCCATGGCATGATCATACATCTAATGTAATCACATGAGCATAAGACTTAACATAAAGAACATAATCATAGCATAGCATGAGGGAAAATCAGTACAAGACTTATACAATACGATGGAATACAACTTGTAGTCTGATAAGCCTCTAAGCATGAAGGACGGATTGATGCGACAACTCCCCAACTAATCCAACATCCAAAAACTGAAAGAACAACATGAGTATGAACATACAGCCCTTGAAACATGAGGAATCACCAAGAGCGTTGGGAGGGAATCTAAAACTATCTACGAGTGAGGATGAGCCTGAAAACTAGGACCTGTATCAGGAAATGATACAACAAAGAAAATATGTGGTTAATACGTGAAATGTTCTGAGTATGCAAGGTAAGTAAAATGGACATTTAAGACATATAAGAAATTCATAAATGATCATAAGAGTAGGATGCCATGCTCGTATTGTAAATCATAATAACATATCATGTGGCTCAAGGTTTTCAAAACATTCATAACATAACATAATCATAATCATAATACAAGAGATTTACTTAACATGACTTGATCCAACATACATAATCATAACATGCATAAATCAGGAGGAATAGTTGGAGATACTCTTAACCGACATACCCCATATAAGCACACATGAAGCCCGACTTGTAACCCTAGTCGGGAGGGTGTTCGTACCTTGCCAAGGATAGAACCATGAAAGTGTGATATCACCATGAAAAGGGCCATTTGGGGTAGGGACTCATGAAAGGGGTCCCAACATACCTACTGTGGCACGTAGTTCATGAGATCCGGGTCTTAACCTGAGCCCTGAACCTACTCGGTGTTCGATACTACTCCCAAAACATATATAGTGCTCATAATAATACATACATGAGTTCATGGGTTAATTAAATCATAATAATCGTAAACATTCTTGAACATATGCGATCTAGCCATGACATGAGGCCAGTGAGTCGGCCAAAAACATAATTCATAAATTATAAGATTCATACATACTTGTAGATCAGGAATATAACTTGAATTTCTTAATTAATGGGTAGCAAAAGAAACTCATAATTTAAAACACAATTTAGGTTGGGCTGTTAAAGAACATCAATGGGAAAATAGATCATAATTCGATTCATCATGGGGCATGCATAATTAAGCTTAACTGCTTAGAAAATCAAAATCAACAATATTATAATCAATTTAAAACTCAAAAGACGATCTAAATCCTTAGATTATGGTAATATTTTAAAATCACAAAACCCATAATTAAATCATTAGAATTTATATCATCAAACGCAAACCCCATGAGTTTTTGATAAATTATAAGTAGAATCATAGAATAGGAGTATGGGTATGGAAGAATTCACCCATTGAGGACCTTACATACCTGGAAACACTTGATTCTTAATTTCCCTTGAAAGACCAAGATGGAATTTAGAGAAATTGGGGAAGAACACCTTGAATCACCTTTTAGACTCCTTTCTATACTCTTGCATGCATGACTAAGGCTTAACATGGACTAATCCCCCTTAAAGGACCCTATTCAGACCATAAAACAACATAGTTTAGGCCTTAGGAATTTAAGAATTACACCCTTACTAAAAACACAGAAATTTATGGTTGCCTATCCCCACGAGGGACCTAACGAGTCATTGCCAAGGGGCATGACTCGTGGCCAAGATCCGTCATGCTCACTGCCCAAATTACTCAGGGGACCCCATGAATCATTGTGGTTGACCACGACTCGGGGTCACCACCCGTGATCCCCACTTCCGAAAACCTTGACCAACCATACACTCCAACCATGGGTGACCTCACGGGTCGTGAGGTCAGAACACGACTCGTGGTCACCATCCGAATCCTTCACTGCCCTTTCCGAACTTTCCACCTTCCAAGGCAGACCACAGGGGACCTCACGAGTCGTGAGGTCTGACCACAACTCATGGTCATGCCCATGGCCTCCACAACCTGAGCCTGCTAACCTTGCAGACCACGAGTAACCTCATGACTCATGGTCAGTCCTCACTACATACCTCACAAGTTGTCCTGAGATCTGGTGCGAATTTTCAGTGTTTCTCCTTTTTGACTCCTGGGTCTGATCCTTGGGTTCCCGGGGTATAACATTACCATGATTTAACTAGCCCATTAATTTCATGTATAATATCCTATGAGCACTATATATTTTTTGGGAGTAGTACTTAACAGCGAGTAGGTATGGGGCCCAGGTTTTGCCTCGAATCTCAAAACTACATGGCACCATAGGTCATTATGGGGCCTCCCCTGAGACTGTCCCATTTTACCCCAAATGGGCCTTTCATGAGTGATATCCAGCCTTTCACTATTCTACCCTTGGCAAGGTATGAACACCCTCCCAACTAGGCGTTTACAGGTCGGGCTCCATGTGTGTTCATATGGGGTATGTTGGTTATGAGAATCTCTCAATGTTCCTCATTATTTATGTATGATTATGATTATATACTTTGGCTCAAGTTATGATTAATAATGCTTTTCTCTCTTGAGTATGATTATGAATAGTTCACGAACGTTTTGAAACCTTGAGCCTTATGTTACATTATAATATTTATGTTATGATCATGTTGTCCTACTTTTATGCACTTTTATATATTTTAAACGTCCGTTTTACTTACCTTGCATACTAGTACTTTCCACATACTGACCACATACTCTATGTTGTATCATTTCATGATATAGGTCTTGGTACTCAGACTCTGCCTCTACCCTAGCCAGCTTTCAAAGTAGCATCAGTCTCTTTGAGTGAGTCCTCATTTTTCGAGGGCCCTTCCTTATTTCAGTTCTGTTGGTATATTTTCAGTTTTAGTTTAGAGAGTTAGTTGGGGTCTTGTTCCATCAACTCTTCTGTCATAGAGGTTTTCTCGGACATAGTGTATACTCCGTTTTAAATGCATGTGATGTACTTTAGATCTTATGCCACGTTTATACTTTCGATATATTATGTATGTTGAATCTTTCACTTTTATTGACTGAGTTAGTTGAATGTTCATGCCATGGGTCAACTCAGAGTCCCTCAGGGTTCCTTGTCCCAAATCTAGATTCGCACCTATGTTTGGGTCATGACAAACTTTGTATCAGAGCAATAGGTTTGAAGTGTCCTAAGCCATCAGAAAGCCGTGTTAAGTAGAGTATTTTTCATGGTTGTGAAGCATGCCACACCTATGAAGAAGAGCTTATGAAACATTTAGGAAATGTTCCCTTTTCTCATGATCTCATGTACTGCATTGAAATGCCTATCTATCCTTCTAACTCGTGTTATACAAGTTTGCAGAATCATGCCTCCACATCGAGTAAATGAAAGGAGAAAAGGAAATGACCATGAGAACAACAACGGAGAGTTGCACCATTAGGCCCCACCAGCCCATGAGGAGCATACACCAAAGCCCGACTGCTCACGCTGAATTCAGGGCAGCCATACAGATGCTAGCATATGCCTTAATCACCTAGGTCAATCAACAGGCAGTGGTGCATCTCCCTTATAACCGGAATGCGGTGGAGGCTCGGGTCAGAGATTTTCTGAGAATGAACCCACTAGAGTTTCTTGGGTCAAAAGTAGATGAGGACCTGCATGAATTCGTTGATGAGATTATGAAGATCACCAAGGTTATAGGGGTGGCAAATGAGGAGTGCGTTGACATGGACTCTTATCAGCTGAAAGAGGTTGTGCATATTTGGTTTAAACAATGGAAATATAGCAGGGCAGCGGGAGCAGGCCCTATCAGTTGGGAAGAGTTTCATACCGCCTTTGTAGATCGATTCTTCCCTTGTGAGAGAGGGAAATGAAGGCGGCCGAGTTTGTAAATCTGAAGCAGGTTGACATGTCATTTCAGGAGTATGCTATGGAGTTCACTTGCTTATCCAAGTATGTGCTATATTTAGTGGTAGATCAGAGGGCTCTGGTGAGCCGATTTGTACATGGATTGACAGACTACCTGGATATGAATTGTAGGATCGCCATGTTGCATTAGGACATGGATTTTCCCCATATAGTTTTACATGCCAGAAGATGGAGGTAGTGTATCGGAGGCAGATAGAGGCCAAGAGGGCTAGGATAGACAATTATGGGACTTTTTAGCCTAGATCGAGGGGCGAACATCAGCAGTCCCATCACAGGTCTTTTATTCTAGCACCATCATCAACTAGAGCACCATCTAGACCATGAGGCGATTAGAGGAGCAGGGCCTCCGATTCGAGGTGCCAAGGTAGCATGCCGATAGAGTGCACCTTCATAACCTGTGCAAAGTGCGGCAAGAATCATCCAGGGAGGTGTTTAGTTGGCTCAGACGCTTGTTTGGAATGTGGCGAACCTGGACACAGACTCAAGGATTGCCCTTCAGCTAGATCAGGGGGTGGTGGAGCCTGTATACTAGCCGCTAGTTCAGCAGCTTTAGTAGCATGTCCCTCTCAGTAGGGTGCTTCGGCTAGTTCAGCAGGTGGTTAGCGTTAGAATAGATTTTATGCCCTTGCATCCCGTCAGGAGCAGTTGACTTCCCCTGATGTGGTTACTGGTATATTATGAGTTTTTCACCTTGATGTTTATGCTTTGTTAGATCCAGGGGCTACCTTGTCTTTTTTGACCCCTTACGTGACTAGTAGTTGAGGAGTCTGTCCCGAGATCTTGTCAGAACCCTTCTCAGTCTCTGCTCTAATTGGTGATTCAGTTGTGCTAGGTGGGTGTATAGAAGTTTCCCAGTCACAATATTGCATAAAGTCAACTCCAAAGACCTAGTAGAGTTAACCATGACTGATTTCGATGTTATCCTCGGCATAGATTGGCTATTTGCATGTTATGCCTCCGTTAATTGTAGGTCCGTGTGGTAGAGTTCAGATTTCTGGGTGAGCTAGTCTTAGAATGGAAGGGTAGTTCAATTGTGCCTGTAGGTCATTTCATTTCCTTCCTTGGTTGAATTATGTGTTGTTCTTGGGTCATGTGGTGTCTAATGAGGGGGTGCAGGTAGACTTACAGAAGATAGAGGCGGTGAAGAATTGGCCTAGACCGGTGAATCCTTCAGATATTAGGAGTTTCCTAGCTTAGCTGGCTACTATAAGAGGTTGTTCAGGGGTTTTCATCTATTGCCGCACCATTGACTAAACTTACCTAGAAGAAGGTAAAGTTGCAGTGGTAAGAGGCTTGTGAGAAGAGCTTCCAAGAGCTAAAGGCTCGACTCACCCCACCACAAGTGTTGACCCTACCCGAGTGTACCCATGGGTTCATGGTGCATTGTGATGCATCAAGGATCTGACTTAGGTCTGTATTGATGAAATACGAAAAAGCTATAGCATACGCTTCTAGACAGCTGAAAGTGCATGAAAAGAACTTCCCGACTCATGATCTCAAATTGGCAGTGGTGGTATTCTCCTTGAAAAAATGGAGAAACTATTTGTATAGGGTCAACGTGGATGTGTTTACGGACCATAAGAGTCTACAAAATGTGTTTAACCAGAAGGATCTCAATCTTCGGCAAAGAAGGTGGTTGGAGCAACTTAAGGATTATGACCTGAGTGTCCTTTATCATCTAGGAAAGGATAATGTAGTAGCAGATGCACTTAGTAGACACTCCATGGAAAGTGTGTCCTATGTAGATGAGGGAAAGAAGGAGCTGGTGAAGGACGTGCATCAACTTGCAAGGTTGGGAGATCGGGTTGGTTGAATCGACCGATAGCGGTGTTATAGTTCTAAATGGATCAGAATCGTCCTTGGTGACTGATCTAAAAGCTAGACAAGATGAGGACCCTATTTTGGTAAAGTTAAAGGAGGTCGTTCAAAATCAGAAGGTAGAGGTCTTCTCCAAAGGGGGAGATGGGGTGCTTTGATAAAAGGGTCGCTTATATGTTCCGGATGCTGATGATTTGAGGAACCGGATGTTGCACGAGGCTCATAGATCCAGGTGCCACAAATATGTAGCGTTACCTATGGGAAGTCTATTGGTGGAATGGCATGAGGAAGGACATAGAAGAATTTGTGGCTAAGTGTCCAAACTGTGAGCTGGTGAAGGTTGAGCACCAAAGACCCGGAGGTGTGCTCCAAGATATTAGCATTCCTACTTAGAAATGGGAAGAAATCAATATGGACTTTATAACAGGTTTGCTTTGCACTAGTCAGCAATATGACTCCATTTGGGTTGTTGTAGATAGGTTAACAAAAGCCGCTCATTTTTTATCTGTCAAAACCACTGATTCTGCGGAGGATTATGCCAAACTATACATTCGATAGTCGGTTCAATTGCATGGAGTGCCCTTTTCCATCATATCAGACAGAGGTACTCAGTTTACCTCTCAATTTTTAAGGTCATTTCAAAAAGGACTGGGTACTCAGGTCAAGCTCAGTATAGCATTTCACCTGCAAATGGATGGTCAAGCAGAGTGGACAATTTAGACTCTCGAGGACATGTTGAGAGCATGTGTGATTGACTTCAAAGTTAGTTGGGATAATCATTTGCCTCTTATCGAGTTTGCGTATAGTAATAACTACCATTTCAGCATTCAGATGGCTCTGTTAGAGGTTCTCTATTGGCGGAGATGTAGATCGCCAATTGGCTGGTTGGAAGTTGGTGAAGCTGCAATGATAGGACCAAATTCAATCCATGAGGCTATGGAGCAGGTTCAACTCATACGGTATAGGTTTAAAATAGCTCAAAGTCGCCAAAAGTCCTATGACGATGTGAGAACGAGAGAATTAGAGTTTGAAGTGGATGATGGGATATTTCTGGAGGTGTCTCCCATGATGGGATTGATGAGGTTTGAAAAGAAAGGGAAACTCAGCCCTCATTATTTTGGCCCCAAGAGGATTGTGAAACGGGTTGGCAAGGTGGCATATGAATTGGAGTTTACCTCATAATTAACTTTCGTAAATCTTATTTTTCATGTATCTCTCTTGAACAAGTGTTTGGGCTCCAACTTTGGTTGTTTCGGTGGTGAGTGTCAGTGTGGGAGACAATCTTAGCTATGAGAAGATTTCGGTGGAGATATTGAATCGTCTAGTTTGGAGGCTAAGGAACAAGGAGTAGCTTCAGTCAAGGTGTTATGGAGGAATCAACATGTTGAGGGAGCTACCTGGGAAGCCGAAGCGGATATGATGGCTAGATACCCACACCTATTCCCTTTCGACTCAGTTTAAAGTTTGAGGTATCAGTTTTTGCCGTATTACTCTATCTAGTTTTCATGTTCAGTTCATGTACCCCCATTTCTTTCATGTATATGGATGTATGTATGATAATGAATTCAATTCAGCCATGATGTTCAGTTCAGAGGTAGTCATTCTATCAGTTTTCAGCTTAAATGATCATTATTTGAATATGACGATTGCATTTCTCTGCATTTCTGTATGTTTTCCAACATTTGCGGGAGAATGTTCCCTAGGGGAAGATATTGTAATGCCCCAGAAGATCTAAGATTAGACATGGGAGTTGAAGCAGAGAAAGCTGGAAAATCTGCAGCAGGTCATAGAACGAGTCATTTTGTGACCTATGGGAGGTGACCATGAGTTGTTAGTTGACTCGTGGTGAGGGGTGGGCCTAAAGTTTTGAATTTTTGTGATGGAAAAACACTATGAGAATGAACATGAGTCAGGGTCCGACTCCACAACTCGTTGAGTCAGTTGTGGTCAAGATAAGTCAAGGGTCAGTGGGGTTTTGGATAGTGGAGACCACGAGAGGTGACCACAAGTCGTGGTCACCAACAATGATCCGTTATGTCCCTCACGGGGACCCATGGAGTAAAATGGATAGTGCACATGACGACAGAAGGCCACAACTCATCCCCTGTGATGTGGACTCGTCCTGTCCCTATTGGGATTGACAGTCAATTTTTAACTGCGAATTTATTAAGGGTATTATCATCATTCTTAAGCCCTAGGGTCCTATACTACATCATTTTAAGTTATTTTCAGGGTGTATTGAGATAGGTTAAGTCATGTTAACCTATTCAAAACTCATGCATGAAAAGTGAAAGGGTGTAGAGGGTGATCAAGCATAAAAACCCAAGGTTCTTCATCAATAGTTCTTCAATTAATCTTGGACAAGTAAGGGAGTGATAGAATCCAAGTCTCTCCGGTATGTAGAGTTACAAATGGGTGAATTTGTTCACACCTATGTCCAATCTCTCCTAATTCATGATGTTCTATTTGAAAATCTTATGGGGTTTTATCCCAAATTCTTATAAAATCCTAATGATCTATCTATGGGTTACTACCTCTTATGTTTTACGTCATATTTTAGGAATCATGAGAAGATTTTACAACTAATTCGAAATTTCTATAAAATTGTGCCCAATCAAGCATGTTCAATTGTAAATTGAGATATGATCTTACCTTTATTTTTACATTCTTAAACCCATCATGATTTATGATTTATGATATGGATTTACCCAAATGCTCATCATGAACTTATGATTATTAAGTATATACATAATTTACAAGTATGCATGAACCTCATGATTTACGATTTAGGATTTTGACCGACTCACGGGCCTTATCTTCATGGCTAGTTCACGTATTTACAAGCATGCTTATGATTATCATTATTTAACTAGCCTATGAATTTCATATATAATATTCTATGAGAACTGTATATGGTTTTGGGAGTAGTACTTAACACGAGTAGGTTTGCGGCCCTATGTTTAGCCCCGAATCTCATAACTACGTGCCACCATAGGTCATGATGGGACCTCTCCTGAGACTGTCCCCTTTTGCCCCAAATCATCCTTCCATGAGTGATATCACGCCTTTCATGGTCTACCCTTGGCAAGATACGAACACCCTCCTGACTAGAGGCTTATAGGTCGGATTCCATGTGTGCTCATATAGGGTAGGTCGATTATAAGAATCTCCCACTGTTCTCATGATTTATGTATGATTATAATTATATAATTTGGCTCAAGTTGAACTTAATAAAGCTTCTCTCTCGTGTGTATGATTATGAATGGTTCATGAATGTTTTGAAACCTTGAGCCTTATGTTACATTATGATATTTATGTTATGATCATGTTGTCTTACTCTTGTACACTTTTATGTATTTTAAACGTCTTTTTTACTTACCTTGCATACTCGGTACATTCCACTTACTAACCGCATATTCTATGCTATATCGTTTCATGATATAGGCCCCGGTACTCAGACTCAGCCCCAACCCTAGCCAGCTTCCGGAGTAGCATCAGTCAATGTGGGTGAGTCCTCATCTATCGAGGGCCCCTCCTTATTTTAGTTATGTTGGTAAATTTTCAGTTTCAGTTTAGAGAGTTAATTGTAGTATTGTCTCATAAACTCTTCTATGATAGAGGATTTCTCGGACATAGTGTATACTCAGTTTTAAAAGCATGTGATGTACTTCATAGATCATACAATGTATACTCAATTTTAAAAGCACGTGATGTACTTCAAACCTTGTGCCATGTTTAGACTTTCACTATATTATGTATGTTGAATCTTCTGCTTTTATGGGTTGAGTTAGTTGAATGTTCATGCCATGGGTCAATTCGGAGTCCCTCGGGGTTCCTTGTCCCGTGTCTAGATCCGTACCTATGTTCGGGTCGTGACAACAATTGGCCTTGATATCGAAGTACACCATCTCACCATTGGGAGAAAACCTCCACTTTCTGATTTTGAACAGCTTCCTTCAGCTTCACTAGGATAGGATCTTCATCTAGCTTAGCTTTAACTTCCATCACCAATGAAGATTCCTACCTATTCTGGACAATAACACCACTATCCGTATAATCTATAAGTTGAACCACTAAATGAGCAAGCCTATGGACATCCTTCACTAACTCCTTTCTCCCATTCTCGATGTGAGACACACTTTCCATTGACAACCTACTAAGAGCATCCTCCACTACATTGGTCTTGCCTAGATGATAAAGAACACTTATTTCGTAGTCCTTGAGAAGCCCTATCCGTCTCTTCTGTTGCAAATTTAGGTCCTTCGAGTTAACACACACTAAAGGTTCTTGTGGTCCGTGAACGCATCCACATGCACCCCATACAAGTAGTGCCTCCAAATCATCAAAGGAAACACCATAGCTTCCAACTATAGGTCATGCGTTAGATAGTTCTTCTCATGAGTCTTAAGCTTTCTAAAGGCATATGCTATGATCTTGCCATGCTTCATCAACACACAACCAAGACCAACCCTAGAAGCGTTGCAATGTACTGAGGCTGAAGTAAGTTAAGCCTTCAACTCCTGAAAACTTTTCTCACAAGCATCCGCCACTGAAATTTGACCTTCTTCTAGGTCAACTTAGTCAACAGTGTTGCAACGGATGAAAATCCCTATACGAACCTCTTTTAAAAGCTATCTAAATCCAAAAAGCTCCTAATATCTATCGGACTAACAGGTTTAGGCCAATTATTCATTGCTTCTATCTTTTGAGAATCCACATACACACCCTTGCTAGACACTACATGGCCCAAAAATGCTACTGAGTTTATCCAAAACTCACAATTGCTGCATTTAGCAAACAACTAACAATCCTTGAGAGTCTGCAACACAATCCTCAAATTGACGGCATGCTCATCCTTGCTCCGAGAGTATATGAGAATATCATCTATGTAGACAATCATGAATATATCCAAATACTACTTGAACACCCTGTTCATCAAGTCTATAAAATGCTAAACGAGCATTTATTAGTCCAAATGACATATCTACAAATATATAGTGACCATACCGAGTCTTGAAGGTTGTCTTTGGAATGTCACTATCCCTACCTTTTAGCTGGTTATAACCGGATCTAAGGTCTATGTTTGAAAATCACTTAGCACCCTAAAGTTGGTCAAACAAATCACCAATCCTGCGGAAGGGATACTTATACTTGATCGTGACCTTGTTCAACTGTCGATAATGAATGCACATCATAAAGGAACAATCCTTCTTCCAGACTAAGAGAACGGGAGTATCCCATGGGGATATGCTATGTCTTATGAAACCCTTATCTAGGAGATACTTCAACTGTTCTTTCAACTCCTTTAGCTCACCTAGTGCCATTCTGTAAGGAGGAATGGATATAAGTTGCGAATCTGGGAGAAGGTTAGTACCAAAGTCAATCTCCCGCTTGGGAGGGACTCCTGGTACATCTTCTAGAAACACCTCAAGATACTCACATACAACAGGGACAGACTGAAGATTGTGGTCTTAGATGTTGAATTCTTGACCCAAATTAGGTGATACACACAACCATTGGAGATCATCCTTCTAGCATTGAGATAGGAAACACAGCATCCTACAGGCACTGTTGAACTACCCTTCCACTCTAGGACTGGCTCACCCAAAAATCGAAACTCTACCACATGTGTTATATAATTTATTGAGTCATAACATGCATGTAACCAGTCCATACATAATATAACATCAAAATCATCCATATCTAAATCCACTAAATTAGCTGAGGTAGCTTTTTGAATAATCGTAACAGGGCAATTTCTGTATACCCGTCAAGCTAAAACTGACTCACCGACAAGAGTAGAGTCTGAGAAGGGTCCTGAAAAGATCTTAGGGATTACTCTAAAACTAATAGCAGCATAAGGAGTCATCCAAGATAAAGAGCCCCTATATCTAACAATGCATACACATCAAGATGGAATAAACATTACATACCAGTGACCACGTCGGGAGATACCTCCTTCTCTTACTGAAAAAATAATGCATAGAACATGTTTTGGCGTTGTCTGCCCACTGCACTAGAAGTTGCGCCCTACTGAGATGGAGGAGTACTGGAGCTGCTGAATTGGTTGCTAGGGTGAATACCTCATTCTCGCCCTGTCTAGCTAAAAAGGAATCCTTAAGTCTATGTCTGGATTTTCCATACTCAAAACAAGCATCTGAGCCAACTAAACATTGCCTAGGGTGGTTCATTCCGCACCTCGCACAAGCTAGAAAAATGCACTCTCCTTCCTAGCTCCCCTTGACTCTAGAGCCTGATGCTCTACTCCTATGGTCATGTTTGGGTCTCGACGGGACATTGGCTAATGACAGAGCTAAGTCTGATGATCTCTGATGGAATTGAGGACGATGTACGCCACCGGATCTCTATCTGAACTGCCCATAGTTTTCTATCCCAGCCCTCTTGGCCTCCCTCTCCTTCTCCTTCATCTGCTCTGCCTCTATCTACTAGGCATATATGATCAGCCTAGAGATATTTATATCATTGATCAACATGGTAGTCCTTCACTCCTTGACCAAGGAATCTGCCACCTAATTCACGAACCTGCTCATATGAGCCTTCATATCAGCCACCATCTCCAGTGCATACTTGGACAACCGGGTAAACTCCATGGTATACTCCTAGATAGTCCTATTGTTCTTCTTTAGATTGATGAACTCAGTGGCCTTTGCCTCTCTCAACTCCATAGAAAAGAACCTATCCAAGAAAGTAGTCATAAACTCATCCTAACCCATGGGACTCGCACCTGCTCCCCTACTCTCCTTCCACTACCGGAACCATATATGAGCAACTCCCTTCAACTAATAGGAGGCTAAGTCTACACTGTCCTCTCTAGTCACCCCCATAATCTGGGTGATCTTCTGCACCTCCTCAATAAACTAAAGTGGGTCCTCAACTACCTTCGATCCAAGAAACTCAAGTGGGTTCATCCTGAGGAAGTCTCGCACTCTCGTCGTTGCTGCATTCCCATTCTGGGGAACATGGGCCATTGCCTACTGTTTAGCCTAAGTGGTCATGGACTATGCTAACATCTGAAATGCAGCGCTGAACTCGGCATAAGTGACCTGCTCGGGCAACGGATCCACTAGAGCTGGTGGGGCTGACTGATGCCCATCTCCATTGTTGTTTCAATGGTCGTTCCCATTGTAATTTCTTCTACCATTGACTCCGCATGGAGGCATATTTCAGCAAACGTGTATAACATGAGTTAAAGGAATAGAGAGATACTTCATAGCACGATATGGATCATGAAAGAAGGAAATTTCCTAAAAGATCTTCTAGCCTCTTCCCCTTAAGTGTGGCGCGCTTCACATCCATGGAAAAGACTCTACTTAATGTGGCTTTCAAACACCCTAGGACACACCTAAACCTTGGCTCTGATACCATGTTTTTCATGACCCGAGCTGAGACCCCCGGATTGAGACAAGGGACCTAGAACCACGAATAGCTCCAAGCTAACCCATGGTACATACAATCATGACTTAAGAGTATAATCAACCAAAAAATGTACTTAAGCATGGGTAAGCGGAAGTCTAAGTATCATAAAGTGTAAAAAAAATATGACAATATCACAATGTTGAGCTGTCTATATATAGTAGTCTGAAAAGCCTCTACTAATATGATGAGATGATGGGACAACACCCCCAACTAGCTCTCTAGTTCTGAAATTGAATGCCGTGATAAAAACATAAAACTGATAACATCCTCAGAGAATAAGGACTCTCCCAAGCGAATATAGGGCTTGAATAATCGGGAGCAAGCTATCGGCGAGACTGAGCTGGATCACCCGAACCTATATCATGAGATGATATAGGATAGAGTATGTGATCAGTACTTTAAATGTACTGAGTATATAGAGAATGTAAGAACACGCTAGTAAATGATCATATAAAATCATGCATATATATCAAAAGGAACAGGAGAGTAAGGACAACATGCTTTAAGCCATAAATCTGAAGTACACATAAGTATAATATATTCATCATAATCTTCACATAATGACCCAAGGTTTAGAATTAGAAATCATATAACTTTTCATGCTTAAGATTGTAAGTGAAAACTCATAAACTAATCAATGAGCCAAACATATTATAGAAACATAATAACATAAGTCATGAACATGAGTAACTAAAAACATGAACAACATTGGGTGATTCTTACAACCGACATACCCTACGTGAGCATACATGGAGCCCAACTTGTAAATCCTAGTCAACAGGGTGTTCGTACCATGCCAAGCGTAGAACCATGAAAAAGGCATGATATCACTTATGGGTGGCCCACATGGGCATGGGAAACATTCTGGTGGAGGACCCCATCATGGCTACATTAGTGTTCGGGTGTTTTGTGGGTATAGAAAATGACACGCAAGTGCACGTGGTCGAACAAGTAGTAAGTGGCTTTAGTAAGCCAAGTATCGATCCCACAGAGACTTGGATGAAGTGCAAGCTGCTCAAGTGTACTATATTTTACTTCTAAAAATGAAGACAATAGTGTAACCAAGAGTTTGATAGTTTGTTTTATAATTTTTATGCTAAAGCTAAAACAATTATCTACTTTGAGTCTGAACTATGAATGAGAGCATGCTGAGGTTAAATGAACATGTAATGAAATTAATTATCATCATACTTTGGTTAATCTGTTCCTCTAGTTGCTAGCCATGAACAATTGCCAAGAGATTAAAACTCTCGTGTTTAACCTCACTTAGGAATCATGAACCATCCACCTACATTTCTGTGATTAAATGCAATTCATGTTCTAGCCATACAAACCCGGTTCCTAAATTGACTAATACGACTTTCAGGTATATTTCTATCCTGAAAGCAAATCAAGACTCAATTTTCCCAAACCAAGTAAAGAACATATCCTATTAATTCACAATTTTCCAATTTCTTGCTCTCTCGAGTGAAACCGGACTTTTTAGATATACATTAACGTGGGCCACACATTAATGCAGTAAGAACAAGAATTAATAGAACAACATGGAAGAAAAGATGAAAAACCAAAGAATCAACTGATCACATTTCATCACAATTGTTCATAACCTTAACAAGAAGAGGAATTAGCCACTCATTTGTGGATTAAACATCTTTAAATGAGTGTTAATCATACAAGCAATTGAATTCAAGAAGAAAGAAAGAGAGAAAAAACCCTGATATTTTCGTCCCTCAACTGCCTGTAACCCACGTTCTTGCTCCACCAAGTCAGAATATTGAAAAATGAACCTAAGTGTTCTATTTATTTTGCTGGGAATTTTTCCCGGAATAACGAGCAATGTGTCACGGAGTGCATCGCAGAGCACTGCCTCCATGACACGCTACGGACGCGGACCCTCACTGGAATTGGGGGTCCAGGAATTAAGGCCCAACGTGGCACGGTGTGCAACGCAGGAGCCAAGCCACCGTGCCACGGACCGGACGCGGACCCTCTCTGGAATTTTGGCGAATTTTCCCTATCTAGGCAGAAGACCTCCGCGATGGCAGCGTGACACGGCTCCATCGCGGAGCCCCTTTAATTCATGCTGTCCAATGACTTGTTCTTTGCTCATCCAAGTCCAACCCCGATATCATCCAACATGCATTTAAGCTTCCCAAAATCACATTTTACCTGCAAAACAATGCTGATCATGTTGGTTAGTATAAATTCACATTTTATTACCAATTACATGAGAATGTATACACATTGATAGATAAACAAGGCTAAAATGGTACTTTTGAGTATCACTTGGGCATATAAATTTGCCCAAGATCAGTTAGCACGTAGCTTTGAGACCTGGCCATTCTGGAACCTCGGCCTATTCGGTGTTAAATACTCCTCCTAAAACATACATAGTGCTCATATCATAATCATGAAACATACATGAAGTACATGGGCTAGTTGAAATCATGAGATTCATAACGTGCTTGAGATACGTGAACTAGCCATAAAATAGGCCCGTGAGTCGGCCATAATCATAAACTTGATATTCATGAAAGCCATGGATACTTGAAGAAATCATCATACTCTAAAATCCTTAAATCCATGGAGGGTTCTTCTGGAAATCATGCATTTTAATCATAAAACATAATTTTCTTCAACATACTTGAAATCATCAATTCACAAGCTTAATTTCATAAATTAGGCATAATAGGGCATAGTTTTGATAAATATTGAAGTCATAAATATATAATTAGATTGGGAATAACATCTGCCCCATTTTACTTAAATCAATAATTGAAACATGATAGAATTTAACCCATATACATAGCATGGATATTTCTGTTGGAGTTGTTCCCAAAATTCTGATTCCTATGCACATTACTAACAAAATTGACTGATTACAGATTAGCTTCACAAGATTCTGCATTGTGCCCATTATTACCACAAATTTCACACCAACTCGGAGTTTGCTGAACTGCATTAACCTGGCCCTGGTGTTGCTTCATACTCAGTTTATTGAACTGAGTCATCATTTGATGTTGGAACGAAGCTAACTATGCTTCCAAGGCATTCAAACCATCTACTTCTATCAACCCCGATCTCTTTCCTACCCCTCCCCCCCCGATGACTCGCTGTGCCACTCTGTGCAATTCTGTTCAACAAAGTGTACAACTCATCATATGTCTTCTCCAAGGCTTGCCCACCCGATGTAGAGTCTAGTAATATTTTTGTGTGTGGGTCTAGACTTTCTACAAAGGTATGAGCCAGCACTTCATTTAATTGCTGGTGATTGGGGCAGTCTCTCAACAATGACTTGAATCTTTCCCAAGCCATATATAAGTTCTCATCAAGCCTCTGCTTGAAACTAAGTATTTCACTTCTAAACTTTGCAGTTTTGCCTGAAGGGAAGAATCTGATAAGGAACTTCTTAGCCAAGTCATTCCATGAAGTTATGGAGTTCGGTGGCTCAGCTTTCAGCCACTTTTTCGCGTCTCCCAACAGTGAAAATGGGAAGAGGGTCAGTCAGACATAATCTGTGGACACGTCGGTGGGGACAAACATGTCACTAATCTCTAAAAAGCTCTGTAGGTGCTGCTGCGGGTCCTCATGTGCCATCCCAGTGAATTGACCAGTAGAATGTAACAGCTGCCCATGTTCTGTTTAAGCTCAAAGTGCCCTCCAAGCTCCGATTTACGGATGCTAGAGGTTACATTCGTCGCTACTGGGATTGCCACTTCGCGAACTGGTCTTGCTGCCATTGCTTCTGATGACAATTGTGCTTGTCCCGCGGGTGGTTGTTGTTGTACCTTTTCTTGAAGTCTCTTCAGCTTTTTCTCTAGAGCTACTCTTCTTCGCAAATGGATTTGACGTTCAGGTTCCAGCAACGGTTCCACAAGCTCTCTACTTCTAGCTAGCTCGGCAGGACAACCTGTCACCTGCAAATAAACAGACTAAGACCAAGTTTCTCAACACTTAAGGAAATTTAAAAATCACACAAAAACAGATATATTATCAAAACTTCGCGAGTCCCCAGCAACGGCGCCAAAAACTTGACGTGCCCGATTCGCGCGTCCGCAAGTGTATGGGTCGTGCAAGTAATATAGTGGCTCTTTTTAAGAACCGAAATGTCGAACCCACAGGGACTAGACGCATTCCTCTAACTATCCATTTCAAGTGTGATCTTAACTTTAGCAAGTGTCAGTTATAGAAGTTTTTGAGGGAGATTTAATTAAGTCTAGTTTTGGTCAACGAAATATCCTGAATTTACTCTAGGAGCAACAGAGAGCTTAAACCAGAAAATCATGCGATGCTACGATTTGCAATGGTTTAAGCATGGAACTACCAATTATTATTTCACATAATTAGAATTGCATGTTCATGGTCTTTCGAGCCTCTAAACACGGAAAACTAGCCTCACTGCATCATTGTGAGCGAGGATGCTAATTTCTTGTTCGCGGGCAATTAATTATGTTGTGGTTTACGAGGAAATGATTAGGGACTTTCGTGCGTCTAACCATTTAACTCAACTTACCTTCACAACTACTTCTCCGAGTGGTGATGTGATAATCCTAAGTTGGTCTCTTAATAACCCCCGTTTATCAACTAAGCAAGGTGTTAGGTATATTTCTATCCTAACACGAAATTATATCGTGAGATACAAACATGCTCCTTACATTCTTGTATCCTGACCTAGGTAATTCTTTCTCAATCAATTGCCCAAGCTAACGTATATGTTTTCATGGTGATCAATCATAAAAACAACCAACAATCCAGAATGCAAGATGAAAACAACAATCAATAACTTAATACCAAAACAATTTCATAAAATCACAATCATAATTCATGGCTTCAACCCTAGAGGAAGGGTTCTTTCCATTCATGTTCGTAAAACTAAAACTAACTACTACTAAACTAACATACTTAAATGAATTTGGTAGATGAGAAGGGAATTTGCCAAACCCTAGATGAGTTCTCCCACTTCTTCCTTCACTCCTAGGTAGTTTTCCAGAATAAAATCATGACAAAGTGGTTTTAGGAGCTAAGGGTCCTATTTATAATAAATGAGAAACATGCATAATTTATCCTGTCGTGGAACAACTCCGTGTCACGAAGTGTATCGCGGAGCACTGCCTCCGTGACACGGAGGTAACGCGAAAGCTCTCTGGAAATTGACTCCGGAAGCTGAAACTGCTGAGTGCCACCGCGTTGGCAGCGTTTCACGCTGCTTGAGCAGCGCGTTGGCCTTGCTTTGTCACGCAGCTGGTAGGGCGTGGCATGTTGCTAGTGCACTGGTGCTGCCTGCCTACCACATCTGCTCCTGACTCCATTCCGCTACTTCACCAACTTATAAATTAGTTCCTCAAAATCATTGAAACCTACCAAACAAGGACTAATCATGTTGGTTAGCACATATATTCAGATTTATATAAAATCACATGAAAATGTATACAATTACTTAGCTAAACAAGACTAAATTAAGTTCTCAAGCGTCACTCGGGCATGCTATTTTGCCCGAGGTCAGAGGTAAGGGTTAGTTATTTATGCTTGAGTTTTGAGATGCAGTTATGGGTAGGTCGGAGCCCTGTTCTGATCTTCAGTTGCTTTACTCTTTAGAGGCTTTGTGGACTTAGTGTATACAGTGTTATTCAGTTTGTGGCCTCATCGGCTTATTGTTGCTTGATTTAGCACACTCATTGCCTTGGTTGCTTTTCGGTTGTTTAACCTGTAATGTTGAGACCCTATGGGTCAAGATACTCTAGTTGATTGTGACAGGTGGCTTGCATGGCCTAAGTGTTATAGTTACAGATGTCATATAGCCGACTTCTCGATCAATCATCAATCGAGTGCCAGTTGCGCACTACCCTAGTTTTGGGGCGTGATAGAAAATTAGATAAATAGCAATTCTGGCTTAGGAGAGTGCCACATCATTAGGCTGAAGGCCTTCTTTTGTATAGATATATATATTATGCATAATTATGCATGTTCTATGATGAATCGAGTTATGAGATTTACCTCAATTCTGGATGTCATAAACCCATCATGATTTATGAGTCATGGTATGACTTTATTCAAATGCCCATTATGAATCTTTGATTTAATAAGCATATACATTATGAATCTTTGATTTAATAAGCATATACATGGGTTACAAGTATGCATGAACCTCGTGATTTACAATTTAAAAATTTTGGCTGACTCACGGGCCTTACTCTCATGGCTACTTCAGGTATTTACAAGCATTCTTATGATTATTATGATTTAACTAGCCCATGTATTTCATGCAAATTATACTATGAGCACTATATATGTTTTGGGAGTAGTATTTACCACCGAGTAGGTTCGGGGCAAAGGTTTTTCCCTGAATCTCAAAACTACATGACATCGTAGGACATGATGGGACCTCCCTTGAGACTGTCCCCATTGCCCAAATGGGCCTTTCATGTGTGATATCACACCCTTCATGATTCTACCCTTGGCAAGGTACGAACACCCTCCCAACTAGGGATTTACAGGTCGGGCTCCATGTGTGCTCATATGGCGTATGTCGGTTATAAGAATCTCCCATTATTCTGCATGTTTTATGCATTATTATGTTCATGTTATTTTGGCTCAAGTGGTGATTTATAAAGTTTCTCTTATGGATATGGTAATGAATGGATTACGAATGATTTGAAAACCTTGAGCCTTATGTTATCTTATGATATTAATGTTATGATCATGTTGTCCCACTCTTATGATCCCTTATGAGTTTTTATGTATTTTTAAATGTCCTTTTTACTTACCTTTCATACTCGGTACATTTCAAGTACTGACCGCATACTCTATGCTATATCGTTTCATGATACGGGCGTCGATCTTCAAATCGAGCACTGTCAGTAGTTTATCTCAGAGTTTAGCATCCAGCTCTTTGGTGAGTCCTCATTCTCCGAGGACCAATTTGATATTAGTTATCTTTTCATGTTCAGTTTTCTAGACTTGCCGGGTTAGTTGGGGATGTTGTCCCATCAACCCATCGGGTATTTAGTTATTATGTATGTATTACATTGCGCTTTTCATGTTATGTTATGTTTATGATTCTGCTATGTTGTTATGCTAAGTATTAAACTTTATTTATATTGAGTTAGTGAGTTAGATGCATGTTCATGCCATGGGTTGACTTGGAGTCTCTCGGGGATCATTGTCCCATGTTACGATCCGGATCTACGTTCGGGTCGTGACAAACTTTGTATCATAGTATTAGGTTTTGAAGTGTCCTAGGGTGTCTGAAAACCGTGTTAAGTAGAGTCTTTTTCATGGGTGTGATGCACGCCACACTTATAACGAAGAGGCTACGAGATATTTAGGAAATGTTCCCTTCTTTCATAATGTATGTTGTGCGATGAAATGTCTCCCTATCCTTCTAATTCATGCTTTTCACGACTGCAGAATCTTGGTCCCCATAGAAAAAATGGTTGGAGGAATAGAAACGGAGACGTCTGCGAGGATGACAACAGAAACGGGCACCAGCAGGCCCCACTAGTCTAGGAGCACTATGCACCGGAGCCGGTTGCCCATGCTAAATTTTGGGCAGCTATTAAGATGCTCGTGCATGCCTTGACCACTCAGGTCAATCAACAGGAAGTTGCAACTGTTCCGCAAAATGGCAGTGCAGTGGAGGCTTGAGTCAGGGATTTCTTGAGAATGAACCCGCCAGACTTGGGGCAAAAGTAAATGAGGACTCACATGAATTCATCGATGAGATTCTAAAGATCACCAGGTCATGGGGGTGACAAATGGGGAGTGTGTTGATTTGGCCTCTTATCAGCTGAAAGGGGTTGCACATATTTGGTTTAAATAGTGAAAAGATAGTAGCGCAGTGGTAGTAGGCCCTATCGGTTAGAAAGAGTTTCATGCAGCCTTTTTGGATCAGTCTTCCCTTGTGAGATGAGGGAACTGAAGGCGACCGAGTTTGTAAATCTGAAGTAGGGTGACATGTCATTTAAGGAGTACGCTCTGGAGTTCACCCGTTTATTCAAGTATGCACCATAGTTAGTGGCAGACCATAGGGCTCGGGTGAGCCTATTTGTGCATGGAGTGGCATACTACCTGAATAAGGACTGTAGGATTGCAATGCTACATCGAAACATAGATTTTTCCCGCATAGAGTTACATGCCCTGTAGTTGAAGACAGTGTATCAGAGGCAGAGGGAGGCCAAGAGGGCTAGGACAGACAATTATGGGATTTCTCAACTTAGATCGGGGGGCAGACAACACCAACAGTCTCATCACAGGTCTTTTGTTCCAGCACCGTTATCAGCTAGTGCACCATCTAGATCACGAGGGGATCGCAGGAGTAGGGCTTCATATTCGAGGGGCTAGGGTAGCATGCAGATAGAGTGCACCTTCCTAGCCTGTGCAAGGTGCGACAAGAATCACCCAGGGAGGTGCCTAGCTGGCTCAAACGCTTGTTTCGGGTGTGGCAAACCTAGATATAGACTCAGAGATTGCCCTTCGGCCAGATTAGAGGGAGGCGAAACTCGTATACCAGCCACTAGTTCAGCCGCTCTAGCAGCACGTCCCTCCCAATAGGGCGCTTTGACTAGTTCAGATGGCGGTCAGTGCAAGAAAGGTCTATGCCCTTGCGATCCGTCAGGAGCAGGAGACTTCACTGGATGTGGTTACTGGAATGTTACGAGTGTTTCACCTTGATGCTTATGCTTTGTTAGATATAGGGTCTGTCTTTCCTTTTGTAACATGTTATATTGCTTATAGCTTTAGAGTCATTCCCGAAATTTTTTCAGAACCATTCTCAGTCTCTATTACTGTCGGTGATTCTATTGTAGCTAGGCAGGTGTATAGAAGTTGCCTGATCACAGTATTTCATAAGGTCACCTCCGCAGACCTTGTAGAGTTAGCCATGACTGACTTTGATATTATTCTCGGCATGGATTGGTTTTACGGGTGTTATGCTTCTGTTATTTATAGAACGCATGCAGTGGAGTTTCGCTTTTAGGGTAAGTCAGTCATTTCAGTGGAAGGGTAGTTTGATGATTTATCGGGTGTTCCTCCTGAGAGGGAAATAGATTTTGGTATTGACCTTCTTCTGCAAACATAGCCTACAACTATTCCTCCCTATAAAATGGCTCCAGCCGAGCTAAAAGCGTTGAAAGAGCATTTAAAGGATCTCCTGGATAAGGTTTTCCTCAGACCAAGTAAGTCTCCATGGGCTGCACCAGTTTTATTTGTTCGAAAGAAGGATGGTTCCCTTAGGATGTGTATTAATTATCGGCAATTGAACAAAGTCACCGTCAAGAACCGATATCCTCAACCTTGGATTGATGATTTATTTGACCATCTTCAGGGTGTTAAGTGCTTTTTGAAGATAGATCTCAGAATCGGGTACCATCAACTTAGAGTTTGAGAGAGCGACATCCCGAAGACAGCCTTCAGGACGCGGTATGGTCATTATGAGTTTTTAGTTATGTCTTTTGGAATAACGAATTCTCCTATAGCTTTTATGGATTTGATAAATAGGGTGTTCAAACCAAACTTAGATATGTTCGTGATTGTGTTTATTGATGATATCCTGATATACTCTCGGAGTGAGGAGGAGCATGACGCTCATTTGAGAGTAGTGCTGCAGACTCTCAAGGATCACTAATTATATGCTAAATTCAAACAAGTGTGAATTTTTGTTGAACTTAGTGGCATTTTAGGGCCATGCGGTATCAAGTGAGGGTATAAAGGTGGATTCTCAAAAAATAGAAACGGTGAAGGATTAGCCTAAACCGGTGAATCCTTCGGATATTCGGAGATTCTTGGGTTTAGCTGGCTACTATCAAATATTTGTTGAAGGTTTCTCATCGATTGCGTCACCTTTGACAAAATTTACCCAGAAGAAGGTGAAACTCCAATGGTCGAACGGTTGTGAGAAGAGCTTCCATCAGTGGAAGACTCAACTTACTTCAGAATCGGTGTTAACCTAGCCGAGGGTATCGATGGGTTCGTGGTGTATTGTGATGCTTCAAGGATCGGACTTGGGTGTGTGTTGATGGAGCACGAGAAGGTTATAACATATGCCTCTAGATAGCTAAAAGTTCACGAGAAGAATTACCTGACCCATGATTTATAATTGGCTGTGGTGGAATTCGACTTGAAGATATGGTGACATTATTTGTACGGGGTCCACGTGGATGTGTTTACGAACCATAAGAGTTTACAATATGTGTTTACCTAGAAGGATCTCAATCTTCAGCAAAAGAGGTGGTTGGAGCTACTCAAGGATTATGATATAAGTTTCCTTTACCAACCGGGTAAGGACAATGTAGTAGCAGACATACTTAGTAGACTCTCTATGAAAATTGTGTCTCATGTGGATGAGGGGAAGAAGGAGCTAGTGAAAGATGTGTATCAACTCGCAAGGTTGGGAGTTAGGTTGGTTGACTCGACTGATGGCTGTGTTGTTGTTCAAAACGGATCAACATCGTCCTTGATGATGATGTAAAAGCTAGACAAGATGAGGACCCGATTTTGGTAAAGATGAAGGAAGCCATTCAAAATCAGAAGGTAGAGATCTTCTTCAAAGCGGGAGATGGTGTGCTTCGATACCAGGGTTTCTTATGTGTTTGGGATGTTGATGATTTGAGGAGTTGGATGTTGCACGAGGCTTATGGATCCACGTATTCTATCCATCTAGGTGCCACCAAGATGTACTGTGACTTACGGGAAGTCTATTGGTGGAATGGCATGAAGAAGAACATCGCGGAGTTTGTAGCTAAGTGTTCAAACTATCAACAAGTAAAAGTTGAGCATTAGAGACTGGGAGGTGTGCTTCAGGATATCAGTATTCCTACTTGGAAGTGATAAGAAATTAATATGGACTTCATCACAGGTTTACCTCGTACTTGTCGATAATATGACTCCATTTGGGTTGTGGTAGATAGGTTGACCAAGGCTGCTCATTTTATATCGGTCAAAACCATGGATTCGGCGGAGGATTATTCCAAACTATATATCTGGGAGCTAGTTCGATTGCATGGAGTTACCTTATCCATAATTTCAGATAGATGTACCCAATTTACCTCTTAGTTCTGGAGGTCATTTCAAAAAGGACTTGGTACTCAGGTTAAGCTAAGCACAACATTTCACCTGCAAACGAACCGTCATGCGGAGCGGACAATTCAGACTCTCGAAGACATGTTGAGAGCATGTGTGATTGACTTCAAGGGTAGTTGGGATGATCATTTGCCTCTTATCGAATATGCAAATAATAACAACTACCATTCCAATGTTCATATGGCTCCGTTTGAGGCTCTCTATAGGCGGAGATATAGATCGCCTATTTGCTGGTTTGAAGTTGGTGTTGTGGAAATGATAGGCAGGGAGAAGCTTCAGCTCACATGGGACACGTTGAAAACAACTCAAAGTTTCCAAAACTCCTATGCCGATGTGAGAAGAAGGGAATTAGAATTCGAGGTGGATGATTGGGTGTTTCTGAAGGTATCTCCCATGAAGGGAGTGATGCGGTGTGGAAAGAAAGAAAAACTCAACCCCCTTTATATTGGACCTTAGCAGATTGTAAAATGGGTTGGAAAGGTGGCATATAAATTGGAGTTGCCCTCAGAATTAACTTTCCTGCATCGTGTTTTCCATGTTTCACTCTTAAAGAAGTGTTTGCGTGATCCAGCTCTAGTTGCCCCGGAGAACAGTGTTGGTGTGAAAGACAGCCTTAGTTATGAAGAGGTTCCAGTGGAAATACTGTATCGTTAGGTTATAAGTCTAAGGGACAAGGAACTAGCTTCAGTTAAAGTATTATGGAGGAATCAACATGTTAAGGGAGCTACCTAGGAAGCCGAAGCAGATACAATGGCTAGTTACCCACATTTATTCTCTATCGGCTTAGTTCTAGCTTGAGGTATTAGTCTTGACCTAAAACTCTATTTAGTTTTCATGTTTAGTTCATTTGCTCAAGTTTCTTTTATGTATTTGGATATATGTATGATTCGTGAATTCAGTTCAACTATATAGTTTAAATTAGAGATAATCATTCCGCCAGTTTTCAGCTTAAATGATCCGTATTTTAATATGATGATTGCATTTCTCTGTTTTTTTGTAAGTTTTTCAACATTCGAGGATAAATGTTCCCAAGGGGGAGATATTGTAATACCTTGAAAGTGCCTAAGACTAGACCCGAAATTTAAAAATGGAAGTTGGCAGAATCTGGGAGAGATTCCACAGAATAGGTCACCTAACGGATTGTTGGTTCAACCAACGACCCGTGGGAGGCATCCGTGGTGAGATCTGCAGGGGAAGAGTTGGGAGTAACGGGTCTAAGAACGACCCATTGCCAGATGCAACGAGTCTTTATTTGTGGTTGTGGGTAGGCTGACCCCTGGTCAAGGATGAAGTGACGAGTCATGGAATGGTCAATGGTCGCGGAAAGGAGTATTAAAACCTCCAGTCGATGTAATGGAAGGAAACCACGACTCGTTGGAAGGAAGAATGAGTCGTGGTGTGGCTCGTGGGAAGACTTGGTGCAGGTCGTCAAGGGGGGGGGGGAGGGGGGGAGAACAACGGACAACCTAACGGGCCGTTGTCTGAAAGGACAACTTGTCCTTTCTAGTCGTGGGGTCGAACTAGAGGATGTGAAGTTGGGAAGTGGAGATGACGAATGGATACCACGAGTCGTGGTATCCAACAATGACCCGTTAGGACGGTCTTTGTCACCACCAGTGCAGAAATTTCAAGAATTTTATTAAGGGCATTTTCCTTATTTTTAAGTCTTAGAGTCCTAAACTACGTCATTTTAGGATCGAAATTTAGTGTTTTATGAGGGTAAAACCTATCTTAGGCTCATTCATATCCATGCATTCAAAGTTAGAAAATTACGAAGGTGATCAAGCTTGTTCTTCTTCAAGTTTTCCTTCAATTTCCCATTGGGCTTTCAAGGAGTGGTAAAATCTGATCTTCCCCAGGTATGTAAGGTTATGAGTGGGTGTTTTTGTTCACACCCATTCCCAATCTCTCCTAATTCATGAAGTTTTGTTTAAAAATCTTATGGGGTTTTATCTTAAATCTTGTGAAATTCTAATGATCTATATATGGGTTATTAGTTCTCATGTTTTACATCATATTTCACGAATTACGATTAGATTTTACCACTAACTAAATTATAAATTTATTTATTTTATTTTTTATTAAATTATGCCTAATTGTGCATGTTCTATGGTGAATCGAGTTATAATCTTTACCTCTATTGTTGATGTTCATAAACCTATCATGATTTATGAGTCATGGTATAGATTTATTCAAATGCCCATTATGAATATATGATTTAAAAAGCATATACATGAGTTACAAGTATGCAAGAACCTCATGATTTACGATGTACAAATTTTGGCCGACTCGCAGGCCTAACTCTCATGGCTATTTCACATATTTACAAGAATTCTTATGATTATTATTATTTAACTAGCTCATGTATTTCATTCATATTATACTAGGAGCACTATATATTTTTTGGGAGTAGTATTTAACACCGAGTAGGTTCGGGGCCCAGGTTTTGCCTCGAATCTCAAAACTACCTCCACCGTAGGACATGATAGGACCTCCCTTGAGACTGTCCCCTTTTCCCAAATGGGCCTTTCATGTGTGATATCACGCCCTTCATGGTTCTAGCCTTGGCAAGCTACGAACACCCTCTCGACTAGGGATTTATAGGTCGGGCTCCATATGTGCTCATATGGCGTATGTCGGTTATAAGAATCTCCCATTATTCTGCATGTTGTATGCATTATTATGTTCATGTTATTTTGTCTCAAGTGATGATTTATAAAGCTTCTCTTATGGATATGGTAATGAATAGATTAAGAATGATTTGAAAACCTTGAGCCTTATGTTATCTTATGATATTTATGTTATGAGCATGTTGTCCCACTCTTATGATCCCTTATGAGTTTTTATGTATTTCTAAATGTCTGTTTTACTTTTCTTTCACACTCGATACATTCCATGTACTGATGGCATCGTTTCATGATACAGGCTCCGATCTTCGGACCCAACACCGTTAGTAGTTCATCTCAGAGTTTAGCATCCATCTGTTTGGTGAGTCCTCATTCTCGAAGGACCAATTTGATATCAGCTATCTTTTGATGTTTAGTTTTGAGACTTTCCAGGTTAGTTGGGGATGTTGTCCCATCAACCCATCAGGTATGTTAAAGGCTTTCAAACTATATATAGTATTCAACTGTTATGTATGTAGTACATTCTGCTTGCCATGTTATGTCCTGTTTATGCTTCCGCAATGTCATTATGCTAAGTATTTAGCTTTATTGATATTGAGTTAGATGCATATTCATACCACGGGTCGACTTGGAGTCTCTCAGGGCTCCTTGTCCCGTGTTACGATCTGGGTCTACATTCGGGTCGTGACACATTTATGATTGTTACCCTTCTTTCTGGATCAAAGTTGTGCGAAACGTTAGATATAATAAGAGTTGAGTTTGGACTCATGTTTGCGGGATTGTGCAGGAAATGCTTGTAACCTGATGAATTATAGCCAACCAGCAGCTACATATGGTGGCAGGTATGGTTCCTATTTTGGTTATGGCTATAGTTGAGTCGCGCCTCGGTATGGTGAAAGGTTTTGTTGTTTGGAATTCTTTGTGGTAGGCTTGTCATGTGAGGCTATGTCATGTGATGTCGCGCTGTGTCGATCCATGAGTTGTTATCATGTGTGTCTTCCAACATTCAAGGATGAATGTTTCTAAGAGGGGAAAGATGTAACACCCCAGATAATATGAGCACTAAATCCATAATGTCAAGCTAGGACTAAGCTGGCTTAATAGTTTAATAAGGAAGTGTTATGAAGTATTTGAGTCACTCTATGATCATATTTAGGATTGTACGTCAATCAAGTTGTAAAACCAAATTTTGCAAAACTTATTGCAAAATTTGTCTTGAGATTTCATGAAATTTAGGTCAAATGTCTCGAAGTTGTTCTCCAAAACTAGAAGGAGTTCAGCGGTGTACGACATACCAAATTATAGGTCAATGAGCCTAGTTTCCAGTGCATTAAATGGTTCTCCAATCCGCATTCGAAATAGAGAGATATTCGAATTTTGGTCGAGACCGCACAAGTAGGTAGGTCACAAGGGTCTAAGGCAGTAGAGGACTATAAAAAGCCCCTTGGTCGGTTGGTTGCCTTATTTTCTCATTTTCCAGAACCTCTCATATCCATAATCTCTCTCAAGCTCCCCTCTTCATGTCCCATTGGTTTTGGGGTGGGAAAGCATGTTCCAATATGTTTTTGATGTTGGGAAAGTCGGGAATCGCGTGTAACTAGCATTTTTGTGTGTTTCTTCAGTGTTATGGTGGTTGTTTTGTGAAGATTCTCTTTGGAAAGATTTCGTATGCAGTTTCCTTGTTATCTAGGTTTCTATTGGCATGTTAACGTCGGTAGGTTTTTGTCTCGGAGTTTATACCATCGCATTTGTATGAATCTTATTAGTTGTGCTTCATTTGTGTTATCATATTTGTTGTGTTTGTTAGCTGTATTGTTGGAAAAATATTGGACAGCCTTTAGGCAGTGGGTTGATGGTGTTGAAGGGCTTGAGTTCAACCGTAACACCCCGGAAGGGCCTATTAGTAGGCCTGGGAGTTGAAGTCGAAAACTGCAGAAGACCTAGAATTTGCACCAGTACGACTCGAGGTATGAGTCGTGGTAAGGACCTACGACTCGTGACTCGAGTCATGTGGAAAATCGGGAGCTTGAGGTTGTGTCATGGGTAGTCCTACGAATTGTGGTGAGAAGGTACTACTCATGGTTAGGAGTCGTGGTGAATACTCAGTGGTGCCAGAGAGAGTCGTCACGGGTCATGGTACGCCTAGTAGGATAGAGCAATGATTCGTGGTGAGGAGTTGTGGTTAAGTCATATTGGTGTGGGTGGATGGCACCACGGTTGACAGTACGACCCGTAGGATGGTGGTATGAGTCGTGGTATACCAATCGTGGCCAAATTTAGAGAATTGGGAAAAGGGGTGAAGTTACCATGAGAGGTAACCACGAGTCGTGACACTATGATACGACTCGTAGCATGATTCGTGGTCGGGGCCAGAACTGCTTTTTAGGGAAATCTTAGTAAGGGTAATTTCGAATTTTCTACGCTTTTGGACCCTAAACCATGCCGTTTTGAGCCTGAAACAGGGTTTTTAAGGGATGAAAACTCCTGTTAAGTTCATTTTAGCAATTACAAGTGTTAGGAAGGATTTCGAGCAACTTTCTTCAAGATTCTTCAAGTTTTCACTTTGGGTTATTCAAGGGAGTAGGAAATCACCAAATTTCTAGGTATGTGGGGTTTTGAATAGGTAGTTTAGTCCCTACCCATGCACAATTTCTCCCTAATTCAATGTTTAAAGTTTCCAAAACTTTATGGATCTTTATCAAATTGCATGAATCCTTGAAATTTGAAATGAGCTTGTTGTAGTATGTCTAACTTATGAATTTCAAATTATTTGGGCTAATTTCACTTGTTTATCCATTATTTCATGATCTAACCTCTAAAAGTATAGATGCCCAATTGTGAGGGATCTTTTTTTAGTAAAGTTCATGGTCATGATGATTCCGCAAGCTTAGTACGAATTATTCGTAATTTTAAGCATGTTTTCAAGTCTTCAACCACTCATGTTATTATGATCATATTTCCTATAATTTAAGCATTTCATGTATGATTGAACTATGGGCAATGCCCCCATGTAACTTATGATTTACGAACTATGATTTTGGCCGATTCACGGGCCCAATTCCATGGCTAGTATTACAAATTCTCAAGAATGATATGATTCTCATGATTTAACTAGCCATGAATGTCATGTATGAATTTCTATGAGCAAGTTGCATATTTTGGGAGTAGTACTTAACACTGAGTAGGTTCGGGGCCCAGGGTACGTCCTGAATTTCAAAACTACGTGCCACCATAAGATCATATTTGGGACCTCCTCAGTGATTGTGCCCTATGCCCTATGGGGCCTTCATGAGTGATATCACACCTTTCATGGTTCATACCCTTGGTAAGGTATGAACGGCCTCCCGACTAGGCGTACAAGTCGGACTTCATGTGCGCTCATGTAGAGTATGTCGGTTATAAAATCTCATATTGTTCCTCATGATTTTTAAATATGCATGATTATGTTATATTGACTCAAGTTATGATTTATGAAATGTTTTTCCCGCATGTTATGACTTTGATGGGTTTATGAATATTTTTGAAAATATTAAGCCTTACGATATACTTACAATTTCAGCTTTATCATCATGACGTCCCCACTCCTATAACTTTTATGTTTTTAAGCATTGTTTTTCATACCTTACATACTCAGTATTTTCCGAGAACTGACCCATATATTTTCAGGATCTGGTTCGCAGGCTCAGCTTCGTCCCTAGTTTGTGCTTAGTTTTGCTAAATCTCTAGCGGTGAATCCTCATGATCCGAGGGCATCATGTTCAGGCTTGTTTGATTGTCTTATGTTTTTAAAATATTTGGGTTAGTTGGGGTTTTGTCCCTTCAAACCGTCTTTTATGATTAGAGGCTTTCAGACTTATGTGTAGTATTTTATCATTGATAAATGTATTTCATTTTGTCATTCCTTACAAATCATGATACGATTTTCAGTTAGTTTATGATTGACAAGTTAATTTTTTCGCCTTTCATGAATGAATTAGTATTATGCTCACGCCATGGGTTGACTTAGGGTCTCTCGGGGCTTCTTGTCCCGTGTCTACGATTCGGGTGTACTCTTGGATCGTGACATCAGCTAAGCTTGAAGCTAACATACTGTAGTCTTTTCCATCCCTTTGTCACATGAATTCCGTAGACGTTATCGTCGGTGTTGACGAGTGTGTTAGCTATTTTACAAAAGCTTGTATTATGTTATTATTGAAATCTTGTGCTGCTATTTATATGGTAATAAAGGTGTGTATACATCATTTGTTTAGGTGGTAGCTCAGTCTTGAGTGTATAGAATCATAGTCATGTCAAATTATTAGGTTCGTATGAGGAGGCCGTGTCTGAGGTGTGTGGTTCTTGTGGAATGTTATGGGTTGTTTGTGTGAATAAGATTAGGATGTGATATTTACGAGTGAATGAGTTTTTAGAGTGGTTAAGGTTGATAGTTTCGATGATCTTTTGTTAGATTTTAATCGACTATTGTGTTAGCCGTGTTGATGGCACATGACGACCATGCTGACACTTGGGCTAGTTTGGTCATGTCCCTTGATGTTAGTGGTGACTAGAGTGGCATGTGGGCTACCTGTAAAGCTTGGGGAAAGACTTTTTAGGATGGTAATCCTTAGCTCGGCTAGTGGCTAGTCAGTGTACGATTAGATGTGAAAGAATAATACTATGTTCTATTAGTTGGTTGGTGGGGTTTGCGAGCCGGTTATGGGATGTTTAAACATGTATTATTATTGTTAACAATGTGAATGTTGTGATTGTGTGATTGTGGGCTGTTTAAACATGTATTGTTATTGTTAATGAATGTGAATGTTGTGATTGTTTGATTGTGTGTGTGTCTGTTGAGGCCCTTGAGATTCGTGGATACCCAACACTGAGAGTTGGTCCGACCGTGGGGTTGAGTCCAAAGGATAGAACATTTGGCCTATGGTTGAGTTGAGTTTGCCTCCCATAGGGCCGTTCTGAGTCATGCAAGTCATATGGAGAGGTACATGCCTCCATAGTACCGTATATGTATGTTCAAAGCCTTCCTGGGATCGCGATTGGCTTTCCCGAATGGATGGAGCTCTGCTAACTATGCGCAATTGAGAAAGTGTCCGACAATTCTTTTTTGATAATGTTGAATTACTAGTTTTTTCTTTTGATTTGCTTGTCCTTATATTGTGGTTGTTGTTTGTGTTATCTGTTCTTTAATAGTGGTGAATGCTAGATGTTGGCTGGTGTTAGCTGAGGCCATTGAGATGTCCAGAGGTGATGACAGGTGAGCTGTGTCAGTTAGGTGCCAGTTGTTGTTGTTTACTTTTGTTGTTGCCGGGTATATGGGGACCAAATAGGTTTTGTTTATATGTTTTCATGTACTTTCTAAGCTTATGGGGGCTAGGTAGATTCTATATGTTTACTTAAGTTTATTCTCCTTCTGCGATATTCAGTGTATTTTTTGATCTATAATATGACTCTTGCAGTTGTTTCTGCGTTTCATACTCGGTACATTATTGTACTGATGCTCTAGTCGGTGTGCTTTATTCATGGTTGCAGGTGATGATAGGCTGGTACATCGAGTTCTTTGTTGCTGACTGGAGTTTCAACTGATTCGGCGCACTCCAGGTCTTTCGAAGTTGCCAGAGGTTGAGTTATGGGTAATTTGGGACAATCCTATCTCAGACAGTTGATTTCTATTGTATTCTTAGAGGCTCATAGACATTTATTGTGGGTGTAGTGTCATTATTGTTTGCCGGGTTGGCTTTGTTGTATAGATTGTTTTCCATTTCGTCTCATTGACGGCCTATTGTATATCCTTTTGGTTGGTCAGCTAAGCCAGCCTCTGCTTTAGTTTGTTGTTACTCTGACTTTATAGTTATTGTGTTATCAAACCTCATCGGTTTTGTCCTTGTTTTATATTTGGGTGCCACATACGCTTATTCAAGGGTGACACCAGGTGCCGATCAAGCCTCCCCGGGTTTGGGGTCTGACAAACTTGGTATTAGAGTAGTTTGTCTTAGGGAGTCTATGAGCCATGTCCAGTAGAGTCTTTTTTGTATGTACATTGCTCAGAGTACTTAAAAACAGGAGGCTATAGGATATTTAGGATTTTAACCTTCTTTTGGATTGGAATCGCGCAAGACATTTGTTATAACAGGAGTCAAGTACGGACTCATGTTTGCTGGCTAGTGCAGGAAATGATTGTAACCTGATGAATTATTGCCGACCAGTGTGCCAGGTAAGATTCCTATTTTTATTATTGTTATAGTTGTGTCACGCCTCGGCATGGTGCAAGGTTTTGTTGTTTGCAGTTGTTTGTGGTAGGCTTTTCATGTGAGGCTATGTTGTGCGATGTCATGCTGTGTTTATCCATGAGTTGGAGTCATGTGTGTCTTCCAACATTCAAGGACGAATGTTTCTAAGGGGGGAGGGATGTAATACCCCCGATAATATGAGCACTAAATCTGTGTTGTCGAGGTAGGACTAAGAGTGGTTAATAGTTTACGAAGAAAGTACTGTGAGGTATTTGAGTTACTCTATGATCATATTTAAGATTGGACGTCGATCAAGTTGTAAAACCAAATTCAACAAAAGTTATTGCAAAATTTTCTTTCTTGAGATTCCTTAAAATTTAGGTCAAATGTCTTGAAACTTTTCTCCCAATCTATAATGATTTAGGGGTGTACGACCTACACAATTAAATGCCTATGAGTCTAGTTTCCACTGCATAAAATCGTTCACTAGTTTGACTTGTGAATAGATATATGTCGCATTTTGGCGAGACCGCGCAAGCAGGTACGTCACAAGGGTCTAAGGCGGTGGTGGACTATAAAAAGTCCCTTGGTCTGTTGCTTTCCCTATTTTCTCATTTTCCAGAACCTCGCACGTCCAGAATCTCTCTCAAGCTCCCCTATTCATGTCCCATTGGTTTTGGCGGTGGGAAATCATGTTCCTATATGATTTTGATGTAAGGAATATTGGGAATCGCGTGTAGCTTGAATTTTTGTGCATTTCATCAGTGTTATGGTGGTTGTTTCGTGAAGTTGCTGTTTGGTAAGTTTTATTTTGCACTTTCCATGGTTATCTATGTTTTTTAAAGGTGTTTTAACGTCGATAAGATGTTATCTCGGAGTTTCTATCATCAAATTCGTATGAATCTTATCGATTATTCCTCGTTTGTGTTGTCATCTTTGTTGAGTTTGTTCATTGTTGTCATGATCCGAGCATAGGCCCAGATCGATGACATGGCAAAAAGATCCTCGAGAGGCTCCAAGTTGACCCATGGCATGAACATGACATTAAAAGCTCGTCATAATAATGCGAAAGTCTAACATACACAATAGTGGAAGTCTGAAAATATAATAACATCTTAACATCTGAGTACATAGTGCAATTCTGAAGCTGAATACACACTATGTATGATAAGTCTCTACATACTGACGAGTTGATGGCAGAAGACCCCAACTAACTCACTAAAGAATGAAGCTCAAAATACTAAACATAAGCTGATAAAAGGGTCCTCGAAGGATGAGGACTCACCAACTCTGGCTGAGGGATGCAAACTCTGAGGATCAGGACAGCGGGACTAAACCTGAATGTCCGAACTTGTATCATGAAACAATATAGCATAGAGTATGCCATCAGTTGTAATACCCTGGAAGTGCCTAAGATTAGACTCGGGATTTAAAAATGAAAGTTGGAAAAATATGGGGGAAATCCCATCGAACAGGCCACCTAACGGATCGTTCGTCCAACCAATAACCCCTGGGAAGCACTCATGGTGAGGTATGACTAGGTGGCAGTTGGTGGTAACGGGTCAAGTAGCGACCCGCTTCTTGATGGAATCAGTCATTGTTTGAAGTCGCAGGGAGACTGGTCCTTGGCCTGAGGGAAAGTAACGAGTCGTGGAAGGACCTATTGCAAGTTACAACAAGTCATGGATATCAGCCGTGTGAAGAAGTAAGAAAATCTCCAGTCAATGTAATGGAAGGAAACCACGACTCGTTGGAAGGAGGAACGAGTCGTGGTGTGGCTCGTGGGAAGGCTTGGTATAGTTTTTGAAGGGGGAAACAACAGACGATACAACGGATCATCCTTTGGAGTAACAACCCGTCCTGTCAAGTCATGGGATTGAACCTGAGAATTTTGAAGTTGGTTAGTGGAGACGACAGATGGATACCACGAGTCATGGATATGGTATCCAACAATGACCCGTTAAGACGGTCGTTACCATTGCAGTGTAAAAATTTGAGGAATTTCATTAAGGGCATTTTCATTATTCCTACGCTCTAAGGTCCTATACTACATCTTTTTATGTTATTTTCTGAGTGTATTAAGACAGGTTAAGTCATTCTAACTTATTCAAAACCCATGCATGCAAGTTAGAGAGAGTTAGAGAGGAGACCAAGCCCTAGCCCTTCCAATTCATCTCAAATTCTTCTTGGCCAATCAGAAAAGTGTAAGAATCAGCTATAATCATGTATATAGGGTTATGAGTGGGTGTTTTTGTTCACACCCATGCTCAATCTCTCTTAATTCATGAAGTTTTGTTTAAAAATATTATGGGGTTTTATCTTAAAACTTGTGAAATTCTAATGATCTATACATGGGTTATTACTTCTCATGTTTTTCATCATATTTTATGAATCATGCCTAATTATGCCTATTTTATGATGGATCGAGTTATGATCTTTACCTCTATTGTTCATTTTCATAAACCCATCATGATTTAAGAGTTATGATATGGAATTATCCAAATACCCATTATGAATTTATGATTTAATAAGCATAGACATGATTTAGAAGTATGCATGATCCTCATGATTTACGATTTACAATTTTGGCTGACTCAAGGGCCTTACTCTCATGGCTAGTTCACATATTTACAAGCATGCTTATGATTATCATGATTTAACTATCCCATGTATTTTATGTATATCATACTATGATCTCTATATATGTTTTGGGATTAGTATTTAGCACATAGTAGCTTTGGGGCCCATATTTTGCCCCAAATCTCAGAACTATGTGCCACAGTAGGACATGATGGGACCTCCCTTGAGACTGTCCACTCTGCCCAAAAGGGCCATTCATGTGTGATATCACTAACTTCATGATTCTACCCTTGACAAGGTACGAACACTCTCCCGACTAGGGATTTACAGGTTGGGCTTCATGTGTACTCATATGGGGTATGTCGGTTATAAGAATCTACCATTATTCCACATTTTTTACGCATTTTATGTTTATGTTATTTTGGCTCAAGTGATGATTTATAAAGTTCTCTTATGACTATGGTAATGAATGGATGACGAATGATTTGAAAACCTTGAGCCTTATGTTATCTTATGATATTTATGCTATGAGCATGTTGCTACACTCTTATGATTTCCTATGAGCTTTTATGTATCATTTTAAATGTTCGTTTTACTTACCTTGCCTACTCAGTCCATTCCACTTACTGACCGCATACTCTATGTTGTATTATTTAATGATACAGGCTCTGATATTCAGAACCCAGCATCGTTAGTAGTTTATCTCGGAGTTTAGCATTAAGCTCTTTGGTGAGTCCTTATTCTCTGAGGACTAGTTTTATATTAGTTGTCTTTTCATGTTCAATTTTCTAGACATTTCGGTTAGCTGGGGATGTTGTCCCATCAACCCATTGGATATGTTAGTCTTTTTCTCTTAGCCTTTGTTTGGCAAGCTGCTGAAAGTTTTCGATGAGATCCTTAATAATATCCTAGAATCTTCATGATTTATTAGAGAAAAAATTCAAAAATAAATAAAATCGGATAAGCTTTACCGTTTGAAACCTCGATTCAAACAGTGAAATTCTTTGATAGTCACGAGAAATCCGGCTTAACTTATTTCCTTATTTTTTGGCGCTTTCGCTTCTAGTGAAAGACCTTATTAGGCTCCTCTTGTGTATATAAAAAATTTGGTTAATGACAAACTCTTATTAGAAAAGAATTTCTTAAAATTCTTTTATAGAAAGAGCTTCGTTGCTTGGTGTCAAATTAGGATATGCGGTAGAAAAATGGATGATTTCTCTTTTTTTCAAAAAAATCATCTTGGAGATTGTGTAGCTTAATACCTTTAGTTTGATCGGTATCTGTCTTAATTCGACCCTTTATTCGAATAGTTTTTTCTTCGGCAAATTGCCCGAGGCCTATGCTTTTTTGAATCCAATCGTAGTTATTATGCCAATCATACCTCTATTCTTTTTTCTCTTAGACTTTGTTTGGCAAGCTGCTGTAAGTTTTCGATGAGATCCTTAATAATATCCTAGAAAATTCATGATTTATTCGAGAAAAATTTGAAAATAAATAAAATCAGATAAGCTTTACCATTTGAAACCTCGATTCAAATCTTTGTTGTGGAGTCGATAAACTATGCGCCCTTTGGTAGCACCATGAATGACGCATAGCAAAGCAGCGCCCAATACACCGGCAACTCCCATCATTTGAAAGGGGTTCAAAGTCCAATTATGAAACCCTTGAAAAAATAGGATGGAGGGGACACCAAAGGCCTCTACCCTTCCATACTTTGGATAGATAGAGAGGGAGGGCAGAGCTTTTAGTTTTTTCATGTTGTCAACGAATTGAACAATGGTTTTTTCGTGTTGTCAAAGATTTGAACAATGAAAATAGATGGCGAGTTCCTGATCGAATTGATCAGGTCATGTAGGAACAAGGTTCAAGTCTACCGGTCTGTTAGGATGCCTCAGCTGCATACATCACTGCACTTCCGCTTGACACCTATCGTAATGCTAAACGGCTCGTCTCGCCATGACCTTCTCTTCAATTCTCAAAAAAACTTTTGTCCCTCCATTTAGATTGTAGTTATAAAGCTGCCCCTGGAATAAAATAAAGATAGAGGCTGCATTTGATATGGATCTATAGATCAATCTACAATATTATCTTGATATACGTGAATATCAATTCCATATATGGGATTGCCATAGCATCCAATTCCATTTATTTGCTATATCTATTTGTTCTGATCAATCTGAATTACTCTTATGTCTTATAGTTTGAATTACTATATTTTTGATTTCCAATATGAATCTCGGTATCTATTGAAAGAATCAAATCAATGAAGGGAAAGCGATACATCTCTTGAACCTATTCGTCGCAGACCCAAAACCAAAACGACCCCCCTAATTTTTCTTGGTTGTGAGACATATTAAATTTGAATCTAAGTCCCCAAAGAAAATGCAAATCAAATCAAATCTAATGAGTACTGTTTTACCCACTCCAGCTCCCTCGAATAGTCCGATTTTTCCTCCACGGCGATAAAGGGGTAGTTACAGCCAACCTCTTTCTGTCCTCCTATCTGATAAGCATGTGCTTCCCGTGCTGATCCCAACAATAACTGTCCTAGCTCTACCATATCTTTTGTTTCATATCTTCGGGAACAATCACAAACACTTTTTTGATTATGGATCTACTACCAGCATTGGATAGAAGGGAAAGACAAGTAGTAAAATTATTCCTCGTCTAGAAATATCCAAATTTTTATGCCAAATACTCCATAGATAGTTCGAACTTTATAAGAGCAATAATCAGTTTTAGCTCGAATCGTTTGTAGGGTAACCCTACCTTCTCTGATCCATTCGACACGTGCAATTTCTTTTCCGTCGATACGCCCCACAATTTGTATTTGGCCTGGTCTGGTCAGTACCCAGCCGAGCCTCTTTTGTTCCAACGAATTTGAATTTGAAAACCAAAAATGTATAAAGGGATTTTAGATCTGAAACAAAACCGCATGTTTCTTTTTTTTTGGACAAAAATATTTATTTTTTTTCTTCTCCCTTTGAGACTATATGTAGCATTCAACTGTTGTGTATGTAGTACGTTCCATTTTTCATGTTATGTTATGTTTATGCTTCCTCTATGTTGTTATGCTAAGTATTTCGCTTTATTACTATTGAGTTAGATGAAGGTTCATGCCATGAGTCGACTTGGAGTATCTCGGTGCTCCTTGTCCCGTGTTATGATCCGGGTCTACATTCGGATGATGACATCAGTACTTGTATGTACTGAGTATGCAAGGCAAGTAAAAATGGATAGTTAAAATACATAAGAGTTCATAGGAGTTGGACAACATGATCATATAGTAAATATCATAATGTAAACATAAGGGCTCAAGGTTTTCAAAACATTCATAAATCAGTCATAATCAGAATCATAGGAGAAAAGCTTCATTAAACATGACTTGAGCCCAGTAACATAAACATAACCATGAATAAATCGTGAGGAATAATGGGAGGAATCATAATCGACACCATCATGATAGAGCCTTACATGATGCCCCACTATTTCGCCTAAGTGGTCAGGACCGTCCCCGACTTGCCAGGCAGGGGACCGTGCATGCGTGGTGATATCACAGGGATTAAATAATAAATGTATACATATACCTATTGTGGCACATAGTTCTGAGAACACAGGGTTTTCCTTTGAACGACAGGTATACTCAGTGCTAGACACTGCTTTCAAAACTTGCACGTGAGGGCTCATATCGTAATCGTAAAAGCACTCATGAAGTTCATGGACAAATAAAGTGATACATGGCGGATCCCACTTGAAATACATGATTAGCCAAGAATAAGGTTCAGTTAATCGGCCAAAAGTCATAAATTCATAAATCATGAAATCTTTGCATATTTGTAGAACATGTATATACTTGATATTCATAAATCTTTGATGAGTACTTGAGAGAAATCATATCACAAATCATAAATCATAATTTAGGGCTTAAGAAGTTCAAAATCATAATGAAATTATAACTTGACTTTTGATGAAGCATACATAGTTGGGCATAATTTAATTAAAATTTGAAACTATAAATTTATAATTAAAGTAATTACAAAATCTTCCCATAGATCATGAAACATGATCTCATACATAAAGGGAATTGACCCATAGATAGATCGTAGAGAATTCCACAAGAGTTGGAGTAAACCCCATAAGATCGTGAAATTGGAGTCTAGATTGAAATCCATAGAATTGAGAAGAATTTAGGGCATGGGAATGAAAGGAAGTCCCATTCATAGCCTCACTAACCTGGGTAAATCAAATTCACACTCCTACTTGAAAGCCCAAAGGAAATTGGAGAGAATTTGATGAAATTCCTCAAACTTCATCTTCAAGGAAGGCTCTAGGTTGCATGCAGTGAGTGGGGATTCTTAGAATCGGTTTATCCCCCCTTAAAATCTTGCTAACTGAGCTTAAAACAATGTAGTATAGGACCTTAGGGCTTAGGAATGACGAAAATACCCTTAATGAAAAACCTAAAAAATCTGCGCTGCTAGTGACCATGACTGGTCCAACGAATTGTTACAAGCTCCCATAAGTCGTTGCCTATCTCGTTGTCTCATCCATGTTACCTATCTCAGGTCTCTTACCACGACAAGACAAGATGAGTCATTACAAGCTCCAATGACTCGTCATTTCCAGTCGTCGTCACCACTGCTCCTATCCTGGGATTCCCCCCAACAAAAACTTACATCATTCCAATGATCTGTTACATCAACCAACGAGTCATCCTAAGACCCGTTACTTCCCAGCCTACTCTGCAGGTTCTCACCATGAGCACCTCCAACGGGTCGTTAGTCCAACAAACGACCCGTACAATGAGTTTTTATTAGAAATTTTTTCAAATTTTCTGCTACTTTTCATTATAAATCCCGAGTCTAGTCATAGGTACTTCTGGGTAGTACAATATCTCCCTCTTGGGAACATTTGTCCTCAAATGTGGGTAAACATACTGAAAAGCTGGGAAAATGCAACAACCATGCCAAATATTGAACATTTAAGCTAATAGCTGACAGAGTAACTAACTCCAGACTAGAATACATGATTGAACTAAATTCATAATCATACATGCATACATTGAAATGAAGGAAACTGGGGAAACATGAACTGAACATGGTACTATGGAGGAAACTGATACCTCATGCTGAAACTGAGCCAGAAGGGAATGGATGTGGGTATTTATCCATCATATCTGCTTCAGCTTCCTACATGGCCCCCTCGTCATGCTGATTCCTCCATAAAACATTGACTGAGGATATTTCCTTTTTGCTTAGATTCCAAACCTAACGATCAAGTATTTCTACTGGATCCTCCTCATAGCTAAGGCTATCCTTGACACCTACACTCTTCAGCGGAACCACAAGAGCTGGATCACCCAAACACTTCTTAAAGAGCGATACATGGAAAATTGGATGAACCGAAGCTAATTCTGAGGGCAACTCCAACTCATATGCTACCTTGCGAACCCATTTCACAATCCTGTACAGACCAACATAACGGGGACTGAGTTTCCCTTACTTTTCGAACCTCATAACTCCCTTCATGGGGGACACCTTTAGAAACACCCAATCATCGACCTTAAACTCATGTTCTCTCCTTCTCACATCCGCACAAGACTTTTGGCGACTCTGAGCTATTTTCAACCTATCCTTTAGAAGCTGAACTTTCTCCATAGCCTCCTGGACTAGATCCATTCCTATCATGGAAACTTCACCGACTTCAAACCAACCAATAGGCGGTCTACATCTCCGTCCATAGAGAGCCTCAAACGGAGCCATCTGAATGCTGAAATGGTAGCTGTTGTTATATGTAAACTCAATGAGAGGCAAATGGTCATCCCAACTACTCTTGAAATCTATCAACACATTCTCTCAACATATCCTGGAGGATCTGTATAGTCTGCTCTGCCTGACCATCTATTTGTGGGTAAAATATGGTGTTAAGCTTGACCTGAGTACCGAGTCCCTTTTGAAACAATCTCCAAAACTTGGAGATAAATTGAGTACCTTTATCTTATATGATGGAAAAGGGCACTTCATGCAACAAAACTAACTCCTGAATGTATAACTTAGAATAATCATCCATTGAATTGGTAGTTTTGACCGGTAGAAAATAAGTTGCTTTAGTCAACCTGTCCACAACCCCCCAAATGGAGTCATACTATCGGCTTGTACGAGGAAACCCTATAATGAAGTCCATAATGATTTCCTCTGATTTCAAAGTAGGGATATCAATGTCCTGAAACACACCTCCTAGTCTTTAATGTTCAACCTTTATCTATTGACAATTTGGACACTTAGCCACAAACTCGGCTATGTACTTCTTCATGTCATTCCGCCAATAGATTTCCTGTAGGTCACAGTACATCTTGGTGGCACCTTGATGTATTGAGTATCTAGCTTCATACAACATCTGCTCCCTCAAATCACCAGCATCTGGTACACAAAAACGACCTTGATATCAGAGGCACACCATCTCTCCTATGGGAGAAAACCTTGACATTCTGATTCTGAACCGCTTCCTTCAACTTCACCAAAATAGGATCATCGTCTTTCCTAGCCTTAACATCAGTCACCAAAGATGATTATGATCTATTCTGGACAATGACATCACCATATGTCGAGTCAACCAGACGAACTCCTAGTCGTGCAAGTCAGTGCACATCCTTTACTAACTCCTTCCTTTCCTCATCTACATGAGATACACTCTTCATAGAGAGCCTGCTAAGAGTGTCTTCCACCATATTTTCCTTGCCCCACTGATAAAGGACACTCATATCATAGTCTTTAAGAAGCTCCAACCACCTCCTCTATCATAGATTTATATCCTTCTGGGTAAATACGCATTGTAGGCTTTTGTGGTCCATAAACACATACTTATGGACCCCATACATATAGTATCTCCAAATATTCAAGGAAAATACTATCGCCGCAAATTCAAGATCATGAGTCGGTAGCTCTTTTCATAGACCTTCAGCTGCCTGGAAGCATAGGCTATAACTTTACCATGTTGCATCCATACAAAACCAAGGCCTATCCTTAATGTGTTGCAATATACCACAAACCCCTTAGTACCCTGAGGTGAGTCGAGTCTTCAACTCTTGGAAGCTCTTCACAAAAGCCTCCGACCATTGAAGCTTCACTTTCTTCTGGGTCAATTTATTCAATGTGGCTGCAATGGATGAAAAACCCTCAAAAAATCTCTGATAATAACCAGCTAAACCCAAGAAACTCCTAATATCCGAAGGATTCACCAGTGTAGGCAATTCTTCATCGCTTCTATCTTTTGAGAGTGTACCTATATACCCTCACTTGAAACCACATGACCCAAAAATGCCACCGAGTTCAACCAAAATATGCATTTACTGAATTTAGCATACAACTAGCGATCCTTAAAAGTCTGTAGCACCACCCTCAAATAAGCGACATGCTCCTCCTCGCTCCGAGAGTATATAAGGATGTCATCTATGAACACAATAACGAACATATCCAAGTATGACTTGAACACACTGTTCATCAAATCCATAAAAGTTGCAGGAGCATTCGTTAGTCCAAAAGACATAACTACAAACTTATAGTGATTATACCGAGTCCTAAAGGCTGTCTTCGGGATGTCACTCTCTCTAACTCTAAGCTGATGATACCGGATCTGAGGTCTATCTTTGAATAAAACTTTGCACCCTAAAGCTGTTCAAACATATCATCAATCATGGGGAGAGGATACCTGTTCTTTATTGTGACCTTGTTAAATTGTCGATAATCAATGCACATCTGAAGGGAACCATCCTTCTTCCGAACAAATAGAACTGGTGCACCCCATGGGGATTTGCTTGGTCTTTTGAAACCCTTGTCTAGAAGGTCCTTCAACTGCTCCTTCAACTCCTTTAGCTCGATTGGAGCCATTATGTAAGGAGGAATAAATATAGGCTGTGTATCAGGAAGAAGGTAAATACCAAAATTGATCTCCCGCTCGGGAGGAATTCCTTGTAAGACATCTAGTAACTCTTCTTGATATTCATACACTATAGGAACTGACTGGATAGTCGGGGTTTTGGATGTAACATCCTTAACCCTAACTGGATGGTACATACAACCTTTAGAAATCATATTTCTGGCCTTAAGGTAGGATATGAAGCGACCTACAGCCACAACTGAAATACCCTTCCACACTAGGACTGGCTCACTAGGAAATCTAAACTCTACTGCACGGGTTCTACAATTGACTGAGGCATAACATACATGTAGCCAATCCATGACGAAGATAACATCAAAACTGGTCATGGATAACTCTACTAAATTTGCTGAGGTGACTTTCTGAAGGACCGTTACATGGAAATTTCTATATACCAATTGAGCTATAACAAAATCACTTACTGGAGTAGGGACTGAGAACGGTTCTCATAAAATCTCGAGACTGTTTCTGAAAGTACTTGCAACATAAGGTGTCACAAAAGATAAAGTAGCCCCTGGATGTAACAGTGCATATACATCAAGGTGAAATACTCATAACATATCGGTAACCACATCTTGGGAAGTCTCCTGCTCCTGTCTAGATTAAAGGGCATAAAACGTGTTGTAGTGCTGGCCACCTCCTACACTGGTGGATGCATCCTGCTGAACTAGGCGTGCTGTTGTTGCTACTATGCTGGTAACCTAGGTACGACCTCTACCATCACCCTGTCTAGCCAACGGACACTTCCGGCACTTGTTCCCGAGCCTACCACACCTAAAGTAGATATATGACCTCATCAAGCACTGCCCCATACTATTCTTGCCACACTTCCCACAGGCCAGGAATATATGCTCTGTCAACATGCTACTTTTGCCCTTTGAACCTGAGGCTCTACTTCTTTTATCACCTCGCAGCTTGGATGTTGCACTGGCCGATGATTGCACTAGAGCTGATGACCTATGATAAGACTGCTGGCGATGTCCGCCTCTCGATCTCTGCTAAGAGAACCCATAACTGTCTGTCCTGGCCCTCTTAGTCTTCTCTCAGATGCACCACCTTCATTTTTCGGGTGTACAAAACAATCCAGGGAAAATCAATATCTGATAAAGCATGGCAATCGTATAATCTTTGTCCATGTAGTCCGCCACTCCATTTATAAACCTGCTCACTGTTCGGTCTTTGTTATATGGGTATATAACTACACGCAAGTGCACGTGGTCGAAAAAGTAGTAAAGTGGCTTAAGTAAGCCAAGTATCGATCCCACAGGGACTGGGATGAAGTGCAATCTGCTCAAGTATACTATATTTCAATTCTAAAAATGCAGAGAACAGTGTAACCAAGAGTTGAATATTTTGATTTCTAATAATTATGCTAAGTCTAAAACAATTATCTAATGTGAGTCTGATTATGAATGTGAGCATGCTGACGTTAAACGAACATGTAATGAAATTAATTGTCGATATAATTTGGTTAGCCTTTTCCTCCGGTTGCTAGTCAAGAATTATTGCGAAGGGATTAAAACTCTCGTATTTAACCCCACTTAAGAATCATGAACCATCCACCTACATTTCTGTGATTAAATGCAATTCATGTTCTAGCCATACAAAACCGATTCCTAAATTGACTAATACGACTTTCAGGTATATTTCTATCCTGAAGGTAAATCAATTCTCAATTTTCCCAAACTAAAAAAGGATCATATCCTATTAATTCACAACTTTCCAATTTCTTGCTCTCTCGAGTGAAACCGGACGTTTTAAATATACATTAACGTAGGCCACACATTAATGCAGTAAGAACAAGAATCAATAGAACAACCATGGAAGAAAAGATTAAAAACCAAGGAATCAATAATCACATTTCATTACAAGTGTTCTTAACCTTAGCTAGAAGATGATTAGCCACTCATTTGTGGAATAAACATCGTTAAATGAGTGTTAAACATACAAGCAATTGAATTCAAGGAGAAGGAAAGAGAGAAAAACCCTGATAATTTCGTCCCCTCAACTTCCTGTAATCCACGTTCTTGCTCCACCAAGTTAGAATATTGAAAAATGAACCTAAGTGTTCTATTTATACTAGTGGGAATTTTTCCCGGAATAACAAGCAATGTGTCACGGAGTGCATCGTGGAGCACTGCCTCCGTGACACGCTACCGATGCGGACCCTCACTTGAAACTGGGGGTCCAGGAAATAAGGCCCAACGTGGCACGGCGTGCAACGCGGAGCCAGGCCACTGTGCCACGGACCCATCGCGAACCCTCTCTAGAAATTGGGCGAAAATTCACTTTCCAAGCAGAAGGCCTCCGCGATGGCAGCGTGACACGGCTCCATCACGGAGCCCCTTTATTTTATGCTTTCCAATGCCTTGTCACTTGCTCACATCCGAGTCCAACCCCGATCCCTTCCAATATGCATTTTAGCTTCTCAAAATTATATTTTACCTGCAAAACAATGCTAATCATGTTGGTTAGTATAAATTCACATTTTATTACCAATTACATGAGAATGTATAAACATTGATAGCTAAACAAGGCTAAAATGACACCTTTGAGTATCACTTGGGCATATGAATTTGCCCAAGATCACTTACCCCACACTTAAATCCTTGTTCGTCCTTGAACAACAATCTTAGAACTCATGCAATTTACATCCCACCCTCGCTACTTTGGTTCGACAATTTAGGTTACGGTCATACCGATTATTCAATACAACAAATCATCAAGAAATCATGCATGATCCTATCAATGAAATGACCTTCAATACATCAAGACCTCCTAGACTTAAGAATCAATTCTCGATATTGGCAAACTCATGTAAATCAGCTGATCAAGACATCCGACACGAAAATTAATCTCTCATCAAGCATGTGCCCTCACAATACAAGAGAATTTTCCCCTTTTTGATCATATGAACTCACACAATTTCAAGCCGGGGCATATAAACACAATTTCGCTCTCTCTCCCAAAAGAATTCACATGCATCATGTCATGACCCATAAGCTTGCCTTTAGTGTACTACTCCACTAATATAAAGAAGTGTGATGTAAGATCATGTAGGACTTTAACGGGTTGTAATGGAAGCTACGGGACTAGTAAATATTCGGCTAGCCAATAATAGCCACTAGCATCCTTAAGCGCTTTTTCAACACATCCCATCAAACTCATGGACATTGTTTCTTTCTTCATCCTCCCATTCTTGAAGTTTTTCTTTAGTTAGGACCATCTTATTAAGCACACTTGACACCACAACAAAGATTATTCATACACCTTCATAATAGTTTATTTATAACAAGTGCACCTTCAACCTTTTCTTTCCTTCCATCTCTCTGCTTTACTTTTCTTTTCACCATTCCACTCTTTTGACACTTTGGGAAAATTATTTTCTCTCCTTAAGCGCTTAAGAGTTTTGGATCGACTTTACGGCTAATGAAAAGAAGGGATTAAGCTCGGTTTACACTTTTTGACAAAAGAAAAAAAATAATAGGCTAAAGGCTCGACGGGCTGACTAGGGTATACGATCAAGGTGGACACGAGAATGAAAAATAGAAACTTTCGGTTAAAACCAAAGAAATGCCTACATCCTTTCCTACAATACACCTCCTTCATTTTGTTTTGTACACACACCAGACAAGTTCTAGACACTTCACAATAGCATGGAATAACAAAACCTCACTTCACACTTATTGCACATGCTCAATTCAAGATGTCTTCACATACTCTTCAATCAGCTAATTACAGGAATTCAAACTTTAAGCCTCAATCACACTGAATCGAACTATATGGCCTAGGTATCTCAACATATTTATAAAGTTGCATGCTTTCATACGAATCGCATTTGCATTTTAAATATCATGTACAACACGCAACCATAATTCCACAACCGTAAAGTAATTACAAGTTTTGGGATGCAACCCACAAAAGAAAAACAACTGGAAAATAAATAAAAAAATCTACTCCTAACGACTACATTTCCCTTAAGGCGGTCTTCATCCATCCATCATAGCGAACGGTCACTAACTAGGACTTCAGTTCAATGGGACCATTCTCGGTAAAAGAACCGAAAACAAACTCCGAGAAACCTAAGAAGTGAATTTTTTTTTTAAAATATCGATCATTTCGATAACAAAAATATGTACAAAATCAGCTAGCACATGCAGGAACACACAACAGTTTCACATATATTTACAATACAGAACAACTTACAATCACAAATCACAATGTCAGAAAATTTTGTTCACAGCACAACAACAGATTAGGACATACAAAACAACATAACCAGCACCTAACTACTCCCACCCCACACTTATCTCGAACACTGTCCCCAATGTTCACAAAAAATTAAAATAGCACAAAAATTGGGTGGTGGAAGTCCCTGATCAATCAAAGTACTCCACTTCTTCATCAGGTGTTGCTGCTTCATCTCCCATGTCTGAATCACCCCCGTCATCATCATCGGACTCCACATCGGAGTCCTCTAGACGTGTCTCCTCATTCGTGGGGACATCATCATCCGTGGACTCTACAAATGCTAGCCCCATTCGGCATAGAGCCTTGGCGTTTTCGCCAAAAGGGTAGTCTAGCTCGAGCTGCCATAGATCCTCCTCTGTTGCCGGCCTCCCACCTATCCTCAACTGGAGCATCTGCATCCCGTACATGCGAGCCATGTACTGATCATCACGAGCATGTCGATCGCCTAGTGTAAGCACTGGCCTGTGGGTGGTGTCGGGAGCCTTAGTTTTAGTGACATCTAAGGCCCATCGCTCCATCTGCGGGATATAATCAAGGGCCTCTTCCTCGACATCCAGGCCCCTCAGGAAGGTGGTGAGTATCCCACCAAATCTGTATCTGTGCCCTTGATGCAACCGGGCTCTCTTCATGGCGGAGATAATCACCGCCCCCACGTTGATCTCCAGCCCTTTTATCAGGGTGTACACCAGGCATACACGATCCCTGGTTACATCCGTCATATGTACCCCCAGGATTAGGCAGGAACAGACGATCTTTAGCCATATTCTAGTTTCCCTGTTCATCTGTGAATAGGGCAAAGTCTGATGGTAGCCCATCTCTTTGTGTCTGCTCCATCTAGCTGTCGATCGGGTTCCACAAAAAGTATGTCTGATGTCCGCATACGGTGGAGTGATGTTCAGCTGTCGAAGCACGTGGGCGTCTGTGTCCCGTGCCCCTATGATAGCATTGAGGTGGTGGGGCTCGAAGGTGACTATTTGGCCTCTGATTTTGATGGTGTGACTTCTGAGAGTCGGGTCCCTATTGGCATAGAATTCCCGAATCAGGTGTAGGTTGCATTCCTTGGGCTCTTCAAAAATGAATTTGAGCCCAGCTGCCTCGATCCGGTGTACAATCCTAGGGAACTCTTGTGCCAACGGTTCCCGTGCTATGTGTTCCTCGGGGAAGTACTTGCTTTCTTTGTGCTTTGCGTACCACTTCTTCCCCTCTTCCGTCACCCACCTGTTTCCGTATTGGCGGCATTGGCCGCGTGGAACCACTGGTGCTACTGGGACTGCTGTGCCCAGTGTAATTCGCTTTCTGCCGGCGCCAGATGTTGATGCGCCTTTCCCTTTTTCTTGCCTGCTTGCCATTTTACCTGTCAACCCAAGCAGACAAGATCAATGTTAAGCCAATGAATATTAAATTCGACTAAGGTCGGGTTAAGCTAGGCTACCCCACACTTAGTCCTTAGCCAAAATTACAACATTCCAGCAAGATCATGCTTATTTACACAAATAAACAACCAACTATATAAACATGCTTAGTGCATATGAATAATTCGACGGTATATATTCTATGTACTACTCAGACTTCGTACAACTAACCACAATCATTACCCTCGATAAAATTTTATTCCATAGCACTTAGCAAGGAATAACAAAGAAATGAAACAACAAGAATTTATCTACACAAACCTATATAACTCACCCAATTCTTGCAAATTTCACTATTCCTCTAACCCGAGAATTCGTCGGTCTTTTAGCATAATAACAATTAGCACATCGACTCATCTCACTCAACGTGTACAACCCGGCATGAATTCCACAAGTTCACTGCATTTTTCCTCTTCAAATTCAAAAACAAGCCCTAGATATGATTGTATCAACAAAATTCGATTAAATTATGAAATTAACTAGTTCAAGCAATCACAATGATACTCAAAACATTCATCAACACTAATTCAATTGAATTCACTCTTAATTTCTACTTAGGGCAAACTTAGCTCACATCACATGCTCAATATCAAAGAAAATCGCTAAGAAATGAGATGGAATAGAAGAACATACCTTGAAATTGAAGAATTGACGAAAACTCAATGAATTTCTTGGCCTATTCCGTGTCACATTGAAGGGGGAGGGGTTTTAGGGGGTTTGGTCATGGAGTGTGTGAGAAATAAAGAAAATTTTAGGGGGATTTGGGGTTTAAAAGTGGAAAAATCGCGCGGGTCACCCGGACACCCGGTGTGACCCGTCGCGATATACACAACAACATTTCACGGAGTGCATCGCGGAGCACTGCCTTCGTGACACGGAGCTGTAGCGAGGGCGTTCTGGAATTTTTTAAAAATCCGACTTATACCTCAACGTGTCACAGAGGGTAACGCGGAGGTCCTCCTCCGTGACACGGAGCTATCGCCCTACCTCACTGTTTTGCCACTTTTTCTTGATTTTCATACCTCGAATTTTCCGTTGCGATTCCTTGTATATTCTCCCTCCGTTCGACCTGCAATTCATTCTACTACAAGATATTGCTTAGAATTATAGGATTCACTCTAAATAAAAATAAAAACAAAAATAAAAACTAAAATTTTTTTTGTTAATCACGAAAAAGAAAAAGAAAAATCTATTCACAATTTACAAAGAAAAATTTTCACGGGTTGCCTCCCGTGCAACGCCTGGTTTACCATCGCGGCTCGACGTTATCCAGCTCAGTTGTCCTCTAGGGTGCTGGACGTTTTCTCTCGAATACCGTCCTCCCCCCAATAGTGCTTACACCGTTCCGGTGGTTTTCCCAATAACTCTCGTGAATCCTTAATCTGCTCATCATTGACTTGATCAATCACATTGATCACTGAGAGTTCTTCGTACACAGTCGGGAGCTTGGGTGCCTTGTACACATTGAACACTTCCACCTTGTCGTGTGCTGGCATTGTTAGCTGCCCTGCAGCTACATTAATCAGCGCTTTCCTGGTCGCCAAGAAAGGACATCCCAAAATAAATAGGACTTCCGCGTCTGGTTCAAAATCCAGCACGACCAAATCTACCGGGAAGATCAGGGAGCCCACTTGCACCAGAACGTCCTCCACAATGCCATCAGGTCTGGCTAAGGATCGATCTGCCAATTGCAAGATCACTGTTGTGGGTCTAGGACTCCCTAGACCCAGCTTTTTGAGTACCGATGACGGCATCAAATTAATACTCACTCCCAAATCACATAATCCACGAGCTCGGATACTCTGCCCAATAGTAATCTGTATAGTAAAGCTCCTAGGGTCTTTGAGCTTTGTGGGCAGTCGGTTTTGTATCCGGGAAGTGCACTCCTCCGTGAGAGCCACCGTAGCATACTCAGTCAATCGACTTTTGTTTGCCACGATGTCCTTTATTTACATGGCATATTTCGGCACTCCCTGCAAAATATCAACAAGAGGTAAGTTAATATGTACCTATTTTAGCACCTCCATGAATTTCTTAAAACACGCCTCCTCCTTGTGTTTCTTTAATCGTTGAGGGAACGGGGGTGGTGGTCTTTCTGATTCCGCTTCCTTAGTCTTCCCCCTCTCATCACTTTGCTCCTTCTTGACTTATGCTGCTCCCGATTGCTGAGGTGGTCTTTCTAGTTCCACCTCTTTCAGCTGCAAACCACTCCTTGTGGTCACCGCATTCACCTGTTTGGGGTTGGGATCTGTGTCGCTCGGAAGTCCTCCTCTAGGTCTGGTGTTTTGGGCTCCAACAAATTGCCCAAATTGATATTCAAGTGCCTTGGTAGCTAACTGGTTGTTTTTCACTTCGGCTGCCAATTTCACATAGTCAGCCTGCAATTGAGCTTGATTAGTTATCATAGTCTTGAACATCTCCTCAATGCTGGGTGATGGTGGTGGAGGAGGTGCATTGTTGTTTCTGAATTGTGCTTGATAATTCTATTGCCCTCCTTGGTTCCTTTGCACACACTGACTCGAACTTTGCCCCTGATGGTTGTTGCTACCCCAGGAGAAATTCGTGTGATTTCTCCAATTGGAATTGTAGTTGTTGCCATACTGTTGGTGGTTGTTCCTTTGTATATTTCCCACAAAGTTCACCGAGTCCGGATTTTCTCCACAACACTCAGCTGAGTGCTCACTGCTCCCGCACACTTCACACCAAATCTGCTGCACTGCATTCACTGGGGCTTGAGGCTGGTTCATTGTCATGTTACTGAAATGGGTGTTGAGTTGATTCTGTAAAGAAGCTATCTATGCAGTAATAGCTGTAAACCCATCCACTTCTAGAACTCCTGCTGCTTTCATTGTCCCTCCTCTTCACAAATCAGCATTCCATTCTGGATTACCCTGCGAAATACGGTTCAACAAGGTATACAGCTCCTCACAAGTTTTCTCCAGCGCTTGTCCCCCAGCTGCTGAGTCTAGCAATATATTTGTATGGGGTTCCAAACCCTCTATAAAAGTGTGCACCAACACATCATTGGACTGATGATGATGAGGACAATCCCACTACATGGACTTGAATCTCTCCCAAGCCTGATATAGATTCTCTCCCTCTCTCTGTTTGAAACTTAAAATTTGACTTCTAAGTCTTGCTGTTTTAACCAGAGGGAAAAAATCATATCAAGAACTTCCTTGCAAGATCATCCCACGTAGAAATAGAATTAGGTGGCTCAGCTTTCAACCACCTCTTGGCTTCTCCCAATAGTGAAAATGGGAACAATGTAAGCTGGACGTAATCACTCCAGCGGGGATATAAGTGTCACTTATCTCCAAAAAATTTTGGAGATGCTGTTGTGGATCTTCATGAGGGAGACCTGTAAACTGCCCGCTAGTGTGCAGCAATTGCACCATATTCTTCTTAAGTTCGAACCTCTCTCCTGGCTCAGGTTTGCGGATGCTAGATGTGACATTATTAGCATGTTGGATTGCCACCTCACGAACCGGCCGAGCTGCTACTTCTTCGGGCACTAACATTGCCCGTACTACTGGTGGTTTCTGTTGTTGCTCCATAATCATCTGTCTGAGCAACTGCAACTTTCTTTATAGAGCTTCTCTCCGCTGTCGATGAAATAATCTTTCTGGCTCCAAATACGAGTCCACCAGCTCCTTGTCTCTTGCCAGTGTTCCACAGAGATTAAAAGCTGCAAAATATAGGCTAAGACCAAGTTGTCAACACTAAGAAAATAAAAATATAGTAAATTAACACTTAAGACAAATTCACCAATTGCCAGTCCCCGGCAACGGCGCCAAAAACTTGTTCGGTCTTTGTTATATGGGTATATAACTACAAGCAAGTGCACGTGGTCGAAAAAGTAGTAAAGTGGCTTAAGTAAGCCAAGTATCGATCCCACAGGTACTGGGATGAAGTGCAATCTGCTCAGGTGTACTATATTTTAATTCTAAAAATGCAGACAACAGTGTAACCAAGAGTTTAATATTTTGATTTGTAATAATTATGCTAAGTCTAAAACAATTATCTATTGTGAGTCTGACTATGAATGTGAGCATGCTGAGGTTAAACGATCATGTAATGAAATTAATTGTCGATATAATTTTGTTAGCCTTTTCCTCCGGTTGCTAGTCAAGAATTATTGCGAAGGGATTAAAACTCTCGTATTTAATCCCACTTAATAATCATGAACCATCCACCTACATTTCTGTGATTAAATGCAATTCATGTTCTAGCCATACAAAACCGATTCCTAAATTGACTAATACGACTTTCAGGTATATTTCTATCCTGAAGGTAAACCAATTCTCAATTTTCCCAAACTAAGAAAGGATCATATCCTATTAATTCACAACTTTCCAATTTCTTGCTCTCTCGAGTGAAACCGGACTTTTTAGATATACATTAACGTAGGCCACACATTAATGCAGTAAGAACAAGAATCAATAGAAAAACCATGGAAGAAAAGATGAAAAACCAAAGAATCAATAATCACATTTCATTACAAGTGTTCCTAACCTCAGCAAGAAGATGATTAGCCACTCATTTGTGGATTAAACATCGTTAAATGAGTGTTAAACATACAAGCAATTGAATTCAAGGAGAAGGAAAGAGAGAAAAACCCTGATAATTTCGTGCCCTCAACTGCCTGTAACCCACGTTCTTGCTCCACCTGGTTAGAATATTGAAAAATGAACCTAAGTGTTCTATTTATACTAGTGGGAATTTTTCCCGGAATAATAAGCAACGTGTCACGGAGTGCATCGCGGAGCACTGCCTCCGTGACATGCTACCGACGTGGACCCTCACTGGAAACTGGGGGTCTAGGAAATAAGGCCCAACTTGGCATGACGTGCAACGCGGAGCCAGGCCATCGTGCCACGGACCCATCGCGAACCCTATCTAGAAATTGGGCTAAAATTCCCTATCTAGGCAGAAGGCCTCTGCGATGGCAGAGTGACATAGCTCCATCGCGGAGCCCCTTTATTTTATGCTTTCCAATGCCTTGTCACTTGCTCACATCCGAGTCCAACCCCGATCTCTTCCAACATGCATTTTAGCTTCTCGAAATTACATTTTACCTGCAAAATAATGCTAAATCATGTTGGTTAGTATACATTCACATTTTATTACCAATTACATGAGAATGTATAAACGTTGATAGCTAAACAAGGCTAAAATGACACCTTTGAGTATCACTTGGGCATATAAATTTGCCCAAGATCACTCACCCGAGCTCTCTGATCAGCCACTAGCTCTGGTGCATACTCAGACAAATGAGTGAACTCCAAAGAATACTCCTTGACTGTCATGTTACCCTGCTTTAGGATCACACACTTTGCTGCTTTAATCTCCCTCATCTCATGAGGGAAGAACCGACCAAAAATGCAGCATAAAACTCCTCCCAACCAATAAGGCCTGCTCCACTTGTCCTGTTATCCTTCCATTGCCAGAACCAGATGTGCACAACACCTTTCAACTGATATTAGGCTAGGTCGGTGCACTCCTCTCCGGTCATCCCCATGATCTGGGTGATTTTCAGCACCTTATTAACGAACTGGTGTGGATCCTCATCAACATTCTATCCTAGGAATTTCGGAGGGTTCATCCTCAGAAAATCTCTGACTCTCGCTTCCACCATATTCCCATTCTAAGGGACATGAGCTACCACCTGTTCATTGACCTGGGTGGTCAAGGCCTGAGCTAACATCTGTATGGATGCCCTGACCTCAACGTGGGCATCCTGCTCAGGTACATGCTCCTCATGAGCTGGTGGGCCTGCTGGTGCCCATCTCCATTTCCATTCTCTTAGCCATTTCCATTCCCATTTCTTCTTCCATTAGCTCAGTGAGGAGGCATGATTCTTCAAACACGTATAGCATGATTTAGAAGGTTAGAGAGACATTTCATCGCACAACACAAATCATGAAAGAAGGGGACATTTCCTAAATGTCTCGTAGCCTCTTCTTCATAAGTGTGGCACACTTCACATCCATGCAAAAGACTCTATAATGTAGCTTTCATACACCCTAGGACACTTCAAAACCTAAGGCTCTGATACAAAGTTTGTCATTACCTGAAAGTAGACCCGGATCGAGACATGAGAGAAGAAACCCCGAGAGGCTCCAAGTCGACCCATGGCATGAACATAACATATAAAATGAACGTAACAAAGTGGAAGTCTACAAATGTGTGTGTATATATCAAGCTAAAGCTAAATCAACAACGGCAAGCTAATTTCTACGTAATGTCTGAAAAGCTTCTAACATAACTGATGAGTTGATGGGACAGCACCCCCAACAAGCTTGAAAATGTTTGCAACAAAAAGAACACAAATGAGGGCTTGTCAAGTATCTGACTGCTCGTCAACTTTACCATCCTACTGATCCAGAAGCCCCTAATTTTTTTCATTTGTGACAACACAAATTGATGACCTGTAATGAATTTGACGGTTCATCAACTCTGTTGTTGGGCTTATCTAGAATACACATGATTATTCTTCTATTTCAATGATTTAGAGTAATGGCTCGTGACCATGCTGACGGACCATCAATTATTCCATAACCTCTTCCTAGAATCACCTATACCTGCATACTTAACACCCCATTCAAGCAAGAACAATATTAAATCAAATACGTTAAATTCTAAATAGAACGATCTTGGGTTGCCTTTCATGTAGTTCTTGCTTTAATATCGCGGCACGACTTAGGTACCTTGATTACTCAAACTTCATCAAGGTACACCAACTCTAGCACTACTTCACACGCTAGCGATTCAATCGGAAGCATTCCCCTTTTTTGATTTTCAAGATCAATAGCTCCAGATGGGAATAATTGTGTTCCTTGAATGGCCCAGACCATTTTGATCGGAGTTTTCTCGAAAACAGATGGAGTCTAGAAATGAACAACAACACAAGGTCTCTAGGGTTAAAATTCCCTCTTTAATCCTCCGGTTATGGTATATCTTTATCTTTGCCTTGTACGAAGCCGCCCTCTCATATTCTCTCAGACAGAATTCATCCATCTCATTTATCTGATCAAGCCTCAAATGTGCAGCCTCACTCCAGCTCAAGTTGAGCTTCTTTGGGTGCCCATAGGGCCTTATCCTCCAACTCAAATGGCAGATGACAAGCCTTTTCGAAAACTATAATGGGGACATTCCAATGGGCGTTTTGAATGTTATTCTATATGCCCATAGTGCTTCATCATATTTCCAAGCCCAATATGTTTGGTTAGCATTCACTATTCTGGCAAAGATAGTTTTGATTTCTTGTTTTGATACTTCCACTTGACTAGTTCACTGTGGATGATGGGGGTAGCCATTTTGTGCTGCTTAACTCTATATTTTTCCAGCATATCACGGAAAATTTTATTGTAGAAACGGGACCCTCCATCACTGATAAAAGCTCTCGAAATTCCAAACCTTGAAATAATATTCTTCAAGAAAGTAGTGATGCTTTTGCTCTCATTATCTGCCAATTGCACAACTTCTACCAATTTCCAAACATAATCTACTACCAGCAAGATGTATTTCTGGCCGTACGAACTCAAAAATGGACCTATGAAGTCTATTCCCTATGCATCAAACAAATCAACTTCCATGATGGGGATCATAGGCAATTCATGTCTTCTAGATATAGATACTCGCCTTTGGAATTGATCACAAGGATTGATAAAATCATGTGCATCCTGGTGTATCTGTAACACCCCAAAACATTCCTAGACCAGACTCAGACCTTGCAAGAAAATTCCATAAGATATCCAAAAAATTAGTCTCAGAACGATTGAGACAATGAGTCATGGTCAACTCCAATGACACATTGCGTCATTCATGGTTAGTAGTGTTTGGCCTCTCGAGAACCCACGAGACAAGGAATAGCCTGTTTTGAGAAACAATGATTCATCCTGTCACTCACTCTTTCCCTAGCACAGAAATCCTTTCCAGGACCCCACGACTCAACGAACGAGTCTTTGTTAGAAACGGAGACCCATTTTGTGAGTCATTGGGTGACTACCCAGAAACCCTCTTCTAGTGATGATGAGTGGAAACAATGACACGTTGTGTCCCATAATGAGTCGTCGTGACCACTCTTTGGATCAAACTCAGAAAATCCTAGACTTGTCCAGTGAAGGTAACGAATGGACACAACAACCCATTGGGTCCACCAACGAGTCGTTGTGTCACCAGTTATCAAGCCTTCTAGGTTTCCTCGTCCAGTGACCACGGGAGGAACCAACGACCCACTTATTCAACCAACGAGTTGGTGTTCCCCATTTCCAGACAAAGTGTTAACATTCGCTAGGCAGTTAGACCAACGAGAGGTCCCAACTAGTCGTGGTCTCAACTAACGACTCGTTGAGTGACCCGTTGGTTCCCTATCGGTCAGTTTTCCAGATTTTACTCCAGGGATATTTTTGTAATTGTCCACCTATTTAGTCCCTAAACTACGTCATTTTAAGTATAATTTCAGAGATATTAGGGGGATTGAATTGTTTTCCCCCTCATTCCCCACGTAAACTCTTAGAATATCGATCATAGAAACTGAGACTCTTCCTCTCAAGAAAGAACGATGGTTCCTCCTTAGTTGAAAAAAACCAATCTTTCATCTTTAGGGATTTCTTATCCAGGTATGTGGGAATTCAACAAGGGAATAATTCTTCCCTTGTGTCCCCAAAATCTTCTCTATTTTCTATATTAGTCATAGACCTGTAGATTCGAAATGTAGAAAGTTTTCAGACAGATTTCTTTGAGAACTCAAGTGGAATATTTCTCATGATTTAACTACTTTATTATCCCTATTTCTAAAAATTTCTGAAAATTGTATCTAGTGGAATGATTTGGCCCTAGTTCTTCGTATAGTAGAATTTAGAATCTTGCGTGTTGGACTAGTTTCCATGTAGCTTGATTCTATAAACCTTGAGATCCCCATATTGTTAGTGTATGTGGAAATTTTAGTTAAATATATTCATGTCCAGTCTCAGTCAAATTATTACACTCAGTGTTTTCTACAAATGTCAGCTGATCAGTTTGACTACAGTTAATTCTTGAGGTGTCAGTGGTTCCTCCCAGTTTTGAGTATTAGACTCAGTATCAGATTTTAGTTGTTGTATAGGCGGTCATGAAACATCTAGATAAGAAGATCTAACCATCCTTAGGACCCCACCATTGTATTACAATTTATTCTTTAGAAAGTTGCGATGCTTCCAAATAAGCAGCTCTAACTAGTCTTAGAACACCAGTTACAGAATTCGGCCTAATAAGACTCTCAAGGTACTTCAAGAGAGGTATTCCTGACTTAGTCTTGGGCCCCTGTTTTGAGCTATCAGCTTAGTAGTCAGTCTAGGACTATCTAGTGGGAGTAGGACTTAGCACTGAGCGAACTACGGTTCCAGTGCACCAGGTTCCCAGAACTACGTTGCCACCATAGGTTATTTTTTATTGGCCTTATGGCCCAGAGTTGTGATAACCAGTTCATACCTTTATATCCGGGCAAGGTATATTGGGTTCTACTAATGGGGTGTATACCTCGGACTCCATACCTAGCTCACATGGTTATATGTCGGTTATAGGCTCTCCCACTAGTCAGTTCAGTCTCAAATTAGCTTAGTTCAGAACAGTTTTAGATTACTTAGTTCAGATTAGTTCAGTAATGTATTTTAGATTAATATCTTAGATTTAGGGCATGTCTTTGGCCATCAGACAGGGTTATTCTGACCATCTCAGTGCATTGCAGTTTATTCATTTTCAGCATTTCAGTTGATCATTACATGTCTTTACTGTTCAGTTATTTCTATTCTCTATATTTGGTTTCTCCTACTTAGTACATTCAAAGTACTGATGCATACCTTCTATGCTATATTATTTTGTAATACAACTGTAGGTTCTCAGTCCAAACACCGTTAGCAGATCTCATCCAGGAGTTTTCAGCTGCACCAGTGGTGAGTCCTCATCTTTCGAGGGTGATGATTATTTCTCTTCAGTTAGACTTAGAGTTAGCTTGGAGCTTGTCCCAGCAACTCATCAGATAGATGGCTTTTAAACACAGACGTAGATTCATATTTTTCATTTTTGTTTCAGTTGTGTTAAAACTTTATGATTTAGTTCTTCTTCATAAATGGTGTTTTCTTATTTTAAAGATTCTACTAGGTTTTTACTCAGATTGCCAGTGTTATGATAGACCATGGGTTGACTTGGGGTTACTTGTGACTCCAAGTACTGTGTCTCATCCAGAGTATTGACTCGGGGCGTGACAAACCTGGTATCAGAGCCCTAAAATTAGAGTATTCTAGGATGTTTGGAAGTCGCATCAAGTAGAGTTCTTTTCATGGGTCTGAAGCACACCACACTTCTGATGGGGAGGCTATGAGACGTTATTAGGAAAACTCCCTTTCGTTCATACTCTTTGTCATGCATTGAAGCCCAATTCCAGAAAAATTCTCTTAACTCGTGCTCTATTTCATTTCAGTGAAACCATGCCTCCATGATGTGGTAACGGAAGAAGGGCCAACAATGCTCACCGACCTGTTCCACCAGCTCCAGCAGCCCCTCAGGATGACCCAGTGTCCTCCACAAAGTTTAAAGCGGCTATCCAGCTGCTCGCACAGACAGTAACAAGCTAGGTGAACCAGCTGGTAGTCCCGGTCAATACTAATGGGTCCGCAAGAGCTGCCTACATTCTGGACTTCACCCGGCTGAACCCTCCAACTTTCCATGGATCTAAGATTGGAGTGGACCCACGGAGTTTGTGGATGAGATTAGGAAGATCACTCGAATTATGGGTGTTAGCTCCTCTAAGAGTGTCAACCTGGCTACCTACCAGCTGAAAGGGGTAGCGCAGATCTCATACGACCAGTGGAAGGAAGGAAGACCAGCAAGAGTAGAACTGGTGAAGTGGGAGGAGTTCACAATAGCCTTCCTAGAAAGATTCTTCCCCTGGGAGATCAGGGAGGCTAAGGTGGTTGAATTTAGGAACCTGAAATAGGGAAATGGGACGTTGGAAGAGTATGCACTGGAGCTCACAAGGTTTTCCAAATATGCTCCAGAGATGGTAGTCGAGCTAAAGGCTCGCATATTGAAGTTTGTTAATGGAGTATCGAACTTGGTCCTTTAGGAGTGCAGGACTGCAATGCTTATTAAAGATATCGATCTCTCCAGCATCATAGTTCATGCCCAGTAGATTAAGGTAGAAAAACTAAAAGACTTGGAGTGGGAGAACAAGCGGGCAAGGACTGGCTAGTCAGATTATGGCCACCAAAGGTCTGGCGATAGTAGCCGCCCATAGCAGCAGAGGGCTCCAACACCCACTTCAGCAAGTGCCCCTACTTTCTAGTCCTGCAAAGATCAGAGGGGTGGAGCATCTAGCATACATTCCTAGAGTCACAATGTCAGCAACCACTACCCAACTTGCCCTAAGTGTGGTAAGAACCATCTAGGAGAATGCCTTCAGGGCCTAGAGGGTTGTGTTTTGCGGACATCTTGGTCATCGGCTCAAAGAATACCCATCAGCAGCATGGGGGAGATCACAATCCACCACTTCAGCAACTCCAATAGGCCGACCAGCTCAGCAAGACAACACTTCAGGTACGGATGGCAGCCAGCGCCAAAACCATTTTTATGCTTTGTCCTCTCATCAGGATTAGGAGAGCTTACCTGACGTGGTCACGGGTATGCTACGCCTTTTCCATCAAGATGTGTATGCCCCACTAGATCCAGGAGCCATACAATCGTTCGTTACTCCCTATGTATCTGTCTAGTTTGATATCAGTACAGAAGTCCTCTCAGAACCATTACCAATCTCCACCCAAGTTGTCGAGTCAGTTAGAGCCAACTCGGTGTATAGAAACTTCCCAGCCTCAATCTTTAATAAGGTCATTCCAGCTGATCTCATAGACTCAGACATGGTTGACTTTGACCTCAATCTCAGCATGGATTGGTTACAGTCCGGTTATGCCTCAGTCTACTACAGAACTAGGGTCGTCAAATTTCAATTCCCTAATGAGCTAGTTTATAGTGGACGGGTTGTAGTTCAACGCCTAAGGGTCAGTTTATTTCCTACCTTAAATCCAGAAAGCTTGTTTCTAAAGGGTGTATTTATCATTTAGTTTGGGTCAATGATTCTAGCTCCGAGACTGCGACTATTCAGTCAGTTCCAGTTTTCAATGAGTTCCCAAATGTTTTTCGCAAAGACATTCCTGGAGTTCCTCCTTAGCGAGAAATAGACTTTGGCATAGACTTCCTCTTAGACACTCAGCCCATCTCCATCCCTCCTTACAGAATAGCTCCAGCTGATCTTAAGGAGTTGAAGGAGCAACTAAAAGACCTTATTGATAAGGGTTTCATCAGGCCCAAGATCTCTTCATAGGGTGCTCCGGTATTATTCACGCGTAAGAATCATGGTACCCTCAGAATATGTATCGACTACCGTCAGTTGAATAAGGTCACAATCAAGAATAGGTACCCCCTGCCCAGGATTGACGACTTGTTTGATCAGCTTCAGGGAGCTAGTTTTTTCTCCAAGGTAGATCTCAGGTCGGGGTACCATCAGCTCAGACTCAGAGAGTTTGACATACCAAAAACATCTTTCAGAACTCGGTATGTGATCTTGGGCATAATTACATGCCAAAGTGATACTTTATAACTTAGTTTTGTCTTGTTTATGTACTTAATTATGTACATTTTCATGCCTTTTTATATAAATGAGAAGAAATATTAACCAACATGATTAGTCTAAATTTTTGAAGGAAATAATGCATTGGAGGACCCAATCTATGATTTGGGGAACTGGAGGAATAATATTGGGAGTGAAACACCAAAGTTGGAATAAATTGGGCGATTTCCATAGGGCTCACGCGATACCTCCGTGTCACAGAGGCAGTGCTCCACGGTACACACCGTGTCATGGAGGTAGTGCTCCACGATACACACCGTGTTACGGAGGCAGTGCTTCGCGATACACACCGTGTCACGGAGGCAGTGCTCCGCAATACACTTCGTGACATGGAGGTAGTGCTCCACGATACACTCCGTGACACGTTTCTTGTTATTCCAGGAAAAATTCCCACTAGTAATAGCACACTCAGATTTTATTTTAAACATTCTGACTTGGTTGAGGAAGAACGTGGGATACAGGCAGTTGAGGGGACGAAAATTCTAGGGTTATTCTCTATCTCTTTCTCTTTTATCTCAATTGTTTGTATGAATTACACTTATTTTATGATGTTTAATCCACAAATGAGTGGCTAAATTCACTTCTTGCTGAGGTTAAGAATATTTGTAGTGGAATGTAATTGTTGATCATTTTAGTTTTCAGCTTTTCTTCACTGGTTGTTCTATCAATTCTTTTTCTTACTGTATTAATGTTTGGTCAATGTTAATGTATATCTAAAAAATCCAATTTTTATTTTGAAAAGGAAAGAAATTAGAAAGATGTGAATTGGTAGGATATGATCTCTTCTTAGTTTGGGAAAATTGAGAATTGATTTACATTCAGAATAGAAATATATCTGAAAGTCTTATTAGTCAATTAAGGAATCGGTTTTGTATGGCTAGAACATGAAATTTTTTTATCACAGAAATGTAGATTGAAGGTTCATGATTCTTAAGTTGGATAGGAGACGAAATTTCCAATCCATAGGCAATAATTCTTGACTAGCAACCGAAGGAAAGATTAATTGAATTGTATTGATAAATTAATTCCCTGCATGTTCGTTTTAACCTCAGTTTGCTCATTACTATTGTTCAGACTCACTTTATAATTTATCCTTAGGTTCTTATTAATTAGTAAACTCAAACTCTAAAAAAATATTATTTATTTGGTTGTCTCCATTCTTAAAGATATAGTCCATTAACACTTAAGTTAATTAGTACCGTAGCTCAGTCCCTATGGGATAGATACTTGGCTTTACTTAAGCCACTTTACTACTTGTTCGACCTCGTGCACTTGCGTGTAGTCACCTCACCACACAAGCCCGAACAAGTTTTTGGCGTCGTTGGTGGGGACTGGCAATTGGTAAATTTACTTTCTTAGTGTTAGTTTACAAATTCTATATAAGTGCTGACAACTTGGTCTTAGCCTTTCTCTTGCACGTATAGAATTCTTGTGTTAGTCTTATTTTTGAAAGAAAAATAAAAATAAAAATAAAAATTATAGATATTTCTTTTAATTATTTTTGATTTTTTTCGGATACCCTTCTTGACATGACATCATGGAATACAAATTGTTTAAATGGTGGATACTCATATTTTGGCGAATCTTGTCTGAATTGCGGAGGACCCCACTTGTGGCAACACTGTAACACATGCAATATAAGTGGTGGTCAAGATGGACATTGGGATGGTTGTCCGAATGCATACTCCCCTCTCCCTAGCCCCTACTATGATCCTTTTGTTGTTTTTGCTGAATATAGGCTTGATGAAAATGAGGACTTGGGATGCCAAGCTCGAATAGAAGACATGCTGAAGCAGCTCCTTGAGCAAATAGAAGCAACGAAGGAGGCGATGAAAGCATTGAGAATTCAGCAAGAAGAGAATGGAGAAGCTCCAGAAAGGATGAACATCAAAGTCACAGAGATGATGGCTAAGGCTGAAGCTTGTGGTAAATTGCACGTAACGGTTTTAGGCAATACTCAAGAGGAACTACAAGAAGAAGACAAGGGTTAATTTTTGGATGAAGCCCAACAATTAGAATCTCTCGAGTTTCCCCGTGATGCGCTCACACTTATGGAAAATCCATTCATGGAAGAAGAGATAGAGTATCCCCCAGTTAACATTAATTGAGAGATAGATGTCGATGCTGAGAAGGTGTATACAAGTTAGGAGATCAAGCACAATGCAGTTTAAGAGTTGAGGTGTATTGGACCACACTCGAAGCATTTTTCGACATTAAGTTTGGTTGACAACCGAGAAATAGAGTCTTCCAAGCTTATAGAGAAATGTCTAGAGGAGGACCAAGCCCCGTATATTTTGAAATTTGCTTACTCGAAGAGACAAAATGACTTCGCTTACTTAAGGGCCAATAAGTTCAAAAGGCAACATCTACTGCTTGGTCCTTACAATTTTTCACCACCACCCCTGGAGCATAAGATAAAATTAGAGAAGAAATTAGGGGTGAGATTCATATCCTCAAGGTGGAGGAAAAAGTGGTGAAACTTGATACGTCGTGCTGCGACGTAAAATTAGGCGCTTCTTGGGAGGCAACCCAAGGGTACCATGGGTACCATTTTAATTTCTTCCATTTAAGTTGATTTTATTTATTTTTCATCTTGTGTTGTTTTGGTGGAAAGTTAAGCACTGATGGAGGGGAAGTCTAAGTACCCGTGGAGGAGGAAGCTAACAAGCATGGAAGAGAAAAAGTGTGGGGTCGAACACCCACTTGTGCAAAATTGAAGAAAAGCATGTTGTTAGCTAGGCCTAAAGGCCTCAGGGTGTATTTCTCACCCTCTTTAAATGTTAAGTTGATGTTATGGGTACATAGCATGATTCAAGTGTGGGGTGAGGAAAATTTTAAAATTTTTGTGCTTAACGATTTTTGGTGAATGTAATGCTTGTGAGAAATATTTGACAATTTTTTTTTTTTGTGAGTCAAGCATGACTTCATCACCCATTGGTTTTTCTTTTCGGTTCTTTTCCGAAGGGGGGTCTTTGAACCGAAGAATTAAAAAAAAAATTCTTTGTATGTATATAATGTTTGTAGTCATAGTTAGAGACTATTTTCGAGAATGGATGAATGACGACCGTCTTGAGGAAAAATTAGTCAGTAGGTTGGTTTTTGAACCCGTAGCCAATTGATGGCTTGATGTTCTATGCATGATTGTAAGATACAAGTGTGGTTAGTTTTGAAGCATGTAAGAAGTGTATAACTTTGTGTGTGACATTTATGCCCTTGAATTTGACTCAATGTGATTGAAACTTAATTTTGAATTCTTGTGATTAGATGAGTTAAGAGTCTGCGGCATGTGTCTTGAATTGAGCATGTGCTGTGAGTGTAAGGTTTTTGAATATTCCGTGCTATTGTGGAATATATAAAACTTGCCTGGTGTGTATATAAAACGAAATGAATGATGTGAACTGTAGGAGATGATTTAGGCATTTCTTTGAATGAACCTAAATGTTATCCCTCATTTTACGTACCTTGAATATTTAATCCTAGTTAGCCCCATTGAGCCTTGAGCCTATTCTTTGATAGCTACAACATAAGCTTAATCCTTTTTCTTTCATTAGCGTTGAATTTGATCTAAAACTCCGAAGCGCTTAAGTGAAAAATCCGAAAGAGTGAAGGAGTGAGAATTTGGAAAAAGAAGGAAAAGTAGCAAGTTGTAAAAGTTGAGTAAAGGACAAAGGTGCACTTGTGTGAAAATGGTTGATTATTAGTAGGGAGTAAGAAAATAAATGAATGAAAAACATTTCTTAAGTACTCCTTACTACTAACCTGAGTATGCTTAAAGAAAGGGGAACAAGAAGAAAAAAAATTCAGGATTGAAAAGAATGAGGGTGAAGTAAGAGAAGAGATATCCTTAATGAAGGTTGAAGTTATTAAAGTTCTTGGGGAAGATAGTCACTATTACTGGTCAGAATAGTACCTACCCGTCCCTTAGCTTACATTACAACCCATTAAGTCCTACTTGATCTTACGTTCATACATCCTTAAATGAGTGGAATAAAACACAAAGGGCAAGCTTATGGGTCACTACATGATGCATGTGCATTCTTTGTGAGAGCGAGCGTAATTTTTATTCATATACCCATACTTGGTCTGATTTGAATATTTGTGAGTAAAAAGGGGTAACTCTCTTGTTGTGAGGGCACATGTTTAATGAGAGATAACATCAATGTTGGATTCAGTTGATTTGCATGAGTTTGCCAAGATTGAGAGTCTATTCTTGAGGTTAGGAAGTCTTATTGGAGTTGTATATCATTTCATTAATTAAATTGTGCATGCTCTATTTTTAACTTGTTATCTTAAATAATCATTATAGCCATAGCTTGAATTATCTTGATAAATTAGCTATGTGTGAGTCTTCATGTGGATGAGATGTAAAAGGTTTGTTCGAGGACGAACAAGACTTTAAGTGTGGGGTTGTGATCTTGGGCATAATTACATGCCAAACTGATACTTTATAACATAGTTTTTTCTTTTTTATATATTTAATTATGTACATTTTAATGCCTTTTTATATAAATGAGAATAAATATGAACCAACACTATTAGTCTTTGTTTTTGAAGGAAATAATGCATTGGAGGACCCAATCTATGATTTGGTGAAGTTGAGGAATGATATTGGGAGTGAAACACAAAAGTTGGAATAAATTGGGTGATTTCCAGAGGGCTTACGCGATACCTCAGTGTCACGGAGGCAGTGCTCCGCGATACACACCGTGTCACGGAGGCAGTGCTCCGCGATACACACCATGGAGGCAGTGCTCCGCGATACACTCCGTGACATGTTGCTTGTTATTCTGGGAAAAATTCCCACTAGTATAAATAGCACACTTAGGTTTTATTTTAAACATTCTGACTTGGTTGAGGAAGAACGTGGGTTACAGGCAGTTGAGGGGACAAAAATTCTAGGGTTCTTCTCTATCTCTTTCTCTTTTATCTCAATTGTTTGTATAAATTACACTTATTTGATGATGTTTAATCCACAAATGAGTGGCTAAATTCACTTCTTGCTGAGGTTAAGAACATTTGTAGTGGAATGTAATTGTTGATCATTTTAGTTTTCATCTTTTCTTCAACGGTTGTTTTATCAATTCTTGTTCTTACTGCATTAATGTTTGACCAATGTTAATGTATATCTAAAAAATCCAAATTTTATTTTGAAAAGGAAAGAAATTGGAAAGATGTGAATTGGTAGGATATGATCTCTTCTTAGTTTGGGAAAATTGAGAATTGATTTACATTCAGAATAGAAATATATCTGAAAGTCTTATTAGTCAATTAAGGAATCGGTTTTGTATGGCAAGAACATGAAATTCTTTTATCACAGAAATGTAGATTGAAGGTTCATAATTCTTAAGTTGGATAGGAGACGAAATTTCCAATCCATACGCAATAATTCTTGACTAGCAACCGAAGGAAAGATTAACTGCATTGTATTGATAAATTAATTCCCTGCATGTTCGTTATAACCTCAGCTTGCTCATTACTATTATTCAGACTCACTTTATAATTTATCCTTAGGTTCTTATTAATTAGTAAACTCAAACTCTAAAAAAATATTATGTATTTGGTTGTCTGTATTCTTAAAGATATAGTCCATTAACACTTAAGTTAATTTGTACCATAGCTCAGTCCCTGTGGGATCGATACTTGGCTTTACTTAAGCCACTTTACTACTTGTTCGACCACGTGCACTTGCGTGTAGTCACCTTGCCACAGAAGCCCGAACAGTATGGTCACTACGAATTCGTGGTGATGTCCTTCAGACTTACTAATGCCCCCACAGCTTTCATGGACCTAATGAACAGCGTTTTCAAGCCATATCTGTACATATTAGTCATTGTATTTATTGACGACATTCTATATACTCCAAAAGCAAAGAAGAACATGCTAACCATATGAGGATAGTGTGGTAGTCACTTAGAGACCTCCAATTGTTCACTAAGTTTAGCAAATGCGAATTCTGGTTGAAGTCTATGAGTTTCCTTCGTCACGTTGTTTCAGGTGAGGGTATTAAGGTAGATCCTCAAAAGATAGCAGCGGTGAAAAACTGGCCAAGACCTACTTCCCCAGCCGAAATTAGAAGCTTCATGGGTCTACCCGGTTATCACCAAATTTTTTGGAAGGTTTCTCCTCTATTGAATCCCCTCTAACTAGGTTGACTCAAAAAAGGTGAAATTCAAATGGTTAGATGCGTGTGAGAAGAGTGTCCAGGAGTTGAAAACTCAACTCACTACCGCTCTAGGGTTAAACTTGCCGGAAGGAATAGATGGGTTCGTGGTGTATTGTGACACTTCCAGAGTTGGACTTGGTTGCGTTCTGATGCATCAAGGTAAGGTAATAGCTTACGCCTCTAGACATCTAAAGGTTCATAAGAAGAACTATCGGACTAATGACCTGGAGTTGGCAGCAGTGGTATTTGTGTTGAAAATATGGAGGCACTACCTTTACAGGGCTCACATTGATGTTTTCACTAATCACAAGAGCCTTCAGTTTGCCTTCAGTTTGAAAGATCTAAATCTTTGTCAGAGAAGGTGGTTGGAGCTACTAAAGGACTATGACATGAGTATGTTGTACCACCTAAGCAAAGCCAATATGGTGGCTGATTCCCTAAGAAGGATATCTATGGTGAGCGTGGCTCATGTCGAAGAGGGCAAAAAGGAACTAGCAAAAGATGTCTACAGGTTAGCTCGGTTGGGATTGCAGTTGGTTGATACTGCTAAGGGAGGAGTAGTGGTGCAGAGTGAATGAGATTCCTCATTGGTAATTGAAGTTAAGTCAACGTAGGATGAAGATCCCATATTGCTTAAGCTAAACGAGGCAGTTCTCAGAAAAGAAGTGGAGGCTTTCTCCCATGGGGGAGTTGGTGTACTCCGTTACCAGGGTAGGCTGTGTGTACAAGATGTAGGTGAACTAAGATAGCAAATACTGGCTGAAGCCCACAGTCCGAGATATTCTATCCACCTTGGAGCTAGTAAGATGTTTCATGATCTACAATATATTTACTGGTGGAACGACATGAAAAGAGACATTGCAGAATTTTCAACTAAGTTCTTGATCTGCCAGCAGGTCAAGGTGGAACATCAGTGAACGGGAGGTATGACTCAGGATATCAGCATACCCACATGGCAGTGGGAAGAAGTAAATATGGATTTTATTACAGGTCTACCTCGTACTCATTCGCAGTATGACTTAATCTGGGTGATAGCAGACCGGATGACCAAGTCAGCACATTTCTTCCTAGTTAAAACTACAGACTCAACTGAGGATTATGCTACACGTTATATCCAAGAGTTGGTCAGACTTCATGGGGTGCCCTAGGCCATTATTTCAAATAGAGGTATCGAGTTTAACTTATATTTCTAGAAGTCATTTTAGAAGGGACTTGGTACCTAGGTCAAGCTCAGCACATCTTTTCACCCGTAGACAGATGGACAAGCTGAGCGGACTATACATACTTTGGAAGATATGCTGAGAGCATGTGTGATGGATTTCAAGGCCATTTGGGATGATCACCTACCTCTCATCGAGTTTGCATACAACAACAGCTACCACTCTAGTATCCAGATGGCCCCGTTTGAGGCATTATATGGTAAGAGGTGTAGATCTCCTATCGGATGGTTTGAGGTTTGTGAAGCTACCTTGATCGGTCCAAACTAAGTTCATGAGGCTATGCAAAAGGTACAACTTAAAAGGGAGAGGTTGGAAATAGTGCAAAGTTGTGAGAAATCTTATGCTGATGTGAGGAGAAGGGAGTTAGAGTTTGTAGTGGATGATTGGATTTATTTGAAAATCTCACACATGAAAGGGGTGATGAGATTTGGGAAGAAAGGAAAACTAATGTTGGACCCTATAGAATTCTGAAGCAATGGTAATATGGAATATGAGTTAGAACTACCTCCAGAGTTAGCATCGGTGCACCCAGTCTTCCATGTGTCCCTATTGAAGAAGTGCACCAGTGATCCAACTTCAGTTGTGCCACTAGAAATCGTGGGAATAAAAGATAGTCTCTCTTAGAAAGAGATTCTAGTTCAGATCCTTGACCGCTAGGTTCGTAAGCTGAGAAATAAGGAAGTCGCTTCAGTGAAAGTCTTGTGGATGAACCAGCTAGTTGAGGGAGCCACATGGAAAGAAGAAGCAGACATGATGGCTAGATACCCTCACTTGTTCCTTTCCTGTTCAGCTCCAACATCAGGTATTAAATCCCTCCTCAGTACTCTATTAAGTTCCGTACTCATCAGCTCTATTCAGATGTGCAATGTGCATTATAGTTGCATAATCTCTTTTAGCATGGTTAAGTCAGTTCGGAGTCAGTCACTCGTTCTGAAACCAGCTCATAGTCTCAGTCTAGGAATTACAACTCTTTTCCTCGTTTTCCAGCAGCTTTAGTATTCATTCAAGGATGAATGGTCCGAAGGGGGAGATGTTGTAACAACTCAAAACATTCTTAGAGCATACTCAGACCATGCAATAAATATCCAGATGAAAACCAGAAAATTTATCTCAGAATGACTGAGACAACGAGTCGTGGTCAGCTCCAATGACTCGTTGTATTAGTCGTGGTCAGCAGTGTTTGGCATCTCAGGAACTCACGAGACAAGAAATGACCCGTTGTGAAAAACAACGAATGATCCTATTACTCATTATTTCCCCAGCGCACAAATCCTCTCCACGACCCCACAACTCAACCAACGAGTCATTATCAGAAACTACGACCCGTTATGTGAGTCATTGGGTGAGAAGCCAAAAACCCCCTTCCAGTGACGACGAGTGGAAACAATGACCTGTTGTGTCCCACAACAAGTCATTGTGACTACCCGTGGGGTCAAACTCAGAAAATCCAGGACTTGTCAAATGAAGGTAATGACTGGACACAATGACCATGGGAGGAACCAACGACCCGTTGGTCAACCAATGACTCGTGGTGTTCCCCGTTGCTAGACCCAGTGTTACCATCCCCTGAGAAGTAGGACCAACGAGAGGTCCCAATGAGTCGTGGTCTCAACCAATGATTCATTGAGTAACTAGTTGGTTCACTATCAGTCAGATTTCCAGATTTTAATCCAGGAATATTTTTGTAATTTCAAACCTATTTAGGCCCTAAACTATGTTTTTAAGTATAATTTCAGATATATTAAAGGGATTGAATGGTTTTCCCCTTCATTCCCCATGTAAACTCTCAAAATATCGACCATAGAATTTCAGACTCTTCCTCTCAAGAAAGAACTAGGGTTCCTCATTAGTTGCAGAAAATCAAGCATTCCTCTTCAGGGATTTCTTATCCATGTATGTGGGAGTTCAACAAGGGAATAGTTCTTCCCTTGTGTCCCCAAAATCTTCTCTATTTTCTTTATTAGCTATAGCCCTGTAGATTCAAAATGTAGAAAGTTTTTAGATAGATTTATTCCGAGAATTCAAAGGGAATATTTCTCATGATTTTAGCGGCTATATTATTCCCTATTGCTAGAAATTTGTGAAAATCGTATCCAGTGGAATGTTCTGGCCCTAGTTCTCAGTACAGTAGAATTTAGAATCTTGCGTATTGGACTAGTTTCCATGTAGCTTAATTCTATCAGATTTGAGATCCCATATTGTTAGTGTATGTGGAAATTTTAGTCAGATATATTCATGTCAAGTCTCAGTCAGATTATTACACTCAATGTTGTCTAGAAATGTCAGCTGATCCATTTGACTACAGTTTATTCTTGAGGTGTCAATGGTGCTTCCTAGTTATCATTATTAGACTCAGTATTAGATTTTAGTGGTTCTTTAGGCGATCATGACACTTCAATATAAGCAGCTCTAACTAGCCTTAGGACCCCAGCTTCAGATTACAGTTTGTTCTTTAGACGGTTACGATGCTTCCAGTTAAGCAGCTCTGACCAGTCTTAGAACATTAGTTACAAAATCCGGTCCATTAAGACTATCAGGGTACTTCCATATAGGTATTCCAAACTTAGTCTTGGGCCCCAGCATCGAGCTATCAACTTAGTAGTTAGTCTAGGACTATCTAGTGGGAATAGAACTTATCTTTGAGTGGACCGGAGTTCCAGCGCACCCAGGTTCCCAAAACTATGCTACCAGTGTATGTTATTTTTATTAACCTTATGGTCCCAGACTTGTGATCACCCAGTTCATGCCTTTATACCTTGGCAAGGTAAATTAGGTCCTACTAATTGGGTGTATACATCGGACTCCACGTCTAGCTCATGTGGTTATATGTCAGTTATTGACTCTCCCACTAGTCAGTTCAGTCTAAAATTAGCTCAGTTCAGAACAGTTTCATACTAAGTTTAGTACAGTATTTTAGATCAGTATCTCAGATTTAGGATATTTCTTTGACCATCAGATAGGGTCATTTTGACAATCTCAGTATATTGCAGTTTATTTAGTTTCAGCATTTTAGTTGGTCATTGCAGTTTAGTTATTTCTATTCTCTATGTTTAGTTTCTCCAACCTACTCAGTACATTCAAAGTACTGATACATACCTTCTATGTTGTATCGTTTTATAATATAGCTGCAGGTTCTGCACCAATGGTGAGTCCTCATCTTTCGAGGATGATGATTATTTCTCATTAGTAATACTTCTTTTAGTTAGACTTACAGTTAGTTGTGGGCTTGTCCCAGCAACTCATCAAATAGATGGCTTTCAAATATAGACATAGATTCATATTTTTTAGTTTTATTTCAGTTGTATTTAAACTTTATGATTTAGTTCTTATTCATAAATGGTATTTTCTTATTTTAAAGGTTCCACTATGTTTTTACCCAAATTGTCAGTGTTATGATAGACCATGGGTTGACTTAGGGTTACTTGTGACTCCAAGTAGCGTGTCTCATCCAGGGTATAGACTCGGGGCGTGACAGTATCATGGGCCAATAGTATCCACATTGCAAGATTTTTTGAGCTGTCTGAGCAACACCATGGTGCACCCCAATAGGAGATGAATGGCAAGCCTGCAGAATACTCATCATTTCTTCTTCTGGAACACATCTCCTTATCATATTATTAGCACATAGCTAGAAAAGATATGGCTCATCCCAGAAATACGTATTTACATCATGAAGGAATTTCTTCCGCTCATAGAAAGTCAAATCTTCCAGCAACATATCACTGATAAGATAGTTAGAAAAGTCAGCAAACTAGGGAATAAGATAAAAGGATACAACTAGTACCAGCTCATCAGTGAATGAGTCATCAATCTCTTCTTCATTTTCCACTCTTCCCTTATTTTCAAGTTTGGATAAATTATCTGCTACTTGATTCTCACACCCTTTATGATCATTGACTTCAAATTCAAACTTGGTTTTGCATATTTCTTTGTCATGAGGTATCTCAAGGAAGCATGATCAATATGCACAATCACTCTGGTGCCAAGAAAATACACCCTAATTTTTTCAAAGGTATACACCATTACCAGCAACTCTTGCTCAGTAATGTGTAGTTCTTTCATGTCCTATTTTATTCCTTAGTAGCATAATATATGGGGTGGAAAATATTTCCTCTCTTCTCCCCCAAAACAGCTCCAAATGCAAATCCTCTTGCATCATACATTACCTCGAATGGTTGTGACCAATCCGGAGCAATAATTCTTGAGGCAGCCACCAAACATTCTTTAAGGCTTTCGAAAGCCTTTAGATAAGCTTCATTGAAAATAAATGTGGTTTCCTTCTCCAACACCTTGCACAATAGATTGGTAATTTTAGAGAAGTCTTTTATGAATCTCTGTTGAAACCCTGCATGACCCAGAAAGCTCCTTAATCCCTTCACTAAGATTGGTGGAGGCAACTTCTCAATCATCTCAATATTTGCTTTGTCCACTTTTATGCCTTTTTTATGATTTCTTGTATCCTAGGACAATGCCCTATTTTACCATGAAATGGCATTTTTTCCTATTCAACCCAAGGTTTGCATCTTCACACCTCTACAAGGCTTTGCGAGGATTTGTTTAGCAGTCCTCAAAAGTCTGACCTATGACTAAAAGACGTCCCCAAAAACCTCCATGGTTTCTTGAACCATATCAGAAAAAATATATCATACACCTTTGGAAAGTTGCAGGCACATTGCACAATCCAAATGGCATGCGTCTGAACAAAAATGTTCCATATGGATAGGTGAATGTACTGTTTCCTTGCTCCTCAGGTGTAATTGATATTTGGTTGTATCCCAAATAGCCATCTAAAAAGAAATACCACCCTCTGCCAGCCAACCTGTCCAACATTTGATTTATAAATGGCATTGGGAAGTGATATTTTAGTGTCCAAGCATTTAACTTTTTGTAGTCAATATAGACACACAAACTTGTGACTGGTCTCAATGGAATCAACTCATTACGATCATTGGCCGCATAGTCACGCCTCTCTTTTAGGAAACGCATTGCACCAGACTTACCTATTTTCTATCAGAAATCAAGTGTATGAAACCTGCACCCAAACCTTTAATTATCTCTTTCTTCACTTCCTCTTGCATTACTGGGTTAAGTCTGCGCTGGGGCTCTCTAATCGAAACATAATCTTCCTCCTACCGAATCACGTGCATACATAATCCTGGAGGGATCCTGATAATATCAACAATTGTCCACCCAATTTCCCTTTGAAACCTTTGCAACAAAAAAAACCAGGGCTTCGACCCTCCACTCTAACAAATTAACTGCCATATTGACTGAGAGTGTTTTGTTATCTCCTAAGAAAACATAACGTAAATGACTGGGTAATGCTTTCAACTCCAACACTGGTGGTTCTTTAATAGAGGTCTTCGCCGGTGGAGTTGGTCTATTCTTCAAAACTAATTCTTGCTTCTATAGATCATACAAATAAGACCTCATCCCTATGTAATACCCCAAAAAACCTTAAGATCAAACTCGATTACTGAAACAGAGAAAAAACGAAAATATGCACTTGGTCATAGAATGAGTCGTCAAGTGACTCGTTAAGTAATCATTTAGGTGCATAAAAATTGTGAAATGATGAGATTCAGATAGTCTTAACGAGTAGTGAAGTGATCCTTTAAGTGTCGTGATGAATCATTAAATGGGGTGTCAAGAAAAGATTAGAGAATTAGTTATCTATTCTAGTGGTAACGGGTTAGGTAACGACTCATTAAGAGACCTAACGGGTTGTGAAGTGGGTCATTAGGTCTGGTGGAGTAATTTCTACAGTCGGGATTTTAAGGGTGTTTTCATAATTCCTAATTCCTAGCACCTAGACTAAGTCATTTTAAGCTCCTAAAAGGGTTTTTTAAAGGATTTTATTTAACCTAAAGAGTCATTCTACTCCTAACACCCCTAAGTGAAGATCAAATCCCCTCAAGAGAAGCAAGGGTTCTTCGTCAATCTTCCCCTCAATTCTCTTTGGGTCTCCAATCAAGTTTGAAGATTCTTCAAGAACATGTATGTGAGGTCATGAATGGGGGATTCCTTTCACCCTCATGCCCTTTTCAAGTTCAATTCCATGTTATCTACTTCTCAAGTTCTGTGAAATTCTAGGGTTTGACCCAATTCAATGAAATTATCCACGAAATCTTTATTGGTTCAATTCTCTCTTTTAATTGATAAATTGTGGTTACTAAGGCAGATTTGACTATCAAACTTCCTACTAATTCACGATTTCAAGTTTATGGTGATTTTTTCCTGTTATGCATGATTTATTTATTTCAAGCTTATGAGCTCATGATTTCAAGTATGATGAATTTTCAAAGTATGCATGAATGTTTACGAATTCTTAAACTTATTATATTCTGATTTTGAATTATGAAGCCTTATTTAAGCATGTATGGATTTCATGAAAATCAAATTTATGTGCCATGGCCAATTGTAGCGCTATTTCCATGGGTAGTTCACGTATGTCAAGTATGATTATGTTTTCATGATTTTAATCTTGGCCATGCAAGATCAAGTATGTTTTCATGATAATGATTATGTGCCATGTGCTTGTTTTTGGGAGTAGTGTCTGGCACCAATAGACTAGGGGTTAAGGCAAACCCCTATTCGCATAACTATGTACCACCATAGGCATATATTCATGTTCAAGCCCTATGGGGATTCACTAGTGATATAACACCTTAATCTTTCCTTGCTTTGGATAGCTTAGAACGGCTCTGCCTACTTGAGTGAGATAGTTGGGGCATCATTCAAGCTCTATCATAATTGTGTCGGTTATGATGAAGCCTCCCATTATTTCACATGTTTTACGATACTCATGTTCATGACTTACAATACTATGTTTTATAGCATACTTGACCCATTGATTAGTTTATGAGTTTTTACATATGATTTCAAGTATGGTATACTATATGATTTCTATTTCTAAACCTTGGGTCATTATAACCAACTTATGATGAATATCTCATGATTATGATTACGTTAGGAATATGAATTTTAGCATGTTGTCCTTGCTTTCATTTTCTATTGTGTTTTATATTCATGATTTCAGACTATCGTTTTACTAGTGTTTTTTACTTTCTCTACTTCTTAGTACATTCAAAATACTGACCACATAATCTATGCTATATAGTCTCATGATATAGGTTGGGGTTACCAATCCTAGTCCCGATGTTAGCTCCCTCCCACTTCAATCTAGTATCATCCCAGGTTTGGTGAGTCATCATGATCTGAGGACGACAGTTTTGGGTTAATGTCTCTTTTCTTAATTCTTTTAGTTTTAGACTTAGCGAGCTAGTTGGGGGTGTTTTTCCATCAACTTATCATATGGTTACAGGCTTTTTAGACAGCTATGTCTAGATGGTTCAACGTTGTTTACTCCTGTATACTCCTATGTTTTATGTTATATAAACTTCCGCTTATGTTGTGTTCATGTTTATTTCTTCTTTAGTTATGCTCTTATTCATGTTATGTATGTGCCATGTGTTAGCTTGGAGCCCTTCATGGTTCTAAATCTTGTGTCTCGATTTGTGGTCCATGATTGGGTTTTCACAAACATGGTATCAGAGCGTCAAGTTTAGGTGTGTCCTAGGGTGGTTGAAAGCCACATTAAGTAGAGTCTTTTCCATGGGTGTGAAGCACGCCACACTTATAGGGAAGAGGCTACGGAGCATTTTAGGAAACTTTCCTTCTTTAATGATCTATGTCGTGCGATGAAGTACCTCTCTCTATAACTCTAACTTGTGCTATATGAGTTTGTAGAAATATTCCTCCCCGCCGACTCAATGGAAAAAGAAACGACAATGGCAATGGAGATGGGCATCAGTCAGGCCCACCAGCTCAAGTTGATCCCTTGCTAGAGCAGGTTACTTATGTTGAGTTTAGGGATACATTTCAGATGTTAGCACAGGCCATGACCGGCCAGGTCAATGATAACACTAAAATTACACCCCTGAAGAAGTATAATGCGGACATTGTCAAAAATGAAACCAGGTAGGTTGGGGTCGATCCCATAGGTAATATGGTCAAGATACAGACTAATGGTAGTATTCACACTTCTAGTTCAATTATTTCCTAATGAGGATTTGTAAATCAAGTAACAATATTTTTAAATAGAGTTGTAACCAATAATTATGCAATAAACTAGGGAGGTATTCCCCATGACATCCTAACTAGGTCATATTATTACACTGTGATCTATCTAATACTTAGCCTAAAGAACAGATAAATTATGCTCATCTAAAAAACTGATTCGCCCATATTAGATGACTCTACTCAATCACCGGGGTAGGTCTCATGAATGATTTCAATTTACCCTTTATTAATACTTCCAAATTAACTCTCTTGCGACCGCAACTCAAGCTATTCAATGAAACTCAATTTCAAGCATTTGTTGTTCTTTTCTTTTCCTAATCTCTACTTCTCTAGGTTCAAGCAAGAAGAGAATTCGGGCTGTCCAAACGTTGCATGTAGTTAAGAAATGCTAAACATAAAGAAAAGTACAATACAAGCTTCATATTGGATTAGAATCACTTTATGTTAACCCTAGCTGGTTGTTCCATGATGATTACCACAATCCTAGTTGTGGGTATAGCTATTTATGATTGTAAAAATAAATTAGATTTCATGGAAAAATACATAATTGAAGACTAATAATAATGATGAAACAAGAACTCAAGAATTGATTGCACAATTACTTGTCAAAAACTCAAGAGCAATGTTGAATTATATCCAAGTATTCGAGTATTTGATCTCCAAGAACTTAGGAAACTCAAAAACAATGAATACAATGTCAATGTGTTGATCCTCTCTAAGGATAATAACTAAAATGTATTTAATACAATTAATGAAAACCTTCCTAAATTAACTGAAAAACTGCTACTGCCTCATCCTATGAGTTGTAGCATGATGATACGGGTCATGGCTTCTGTCGATTGTGTGAAATGCAACATCTGAATCTGTCAAGTCCTGGAGGTTGGTAGGACTTGTAAAATCCCACAACGAGTCATAAGAGGCGGGTTGTTTGGACTTATGAAATATGACATCCTCTGAATCTCACCACGAGTCCTCGATACTATCTGTACCTTGGTGCTACGACTCGTGAAATCTACTCATACTATGGGATCTGCCAGTTGACATTTTCTCTGTAGCTTTTCACAACTTCTTGGTATGGTTCTAATCTTGTCATTAGTATTCGTGGCTTCCATTCATACCAGGAGCTTCTACAAGTGAACTTCTTCAGATGTTTTTCATGACTCTTTGGTACGGGTCGTACCATAAGTTGCACTTCTCGTACCATAAGTTGTTCTTTGGCCCAACACTTGTGCATTATTCAGTGAAATTTTTCTATGTGTACTAGGCACGGATTATATCAGGATGGTACGACTCGTACTAAGACCTGTAGCAAGCCATTTTTCTGCAATTTTATGCTCCTATCTTACAATCCAACTCCCGAACCTAATATCCGTAAAAACAAGGTAAAATCACCTCATATCTGTATAAACATACCTAAGTCACAACATATTTTTTATGTTTTACATGTCCAAAGTGTCGTAAATCCGCGGCACATCAACACCCTCAACTTAGAACTTTTGCATGTCCTCAGGCAAACAAAAACAGTACTACAACAACAATGCTTAACTTCAGAGTCAAACAGAAGACCTACAACCAACAACACCAAAATTTTCACACATGAGCTCTATCAAATATCGACCCTATTTTCATTCAAAACCAAACTAGCTATGCTTACATGAAACTACAACTCATGTCATAAAGGGATCGAGAGATGGCATAAAATCATTAACAGACAACTGAGCTGTCACTAATGCTATTTACATAAAATATTACCATAATGCAATGCAACCCATGTACCCTCACGACAAACGAAGTCCTAAACACTCACCATGATATATATATATATATATATATAAAAGATACCGGGAGTATCAATCAAAGATCTCACTCACACAATGAAGTTCCAAATACTATAAAAGTGATAACATAGGCTTGCCCTTATTTTTCCTACTCTGGCTTTTCTGACAGTTAGGTTAGGATCACTATGGGACTTTTATATTATTTTATTGTAGCTTAGGCACGGGTGTGGTAGATATGGACAATAGTGACTAACCCTCCTTGGTGCTACACAACTCTTGGATTCACTTTTAACTTTTTCCTCCTTTTCTTCTATTCCTCCCATTCTCCGTTTTATTCAGCTTTCACTTGGTTGGTGTGGTGTATTTTTCACTTTTATTTTTATTTATTTTTTTATTTTGACTTTCAAAATTCTTTTTTTTCTTTTCACACCACACCCCATCTTTTACTGACTAGATTTTTCTTTTCTCCTACAACTCATCAATGCAGCCCTAGAATAACCACCCTCAACTTAGGCATTTTGCTTGAGTTGAGGTTCACAATGTCTAAGGAGGTACCAGAGCTAAAACAGGTTCATTATAAACAAAACAGTGAAGTTGAATGGGCTAATCAACAAAAAAGTCAATTTTAGGCTCAAATATAGGATCAGGAGATTCAGTTAATTTGGTAGAGAAGTTTATGCTAAAAGTGGGATAAATCTGAAACAGCCTATGATCCATTCCAAACCAACTATCCTACAACCTAGCTAAGACTAACCAGGCAAGTTCTAGATCACATACATAGTATTGAAATAAGTAAGAACTCATTCACACATGGTATAGGCTTGCATTACACACTACCTACCTGGTTCACACATAACTATGCTACAGTTAGTCATGCTAATCACTCAAATGCCATAAAAAGATCTACAATGGTCATGCTTTGCAGTAAACCAGCACAGCTAATAAAAATATTTTTAAAAAAGAGTCATTTTTTCCCAAAAATATCAAAACATCAATCACATGTGCATTTTTAATGGTTGTTAAGTACTCCTAAGATACTTCTAGTTAAACAAAACAAACTACCCTTAAAATGTTAGTCCTACTAGATAGCATGTTCGAGGGAAAAGAAAAACGGCAACAAAAACCCTCGAACGACAAAATAAATACACACCTCCTTAAAAACATTCTTTTTCCTCAAAGCAAAGAAAATAAGAACTAGGAGAGGGACATAACAGTAGCACTCTAAGCGCTCCTGTCAGCTACTTAGACTTCACCTTCCTTCAATGGTTCCCTCCCATGGAGTGCTTGATTTAACATAATGGTACGACGCAAGTTTCTTGACTACTCAGGCCTCGTCAAGATACACCAACTCGATTCCTGATGAGTTAAAAATTTACCAACTCATTAGGCTCCTAAGCATGAGTTGTTACTTAGTTTTCAAGTCTTTTATATAGATTTTATGCTCTTTTTCATTGATTCTTTGTAGGTACTTCACGTGAGTAGAGAAAACATGAAGTCTAGCAAAACGCATGAACTTTAAGACAAAAAGTTGAGGAGTTGGCATTCAAGGAAAAGAGACAAAGACAATGGAATATTTGAACTCAAAAAGACATGTTAAAGACTTGTATTTAATCGGCTAAATGCAGATCTGGAAGGGCGAACCGCAGGCAAAATGTCGAAGCCACTGGCCCAGACAGGCTACTCACCGGCATTTCGCGGTTGGGAAGTAGCGAACCATCGGTGAACCGCTGGTGGTCACTTTCATCACACTATTTTCATTTGGCGATTATCCGGTGCTATGCGGATTGGCACCGGCAAAGTGCCAGTGCTTCGTAAGTGAAGCCATTTTTAGAAGGGTAAAAGTGTCCGAAAAGGTTCCCCAAGTACCTAGACACCGTAAGGGCACTTGTGGTAAGTTGAAAACATGAAAGTACAGATATTTACATCACTCTCATTGTACACCACTCATTCATTCAATAATTATTCATCCTTCACACACCCTTTTCATGATAGAATTGTAGCGTTAGAAAGTACTATTCTTCTTCTTTTTTTTTAAAAACCCATTTTGGGGGAATTCCACCATTGTTATAAGACCTTATGAAGAAAATGTGTGAATCAACTATGATGATTGTTGAGGGAAATCCACTTGGTATCTTCTATATCTCTTTAAATATGCATAACTAATTTGCTAACTAGGAGTGTGGTCATGGTGGGTTTGTTAAATTGAATGGGTCTTGATGATCTTTAAAAATTGCTCTTGAATTCTTATTGCAAGTATAGATCTATTATCTTCTCCCGAGTTTTCATTATTAAAATTGATGGTTGCAAACATGAACTGTGCTTTACTTTTCTTGCCTTTGCTTGAGAGAGAAAAGTAAGAATTGGGTAAGAAGATAAAGTGAGGATTTGGAGTATTGATGTGAGGGATTGATCTAGAGATAGTCAAAACCTACATTTTCACTCCATTAAAGGTCAAGGCTATAGATAGTGATCTATAGATAGTCAAAACCCATATTTTCACTCCATTAAAGGTCAAGGCTATATATAGCTTAGCCCTTCCTCAAACTTTTGTGGTTGATAACTTGAATTGGCTTTGGAATTTGAGAAAATCTAAGGCATTAATATTCTTGTGTTTTAAAAATAGGAGAATGTGAATTATCCTCTGATATCTATGCTAATTTTGAGTCTAAGGCTTTGAGGAAAGTCTCGATTTAGTTGTGAACTCATCTATAGCAAACCCCTAGCCATCTCACTTGTGATTACAAAAATTGAAATTCCCTCCATTTAGTTTTAAATTTAGAATTAGAAGCTATTTTCCCTTTTTCCCCAATTTACCTTTCAAATGTTGAACAACAATGCATTCTAGTTTGAGTTACTTTATAACTTTTGAACTATCAACTCAATTCTCTGTGATATTCAACCCCGACACCCGTTGGATTATTATTTTTTTACAAAAATCAGTTATAGTGTATTTTGAGCATTAACAAAAATGGTGTTGTTGCCGAGTAATTGAGTTGTGATAAGCCATTAGTTATTTATTGATTCGAACTAGTTTTGCATTTTTATTTTACAACTTCTTTTGTTTTTATTTTTGTTTATTTGCATTTGTATTAAGGCATCATGGAATGAAAGGAGGTTTGTTGATCGTAACCTATGATATCATGTTGACAGATGTCCTTATTATACAAAAGAATGAATGACCACTAGAGGGGGAAAGCGATAGAAATTGGTTCCCTACGACCTCTTCTGTCTTCGCGCTTTCTAAAAACCACCCTAGCCTTCCCCTCAAGCTGTAGTACCCCCGGGAATCTTTTCAAACCTTAGTCAGGGCTACTTGAAGATCCTTTCATCTCTTCTTTCTTTGAGTTGAGAGAGAGTCGCCAAAAGGCTCATTCCAGGAGTGAAAGAGAACCTGGCTTGCTTAGCAACCAAAGCTAGCTTACTAAGGAAAAACCTGTTAATGGGAGACCCTTCTTTGTGGTTTTTTAACCCACATTTTGAAAAGTTTTGTTAGGTTCTTAGGAGCAATCGGCGACCCTTTCTTCTTTTACTTCACATAGCTTTTCGTCTCCTTGATAGCTGGAAGTTCTCCAAAAGTATGAAAGGCTGGAGGACTTTGTACCATCCATTCCGGTGTGGTTGGATTCTGTTCAACAGCCCAAGGACTTGGAGCACATCTTTTGTTCTTTCCACTGCTTGAAGTGATTGTTACGACCACGAAGAAACGACAAATCCCAAGACCCTATCTTTCGTAGCATGCATTCCCATCCGTGTCGCAACTGATTCGGTAAGCTACGTGTCCGGTGCACGGAGAACTGCCTTCGGTCCCCCAAACTTACTTACTCGTGGCAACCTTCCAAACACCATTGGCAAGATTTCAAATATGCCCCTAGAAGAGAGATGAGTGGACCTTCTTTCTCCTATCATGGGTATAGATGCACATTATGTGGTGGGCATGGTAGGCATTGGGGTGGATGCCCAATTGAGTTCACTTCTAGTTATAGTGGCTATGATAAAAGTTGTGCTCCTAATTGATAACATCCAAAATATATTCTTCGTACAAAGAGCATAAATGGTCGTTGTATCAAAGCAAATATCCCGATAGATGTAAGCGACTAATCCCACAGGGACTAGTGAATGATATGCACGAGAGTCCCTTAAGAAATTGAATTTAGCCTGCAGCACTTGCAAATAATATGGAAATAAACATTTTGGGGCAGATTGAGATTTAAAAAAGAATATAACATCTAATTTGACTAACTAAGATGGAAAAATGACCAAGGTTGTTGACGATAATGTGAAAGACTAGGTGTGGTGTAGATGATATGCTAACTAAATAGGGTCATGCTAGGTCTCATCAGTTTAATTTGGGTAAATAACATCGGGAAAGTGGGAATTTGATGTTTTTCAACCTCATCAATGCCTCTTGCTAGAGTTCTTTCGAACCCCTAGGAACCATTAAATCAACCCGATTAGATTTGGATAAAATAGCTGCACTAATTTCTAGCTATTAGGTATTAATTGAGAGTGAGAATGTAATTTTGGCTATTTCCAGCCTACTTTCACAATCTCTCATCCATGTCCACCATTAAATTCTCTCCCAAAACTCAATTCTTCTATTGCAAGAAAAAATCAAGTAAGAACAATTAGACTGACATCAACAACAATGGATCTTCAATTATAAATTGGAGAGAATTTAATAGATCTACACTAATTAAACAATATTGAGATGACTCTAGCAATACCCACTCTAATTAAGCATTCATCACTACACACCTCTAGTTAATGCTTTAGCTACTTATAGTAAAGAAATTCAAAAGCACATTTATCTATAAACTCATTAAATTCAATAATAGGAGTAGCGAAATAAACTTCAACAAAAAGTCTTCAATAATTGTAGTACCTTTCTATGGAGGAAGAAGAAGAAGAAAAAGAAAAAAATTCGTTTCAGTTTCCACCAATAGAATACTTACTTTCTTCTTCTACCAAAAGAATGTTCTAAAAGCCAAAAGTTATGATTTGATGGGTACCGAGTACTTCTCTCGAGAATATATACAAAAGTAGGGTATCCACCTCTCTCTTTTTCTGTGTTGGGCATTTTTACCCCTTATAAATGTTTTGGCACTTGCGGGAGTACCGACGGTTCATCGGTTACATTCCGCGAACCCCCGGCTCAAAGTAATTTCGCCTTCAGTAAGCTCCAGTAGCCTTAGGCGTTTCCTTCTGGTTTTTCTCGTTCTCTACCCACGCGATGCCAATTCTTTTCTCTTCGATCTTGCAATTTTAGGTGTCATTCGGCGAATGGACCGACGAGTCGCCTGTTGAAGTTCACATTCGCTGGTTTTTAGGATCCCAGAGGCAGTGTTCATTAGCTTTTGGCTGGTTTTTCGCCGGTCTTCTCTAGTGAAGTGTCGATTTTCACTTGATTCCCTTCCTTTTGCTCCCTTTCATGCTCTTTTCTCCAAATCAGATACTGCACATAAAAAGGCAAAAAGGGGAATAAAATCCATCAAAATGACTTGAAACTAGACTAAAGCTCTTGCATAAAAGCCTAATGAGTTGGTAAATTGCCAACTCATCAGACCCCCAAACTTGAACCATTGCTTATCCACAAGTAATGTAGTTATTATCACGTAAACAACATTCCACGTCACACAAATGTATGCATTAATACCCACTAGACTTTAGACAACCCAAAAAATGCTCAGTGACTCACTAGAAAAGAGAAGTAAATTACCCCCAAAATAAGAAAGATGGAAACATTTCAATGGTTTCTCTGCTTCTGCTGGGGAATCATTCAGCGAGTTATATCAATAGAAGAAAGGAAGAGATTTCTAGTTTTTTGTTGATCAGGCGACACCCAAATTTGAACTGGGGAAAAAAGGGATTTGTTTTTGCAAAACGAAGGGATAACTCATCCGTGAAGTACACATGGCATCTCAATTCATGATCATTGCACATTCAAACCTTGCATTTCTCATGCCCTATGCACAAATTTACCTTTAGTTCAATTGTGTCCTCAAAAGGGATGATGCCACTCACCGAATCGAAAATCCCTATTTTTTATCATGAAATCAATCATTCACACAAGGGATTGCAAAAAGAGAAGATTTCACTCACTCTCCCAAAAGAAATCTGCATGCACCAAACTCGGTCCATAGGCTTGTTCTTCGTGTAATTCTCCACTAATGTAGAGCAATTGTACTTAAAATCACTTAGTACTTGTGGGTCATAATGTCTGCTAGGGCTATGGTTAGGATAAATGTTTAGCTTTTTGTGACTAATGCCTCCCTAATGCCTTTATAAACACTTGTCACATCCCATTATCTTATTGAGATTACTCCACCATATTTCTCCATGTTCATTATCTTCATCATTTGTGTAACACAAGCCACCCTTATAACACCTATAAATTCCACATTTGACCTTATATATGCAAGAGATAGCACCTTTTTACTATTCTTCCTCTATTGATGATTTGAGGTATTTCAACCTATTGATTCATTCATTTCATCTCAATTTTTGTGCTACCTCTCATTGAAGCTCTCATTTTTCTCCCTTTTCTTGCAAACCCCCAAACTTAGGCTTTTGCCTCATCTCACATTCATTTCCTTATCGCTCCCCATTTCATGGGCTTCACGCCATATTATTTATTATTTTATCACTACCACTTAGGGAGGATGGGTGCCAAAGAGAAGGATTAAAAATGGTCATTAGGCTTGTAATGTAGTTGCCAAAGAAAGGGTCTAAGGATCAAGCGTTGGCTATCAAAGATTAATGTTCAAGGAGGTCATTTGGGTGAAGTGACTTAACAAAATAGGGCCTAACATAATGTTCTAAGTGTAACTACATCTAGAATTTTGCCTTGAGTCAGACTTGGGGCAAGTTCTAGACAAGAAATTGTGCATGAGATTCACAAAAGTCCTCACCACACAGGGCATCACACCTAAAGAGTCTACAAAAGTCATTATCCATACAGAATCTTGATTTAAGACATCAGAAGATGTGAATTCATAAGTCAAATGAGGAATCTAAAATGTATGAAAAAGAGTGCTATGTTCTCGTTTAAAACACCTGCTCATTATTTCTCATTTACATGCCCCATTTTAAAATTCCACTTAAAAAATTTTCTGGTGGTACCTATCAAAAAAAGTCCATAAAAGACTTAAAAACAAAATGGTATTTTATATTAAGAAAGACTCCACTCAATCTATCATTAGGAAGTGCCAACCCAGTTCGACAATAAAAAGAAGAAAAAAACAAATAAATTCTCCTCGGGAAAACACCGTGGTATGAAGAAAACCCTTGGAGTTTAATTACTATTCAACTATTTACACAATGAATTAACAAAGGACTTGGGTCCTGAAGGAGTAAAAAATTCAAGACAAGGACCCCATACTCATCATTAGTACACTAATATAAAAAACTTTTTGCAAAACATACACACTCTCCCCCCACTTTAAACCAGTCATTGCCCCTAATGTAAGAAAAGTAACAGATAGTAAGGTGAAGAAGGCTTCCTGATTAAATTAGTGGTCGGGACGAGGGCCGCAAGAATATGTGGCTGTATCGAAGTGCCAAGAAGTCGTTTCTTTAGCAGTTGGCCTCAGTGGCTGGGGTGGGATTTCCATTGGCTTTCCAGGTCGTGGCACTACCCATTTGTTTCGCAGAGTGCGAAGCTCATGGTAAGAAGTATTCTCCACCCCGTCGGGTGTCTAGGATAGATCTATGCCATACATAGATATCATTGGAGGTGGTGGAAGTCGACTATGATATAAATCCTCATTAAACACTATTTCTGACGTGTTGTCATACCCCACCCACCAATCATCCGGTGGACTTCTGGGTGTGTTGGGCTATTACGGCACCACGCCAGGCTTAGGAAGGATTGGATTGCTGGTAGATGGAGGTTCAATAAGTGAAGCCACCTCTTTCCTCAAAGTAATCACTTCGTTTTCAAGGACCTCAACTGTAGTGCATAAGCCTTCCAACTTGTCTCTAGCAGGTTGCATGGCTTTCATGATGGCAGGTGGGATCATGGATGGAATAGCCTTAGCTAACTTCATAAGCTGGGTTTCATGTAATTGGACCCTTTGTGCTAATTTGAGAAAATTAGGAGGTGGGGGGGGGGGTGGGATCTGTAGTTGTATGGAACTGGGTTGCCGATGTGTTAGAGGGTGCCAAAGGTGGTGGTGGAGTCCCGTTCTCTGTATTTTTTGCTCGCTTCATAGCTGGGCATCTTTGTCAGTGTTGGTAGCCAATGTAATTACACTGTCAGCCCATAAAGTCTTATCCAATGGTCGAAAAAAATGCATGCATCCCTCACACATAACACACTCACGAGCTAGGATATGACAATGACGTAGCCTGCTTCTTAGCCCTTTGTTTGAACTTATCTGCAATAAGCTCCCCAATTTTGCTATGTACATAATCCATGATTAGGGAAATAAGAATAACAACTTCAATTAGGACCTATGTTGTATTTTGAGAAGGTATTAGCCTCGCACAAACCAAGTCTAACCACATGGGGGCTTCAAATTTTAAGTCACGTCGATGAATCAGACCCCTAGAGGTAGCCCATTATGGTTGACCTATTGCAATTATGTTGGATACCCATTGGAATAGGTTTTCTTTATCCTTCACCTTCATGCAGAATGTCGAATGTGATTGGATTGGCTCCACCCAATAAAGAGAATTGATTTCCTCTGGAGTTATGGGAACCTCTTGACCATGCACCCATAAAGAAGGTAGGCACGATAATGTTTCTATGTGGACCTTGTGCTTTAGGAGTCATTTCCTTTCCTTGTATGATGCATAAAATTCCCACACCAACTCTGAAAAATATGGGTCAACTGGTTTGGTGAATGGACCCCAATCGCCCATCCCAAACTGATCGTAGATATCTGGGAAGGCATTTCTGAAAGAGTCCACCTCAAATTGAGCTTCTGCATGGATGGATCGCTTCTCCTTGAAAGAGACATAATGCTCTTCCATTCTCCAACCCAAATCGAACTGTGTCTTGCTGGTTTCATTGATGCTTGACCTCTGTGAGACTGTCGAGAAATAGACATGCTGCTGCAAACTAAGGTTAGAATTATGCACATACTTGCAAACCCAGAGCAAAGCGAGAGTAAAGAACTTACGTGAGACAATTGTCATTTTAGGTGACACTGGAGAACTGTCGGCGAAAGATGGATGCGGTTCCGTGAAATGCCGATAAATCGCAGGTGTGAGGCAGTGACCTAGGGATAAAAATCATATATGTAGGCGCCCTCACTGGGAAAACGCTGATTCTAAACCGCAAAGCGCCGGCGACTTGCAAATTTATGCCAGAATGCAGTATTGGGCAAATAAACTCGTGAAATAATACGCAATTCCCAAAGCACAACAGGCGATCCGCCAGTGGTTGACCTTTGTGCAATTAACCCACTTGCCAGCCCCACATAGATGTAAACCAATTTTCACCCAATCCAAAAAAAACGACAAGTCTTCCTTAAGAAAGGTGTCAATCGATCTATCATTGGGCAACTTCAGCGGGTGTCCCACTCGGGGTTACTCAAACTTCACCCAAGAACAATGTGACACCCACATAAAAAAATTAAAACAAAAATCCAGCCAAATATATCAAATAAAAGCATGAGATAAACGCATAAAAGCAAAATATCACCAATAGTACTCTAAAATTTAGAGCATGAGCGACGGAGACCTTACCAAATAGGGGAGTAGCCACAAATGTTGTCCTCTCCTTGCTACTAGTATGTTTAGATTATGATTGAGTGAAGGAGATGGGTGAATGAAAGTGGAAAGAGATATTTCAATATGAAATGAGGGGAAGTTGATTGGGTGGAAAGATAGTGGTCATTAATGGAGGATAGGTGGGAAAATAGGATTTTAGGAAAAGGAAAAGTGGTGGGAAAGAGGGAAATGGAAGATGAAAGGGGTGGAGGTTCGTCAATGTTTTTAAAAAGGAGAATAATCCAGATCGGGGAATACCGACGATCACCGAAGTGGAATGGCGATTAGCCAATGTGGCCGCCGCTGACATTACCTGAGCGAGTTTCTGGAAATCAGATCGGCGATTGAACAACGTGTCGTAGAATGCATCCAGCATTTTGTCGGGTGAGAAGCTGACGTCAATGCCACTCTCAGGTACACTAGTTGAAATTCGCAACTTACCGGTGATTCGCGCTTTGAAGTGACTCTTTACCGGATGGGTCACCGACTGGCTTTGGATCGTTCAGTTCACTGGATAGTGTTGGCGACCCATTGGCGGTTCATGGAATGCTTCCAATGTTTCGCCAGTCTAGTGCCGGCGAAACCTTGAAGTTCACCAGCCTAAAAAAAATCAAATACAACAATGCATATAACAGGAGTTAGATAATAAAAATGCCTGGGTTGCCTCCCAAGAAGCACCTTACTTAAAATTGTTTCACGACGAAGGTCTCTCAAGACCTACAGTTCATCTAGATATAAGAACTCTATTCGGCCAACTTCTTCCAATACCCCCAAATATCTCTATACTCATTGGTCATTCACCTTGAACTTGCTCTCATTCTCTCCATGGAGTTCTATGAAGCCATTTTCATACTCTTGAGATACCTTAAAAGGTCCTAACCATCTAAATTTTAACTTCCTGGGAAATAGCCGTAACCGTGAATTGAACAACAAAACTCAGTCCCTTGGAGCAAAACTGTGCTGCAAAACTTTTTGGTCATGATAATGTTTCATTCGGGCTTTGTAAATAGATGCATTCTCATATGACCTCATTCTGAATTCATCTAACTCATGCAGATAATGAACTCATCCTTGGATAGATTTTCCCCATTTAAGATTCAAGCTTTTCAATGCCCATAAGGCTTTTTGTTCTAACCCAACAGGGAGGTAACATGATTAGCCAAACACAAGTTAAAATGGGGATATCCCTATCGACGTTTTAAATGTAGTTCGATATGCCCACAAGGAATCATCTAACTTCCGCGCCCAATCTATTCTGTTTACATTGACTATTTTAGTCAAGATAAATTTTATCTCCCGATTTGAAACTTCTACTTGGCAGCTGGTTTGTGGGTGATAAGGGATGGCCACTTTGTGTTTCACACCATATTTAGCTAGCAATGTGCTGAATACTCGATTGCACAAATGTGATCCCCTATCGCTAAGGATATCTCTAGGAGTACTAAATAGAGATAAAATATGTTTCTTCAAAAACGCTCCTTCCTTCATTATCGGGTAGTGCAACAACTTTTACCCATTTGGAGACATAATCAACTGCTACCAAGATGTATGTGTTTCCATAAGAGCTCAAAAAAGGGCCTATGAAGTCGATCCCCTATACATCGAACAACTCAATGACTAACATTGGTGTTAGCGGAAGTTCATGCCTCCTTTAAATACTCCCTGTTCTTTGACACTGATCACATTGCTTCACAAAGTAATCGACATCCTGATGTAGTGTAGGCTAATAAAACCCACACAGTAACACCTTTGCTACTATCCGCACACTCCCATAATGACACCCAATAGGTGAAGAATGACAAGCCTCTAGAATTGGGACCATCTCTACTTATGGAACACACCACAGTATTAACCCATTGGCGCATCTCTGGTAGAGGTATGGTTCTTCCCAATAAAATTTTTGCACATCATGCATGAATTTCTTCTTTTGTTTAAAGTTCAAACCTTCAGGCATGATGTTGCTGGCCAAGTGATTAGAAAAATCGGCAAACCACGATGTTAAAACATGGGTTGCAGCCAGAGTATTTTCATCCGGGAATGCATCATTGATCTGCTCATGCGCTCCTAGATGACCACTTGTTTCTAGGTGCGATAGATGGTCAGCCACTTGATTCTCACACCCCTTACGATCCTTCACCTTAAAGTTGAATACCTACAACAACAAAACTCACCTGATCAATCTAGGTTTAACATCTTTCTTTGCTATGAAATACCTAAGTGCTGCATGGTTCGTGTGCACCACCACATTCATTCCTAATAAGTATTCTAAAAAAATTTCAAATGCAAACACAACAACGAGTAACTCCTGCTCTGTTACTGTGTGGTTTGTTTGTGTGTCGTTTAGAGCTTTGCTAGCATAATAGATTGGGTGAAATATATTGTTTCTTTGCTAACCAAGGACTACTCCTAATGCCACCCCACTGGCATCACACGTGATCTCAAAGGGTTTTGACCAACCAGGTGCTATAATGATTGGAGAGGAAATCAACTTTTCCTTCAACTCCACAAAGGCCTTCATGCACCCCTTATCAAAATTGAACTTTGCTTCTTTCTCCAACAACCAAAATAGAGGATGAGATATCTTAGAGAAATCTTTAATAAACCGGTAGTAAGAACCTGTGTGTCCGAGGAAACTCTTAACACCCTTCACGGTGCACAGTGGAGGTAACTGAGTAATAGTGTTGATTTTGGCTTTGTCCACCTCAATCCCTTTTTCTGAAATCTTGTGTCACAACACAATCCCTTCTTTTACCATAAAATGACATGTTTCCCAATTAAGGACCAAATTTGTTTCTTTGCATCTCTTTAATACCTCCTTTAAGTGTGTCAAACAGTCGTCAGATGAATCAATTACAACTGAAAAGTAATCCATGAAGACTTCGATAGTATCTTCCACCATATCTGGAAAAATGGACATCTTACATCTTTGGAAAGTGGTGGGGGCGTTGCAAAGGCCAAAGGCCATCCTCTTGAATTCGAAAGCGCCATAGGGACATGTAAAAGTGGGTTTTTCTTGATCCTCAAGTGTGATCAAAAATTGATAGTACCTCGAGTATCTATTCAAGAAACAATAGTACTCCTATCGGATCAACCGATATATCATTTGGTCAATGAAGGGCACCGGGAGTATCTATTCAAGAAACAATATTACTCCTGTGCACTAGCCAGCGTGACGCACCAAGCAGACCAGCGCCATGGGAGGCGCGGTGTGGCACACCTGTGGCGCGTTGATTGGCACGAGGCGCCCCTAGGCCACCGCCCTATGCCTATATACACCTTCTTTGTTTAATTTTATTCATTCATCAAATGATTTCTTGGCCAAAACAGAGAAGGCATGCATCTCTTGCTATATTTTTATCAAATTTCGCTACCAAACGCTGTCTAAACACAAATTAACTCCAGGTAACGAGTTCTAGGCCTACGGGAAGCATTTCTATGGAGTTATTTCTTAAAAATTCGATCAGTATACTGGAACCCCGCTGAGTAAAGGTTGTAATAATTGCTTCAAACTGGATTCTAAATGGCCACAAGCAATAGGTAAGCATTTCTCCCTTCTAAACTCTCGAGAAATTATGAGTTTTCAATCGAATGAAACAAAGTTGAAGTTATAGTTAAACCTATTAAAGGATATTGTTATTCACTGATTCCTACTATTGAAATAGCATTGTTTCCTTAGTGTAGAGATTGCAATCTAATGGAATTATTGGCTTCAGGTTAGAAACAATTTGAGTGAATAAAAGTCGGCATTCGAGGTATGTTAAGGCTTATTCCTTCAGCAAGTTATTCTCGTTGTACAATGATACAAACTATGTTTTGGAACATAGATAATGATCCCATGTGTTTTATTAGCTACTGTTTGTAAATAATGCTTATATTTGTTGTCATTAGTTGGAAGAAAATGTATTGAGAATAGGTTACAGTATCCCTCATCAGGAAAAGAGTAAGTTAGGTGTGATCCACACTAGAAGCGTCATCGTTATCCCTCTGTTCTTCTTTTCGCTGTAACAGTAGGAGTTTGACGTGTTGCTGCCATGCCAAGGCCTTGGATGCTTAGGGTTAGCAGTTTGGCTTGATTTGATTAGTTGGACAGCATAGGGCACAAACGAGTGATATAACATTCAGTTTGACACCCATATAGATGGAAAGCTCGCCTAGAGGCCATTGGTGTACCTTAATTACTCCAGGGCTAGAATTTGAATAGGATGGTCCTATCCTAGATTCAATAGCACCATGGTTGCCCAAGGAAATGAGTGACAACCTGCTATGTAGTTAGCCACTGCAAGTGACTATTAGTTGTGGTTGACTTAGTACTTCACATACAGGACGCCCAGGAAGTCATCCCAGTCATACGAGTCAGACAGATCCGTGCGTAACCTAAGGAGGGACTTGATTAGAAATCAGATGTGGGGCCCATGCCCCAGCCGTCTATTGTGGATACTCAAGCACATGTTGCCGTAAATGGCCAATTCTTGGTAAACTTACCTACAAGGTTAGGAAGCGCCAGAGAAGATACATGAAATCTGAACAGACCAAGATAAGATCTAAAGGACTAGAACTATAGTAGTACCGTATTACCTTTAGTCTAAGAATTATAGCAAACCACCTAGGGAAGGTTAGAGGCTGACTGCTTATGAGCATGTCCGATTAAGTGGCAGCCCTATAGTAATCCTAATAAAAGGAACTAAATAGTTGATCGTCCGTGACCTTATGGTCCGCTTATGAGCAATCACTATCCTAGCATGACATTCAGAGTATTGTTAAGCCACTCTAGATCTCGCCCGATTCAATCTAGAACATTAGAGAGTATGATCACTATCCAGATCCTTTGTTCTGATATAGGCTCATAGGGTGTGTCGATTGGCAGCTCTGCAGACTATTTTAGGGGCGAGTAGTAGTCGCGTTAGGCGTTAGGAGTCAGATATGCGTTCAGAGTGGCTAGGTTCAGACTATGATTTAGTATACCAGTTTGGATTGACCCCAACTAGGATGGCCTTCCGTGACCAACCTCAGGGTTACTAGCTATGTCATCACCTTCTGGGTTATATGGATCGCTCCAAGGAGATATATGTTGTTCCAAGGGACTATATTTTGGCCCAAGGGACATATTACTGTCCATCAATGGATGGAATTCTATTTTTATGCTGTATCGGAAAAACTGACCCTCGTCGAACCTTGTGTCCCCGGGGTGCAATTACAGGAGCCCTCTGGGCTCAGACACAGCTATAGGAGCCTAGAGAGCTCAGTTGCATACCTAGGGCCTGCTACGTTGGCTATAGTTACCTGTTGATCCATATTGATAATGTTAGAGTATATAGATTGGAATGCGCTCACCAGGGCTTATGGGGACCCCCGACGAGTCGCTCTGTGCTGGGTGTACCTTCCATTCTTGTGTGGGCCAGGTTAAGTTCTTGTTTTTATTCTTCCCTACTAGTTATAGCTCATGAGTGTATAGTTGTATAGTCTTAGCTTATATGCATGTAGTGTTTTACTAGATACTGGTTATGGATAAGAAAGCTTATAGGTTAATTTCAGCCCCTTCTTGTATTCACTTTTAATTCTTTATCAGCGTGTATTCAACTTTTCATCACTGCCTTACATATTCGGTACATATTGTACTAACGCCCAACTATGGGGCACTGCATACTTGTCTGCAGGTTTAGACAGATAGATTGTGAGATCTCCTAGCAGCTATTCAAAGTCAGCAGCTCTGGCAGCTCCTTTCATTCGGAGTTGCTAGTTTATAGAGGTTTATCTATCATATATCTATACAGCATTTGGGTAGGTCGGGGCCCTATCCCGACCAATATTTTAACTCCTAGAAGCTTGTAGACTACAGTCTTCAGTTAGCAATTCACGTTGGTTGTGTGGTGCCTAGATTAATAATGTTTTGTATGTTAGTTGTGTGGGGCCTTGTATAGCTCCCTATTTTCATTCTATTATAACTAGACATCATGGTTTTGTTGGCCCCATAGGATCCCTTTTTCCTGTTATGTTGGCTGGGTTAGCTATTTTCTTTTACAGGTGTTGAGTGGCCTTGTAGGCCCGAGGTTGTGTTTACAACCGAGATATAGCAATTTTCTTCCTTGATTTTGAGTTGTTGGTAGGCACCAGAGGTGCCCATGCCCAGCCAGGCGAGGCCAGATTCTAGTGTGGCATTAGGTGCCAGTCATGCCTCCCAAGGTGGGGCGTGACAAACTTGGTATTAGAGTAGATCGTATCCTAGGAAATCTGGAAGCCTTTTCTAGTAGAGTCTTGCTTATAAATGTGTTGAAAACCACATTTTGTAAGAAGGAGGCTATGGGTACCTCTCTTTCTTTTCAAATCGGGCTATAGAGCCGAGTTATATATGGTAGAATCCCTAATCCTTGATTGTTATGTGTGTCTAGAGTAATATCTAATATAAGAAAGACTCCTGGCAACCGCAAGTTAGCTGCAGCAGCAGGAAAAGGTACAAATGAGGGGCCATAGTTGGGAGACAATCAACGTGAAGGTTGAAATAGCTGTCTTTTAATCCCCCGGCATTATCCCGAGGCACCAGAATCTCATACGGTAATAGATATGCCAACATCGTCTCCAGTTCCTCCTTCAGCCTCAGAATAGGAGGACAGGAGCATAGTATACATATATGAGTTTGCTTACTTAGAAGACATCTAGAATTAGACGGGGACGATAGTTAACATTGGGTTACCAAAAACACACGAAGGATTGTGCGAGGATCGTACCACCAGCCTTTAGAGTTATTGAATTTCGTGCCTTAGCCCTGTTATAGAATGATCCTGTTATAGAATGATAGGGTCACTTCCCAGTTTATTCTTTTAGTACGACAGAAAGCATAAGTTTGAATACCATGTTGTCCACAGTAAATAGTGAAGGAGGGCTAGAATTTTTAAGTCCCAGAAGCATTAGAAAGTGGTGAAGACCCCTAGTGTTTACAAAGTTATCTAGACCCTCACAATAATAAATCAGGAGAGCAGGTAAGATTGCCAATAGCAATCAAGTACGTGTGAGAGTCCATAAGTGATAAACCCCCAGCAATAGCAAAGCTTAGGTCAAAAATAGGCTGATTCTGCCGTAGTGTGCTAAGGACGGTAGAACATACCTGCAGAATAATAGCCATGGCCCTAGTTTGTTATGTTGTAGGACAGAGAGACTACATGGGGAAATTGGCCGAGTAGACTTGGTTAGTAATATCCTTGTCAGCAAAATACAGGGGGAATGAACCCTTGATCTCAACTTAAAGAAGTAAGGGGGTGGCACGAGTATCCAACTCTGTAGGAAAACAAAATTATCTCCAGGAAGCAGTAGGTTGACAGAGCATGGAATCACCGCTGAATGTCGAGAAATAAAGATCGGGCTGACATTTAAGGGATAGTGAGGTTATAATCTAAACTACCGGAATATCACCACCAATTGTGGAGGTAAAAGATGATGGCACAGAGACTCTAACCTAGTACAACCTAGAGACAAGGCATAGCAGGGAGTCATCGGCCTTTGAGGTAATAAGGTGTGGACTCATGAGATGCGGGGGTCGACTCTCCCTTCCAAATGTGGCAGGACTTCGTTAGTAGATTGTAGTAAGGTATATGATGTTTTCAACCCCCTCTATCCGGGTTTGATGAAAACACATAAGGTAATAAATGAGATCTACGGATGGCATGGGAGGAAGGAAGGTATTGTTAAGTTGTAGCACAAAGCTCCAATGACCAACAGGGAAAGGCAAAACCATAGAAACTGGGCAAGCTAATATAAGAAATAGCCATGCCTATGTGAAAGATGAAGGTAGACAATATGAATATAGCTACAGGGTTACCATATACCAGGCATAAACATGACCCCGATTGGACCATTATTGAAAGGCTAAAGAGATCAATTCATCGTTTGCAGGTTAAGATTAGGTTCAGCTAAAGATTATGCTAAATTAAGTACTGAAGAAATATTCAATCTATGTGGGGTCTTAGTGTCTCTTAACTTCTGGAAAAGCGGTACATCTCATAGCTAGGTTTGGGAAATGCTTTCATAATAGATTGGGATGTATGTTAATTTGATTACGACTTTTTGTCCCCAAACAAACAGCCAAGCAGAGTGCACAATTCAGACACCCGTAGGTTTGTTGCAGATGGAAATCTACACCCCCCCTAAATGATGACCTGAAGCAGATAAATTAGGGATAGTTGAACCGGACATACTAATACATCAGCCAAATGAAGGAAGTTTAACTTATCGGGAAAGATGTACCAGCAACACAAGGTTATCAGAGGTACTACCCTAACATATGGCATAGGGACTTAATGATTAAAGCAGCCACTAAGTATTACTGAAAACTTCGCCAACAAAGGGAGTTATGAGATCTGATAAGAAGGGAAAGCCCAGCCCTAGATTAACTAAGCAATACTGGATCGTTCAGGAGATTGGCCAAATGGCCTATGAGATAGAGTTGCCTTCGAGGCTAGGATCTGCTTATCAATACCATGCAAACGTGTAGGAGACCTTTTCTCAGGTTGACCTAGTTGAGGATGCTCAGGTTATAGAAGAGTCATCCTAGGAATAGACTCCAATAGTTATAATATATTGGCAAGTCTGTAAGGGCGTGCTGGGAAACCAAAGTTGTAACCTAGCAAGTCTTATAGATGGACAGAAAGGCAGAAGGAATTGCTTAGGAAGCCATGGATGACATGAAATTTAGATACCCTCCTTTATTCCAAACCTGACCCAGGTTGAGCAAGTTGAGGTATGACCAATGTCCAATGGTTACATTATTGCTTATACTATCAGTACTGTTTAGTTATTCACTAGATGTTGTGGTGTAGTTGTTGATAGAGTCTGTAAGATACTAGCATTGGGTTTTTCTTCATTTTGGGTTTCTAGATAGTCCATAATATAGAGGATACTCCGTCGAAATCTTTCTAAGTATTAGTTAAAAGAGTTAACTCCTTTAAGCCTGAAAATGATATTTGAGGACAAATGTTACGAAGGGGAGGATGATGTTACACCCCATAAGATGTTAGTGGCTAGTGTGCGTGCGTATGAATTTGTGACGAGTAATGAGAGCTTAACGCATGCAAGAAGAGCCTCAGGAGTAGGGTCGGGTAAGGCCAGGCCGTAAGAGGCCAGTGCGACGCGCCGGCCTACTATGCGCTGGGCAGCGTGGCGTGCCAGGTGGACCAGCCCCTTGGGAGGCGCGGCACGGCACTCCTATGGCATGTTGGCCAGCGCGAGGAGCCCCTAGGACACCGCCCTATGCCTATATGAGCCTTCTTTGTTTAATATTATTCATTCATCAAATGATTTCTTGGCCAAAACAGAGAAGGCATGAAATTTTCATCAAATTACGCTACCAAACACCGTCCAAATGCAAATTAACTTCGAGTAACGAGTTCTAGGCCTACAGAAAGCATTTCTATTGAGTTATTTATTGAAAATTCGCTTGGTATACTGGAACCCCGTAGAGTAAAGGTTGTTGGAATTGCTTCAAACTGGAATTTAAATGGCCACAGGCAGCATGTAAGTATTTTTCCCTTCTAAACTCTCAAGAAATTGTGAGTTTTCAACCGAATGAAACAGAGGTTAAGTTAAAGTTAAACCTGTTGAAGGATATTGTTATTCACTGCCTCCTACTATTGAAATAGCCTTGTTTCCTCAGCGTAGAGATTCTTGTACCTTCCAGGCTTATGGGGGCCACGTTAGGTTCTTGTTTATATGCTTGCTTATTAGCTGTTGCTTATGAATATGTAATTGTACAGTCTTAGCTCATCTACGTGTAGTGTTTTACTAGATGCAACGTATGAATAAGCAAACTTCCATGTTAATTTCTGCCCCTTCCCTATACTTAGATTCAGTATTTAACAACTCCTATTTAGCGTTTTAATTACTGCCTTACATATTCAGTGCATATTGTACCGACGCCCAACTATGGGACACTGCATTACACGCCTTCAGGTTTAGACAGAAAAATTGTGAGATCTCCTAGGAGCCATTCAGAGTCAGCAGATTGGGAAACTCCTTTCCTTTAGAGTTAACAGGTTGTAAAGATTACAGTCGTTTACTCATATAGCATTTGGGTAGGCCGGGGCCTTGTCCCGACCATTATTTTTCTATTCTTAGAGGCTTGCAGACTATAGTATTTAGTTAGTTGGTTGTCATTAGCCATGTGGGGCCTATGTATGTCTTATTTTATGTAGTGGCCATGTGGGGCCTAGTATAGCTGCCTTTTTTCATTCCTGTTATAACTAGACAACATGGTGGTCTTGTCAGCCCGCATAACATCCCTATTAAGGTTATGTTAGCCGGGTTAGCTGTTTTCCTTTATAGGTGCTTCATGGCCTTGTCGCCCTGAGGTTGTGTTTACAGCGGATATATAGTAGTTTATTTCTAGATTTTGTGTCTCTAGTAGGCACCAGAGGTGCCTATTCCTAGCCAGGTCAGCCCAGATTCCAATATGGCATTAGGTGGCAGTCATGCTTCCCAAGGTGGAGCGTGACAGTTTTCCTAAGCAAAGGAACTAAATCATTGATCGTCTGCGACCTTACAGTCCACTTATGAGCTATCACTGTCCTAGCATGACATTTAGAGTATCTTTAGGCCACTCCAGATCTCGCCCTATTCGTTCTATGACATTAGAGATTATGATAACTATCAGGATCCTCTGATCGGATATAGGTACAGTGCCTGTTGGTTGCTATGTAGACTATTCTAGGGGCGACTAGAGATCGCATTAGGCGTTAAGAGCCAAATACGCCTTTCGAGTGGCTAGGTTGAAACTAAGATGCAGTATACCGATTGAGGTTAACCCCACCCACGATGGACTTCCATGAACAACCTCAGGGTTACTAGCTGTGTCATCGCCTTCCGGGCTATATGGATCGCTTCAAGGAGCTATATGTTGTCCCAAGGGACTACATTAAGGCCCAAGGGCAATATTATAGTCCATCCATGGCTAGACTCCATTTTTATGACGTATTCGCATCATTGACCATCGAAATGCCTTGTGTATCTAGGGAGCAGTTACAAGAGCCTTTCGATCTCAGATACAGCTATAGGAGCCCAGCAGGGTCAGTTGTAGATCCAGGGGCTAGGTAGGTTGTCATTTCTCTTGACACGATACAAAAGACGACTTTCGAGAGTCAATTAGCCCCTTGACCTCTTCTCTTAAAAAAGACGGCTATAGTTACCTGTTGACCCATATTGACCATGATAGGGGTATATAGATAGGAGCATGCTCTCCAGTGCTTATGGGGGCCCCAGGCGAGTTATTTTGTGTTGGCTGTACCTTTCAGGCTTATGGGGCCCATGTTAGGTTCTTGTTTGTATTCTTTCCTTCTAGTTATAGCTCATGAGTGTATAGTTGTACAGTATTAGCTCATATATGTGTAGTGTTTTACTAGATGCAGGTTATGGATAAGAAAGCTTACAGGTTAATTTTTTCCCCTTCTTGTTATTTACTTTTAATTCTTTATCAGCGTGTATTCATCTTTTCATTATTGCCTTACATATTCGATACATATTGTACTGATGCCAACTATGGGGCGCTGCATACTTCCCTGCAGGTTTCGACAGATAGATTTTGAGATCTCCTAGCAGCTATTTAGAGTCAGCAGTTCAGAGTTTCCAAGTTGTAGAGGTTTATCTATCATTTATCTATACAACACTTGGGTAGGCTAGGGCCCTATCCCGACAAATATTTTTCACTCCTAGAGGATTGCAGACAACAGTCTTCAATTAGCAATTTGTGTTGGTCATGTGAGGCCTAGATTAGTTATGTTTTGTATGTTGGACATGTGGGGACTAGTATAGCTGTCTATTTTTATTCTTTTATAACTAGATAGTATGGTGCTCTTGTCGACCCGCATTGGATCCCTTTTCTGTTATGTTGGCTGGGTTAGCTGCTTTCTTTTACAGTTGTTGCATGGCCTTGTTGGCTCGAGGTTGTGTTTACAGCTGAGATATAGTAGTTTGCTTCCTTGATTTTTAGTTGCAGGTAGGCACCAGAGGTGCCCATGCCCATCCAGGCCAACCCAGATCCTAGTGTGGCATTAGGTGCCAGTCATGCCTCCCAAGGTAGGGCGTGATACCTTTCCAACACCACAATGAGTTTTTCTACTTGGGAAGGAGTGAGTTTTGCTGAAATGATGAACATGAGCATCTTATTCTCCCCTAGATATGCATATTGCAAGTGAGTCGGTAAGGGTTTGAGCTCCAGCTTCGGAGGTGCCAAAATGAATTGTTGTGATGGAGGAGTTGTGCGATTTTTTAAGTCGAGATCAAGCTTTCTTAGTTGGAAGGGATAATTTCTTATCTTCTTACGCACTTGACGAACCTCCTTGAGTTCTTCACCTTCCAAAAAGAAATCAGCAATCGCTTAACCTATGACCTTTTCCTCCATTTCCCATTAAAATATATCATCGTCCATAGTGGCTTGAGGTGAGGAATTGCTTGTTTCTTTTGTTTGAGATGCCACCTGAGATGCTAACTCATTCATCCTATCCTCCAATTGTTGTATTATTACGTCGTGACTCTTCATGGTGGTCGTAAGTTCCAATAGTTTACTCTGCAAGTCCTCAATTCATGCTTTAGCTGAAAGGACCTTTTCAAGCACCACTTCAAGTGTGCTTTCCAGGTGTGATAGGACTGACTCATCGCTCTCCTAGCTACTCATCTCAACTGACGAAACATTGTTCCGACCTTGATTTTCATGATAAGAAAACTCATAGTCGTGGTTGTCTTTCTGGTGTCTTACATGGAAACCCTTCAAATAGTTCGTCAATAACTCCATCTACTTCATCATAAGCAGCAATGTTGTATCTTTCTTCCCTTCTCTATGCCATATCTTATCTACTAGTTTGATAGTCTCCAGATAAGGCACCCCCTCGGGGTCTCGCAATAACCTTTCAAGGATGCTCATGAATAACTCAACAGTTGCTTAATAGCAACAACCGTGGTCTAAAACTAATTCAAATTGACAATCCACACAAGGATATCAAGTGCTAATCCCCAAAAACGGCACCATTTTTGATAACATCGAAACTATACTCTTCGTACAAAGAACATAAATGATCATTGTATCAAAACAAATATCCCGATGGATATCAGGGTCGAATCCCACATGGACTAGTGAATGATATGCACGAGTGTCGATTGAGAAATTGAATTTAGCTTGCACGACTTACAAATAGCGTGGAAATAAATATTTTGGGGGAGATTGAGATTTACAGAAGAATATAACTTCTAATTTGACTAAGATAGCAAAATGACCAAGGTTATTAATGATAATGTGAAAGACCATAGGTGTGGTATACATTATATGCTAACTAAATAGGATCATGCTAGGTCATCTCATAAGTTCAATTTGTGTAAATATCCTATGGAAAGTAGGCATTTAATGTTTTTCAACCTCATCAATACCTCTTGCTAGAGTTCTTTCAAACCCCTAGGAACCATTAAATCAACTCGATCAGGTTTCGATTAATAGCTGCACTAATTTCTAGCTATTAGCTATTAGCTATTAATTAAGAGTGAGAATGTAATTTTGGCTATTTCCAGCCCAATTTCACAATCTTTCATCCATGTCCACTATTAAATTCTCTCTCAATACTCAATTCTTATTTTGCAAGAAAAAATTAAGTAAGAACAATTAGACCCACATCAAAAACAATAGATCTTCAATTATAGTTTGGAGAGAATTTAACAGATTTTCCCTACTTAAACAATATTGAGATGACTCAAGAAATACCCTCTCTAATTTAGCATTCATCACCACACCCCTCTAGTTAATGATTTAGCTACTCATAGTCAAAAAATTCAATAGCACATTTATCAATAAAATCATTGAATTCAATAGTAGGAATAGAAAAATTAAATTTAACAAAAAGTCTTCAAAAATGGTAGTACCTTGCTACGGAGGAAGAAGAAGAACAAAAATAAGACAATTCTTTTTCAATTTCCACCAGTAGAATTCTTACTTTCTTCTTCTACCAAGAGAATGTTCTAAAAGATAAAAGTTAAGATCTGATGGGTACAGAGTACTTTTGTCTAGAATATATCCAAAAGTCGGGTATCCACCTGTCTTATTTTCCATGCTTGATATTTTTACCCTGATCAGCATTTTAGCACTTGCGGGAGTACTGGCTGTTCGGTGGTTACATTTCGCGAACCGCCGGCTCTAATTAATTTTTCATTTAGTGAGCTCCAGTATCCTTAGGCAATTCCTTCGGTATTTTGTCACCATCCGCGGCACTGATTCTTTTCCCTTTGATCCATCAATTTTAGGTGTCATTCGGCGAATGGACCTGCGAGTCACCGATTGAAGTTCTCATTCACCGGTTTCTATGATTCCTATAGGCAATGTTCATTAGATTTTGGCTGGCGTTTCTACCGCTCTTCTACAGTGAAGCTCCGGTTTTCACTTGATTCCCTTATTTTTGCTCGCTTTCTTGCTTCTTTCTCCAAGTCAGATATCTGCACACAAAAAGGCAAGAAAGGGCATAAAATCCGTCTAAATGACTTGAAAACTACACTAAATCTTATTCTAAAGAGCCTAATGAGTTTGTAAATTACCAACTCATCACTTGCTGGATAGGAATGAAGCCATGGCATGTGAAGAAAGAAGCAATATAAGGTGCATGGAAGTCATGCTTCTAGCCTTTTTGGAGCGGGAGTCTAATGCGGAAAAGGATGTCAACCCATCAATGCACATGGAATCATAAACTCCTCAAGAAGAAAGCCATAGTTCTCTAAAAGAAGAAGCTGAGGAGACATTGAAAAGCATAACAACAAGAAGTGAACAATGAGGAATAACTCAACTTGGCTCATGGGAGGAAGCTCAACGTGACAATGAAGAAGGAGTCAAGGTGATCTTTCAAGAAGTCATGTCGATTTTCCAACCAATCAACCTTGAAAAACTGCAAGATGCCAAAGATAAAAAAGTGATACTAGAATCCCCAAAATACATCCAACAAATCATGCTTAAGGACTCTAGTGCACTTGAGAAGGGGGATGTCAAGCAAGAAGCATGCTCGAGAAGGAAGCTTCATAAACCACCGTTCTATCATTTTTCAACATTGAACTTGGTGGACAAAATGGAAACTGAGGAAACCAAGTCAATGGAGAAAGTTGAGAAGAAAATCAAGGTGGCTTCGACTTAGAGTATGCCATGCCAACAAGTTAAAATCACATCCCTCCTTTAAGGGCCAAGAAGTACAAGATGCAACATCCATTTCTTGGAACCTTGACTTTTACACCACCACCCCTCAAGAAGAGTAGATGAATGGACATGAAACTTAGGGTGCGCTTCAAAAGCATAAAGTGGAGAGAAAAGTGGTGAAACTTGAAGTCATCGAGTCACGACATTAACTAAGGCGCTTCTTGGGAGGCAATTCAAGTACTTTTGTATTTTGTTTTTATTTTTTCCTTTCATTTTGTTTCTATTTTAAGTTTATGTTGTTTTTTATTGTGCAAGGGTGGAACAAGTGTGGAATGTGGAAAACAATGAAAGAAGAAAAAAAGGAGAGCATTGAAAATGTGTGTAAAATTGATGCCCCCATCTTACCAGGAAGTTCTTTTAACCATTCTTTCCTCATTTTGTTTAACCTTAGGCATAGAGGACTATTCTTTGTTTTTGTTAGGACGTAAAGTCTGAGTAACTCACTTATTAGGTGATGCACAGTATGACCCTATGATAAATTCAGTGACGTACTTCTTAAGGGAAAATTGTCATTACTTGATAGTAGTATCACCTTTGTATGTAGAAATCTTTGAATAAACTCCAAGGGTTTTCTTTATGCTACGGTTCTTTCCTAAAGAGAGAGTGCTTTTTATTTTCTTTTTTGTTATCAAACCAAGTTGGCATTTCCCAATGAAAGATTGAGAGACGGCTTTCTTTAGGGAAAATGTCAAGTCCAGAGTCTTGTTGAGTCTTTTGTGCACTTGTTGGGACAGGTACCACTAGAATTTCTTACTTGGCATTATGTATGAGTTTTGTAAAGAAAAGGGGCACATTTAAATGTGAAAATGAGCACCCTTTTGAGATGAGTTATACATTTGTTGCTTGGATTTTTGATTCTTATACTAGCTTGTCTAAAGTCATTCTCTTAGTGCGATGAAGAAAGTATGTGAACTCCTTGGATTGTGATGCCTTGTGTGGCAAGTCTTTTGGCTTAATTATTGTGTATGCATGATTTTATAGAACTTTCCCTATGTGTGATTCAAGGTGAAATGTTAGATGGGGGCTGCAATTATAACGTGATCTTAGGAACTCCTTTTTTAGTCACTTCACCCAAACTGAGCTCCTTGAATATTAATCTTTGATAGCCAATGTTTGAGCCTTAGACCCTTTCTTAGAAACCACATTAGAAGCCTATAACCATTTTAATCCTCCTTTTTGGCACCCATCCTCTCTAATTGCTAGCAATGAAAGAATGAGAAATTGGGCTTTGTGCCCAAGAAATGGTGAGCGATAAGGAAATGAAGATAAAATGAGGCAAAAGCCTAAGTTTGGGGGTTTGCAAGGGTAGGAGAAAACATGTGAGCTTCAATGTGAGATAGCACAAAAATTGTGATGAGATGAATGAAATGATGGGTTGAAAGACCTCGAATCATCAAAAGAGTGAGAATAGCTAAATGGTGCTATCTCTTATGTAGATAAGGCTGAAATTTAAAATTCATAGGTTTTATAAGGGTGGCACTGGTGACACAAAAGATGAAGATGATTAATAAGAAGAAATAAGGTGGAGTGATCTCAATAAGATGATGGAATGTTGCAATTGTTAATAAAGGTATTAGGGAGACTCTAGTCACTAAAGCTAAACATGTGTCCCACCCTTACCCTTATCCTTTCATGATACCCCACAAGTCCTTGGTGATTTTTAGGGTAGCAATTCTACATGAGTGGCGAGTTACACGAATAGCAAGCCTATTGATCAATTTGTATGCACTTGAATTTCTTTGTGAGAGTGAGCGCATTTGTCTTATCTTATAATCCCTGTTTGTGAAATTCTTAAAATAATTAGGATTCTCCCTTCTTGTGAGTGGAAACATTTCCTTGGGTACATGCTTAAAAATATTTTCAAATGAGATGTACAAATAAGGCAAGTGTGTAACAAACTTTAGGGAAACCTATGAATGTGAATTGTTAATGACTTGAGATTCTCCTTGAATTTCATTTGATGAACTATGCCGATTGTTTGAATGAAATGAATGCATGCAAGATATGCTTAATGATTGTGTCACCTATTGAAGCTTGTGCAACATGTTTTGAGTCTTTTCTTCTTCGTGAGTTGGTGTATATTGTTTGGGTTGTCATGAGGCTTGATGGTTTTGTGTGCAACTCCCTTAATGCTGTAAGATTTACAAATGTCCTCTTGTGAAAGCATGTATTGCTTCATCCTTGGTGCATATACTCATATATAGCATGATGTCCATTTTCTCAATCGTAAAGAATTGCATTACTAGAGGACAAGCAATGGTTCGAGTTCTGGGGTTTGATGAGTTGGAAATTACAAATTCATTAGGCTCCTGAGCATGAGTTTTTACTTAGTTTTCGAGTTGTTTATATGGATTTTATGCTCTTTCTCTTTGATTCTTTGTTGGTACTTCATGTGACTAGAGAAAACAAGAAATATAGCAAAACACATGAACTTTGAGATGAAAAGTTGAGGAGTTGACATTCAAGTAAAAGAGACAAAGACAATGGAATATTTGAACTCAAAAAGAGGTGCTAAAGACATGTATTTAACCGGCTAACGCATATCTGAAACGATGAAATGCAGTCAAACCATCGAAGCCACTGCCCTATATAGGCAATTCACTTGCATTTCACTCTTGGGTAGAGGCGAACCGCTAATGGTCACTACTAGCACACTATTTTCATTCAACGAGTAGCTGGGGCTCCGCATATTGGCACCGGCGAAACACTGGTGCTTCATAAGTGAGGTTGTCTTTAGAAGGGGAAAAATGTCCGAAAAGGTTCCCAAAGTACCTAGAAACCCAAAGGGCACTTGTGGAAAGTTGAAGACAAGAACGTACAAATATTTACTTCACTGTCATTGTACACCACTCATTCATTCATCAATTATTCATCCTTCACACACCCTTTTCACCATAGAATTGTAGAGTTAGAAAGTACTATTATTCTGCTTTTTTTAAAACCCATTTTGGGGGAATTCCACTATTGTGGTAAGACCTTGTTAAGAAAATTTGTGAATCAAATATGATGATTTTTGAGGGGAATACTCTAGCAATCTTCATCTTCTCGTTAAATATGCATAACTAATTTACTAACTAGAAGTGTGTTCATGGTCGGTTAGTTAAATTGAATGGGTCTTGATAAATTACTCTTGGATTATTATTGCAAGTATAGATCTATTATCTTCTCCCAAGTTTTAGTTGTTAAAATTGATGGTTGCAAACAGGAATTATGATTTACTTTTCTTGCTTTTACTTGAGAGAGAAAAGTGGGAATTGGGTGAGAAGATTATAGTGAGGATTTAGAGTGTTGGTGCGAGGGATTGATCTAGAGATAGTTAAAACCCACATTTTCACTCCATTAACAGTCAAGGTTAGAGATAGCTTAACCCTTCCTCAAGCTCTTGTGGTTGATAACTTGAATTGGCTTTGGGATTTGGGCAAACCCAAGGCATATAAAATCTTATGGTTGATAAACAAGAGAATGTGAATTATCCACTAATATCTATGCTAATTTTTAGTCTAAGTCATTGAAGAAAGTCCCGATTTAGATATGAACTGATCTATAGAATACGTCTAGCCATCTCACTAGTGATTGCAACAATTGGAATTCCCTCCACAGAGTTTTAAATTTATAATTAGATGCTATTTTCCCTTTTTCCCCAATTTACTTTTCAAATGTTAAACAATGATGCATTCTAGTTTGAGTTAGATTATAAATTTTGGACTATCCACTAAATCTATTATGGGATTCGACCCTGATACACATCGACATATTTGTTTTGATACAACAATAACTTATATTTTCTCTAAACGAGGAGTGTATTTTGAGTGTTATCAATTCCCTTTACCTTATTAGTGTTTCCTAGATACAACTTTACTCTCTGACCGTTTACCTTAACCTTTTTGCCATGTTTGTTTTCCAGTTCAATGGAACCATATGGGAATACTTCCACTACCCTATATGGTCCTATCCATCTGGACTTCAGTTTTCTTGGATGCAAATGGAGCCTATAGTTGAACAGTGGTACCAGGACACCAACACTAAACTCCCTCTTTGAAATTTTTCAATTGTGGTAGATCTCCATTCTCTCCTTATATATGGTTGCACTCTCATAAGCTCCGTGTTAGAATTCATCCAACTCATTCAACAGATGTAGCCTTAACTTGGATGCTTCAAAGTACTGTTAGGCAACTCCAGATCTCGCCCTATCCAGTCTAGCCCACTAGAGATCATGATCACTATCAGGATCCTCTAATTAGGTACAAGTGCACGGGGTGTGCCTGCTAGCAACCTTATAGATTATCCTAGGGGCGAGCAGCAGTAGCGTTAGGCCTAGAAGGCCAGATACGCCTTTTGAGTGGCTACATTGAGATTTCAGTACAACACCTTGGTTGGGTTGCCCTCACTCAGGAGCCTTCCATGACCCCCCCAGGGTTACTAGTTGTGTCGTCATCCGTGAGGGGCAAGACATTCTTCGAACCAATCATATACTTTATTGAGATAGGCGAAACCAATTCGATCCGAGCTCTCTTATTGAGAATGCTCATTCAATGAGCATTCTCAATATTATGCGTTGAAGAGGACTCTTAATAAGAACAAATGATTTGATTCAACATTTCCTACGAATTAACTTAGTGAAATCCCCTATTTCGTATATCGGAAAAAGGAATGAACCCGTCTCCGAGGAGGTAGAGTAGGGGACTAAAAATCCTTACATGCCTCAATTAATATTTGTATTGGTAGCTCAGAGGACTGAAAATGATGTCGCTCCAAGGAGCGGTATGCCATTCGCGAGGGACGATGATGAGGTCCGAGGGCCTTATACAGTCCATTCCATGGCTGGACTATTTTTATATCGTATCGGCACCATACCGCGACGAGCCTGGTGACCGAGGTGAAGTTATCATGAGTCCACCGGACTCAGACATAACTATAGATCTGGAGCCAAATGGGCTCGGTTGCATACCTAGGGGGACAGGTAGGTTGGCTATAGCACCAGTAGAGTCATAGAAACCTGGATAGGGGTATATAGATTGAGGTATACTTGCCAGGGCTTATGGGGGTCCTGGTAGGTTATTTTTGTGTTTCTTGTACCTTCCATGCTTTTGGGGCCCAGGTTAGGTTCTTGTTTTTATTCTTGTCTTCTAGCTATAGCCTATGAATGTATGATTGTATAGTCGTAGCTCATATGCATGTAATGTTTTGCTAGATGTAGATTATGAATAAGATAGCTTACAAATTAATCTTTTTGCCCCTTCTTTCTATTTACTTTCCTTCTTTAGCAACTTACTTATTTCCTTACATATTCAGTACATATTATACAGATGCCCATCCCCGTGCGCTGCATTACTTTCCTACAGGTTTAGATAGACAGAGCTCAGGATTTTCAGTAGCAGCTGCTCAGAGTCAGAAGTTTGGCCAGCTCCCTTCGTTCGGAGTTGCCAGGTTGTAGAGGTTAAAGTCCTTCAGTTTTATAGCATTTGGGGGTAGGCCGGGGCCCTGTCCCAATAGTTATTTGTATTCTTAGAGGCTTGTAGACTACAGTAGTTGTTTAGTCAGTTGTTGATGGTCGTGGGGGGCCTAAATTAGTCATGTCTCGTATGTTGGTCGTGTGGGGCCTAGTGTAGTGTCCTGATCTTATTTCTTTTATAACTAGAAAACATGGTGGTCTTGTCGGCCCGCATAGGATCCCTTTTGTTGCTTGCTGTTGGTTAGCTATTTTATTTACAGGTGGCTATACGGCCTTGTCGGCCGAGGGTTGTGTTTACAGCTGAGATATAGCTTTTTGTTATCTTGAGTTGAGTTGCAGGCAGGCACCAGACATGCATTAGCCCACCCAGGTCAATCAAATCCCAGTATGGCACTAGGTGCTAATCATGCCTCCCAAGGTGGGGCGTGACAGTTTTAGCTAAGATTGTCATGATCTCCCTGTTAGAGACCTCCACTTGTCCGCTTGACTGTGGATGGTAAGTTATTGCGACCTTATTCTTTACACCATATTTAAAATGCAGAGCTGTAATGAGAGGATTACAAAAGTGAGATACATCGTCACTGATGATGGCTGTAGGAGTGTCAAATGTGGCAAATATGTGCTTCCACCAAAATGTTGTGACACTTTACCCTTCATTATTAGGGAGTGCAATGTCTTCCACACATTTTAATATGTAATCCACAATAACCAAAATATACTTCATCCTATACGAGCTCACAAATGAGCACATGAAGTCAATACCTTATATATCAAACAGCTCTACCTCCAAGATTAGGGTTAATTTTAGCTCATGCTTATGAGTGATGCCTCCTTTTCTTTGGCATTGATCATAGGACCTGACAAATCCTAAGCATCCTGATGGATTGTGGGTCAATATTACCCACACTGCAGAATTTTATATGCATTCCAGATACTGCTGTGATGACCCCCAACCGGAGTTGAGTGGTAGGCCTCAAATATACTCAGCATCTCAACCTTTGGAACACATCTTCGAATTAGCCCATCTGAACAAATACGGAACAAATATGGCTCATCCCAATAGAATCTCCGCGCATCAAATAGGAACTTCTTGTTTTACTATTAGGTCAGATATATCGGAATCATGTCACAAACCATTGGATCAAATCCTATGATGTAGCCAACACTTGCTCATCTAGAAAAGCATCATCAATGTCAATCTCGTCCTTCAATCTTGCTTTTTCCTTCAGCCTAGAAAAATGATCAACCGCAAAATTTTTGGTCCACTTTTTGTCCTTTACATCTATTTTTTGTAAGAGAAATACCATTCTAATTAACCTTGGTTTAGCATCCTTCTTGTGTATTAACTACCGCAACACTGCACAGTCCGTTTGGATAATCACCTTATTTCCGAGCAAGTATGCTCGAAACTTTTCAAATGCAATGACTACTGCTAGCAGCTCCTATTAAGTCACAGTATAATTCTTTTGAGCAGCATTGAGTTTCTTACAGGCATAATAGATGGGATGAAATATCTTTACTCTCCTTTGGCCCAAGACAGGACCTAGGGTAACTCCACTGGCATCACATATCAAGTCAAATGGAAGAGACCAATCTAGTGCTTCTATAATGGGAGCTGAGATGAGTTTCTCCTTCAGGCATTCGAAAGCTTTTAGACATGCATCATCAAAAATGAACTTTACCTCCTTCTCAAGTAACTCTCATAATGGTTGTACGATTTTTGAGAAGTCCTTGATGAACCTTCGAAGAACCCTGCATGCCCCAAAAGGCTCTGAATACCTTTGATAGAAATAGGTGATGGCAACCTAGCTATCACTGCGATTTTAACTTTGTCCACCTCTATCCGTTTTCCTAAAATTCTATGTCCTAGCACAATCCACTCTTTGACCATAAAATGGCCTTTTTTCCAGTTGAGGACCAGTTTAGTTTCTTCACACTTGCTCATCACGTTACTCAAATGCTCAACGCAATCTTCAAAGGAATCATGCACAATTGAGAAGTCGTTCATGAACACTTTGATGGTGTCCTCCACAATATTTGAAAAGATGGACACCATACACTTTGGAAATATGGCCGGCGCATTGCACAATCCTAGGGTATCCTCCTTAAAGAAAAAGACCCATAACGGTAGATAAAGGATGTTTTCCCTTAGTCCTCTGGGGCTATGGAGATCTTATTATACCCCGAATAACCATCAAGAAAGCAGTACCACCTATCAAGAATCTAGACCATGAAAGGCATCAAAAAGTGGTCCTTTTGTGTCTAATGATTTAGTTTTTGGTAGTCCATGCAAACATGCTAACTTGTGGTCGGCCTAACCGGAACTAGCTCATTTATCTCATTTGGCACCACCGTGATTCCACCTTTCTTTTGTACTACAACACCGGACTCACTCACTTACTATAAGAAATGGGATAGACCATAATATCCAGCGATTTGAGACACTCCTTCTTCACCACTTCTTGCATAGGTTGATTGAGTCATTATTGATGTTCTATACTTGGTACACAGTTTGGCTCCGACTGAATATTATGGGTGCATATTCTTAGAGAGATACCGATGATGTCAGCAATAGTCCAACCAATGGCCTTTTTTAACCCTCTCAACATTGACACCATAGCCTTAACTTGCCACTCTATAAGATATGCAGCAATACTCACTGGTAAGATACCATTCTCCCCCAAAAATGAATATTTCAATTATGGAGGTAGAGCTTTAAGCTCCAAGACTAGTAGTACTTCAACTGCGCCAATTTTCATAATAACAGCTTGGCCACGGCGGGACTAACTACATTTTATATATTTCGGATCTATTTACTTACTTTTGAAGGGCATTTAAACGTTCATTTTTAAAATTATGGCGGGAAACACAAAAGTCCTTTCTATTCAATATCTCTATGGCATAAAAACGGAGTTAAGAAAAACTCTTCTTTATTAATAATGAAAAGTAATAAAAGTAATTTTTTTTTAATAAAATAAATATCCAATTGATAAAAATGGAAGAAAGATCACACGGCCTTTTATAACTCTTTCCCATTTTTAGCGTAGAGCGGTTTATTCTTATCCTTATGAATTAGACCATACTATATGATTTTGCTGGAGGAGTTGTATGATTCTTTAGATTAAGGTCCAACTTCGTCGGTCTAAAGTTGTAGGACCCCATTCCATCCAGTGCATTTACCATCTCAATGTACCCCTAGCCATCATCCCAATCAAAGTTCATAAGTACGACTGCTAGTGTCTCAACACCCAACCTTTCCTCTAGGGGCACGAGTGACCTCTTATTCTCGATACTTCTGGTCATAGAGGTTTTTCTCATCATAGGGTATTAGTATGCTGGCCCGAGTAAAACAAAAACAAAAGAACAACATAAATGAAGAAATAAAGACTAAAAGTTAAATAGATGCAGGTAATCTTATCCTAAGCCATATTCCCCGGCAATGGTGTCATTTTTGATAACGGTCAAATACATCCATGAAGAAGTATTAACACGGATATTGTTAATAAAGAACCCAACTAGGTTGGGGTCGATCCCACATGGAATATGGTCAAGATACAGACTAATTCTAGTATTATCACTTTTAGTTCAATTATTTTCTAGAGGGGGCTTTGAAAGTCAAGTAATAATATTTTGAAATAGAGTTGTAAAAAGTAGTTATGCAGTCAACATGGGAGGTGTTCCACATGGATTCTTAACTAGGTCAGATTATTACACCGGTGATCTGTCCCAATACTTAGCCAGAAGAACTGATAAATTATGCTCATCTAAACGATCAATTCGTCCCTTTTAGATGACTCTACTCAATCACCAGTTTAGGTATCATGAGTTATTTCAATTTACCCTTTATCAATAGTTCTAAATTTACTATCCTGTGACTGCAGCTCAAGCTATTCAATAAAAATCAATTTCAGGGCTTTGTTGTTCTTTTATTTTCCTTATATCTACTTCTCTAGGTTAAAGAAAGAAGAGAATTCAGGCTAGTCCTAACATTTCGCATCAGTAAGAAACATTAAACATGAATAAAAGAACAACACATGCATTTATATTGGTTTAGAATCACTTTGTGTTAATCCTAGTTTGTTATTGCACTATAGTTCCCACAATCCTAGTAATGGAGGGTCTAGCTATTGAATATTGCACGGATAAAATAAGATTTCATTGAAGAAAACATAATTGAAGACTTATAATAATGATGAATGAAGAACCCAATAATTGATTGCACAATTACTTGTCAAAAACTGAAGAACAATGATGAATTATATTCAAGTATTCGAGTATTTGATCTCAATGAACTTAGGAAACCCAAAAACTATAATACAATTTCTAAAGTGTTGACCCTATTTAAGGGAAATAACTAAAAAGTATTCATTCAATTAATGAATACCTTTCCTAAATTAACAGGGAAATTTTTGACGCATCTTCCAACGAGTCATGGCTTCTGTACGTAATTTGAAATGCAGCACACGAATCTATCATGTCTTGGAGGTTGGTATGACTCGTATAATGCCACTATGAGTTAAAAGAGAATATCGTGTTCTAGAATTATGAAATTCGACATCCTCTGAATCTCACCACGAGTCCTTGGTACGGTCCATACTTTGGTGCTATGATTTGTGGAATCTAATCATACTATGGAATCTTCTAGTTAAAATTTTCTCTGAAGTTTTCCATGACTAATTTCTATGGTTCATATGCTATCATTACAATTCGTGGCTTTCATTTGCACTAGGATCTCCTACAAGTGCACTTCTTCTAAAGTTTTTCATGATTCTTTGGTACGGCTCGTACTAGAATGGTATGGCTCATACCATGAGTCGTACTTTGGCCCAGCACTTATGCATTTCACTTTGAAATTTTGGTACAGGTACTAGGTACGACTAGTACTATGACTGTAGCTAGCCATTTTTCTGCAATTGTTTGCTCCTTTTTCACAATCACACTCTCAGACCTGATTTCCCTAATAAGAAGGTAGAAACACCTCATATCTATATAAACATACCTAAGTCACAACATATTTTCTATGCTTTAAGTGTCAAAATTGTCGTAAATCCATGACACATTACTGAACTAGCAAGCTGAGGCTCATGTTAACCAAAATAGGAATGTGGCGGCTTATTATACCCTGGGAACCCAAGGATCAAACCCTGGGAGTTAAACGGGAAATACAGGAAAATATTGTTGTAGTGCTGGACGAGCCGTTAGACGTCTCTTGAGGAGACCCCACAAGTCGTTAGATGGCTCGTGGGGAAGCTGGAATGGGCTGAGGAGCTGAGGACTCCACAGGCGTAGGAACAACTCGTGGTCAGCTACCATGAGTCGTCAAGTCTCCCATGGGGTTAGGTTAAGGGTTACCTGGGAGGTTTGACCAGTGCACCTAACGGATGGGACCCCACGAGTCGTAGGCAGCCCCAACAATTTGTGAGGTGGGTCGTTAGCCTGCCTGTGGAAATTTAACTAAGGATGAGGCAGTATACCTGACGGAAGGTGACCACGACTCGTGGTCACTTGCGACGAGTCGTTGAGTCACCCGTTATGAGCCCAGCCTATCTGGCATCCAGTGAACTTGACGTGTGACAAGACGAGTCATTGCTCGTCCTGACAAGTTGTCAGGTCACCCTCTAGGGTCACACGATAGTTATTTCTTGCAAATCAGTAAGGGCATTCTCATAATTTCCCATGCTCCTAAGACCTAAACTATGTAGTTTTGAGGTCGGGGTAGGGTCTTTTAAGGGGAAATCATTCATGATAAATCTTATTTGGTACATGTAAGAGTAGAGAGGAAAGAGGAAAGGGATTCAAGTGTCTTCTTAAAATTCTTCAATTTTCCTCTACGACTTTTCAAGGGAGTTAAGAATAAAGGAGTTCGTGGTATGTGGGGTTTTGAATGGGTGGTTTAGTCCCTACCCATGCCCAATTTCTCCCTAATTCTATGTTTAAGGTACCAATTCTTGATGGGTCATAAACCAAATGCATGTTTCCTCAAAACTCGATATTAGCTCGTTGTAGCATGTCCAAAATCATGGGTTTCGAATTATTGGGTTGTTGTCACTTGTTTTATTCAATATTGGGTGATTTAATCTCTCAAAGAATATGTGCCCAAATTATGAGCATTTTAGTGAATTCATGGTGGTGGTGATTTCTCAAGCATGATATGAACTTTTGAATTTTAAGCATGTTTTCAATTACTCATGTTATTATGATCATGTTTCCTATAGATCAAGCATTACAAGTATGATTGAAATTATGGGCAATGCCCACATGTCGCTTATTATTTATGAACTATGATTTTTGGCCGATCCATGGGCCCGATTTTATGGCTAGTATTACAAATTCTCAAGCATGTTATGATTATCACTATTTAACTAGCCATGCATGTCATGTATGAAATTATATGAGCATGCTTCCTGTTTTAGGAGTAGTACATGACACCGAGTAGGTTTCGGGCCTAGGTTACGTGCCACCGTAGGTTATGTTGGGACCTCCTCGGTGATTGTCCCTTTTTCCCTATGGGGCCTTCACGAGTGATATCACGCCTTTCATGGTTCATGACCTTTGAAAGGTTGAAAAGTCTCCCGACTAGGCTTACAGGTCGTGCTCCATGTGTGCTCATATTGGGTATGTCAGTTATAGAAATCTCCCACTATTCGTAATTGTTTTAATACATGTATGATTTTGTTCTTTTAGATCAAGTATGTTTTACAAAAATTTTTCTCTCATGTTATGACTATGATAGGTTTAGGAATATTTTGGAAATCTCGATCCTTATGATATACTTATAATTTCAGTCTTTATGATCATGATGTCCCCACTCCCATAACTTTTATGTTTTAAGTATTTCCTTGCATACCTCACATACCCAGTACATTCCAAGTACTGACCCTTATATTTTCTATGTTGTATCGTTTTATGATAGAAGATTCGGTTCGTAGGTTCAGCATCACTCTTAGCTTGCTCTCAGTTCTGCTCTCAGTTCTCAGTGGTGAGTCCTCATGATTCGGGGCCTTCATGTTCGAAGTTTGCCCATCTTTTATTTTTCAGAATATTGGGGGTAGTTGGGGTCTTTTTCATTCAACCCGTCTATTATGATTAGAGGCTCTCAGACCTAATTGTAGTATTCAGCTAGTTACGCTTGGATCATGTACTATTGTATCTTATATTTCATGTCACGGTTTTATTTAGTTCATGAGTATCAAGCTAATTCTTCCGCCTCCTGTGAATGGTTTAGTTGCATGCACATGACATGGGTTGACTTGGGGGGTCCCTCGGGGCTCCTTGTCTCGTGTCTACGATTCAAGTGTATTCTCGGGTTGTGACAAACTTGGCCTTCATCATTTCTGTTCCTCCTTCCGTTTATTCTTCTAGGAGCCATAATTTTCTTCAATCGTGAATAGCACGAATTAGAAGGATGGAGAGACTGTTCATCGCCCAACATGGATCATGAAAGATGGGAACATTTCCTAAAATGTTTAGTATCCTCTTCGTCATAAGGGTGGCGCACTTCACACCCATAAAAAAGACTCTACTTAGCGCGACTTTCAGACTCCCTAGGACACCAAAACCTGGCTCTCGACAGGAGTAGGAGATTTCACCCAATGTGGTTACGGGTATTTGCGAGTCTTTCACCTTGATGCTTATTCTTTGTTAGGTTCGACAGCTAGCCTATCTTTTATGACACCTTACATTGCTAGTAACTTTGGGGTCAGTCCTGAAGTTTTGTCAGAACTGTTTTCTGTATCTACACTGATTGATGATTCAGACGTAGCGAGGTGGGTATATAGAGGTTTTCCCATTATAGTATTGCATAAGGGTACCTCCGTAGACTTAGTAGAATTGGCTATTACTGACTTTGACATTATTTTGGCCATGGATTAGTTGTTTGCATGTTATTCTTCTTTTAACTGTAGAACTCGAGTAGTAGAGTTTCAATTTCCAGGTGAACCAGCTTTACAATGGAGGGTAGTTAAGTGGTACCTGTAGGCCGCTTTATCTCCTATCTCAAGGACAGGAAAATGATTTCTACGGGTTGTATTTACCATTTGGTTAGGGTTAATGATGCCACGTCAGAGACCACGACCTCTCAGTTAGTCCTCGTAATATGTGAGTATCCAAAGGTATTTCCAGATATCTTACCAGGGGTTCCTCCCGAGAGGGAGATTGATTTTGAGATTGATCTTTTACCCGACATGCATCCCATATCGATTCCTTCCTACCGAACAGCCCCAGTTGAGTGAAGGATTTGTTTGATAAGGGTTTTATTAGACCGAGTAAGCCTCCATGGGGTGCCTCGGTGTTGTTCATCTCAATGAAAGATGGTTCTCTTCGGATGTGTATTGACCATTTACAGTTGAACAAGGTCACCGTCAAGAATAGATACCCTTTACCCAGGATTGATGACCTATTTGATCAGCTTTTGGGGTGCCAAATGTTTCTCTATGATAGACCTCAGGTCAGGTTATCAACAGCTCAAGGTTCAGGAGAGTGACATCCCGAAGACTACTTTCAAGACCTAGTATGGCCATTATGAATTCGTTATTATGTCTTTTGTACTAACCAATTCCCCTGCAGCTTTTATGGATCGGATGAACAGGGTATTGAAGGCATATCTAGAAATGTTTGTGATAGTTTTAATTGATGACATATTGATATACTCCAGGTGTGAGGAGGAGCATGCCGCCCACCTGAGGGTGGTACTCTAGACCCTTGAGGATAGCCAGCTATACACCACGTTCAGCAAATGCAAGTTTTGGCTGAATTGAGTTGCATTCTTGGGACATGTAGTGTCAGGCGAAGGTATAAGGGTGGATTCCGAGAAAATAGAGGCGGTAAAGAACTAGCCCAAACCTGCAAACCCTTCGGAGATCAAGAACTTTTTGGGTTTAGTAGGTTATTATTGGAGATTCGTGGAAGGTTTCTCATCCATTGCAGCCCCATTGACTAGATTGACTCAGAAAAGGTTGAAATCCAATTGTCGGAGGCTTGTGAGAAGAGCTTCCAGGAATTGAAAGCCCGAATCACTTTAGCACCATGTTGACCTTACCGGAGGGCATTGATGGCTTTGTGGTATATTGTGATGCTTCGAGATTTAGACTGGGATGTGTATTGATGCAGCACGAGAAGGCCATAGCATATGCTTCCAAACAACTAAAAATTCACGAGAAGAATTACCCGACCCATGATCTTGAGTTGGCGCGGTGATGTTTTCTCTGAAGATATGGAAAAACTAATTGTATGGGGTTCATGTAGATGTATTCACTGACCAAAAGAGCTTACAATATGTTTTCACATAGAAGGATCTCAATCTTCGGCAACGGAGGTGGTTGGAGCTACTTAAGGACTATGACATGAGTGTCCTTTACCAACTAGGTAAGGCCAACGTGGCAGAGGATGCCGTTAGTAGACTCTCTATGGAGAGTGTGTCGCATGTGAGTGAAGACAAGAAGGAGCTGGTGAAGGAGGTACATCGACTTGCATGGTTAGATGTTAGATTAGTTGGCTCGACCGATGGTGGTGTACTTGTCTAGAACGAATCAAAGTCGTCCTTGGTAATGGAGGTGAAGTCTAAACAAGATGAAGATCAAACATTGGTAAAGTTTAAAGAAGCTGTTCAAAGTTAGAAGGTAGAAGTCTTCTCCAAAGGGCAGATGGTGTACTTCGGTACCAGGGTTGCTTATGCGTTCCGAACGTGGGTGATTTGAGAAGCCAGATGTTGCATGAGGCTCACAGATCTAGATATTCTATCCATCCAAGTGCCACCAAGATGTATCATGCCTTGCGGGAAATCTACTAGTGGAATGGCATGAAGAAGGATATTGCAGAGTTCTTAGCCAAGTGTCCGGATTGCCAACAAGTGAAAGTTAAGCATCAGAGACCGGGAGGTGTACTTCAGGATATCAGCATTCCTACTTGGAAGTGGGAAGAAATCAACATGGACTTCATAACATGTTTATCCCGCACTCGTAGGTAGTACAACTCCATTTGGGTTGTGGTGGACAGGTTAACCAAGGCTGCTCATTCTACCGGTCAAAACCACCGATTAAGTGGAAAATTATTCCAAATTATACATCTGAGAGCCGGTTAGGTTGCATGGAGTGCCCTTGTCAATCATATCAGATAGAGGTACTCAGTTCACCTCCCAGTTTTGGAGATCTTTTCAAAAGGGACTTGGTACCCCGGTCAAGCTTAGCACGACATTTCATCCGCAAATAGATGGTCAGGCAGAGGACTATCCAAACTCTTGAGGACACGATGAGTCATCAGGTCACCCGTTAGGGTCATTCGACAGTTATTTCCTGCGAATTAGTAAGGGTCTTCTCATAATTTCCCACGCTCCTAAGACCTAAACTACGTCATTCTGAGGTTGGGGCAGGGTATTTTAAGGGGAAATCATTCATGATAAACCACATTTGATACATGTAAGAGTAAAGAGGAAAGAGGAAAGGGATTCAAGTGTGTTCTTCAAATTCTCCAAGTTTCCATGTAGGGCTTTTCAAGGGAAGTTAAGAATCAAGGAGTTCCAGGTATGTGGGGTTTTGAATGGGTGGTTTAGACCCTACACATGCCCAATTTCTCCCTAATTCTATGTTTAAGTTACAGATTATTGATAACTCATAACCCAAATACATGTTTCCTCAAAACTCGATATGAGCTCGTTGTAGCATGTCCAAAATCATGGGTTTCGAATTATTGGGCTATTGTAACTTGTTTTATTCAATATTGGGTGATTTAATCTCTCAAAGAATATATGCCCAAATTGTGAGGATTTTAGTGAAATTCATGGTGATGGTGATTTCTCAAGCATGATATGAACTTTTGAATTTTAAGCATGTTTTCAATTACTCATGTTATTATGATCATGTTTCCTATAGATCAAGCATTTCAAGTATGATTGAAATTATGGGAAATGCCCACATGTCGCTTATGATTTATGAACTATCATTTTAGCCGATCCACGGGCCTTATTTTATGGCTAGTATACGAATTCTCAAGCATGTTATGATTATCACGATTTAACTAGCCATGCATGTAATGTATGAATTTTTATGAGCACTTTGCATGTTTTGGGATTAGTACATAACACCAATTAGGTTCGGGGCCTAGGTTACACCCCAAATCTCAGAACTACGTGCCATCATAGGTTATGTTGCAACCTCCTTAGTGACTGTCCCTTTTGCACTACGGGGCCTCCACGAGTGATATCACGCCTTTCATGGTCATTCCCTTGGCAAGGTATGAATGGCCCCCCGACTGGGCTTACAGGCTAGGCTCTATGTGTACTCATATGGGGTATGTCGGGTATAGAAATCTCCCATTGTTCCACATTGTTTTAATGCATGTAAGATTTTGTTATTTTGGTTCAAGTTATTCTTTATAAAATGTTTTTATCACATTTTATGACTATGATAAGTTTACAAATATTTTGGAAATCTCGAGCCTTACGATATACTTATAATTCCAGTCTTTATGATCATGATGTCCCCACTCCCGCAACTTTTATGTTTTAAGTATTGTCTTGCATACCTCACATACCCAGTACATTCATAGTACTAACTCACATATTTTTTATGATGTATCATTTTATGATACGGGATCCGGTCGTAGGTTCAGCATCGCTCTTAGCTTTCTCTCAGTTCTGCTCTTAGTTCTCAGTGGTGAGTCCTTATGATTCGGGTGCGTCATGTTCGGATTTTACCTGTCATTTAGTTTTCAGAATGTTGGGGTTAGTTGGGGTCTTTTCCCTTCAACCCATCTATTATTATTAGAGGCTTTCAGACCTAATTGTAGTATTCAACTATTTACGCTTGGGTCATGTATTGTTGTTTCTTATATTTCATGTCACAGTTTTATTTAGTTCATGACTATCAAGCTAATTCTTCCGCCTCCTATGAATGGCTTAGATACATGCACATGCCATGAGTTTACTTGGGGTCCCTTGCGGCTCCTTGTCCCATGTCTACAATTCGGGTGTACTCTTGGGTTGTGACACGGCTCTGATATTGCAAGACTTCATTAGGATGAAAACTACCAGAGATTCATGGGTTAAAGGTGGATGAAGACCCATAAGAGTTAATTGAGGAGGTCTAGAAGATTACCCAGGTTATAGGTGTTTCAAGAGAGGAAACTGCGGACTTGGCCTCCTATCATCTGAATGGGGCTGCTCATATATAGGTCTGACAGTGGAAGAAGAGCAGGGGAATTAGTGCAGTTCCCATTGGTTAGGATGAGTTTGTTATGGTTTTCTTGGATAGATGTTTCCCCTGAGAGTTGAGGGAACCAAAAGGCAGCAGAGTTCGTCAATATGAAGTAGAATGATAAGACTGTTCTGGAGTATCCCCTAAAGTTTACCCAGTTGTCCAAGTATACTCCGGGGATGGTTGCTGATTTGAGGGCTCGTATGACTGAGTACGTGAATGGGGTTGCATATTCATTGGTCAAGGAATGCAGGATAGATATGCTGATTAGTGATAAAGATATTTCCCAACTTGTAATATATATCTAAAAACTATAGGCTAAGCAGACGAAGGAAAGGGAAAGAGAGACCAAGAGGCCAGGACAGGAAGCTATGGATACTGTCAATGAAGGTATGGTGGTGGACATCACCCTCAGTCCCATATGAGGTTGTTAGTCGTAACTCCATCATCAGCCAACACGCCATCCAGACCTTGAGGTGATCAGAGGAGTAGAGTGTCAAGATCTAGGGGTCAGAGGAGTGTGATAGGAGAGCGCACTTGTAACACCCAACACTTTCCTAGATCAAATTAAGACTAAGCATGAAAAACTACAAAGAACCAGAAATATTTTTATCTCAGAACGATCCACACAACGAGTCGCTGTCAGAAGTAACGACCCGTTGTCTACATCGTTGTCAGCCTGCCAGTTGCCTTTTGAGAACAAACGAGACATTGAACAAATTATTGTGAAGAGTAACGAGTTGTCCTGTCACACGTAGTATTCCCACCTCACAAAACCTACCTAGTCTTTTCAAGAAGCAACGAGCCATCCAACGAATCATCATAATCTTTGACGACTAGTTGTGGATAGTCATTGGTTGGTTTTGCAGTAAGGATTGAAACTTTTTCCCAAAAGAAACGAGTGTGACCAATTAATCATGGTTCATTCCAATGAATCATTGTTGCCACCCGTCACCAGAACCAGCAACCCTTCATGGTCAAGACACTATTGACAAATAGTAGTAAAGACGACTCGTTGGTTCGTCCGTTGGTAGGAGCTATAGTTTTTTTTTCCAATTCCTTCAATGGCCATGGGAGCAAGCAATGACCTGTTGGTTCATCCAACAAATTGTTGTTCCCACCCGTTGCCAATTTCTAGTGAGCCCAGATTTGAGGCCCAGGACCAACAACTGGTCCTAACGAGTCATGGTGTCAACCAAGGACTAGTTGTGTAACCCGTTGCATCTCAACGACAGTTTTTGCAAACTTTCTTACAGAGGTATTTTTGTAACTTTCCACCTTTTTAAAAACTAAACTACATTATTTTGGGGCGTGTTTAGAGAGAATTAAAGGGCTGATCGACTTAATCCCTCTTGTTTTTCTCAACGCATGAATTTCAGAATTTAGAAGTACTACACATACAGTGTAGAGCTAAGCTTGGGCTTCAAATTTTCTTCCAGACTACTCCAGATTTCCTTCTAATGATTTTAATCTAGGTATGTGGGAATCCAACAATGAAATTACCCTTCCCTTGTGCCCCAAAATCCTTATGAAATTTATTATTAGATTTAGCCCTGAAGATTTGAGTTAGGGTAAATTTTTAGCCAGATTCTCATTAATTCTTATGGATTGTTGTTCATTTGAATTCTTGCTATGATTCTGCTACTTAGTGATCATGTTTCTATTTTCTTCATGTGGAATGGTTTTATCCCTAATTCTAAAAATGTAGTAAATTGGGTCTTGCATAGTTGACTAGATACTAGGGTTTCTTGACTCTATTAGTTCTTGAACTTCCATGTTATTATCATCATGTGAGTTCACAGTCGGTTGGCATGTTAGTTTAGCCTCATTCAGAAATTAGCCTTTTCAGTATCTCTCAGTAAGTCAGCCAATCAGTTTGACGATAGTCAGTTCTTGAGGAGTTCATTCATACTCCATAGCTTCAATTATCATCTTGTTCTTTATACGGTTATGACTCTTTTAGATATGTAGCTCTAGACAGTCTTAGAATGCCATTTTTTAGTTATCAAGTCCTATAGACTCATAGTTTACTTCTATATAGGTATTTCTAACTTAGTATAGGGCATTAGTTTCGAGTTATCAGGTAGTAAATTTAGGAGTATCCAATCGGAGTAGAACTTAGCACTTAGAGGGTCGGGGTTCAGCACAACCATGTTCCCAAAACTGTGTTTCCACCGTAGGTTTTAGCCTGAACAGGCCCCAGACTTGTGATCACCCAGCTTAGTCACTATACCTAGCATGGTACAGTAGGCTTTCACCGATGGGTTGAATACATCGAACTCCACATCGAGCTAAAATGATTATGTGTCGGTTGTAGACTCTCCCACATGTTAGCAAAGTTCAGTTCAACTCAATCTCAATTTTTCTTAGTTCAATCACTCAGTTCCAGGACATGTTTATGACCGTCAGTCTAGGTCTATATTGACCTTGTTACAATTATAATTCTGTTCCTAGCAGTACTCAGGATTAGTTGGTCATTAAATGTTATTTCAGTACAGTTGTTTACTCTCTAGCCTTATGTATTTCTCACTCACTCAGTACATTTAGAGTACTGACGCGTACATTCTATGTTGCATCGTATTATGATATAGGCACAGGTTTTCTGTCTCAGCAATGTCAGTAGTTCCTCCTGACGATTCCAACAACAGACCTAATGGTGAGTCCTCATCTTCCTAGGAGGAAGATTTCTTTAAAGTCAGTTCTTTATTTAGTCATACTTTAGAGTCAGCTGGGGGCTTTTCCCAGTAACTCAATAATTAGTAGATGGCTTTCAGAAATGGTGCTCAGTATTCTTTTCAGTGATGTTTACTCTTTTCAAAGTAGTATTACTTGGATAAATATCTTTACATAGCTTTCGCTTATGTTGACTTAGCTTACCAATGTGATGTTAGACCGTGGGTTAGCTTGGGGTCTTTTCTAGCACCAAGTACCATGTCACATCCAGGGTACAAACTCGGGTCATGACAAATTTGGTATTAGACTACTAGGTTTGGAGTATCCTAGGATGTCTGAAAGCCGCGTCAAGTAGAGTCCTTTGCATGGGTGTGAAGCGCACCACACTTATGGTGGGAGGCTACAAGGTGTTTTTAGGAAATTTCCCTTTGTCATACTCCTTATCATGCATTGAGTTTAATCCCAAAAATTTCCTCCTAACTCGTACTCTATTCCTTTAAGTGAAAATATTCCTCTAAAAAGAGGAAATGGATGGAGAGCTGGCAATGCCAACCGACCTTCCTCACTAACTCTAGCGGCCTCTCAAGACGATCAAGTGTCCTCTACAGAATATCGAACAACTATTCAGTTGTTGGCTCAGACTGTGACCAACCAAATGAACTAGCTGGTGGTTCCAGTGAATGTAAATGGGTCTGCAGTAGCTGCCAGGGTCCGAGACTTCACCTGAATTAATCCTTGAGCTTTTCATGGATCCAAGGTGGGAGAGGACCCGTAGGAGTTTGTGGATAAGGTGCGGAAGATCACCCGAATTATGGGTGTTAGTTCCGTAGAAAGTGCTGATCTGGCTGTCCACCAATTGAATGGAGTGGCTCAAATTTGTACAACTAGTGGAAGGAAGGGAGACTAGCTGAAACAGGATCGATAGAGTGGGATGAGTTCGCTGTGGTGTTTCTCAACAAATTCCTTCCTCACGAATTGAGGGAGGCCAAGGTCGCTGAATTCATGAATTTGAGGCAGTGTAATAGAATAGTGGAAGAGTATGCATTGGAGTTCACTCGGCTATCAAGGTATGCTCTAGAGATGGTTGCTGAGCAAAGGGCTCGCATGCTCAAATTCGTCAATAGAGTGTCAAATTTGGTACTTAAAGAGTGCAAAACTACAATGCTCATGAAGGACATCGACCTCTATAGTCTCATCATGCGTGCACAACCGATTGAGGAAGAGACATTGAAGGATATTGAGTGGGAAAATGAGCGGTCTAGAACAGGTCAATCAAATTATGGCCACTAGAGGTCCAGCAGTAGTAGTCGCCCACAACAACAGAAATAAAGGGTTAGGCAAAGAGGGTTGCTTCGGATATGGGTAGTTGGGTCACAGGCTAAAGGACTATCCATCAGGAAGACGGGAGAAAACTCAGTCTACCACTTCAGACGCCCCAATAGGTCATCATGCTCAACAGGATAACACTTCAGGTATGGATGGCGGTCAGTACCAAAACCATTTTTTATGCCTTCGCCTCTCATTAGCATCAGGAGAGCTCACCTGACGTTGTCAAGGGTATGTTGCGTCATTTCCATGTAGATATATATTCCTATTAGATCCAGGAGCCACACTTTCATTCATGACTCTTGATGTAGCTGTTCAGTGACATGCCCGATTCACGTGTCCGCAAGTGTACGGGTCGTGCAAGTAATATAGTGGCTCTTTTTAAGAACCGGATTGTCGAACCCACAGGGACTAGACCCATTCCTCTAACTATCCATTTCTAGTGTGATCTTAAATACCTCAAGTGTTGGTTATAGACATTTTCGATCAAGATTAATTAAGTCTAAGTTTGGGTCAACGAAGTATTCTGAAATTACTCTAGGAGCAACATAGAGTTAAAACCAATTAATCATGCGATACTACGATTTGCAATGGGTTAAGCATGGAACTATCAATTGTTATTTCACATAATTAGAATTGCATGTTTATGGTCTTTCGAGCCTCTAAACACGGCAATCTAGCCTCACTGCATCATTGTGAGCGAGGAGTTTAATTTCTAGTCGCGGGCAATCAATTATGTTGTGGTTTACGGGGAAACGATTTGGGACTTTCGTGCGTCTAACCATTTAACTCAACTTAGCCTCACAACTACTTCTTTGAGTGGTGATGTGACATCCCAAGTTGGTCTTTCATAACCCCCGTGTCTCAACCAAGCACGGTGTTAGGTATATTTCTATCCTGACACAAAAATCTCTCCCGAGATACAAATGTGCTCCTCACATTCTCATGTCCTGACCTAGGTAATGCTTTCTCAAGCTATTACTCAAGCTAACAAATATGCTTTCATGGTGATCAATCATAAAAACAACCAACAATCCAGAATGCAAGATGAAAACAACAATCAATAACTTAATTCTAAAACAATTTCATAAAATCACAATCATAATTCATGGCTTCAACCCTAGAGGAAGGGTTCTTGCCATTCATGTTCGTAAAACTACACTAACTACTACTAAACTAACGTACTTACATGAATTTGGTAGATGAGAAGGGAATTTGACAAACCCTAGATGAGTTCTCCCACTTCTCCCTTCACTCCTAGGTAGTTTTCCAGAATAAAATCGTGACCCAATGATTTTAGGAGCTAAGGGTTCAATTTATACTATGCTGAAAAATTGCAAAATTTGGCCTGTGGTGGAACAGCAACGTGTCACGGAGCTGAACGACCTACTTGACCTCCATGACACGTTGGTAACGCGTACCCTCACTAGAATGTGCCAAAAAATGCAATTTTTGGCCAAGTGTTGCCGCGTTGGCAGCGTGCCGCGGCCCCTATCGCTCAGGGTGCCAGTTATTGCATGTTTTCTTGTTGACTTTCACGTTTTGCTCTTGATTCCATTCCTCCACTTCACCAAATCATGAATTAGTTCCTCAAATGCATTATTAACCTTAAAAAACAAGGACTAATCATGTTGGTTAGTATATATATTCACATTTACATAAAATCACATGAAAATGTATAAAATAACTTAGATAAACAAGACTAAATTAAGGTATGAAGCATCACTCGGGCATGCTATTTTTGCCCACGATCACCTACCCCACACTTAAAGTCTTGTTCATCATCGAACAACCTATTACATCTCATGCATATGGAGACTCATCCATAACTCATTTAGCAAGAATATTCAAGCTACGGCTACAATGATTACGTAAGATAACAAGCTAAAGATAGAGCATGCACGATTTGATCATTGAAATGAAGTACAACTATGTTAAGACTTCTTAACCTCAAGAATTGACTCTCAATCTTAGCAAACTCATGCAAATCAACTGATTAAGAAATCCCACATGAATTATATCCTTCATTCAACATGTGCCCCTCACGGAAAGAGAGTTACCCAATTACACGCAAAAATAATTTTTTAAATCACAACATGTGTGGGTACATGAATAGAATTACGCTCACTCTCACAAAGAATTCACATGCATCATGTAATTACCCATAAGCTTGCCTTTAGTGTTTTATTCCACTAATTTAAGGATGTGTGAATGTAAGATCAAGTAGGACTTAATGGGTTGTAATGTAAGCTAAGGAACAGGCAGGTACTATTCTGGCCAATAATAGTTACTAACTTTCCCAAGCGCTTTTAATACATTACGCCCTCATTACGAACTTCCCTTCCCTTACTTCACCTTTTTCTCCTTTTAGCTTTCTTTTTCCTCTGATGTTCCCTCTTTCTTTAGGCACTTTTAGCTAATTAGTAAGGAGCTCAATAAAAAAAAAATTCATTAATTTGTTTTCTAACTCCTTAATAATAATCAACCATTTTCACACAAGTGCACCTTTGTCCTTTTCTCCACTTCTACAACTTGCCACTTTTCCTTTCTTTTCACTCCTTTACTCTTTCATATTTTTCCCTTAAGCGCTTAGGATTTTTTGATCAAATTCAAGGCTAATGAAAGAAAAAGGATTAAGCTTATGTTGCAGCTGTCAAAGAATAGGCTCAAGGCTCAATGGGGCTAACTAGGATTAATTTCTCAAGGTAGGTAAAATGAGGGATAAAAATTTGGTTCATTCAAGAAATGCCTAGATCATCTCCTACACTTCACAACCTTCATTTCGTTTTATAAACACACCAGGCAAGTTCTAGACAATCCACAATAGCACAGAATACTCAAAAACCTTACACTCATGGCACATGCTCAATTCGAGACACATTCATCAGACTCTTACTCAGCTAATCAAAAGAATTCAGAATTAAGCTTCAATCATATTGAGTCAAATTCAAGAGCCTAAGCGTCTCACACAAAGTTATACACCTGCATGCTTCACACTGAACATACTTGCATCTTACAATAACGTATAACACATAACAAGAACATCAAGCACCAATTAGTTATGGTTTAAAAAACCCAAAACCTATCGACTAATTTTCCTCAAGACGGTCGTCGTCCATCCATCGCTGGAAATAGTCTCTAACTATGACTAAAACATTATATACAGACAAAGAAAAAGAAAAAAAATTTTTATTCTTCGGTTCAAAGACCCCCCGTCGGAAAAGAACCGAAAAGAAAAACCAACGGGTGATGAAGTCATGCTTAATTCACAAAAAATTTTCAAATTTTTCAAATTTCTCACCAACTTTTGCACAAGCATTACATTCACCAAAATCGTTAAGCACAGAAAATTTTGAAATTTCCCTTGAAATTTCCCTCACCCCACACTTAAATCATGCTATGTCCTCATAGCATCAAATTAAAATTTACAAAGGGTGAGAAATACTCCCTGAGGCCTTTAGGCTTAGCTAACAACATGCATTTCTTCGACTTTGCACAAGTGGGTGTTCAACCCCACACTTTTTCTCTTCCATGCTTGTTAGCTTCCTCCTCCACGGGTACTCAGACTTCCCCTCCATCTGCGCTTAACTTTCCACCAAACAACACAAGATGAAAATAAACAAAAATTAACTCAATTGCAAGAAATTAAAATGGTACCTGTGGTACCCTTGGGTTGCCTCCCAAGCAGCGCCTAATTTTACGTCATGGCACGACGTGGACTATCCTTTTCAGGACATCCTCATACCTGGGTTCTCTTTCGAGAGCCATCTCCTTTTCTTTTGCTGTTTAGAGGAAACAACCTCCACTTTGTTCCTCTCTTTCTCCAACTTCTTCTCAATTTGAAGCCCTTTATCAGACTCGGGCTGAACACTTGTAATTGCCTTTGGCCCTGCACCTGTGGAATCCTCCACCCCACACTTATCCTCTGCCAACACACTAACCTGACAAAGGTTTCTATAGTGTGCAGATGGGTTCATTTCTTGGTAAACGCGGAAGATTTCTTCTTCATCCTCAACCCTCATTTTCAGGGTCCCTGCTTTCAAATCAATCACCGCTCCTCCAGTGGCCAAGAATGGTCGTCCCAAGATCAGGGGTACCTGGTCATCAACCTGAAAATCCAAGACAATAATATCAGCAGGTATAATGAACTTACCTACTTTGATGAGAAGGTCCTCTATTATTCCATCAGGTGTCACTCGCGACTTGTCAGCCAGCTGCAGCATCAACCTTGTCGGCCTCGGTTTTCCCAACCCCAAGGTGTTGAATAAGGATAGGGGCATTAGATTGACTGCTGCCCCTAAGTCACACAAAGCTCGTAGCACCTCAGCTTTAACAATTTTTATGGGGAGGGTAAAACTCCCTGGGTCTTTGAGCTTCTTCGGCATTTTGCTCAATACCCTGTGACTGCACTCCTCAGTCAGTGCTACAGTCTGGACATCCACCAATCTCACTTTGTTCGCCATTACATCCTTCAAGTATTTAGCATACTTGGGCATTCCCTGCAACACATCAATAAGAGGCAAATTTATGTGAAGTTCTTTGAAGCTCTCGAAGAACTTTTTGAAGCATTCCTCTTCCTTGCTCTTTCTGAATTTCTGAGGGAATGGTGGTGGTGGTCTTTGTGCTGGCTGCAATGAAAGTTCTACATTTTGTTGGCCAGCACTCTGATTATCTCCCATGTTGATGGATGGTTCTGGTCTAACCAACTCCGGCTGCAACCCCTTTCTGATCTCTTTTGGCACTGCATAAGCTAATTTCTTACCGCTTCTCAAACTGATGGCATTGATCTGCCGGGGGTTAGGATCTTTGTCGCTTGGTAAACCCCCCTGCGACCTCATGTTTTGAGCAGCTGCTATCTGACCCACTTGTTTTTCAAGATTTCGGGTGGCTACTTGCTGATTCATTAAGTCTGTTGCCATCCTCGCCTGATTTTCCGCTAACTGCTTCTGGGTCTCCATAATTTTCTGCAGTGTTTCCTCAATGCTGCTACTCAATTGCCCATCATTCTGCCTATTCTGCTGATACTGCTGTTGTTGAGGTTGCATATAATTCTACTTTTGGTTTCCACCCAAAGACAAATTCGGGTGGCCCTGCTAGTTTCTGTTGTAACTGGTTTCAAAATTTTGATTGTTGCACTGCACATTACTAACAAAATTGACTGACTCCGGATTGGCTCAACAAGATTCTGCATAGTGCCCATTATTACCACAAATTTCACACCAACTCGGAGCTTGCTGAACTGCATTAACCTGGCCCTGGCGTTGGTTCATACTCAGTTTATTGAACTGAGTCATCATCTGATGCTGGAACGAAGCTAACTGTGCTGCCAAGGCATTCAAACCATCTACTTCTATCAACCCTGATCTCTTTCCTGCCCCTCTAGATGACTCGCTGTTCCACTCTGGATTTCCTTGTGCAATTCTGTTCAACAAAGTGTACAACTCATCATAAGTCTTATCCAAGGCTTTCCCACCCGATGCAGAGTCTAGTAATATTTTTGTGTGTGGGTCTAGACTTTCTACAAAGGTATGGGCCAGCACTTCATTTGATTGCTGGTGATGGGGGCAATCTCTCAACAATGACTTGAATCTTTCCCAAGCCATATATAAGTTCTCATCAGGCCTCTGCTTGAAACTGAGTATTTCACTTCTCAACCTTGCAGTTTTGCCTGAAGGGAAGAATCTGTTAAGGGACTTCTTAGCCAAGTCATTCCATGAAGTTATGGAGTTCGGTGGCTCAGCCTTCAGCCACTTTTTCGCCTCTCCCAACAGTGAAAATGGGAAGAGGGTCATTTGGACATAATCTGTGGACACGCCGGTGGGGACAAACGTGTCACTAATCACTAAAAAGCTCTGTAAGTGCTGCTGCGGGTCCTCATGTGCCATCCCAGTGAATTGACCACTAGAATGTAACAGCTGCACCATGTTCTGTTTAAGCTCAAAGTGCCCTCCAGGTTCCGGTTTACAGATGCTAGAGGTCACATTCATCGCTAGTGGGATTGCCACTTCGCGAATTGGTCTTGCTGCCATTGCTTCTGATGATAATTGTACTTGTCCCGCGGGTGGTTGTTGTTGTACCTTTTCTTGAAGTCTCTTCAGCTTTTCCTCTAGAGCTACTCTCCTTCGCAAATGGATTTGACGTTCAGGTTCAAGCAACGGTTCCACAAGCTCTCTATTTCTAGCCAGCTCGGCAGGACAACCTGTCACCTGCAAATAAACAGACTAAGACCAAGTTTTTCAACACTTTAGGAAATTCAAAAATCACACAAAAATAGATAAATTTTCAAAATCTCGCCTAGTCCCCAGCAACGGCGCCAAAAACTTGACGTGCCCGATTCGCGCGTCTGCAAGTGTACGGGTCGTACAAGTAATATAGTGGCTCTTTTTAAGAACCGGATTGTCGAACCCACAGGGACTGGACCCATTCCTCTAACTATCCATTTCTAGTGTGATCTTAAATAGACATTTTCGATCAAGATTAATTAAGTCTAAGTTTGGGTCAATGAAGTATTCTGAAATTACTCTAGGAGCAACATAGAGTTAAAACCAATTAATCATGCGATACTATGATTTGCAATGGGTTAAGCATGGAACTATCAATTGTTATTTCACATAATTAGAATTGCATGTTTATGGTCATTTGAGCCTCTAAACACGGCAATCTAGCATCACTGCATCATTGTGAGCGAGGAGTTTAATTTCTAGTCGCGGGCAATCAATTATGTTGTGGTTTACTGGGAAACGATTAGGGACTTTCGTGCGTCTAACCATTTAACTCAACTTAGCCTCACAACTACTTCTTTGAGTGGTGTTGTGACATCCCAAGTTGGTCTGTCATAACCCCCGTGTCTCAACCAAGCACGGTGTTAGGTATATTTCTATCCTGACACAAAAATCTCTCCCGAGATACAAACGTGCTCCTCACATTCTCATGTCCTGACCTAGGTAATGCTTTCTAAAGCTATTACTCAAGCTAACAAATATCCTTTCATGGTGATCAATCATAAAAACAACCAACAATCCAGAATGCAAGACGAAAACAACAATCAATAACTTAATTCCAAAACAATTTCATAAAATCACAATCATAATTCATGGCTTCAACCCTAGAGGAAGGGTTCTTGCCATTCATGTTCGTAAAACTACACTAACTACTACTAAACTAACATACTTACATGAATTTGGTAGATGAGAAGGGAATTTGACAAACCCTAGATGAGTTCTCCCACTTCTCCCTTCACTCCTAGGTAGTTTTCCAGAATAAAATCGTGACCCAATGATTTTAGGAGCTAAGGGTTCAATTTATACTATGCTGAAAAATTGCAAAATTTGGCCTGTGGTGGAACAACAACGTGTCAAGGAGCTGAACGCCCTGCTTGACCTCCGTGACACGTTGGTAACGCTTACCCTCACTAGAATGTGCCAAAAAATGCAATTTTTGGCCAAGTGTTGCCGCATTGGCAGCGTGCCACGGCCCCTATCGCGCAGGGTGCCAGTTGTTGCATGTTTTCTTGTTGACTTTCTCGTTTTGCTCTTGATTCCATTCCTCCACTTCACCAAATCATGAATTAGTTCCTCAAATGCATTATTAACCTTAAAAAACAAGGACTAATCATGTTGGTTAGTATATATATTCACATTTACATAAAATCACATGAAAATGTATAAAATAACTTAGATAAACAAGACTAAATTAAGGTATGAAGCATCACTCAGGCATGCTATTTTTGCCCACGATCACCTACCCCACACTTAAAGTCTTGTTCGTCCTCAAACATCCTATTACATCTCATGCATATGGAGACTCATCCATAACTCATTTAGCAAGAATATTCAAGCTACGGCTTCAATGATTACGTAAGATAACAAGCTAAAGATAGAGCATGCACGATTTGATCATTGAAATGAAGTACAACTATGTTAAGACTTCTAACCTCAAGAATCGACTCTCAGTCTTAGCAAACTCATGCAAATCAACTGATTAAGAAATCCCACATGAATTATATCCTTCATTCAACATGTGCCCCTCACGAAAAGAGAGTTACCCAATCACACGGAAAAATAATTTTTTAAATCACAACATGTGTGGGTACATGAATAGAATTACGCTCACTCTCACAAAGAATTCACATGTATCATGTAATGACCCATAAGCTTACCCTTAGTGTTTTATTCCACTAATTTAAGGATGTGTGAATGTAAGATCAAGTAGGACTTAATGGGTTGTAATGTAATCTAAGGGACAGGCAGGTACTATTCTGGCCAATAATAGTTACTAACTTTCCCAAGCGCTTTTAATACATTACGCCCTCATTACGAACTTCCCTTCCCTTACTTCACCTTTTTATCCTTTCAGCTTTCTTTTTCCTTTGATGTTCCCTCTTTCTTTAGGCACTTTTAGCTAATTACTAAGGAGCTCTATAAAAAAAAATTTCATTAATTTGTTTTCTAACTCCTTAATAATAATCAACCATTTTCACACAAGTGCACCTTTGTCCTTTTCTCCACTTCTACAACTTGCTACTTTTCCTTTCTTTTCACTCCTTTACTCTTTCATATTTTTCCCTTAAGCGCTTAGGATTTTTGGATCAAATTCAAGCCTAATGAAAGAAAAAGGATTAAGCTTATGTTGCAGCTGTCAAAGAATAGGCTCAAGGCTCAATGGGGCTAACTAGGATTAATTTCTCAACGTAGGTAAAATGAGGGATAAAAATTTGGTTCATTCAAAGAAATGCCTATATCATCTCCTACACTTCACAACCTTCATTTTGTTTTATAAACACACTAGGCAAGTTCTAGACAATCCACAATAGCACAGAATACTCAAAAACCTTACACTCATGGCACATGCTCAATTCGAGACACATTCATCAGACTCTTACTCAGCTAATCACAAGAATTCAGAATTAAGCTTCAATCATATTGAGTCAAATTCAAGTGCCTAAGCGTCTCACACAAAGTTATACACCTGCATGCTTCACACCGAACATACTTGCATCTTACAATAACGTATAGCACATAACAAGAACATCAAGCACCAATTAGTTATGGTTTCAAAAACCCAAAACCTATCGACTAATTTTCCTCAAGACGGTCGTCATCCATCCATCGCGGGAAACAGTCTCTAACTATGACTAAAACATTATATACAAAAAAAGAAAAAGAAAAAAAAAATTTATTCTTCGGTCCAAAGACCCCCCGTCGGAAAAGAACCGAAAAGAAAAACCAACGGGTGATGAAGTCATGCTTAATTCACAAAAAATTTTCAAATTTTTCAAATTTCTCACCAACTTTTGCACAAGCATTACATTCACCAAAATCGTTAAGCACAGATAATTTTTAAATTTCCCTCACCCCACACTTAAATCATGCTATGTCCTCGTAGCATCAAATTAAAATTTACAAAGGGTGAGAAATACTCCCTGAGGCCTTTAGGCTTAGCTAACAGCATGAATTTCTTCGACTTTGAACAAGTGGGTGTTCAACCCCACACTTTTTCTCTTCCATGCTTGTTAGCTTCCTCCTCCGCGGGTACTCAGACTTCCCCTCCATCTGCGCTTAACTTTCCACCAAACAACACAAGATGAAAATAAACAAAAATTAACTCAATTGCAAGAAATTAAAATGGTACCTGTGGTACCCTTGGGTAGCCTCCCAAGCAGCGCCTAATTTTACGTCATGGCACGACGTGGACTATCCTTTTCAGGACATCCTCATACTTGGGTTCTCTTTCGAGAACCATCTCCTTTTGTTTTGCTGTTTAGAGGAAACAACCTCCACTCTGCTCCTCTCTTTCTCCAACTTCTTCTCAATTTGAACCCCTTTATCAGACTCGGGCTGAACACTTGTAATTGCCTTTGGCCCTGCACCTGTGGAATCCTCCACCCCACACTTATCCTCTGCCAACACACTAACTTGACAAAGGTTTCTATAGTGTGCAGATGGGTTCATTTCTTGGTAAACGCGGAAGATTTCTTCTTCATCCTCAACCCTCATTTTCAGGGTCCCTGCTTTCAAATCAATCACCGCTCCTCCAGTGGCCAAGAATGGTCGTCCCAAGATCAGGGGTACCTGGTCATCAACCTGAAAATCCAAGACAATAAAATCAGCAGGTATAATGAACTTACCTACTTTGATGAGAAGGTCCTCTATTATTCCATCAGGTGTCACTCGCGACTTGTCAGCCAGCTGCAGCATCAACCTTGTCGGCCTCGGTTTTCCCAACCCCAAGGTGTTGAATAAGGATAGGGGCATTAGATTGACTGCTGCCCCTAAGTCACACAAAGCTCGTAGCACCTCAGCTTTATCAATTTGTATGGGGAGGGTAAAACACCCTGGGTCTTTGAGCTTCTTCGGCATTTTTCTCAATACCCTATGACTGCACTCCTCAGTCAGTGCTACAGTCTAGATATCCACCAATCTCACATTGTTCGCCATTAAATCCTTCAAGTATTTAGCATACTTGGTCATTCCCTGCAAGACATCAATAAGAGGAAAATTTATGTGAAGTTCTTTGAAGATCTCGAAGAACTTTTTGAAGCATTCCTCTTCCTTGCTCTTTCGTAATTTCTAAGGGAATGGTGGTGGTGGTCTTTGTGCTGGCTGCAATGAAAGTTCTACATTTTGTTGGCCAGCACTCTGATTATCTCCCACGTTGATGGATGGTTCTGGTCTAACCAACTCCGGCTGCAACCCCTTTCTGATCTCTTTTGGCACTGCATCAGCTAATTTCTTACCGCTTCTCAAACTGATGGCATTGATCTGCTGGGGGTTAGGATCTTTGTCACTTGGTAAACCCCCCTGCGACCTCATGTTTTGAGCAGCTGCTATCTGACCCACTTGTTTTTCAAGATTTCAGGTGGCTACTTGCTGATTCATTAAGTCTGTTGCCATCCTCGCCTGATTTTCCGCTAACTGCTTTTGGGTCTCCATAATTTTCTGCAGTGTTTCCTCAATGCTGCTACTCAATTGCCCATCATTCTGCCTATTCTGCTGATACTGCTGTTGTTGAGGTTGCATATAATTCTACTTTTGGTTTCCACCCAAAGACAAATTCGGGTGGCCCTACCAATTTCTGTTGTAACTGGTTTCAAAATTTTTATTGTTGCGCTGCACATTACTAACAAAATTGACTGACTCCGAATTGGCTCAACAAGATTCTGCATAGTGCCCATTATTACCACAAATTTCACACCAACTCGGAGCTTGCTGAACTGCATTAACCTGGCCCTAGCGTTGGTTTATACTCAGTTTATTGAACTGAGTCATCATCTGATGCTGGAACGAAGCTAACTGTGCTGCCAAGGCATTCAAACCATCTACTTCTATCAACCCTGATCTCTTTCCTGCCCCTCTAGATGACTCGCCGTGCCACTCTGGATTTCCTTATGCAATTCTGTTCAACAAAGTGTACAACTCATCATAAGTCTTATCCAAGGCTTGCCCACCCGATGCAGAGTCTAGTAATATTTTTGTGTGTGGGTCTAGAGTTTCTACAAAGGTATGGGCCAGCACTTCATTTGATTGCTGGTGATGGGGGTAATCTCTCAACAATGACTTGAATCTTTCCCAAGCCATATATAAGTTCTCATCAGGCCTCTGCTTGAAACTGAGTATTCACTTCTCAACCTTGCAGTTTTGCCTGAAGGGAAGAATCTGATAAGGAACTTCTTAGCCAAGTCATTCCATGAAGTTATGGAGTTCGGTGGCTCAGCCTTCAGCCACTTTTTCACCTCTCCCAACAGTGAAAATGGGAAGAGGGTCATTCGGACATAATCTGTGGACACGCCGGTGGGGACAAACGTGTCACTAATCTCTAAAAAGCTCTGTAAGTGCTGTTGCGGGTCCTCATTTGCCTTCCCAGTGAATTGAACACTTGAATGTAACAGCTGCACCATGTTCTGTTTAAGCTCAAAGTGCCCTCCAGGTTTCGGTTTACAGATGCTAGAGGTCACATTCATCGCTAGTGGGATTGACACTTTGCGAATTGGTCTTGCTGCCATTGCTTCTGATGACAATTGTACTTGTCCCGCGGGTGGTTGTTGTTGTACCTTTTCTTGAAGTCTCTTCAGCTTTTGCTCTAGAGCTACTCTCCTTCGCAAATGGATTTGACGTTCAGGTTCAAGCAACGGTTCCACAAGCACTCTATTTCTAGCTAGCTCGGCAGGACAACCTGTCACCTGCAAATAAACAGACTAAGACCAAGTTTTTCAACACTTTAGGAAATTCAAAAATCACACAAAAATAGATAAATTATCAAAATCTCGCCTAGTCCCCGGCAACGGCACGAAAAACTTGACGTGCCCGGTTTGCGCCTCCGCAAGTGTACGGGTCGTGCAAGTAATATAGTGGCTCTTTTTAAGAACCGGATTGTCGAACCCACAGGGACTGGACCCATTCCTCTAACTATTCATTTCTAGTGTGATCTTATATACCTCAAGTGTTGGTTATAGACATTTTCGATCAAGATTAATTAAGTCTAAGTTTGGGTCAACGAAGTATTCTGAAATTACTCTAGGAGCAACATAGAGTTAAAACCAATTAATCATACGATACTACGATTTGCAATGTGTTAAGCATGGAACTATCAATTGTTATTTCACATAATTAAAATTGCATGTTTATGGTCTTTCGAGCCTCTAAACACGGCAATCTAGCCTCACTGCATCATTGTGAGCGAGGAGTTTAATTTCTAGTTGCGGGCAATCAATTATGTTGTGGTTTATGGGGAAACGATTAGGGACATTCGTGCGTCTAACCATTTAACTCAACTTAGCCTCACAACTACTTCTTTGAGTGGTGATGTGACATCCCAAGTTGGTCTTTCATAACCCCCGTGTCTCAACCAAGCACGGTGTTAGGTATATTTCTATCCTGACACAAAAATCTCTCCCGAGATACAAACGTGCTCCTCACATTCTCATGTCCTGACCTAGGTAATGCTTTCTCAAGCTATTACTCAAGCTAACAAATATGCTTTCATGGTGATCAATCATAAAAACAACCAACAATCCAGAATGCAAGACAAAAACAACAATCAATAACTTAATTCCAAAACAATTTCATAAAATCACAATCATAATTCATGGCTTCAACCCTAGAGGAAGGGTTCTTGCCATTCATGTTCATAAAACTACACTAACTATTACTAAACTAACATACTTACATGAATTTGGTAGATGAGAAGGGAATTTGACAAACCCTAGATGAGTTCTCCCACTTCTCCCTTCACTCCTAGGTAGTTTTCCAGAATAAAATCGTGACCCAATGATTTTAGGAGCTAAGGGTTCAATTTATACTATGCTGAAAAATTGCAAAATTTGGCCTGTGGTGGAACAGCAACGTGTCACGGAGCTGAACGCCCTACTTGACCTACGTGACACGTTGGTAACGCGTACCTTCACTGGAATGTGACAAAAATGCAATTTTTGGCCAAGTGTTGCCGCGTTGGCAGCGTGCCACGGCCCCTATCGCGCAGGGTGCCAGTTTTTGCATGTTTTCTTGTTGACTTTCACGTTTTGCTCTTGATTCCATTCCTCCACTTCACCAAATCATGAATTAGTTCCTCAAATGCATTATTAACCTTCAAAAACAAGGACTAATCATGTTGGTTAGTATATATTCACATTTACATAAAATCACATGAATGTATAAAATAACTTAGATAAACAAGACTAAATTAAGGTATGAAGCATCACTCGGGCATGCTATTTGTGCCCATGATCATTCAGTTCAGAATCATTCCAAAAGTCTTCTAAAAATCTTTCTAAGTCTCTACCCTACTTGGTGAGTCAGTTAGAGCTAGACTGGTATATAGAAAATGCCTAGTCTCTATATTGAGTAAAGTTATTCTAGCTGATCTAGTAGTGGTACACATGGTCAATTTTGACCTCATTGTTGGCATAGATTGGTTACATTCCAATTATACCTCAGTCGATTGCAAAATTAGAATTGTCAGGTTTCAGTTTCCAAATGAGCCAGTCTTAGAATGGATGGATAATATTTCAGCACCTAAGGGTCGGTTTATTTCCTACCTTAAGGAAAGGAAGATGATTTCAATAGGGTGCATCTACCACCTAGTTCGGGTCAGAGATTCTAGCTCTGAGACCCCAACTATTAAGTCAGTTCTAGCTGTCAGTGAATTCCCTGACGTGTTTCTTGAAGATCTTCCCGAAGTCCTTCCCGAGCGGGAAATAGACTTCAACATAGACCTTCTTCCAAACACTCAGCCTATCTCTATTCCTCCTTATAGTATGGCTCCAACTGAGCTTACGGGGTATTTTTGTTACTTCCCACCTAACTACATCATTTTGGGGTGCGTTTGGACAGAATTGAAGGGGTGATTGACTTAATCCCTCTCATTTCCTCAACCCACAACTTTCAGAATGTAGATGTTCCAGACACACAATGTAGAGTTAGGGATTTTACTCCAGGTATGTGGAAATCCAACAAGGGAATTGTCCTTCCCCTGTGTCCCAAAATCCTTATGAAATTTCTTATCAGTTCTAGCCCTGAAGATTTGAGTTAGGGTAAATTTTTAGCCATATTCTAATTAATTCTTGTGGATTGTTGTTCATATGAATTCTTTCTATGTTTCCACTACTTAGTAATCATTTTTCTATTTTCTTCACGTGAAATGGTTTTATCCCTAATTCTATACATGCAGTAAATTGGGTCTTGCACAGTTGACTAGATACTAGTGTTGCTGGACTCTGTAATTCTTGAATTTCCATGTTATTACCATCATGTGAGTTCATAGTCAGTTGGCATGTTAGTCAACCTCAGTCAGAAATTAGCCTTTTCAGTATCTCTTAGTAAGTCTGCTGATCAGTTTGATGATAGTCAATTCTTGGGTAGTTTAGTTATACTCTTTAGATTAAGTTATTAGATTTTTCTCTAGACGGTTACGACGATTCCAGATTAGCAGCTCTGCCTAGTCTTATAACACCAATTTTAAGTTATCACATCCTATAGACTGTCAGGTTACTTCAAGATATGTATTCCTGACTTAGTCTAGGGAATTAGTTTTGAGTTATCATTTTGGTAGACAATTTAGGACTATCCAGTGGGTGTAGGACTTAGCACCAAGCGAGCCGCGGTTCAGTGCAGCCAGGTTCTCAAAACTACGTTTCCACCGTAGGGTTTAGACCGAACGGGCCTCAAACTTGTGATCACCTAGCTCAACCACTATACTCTTACAAGGTATAGTAAGCTCTCAGAGATGGGGTGTATACATCGGACTCCATGTCTATCTCACGTGGCTATATGTCGGTTATAGACTCTCCCACTTGTCAGTACAGTTCAGCTCAACTCAGCCTCAATTTGGCTCAGTTCATTCACTCATTTCCAGGATATGTTTATGACCATCAATCAGGGTCTATATTGACCTTATTATAGGTATAGTTCAGCTTCTAGCAGTGCTCAATATTAATTGGTCATTTCGTGTTATTTCAGTACAGTTGTTTACTTTCTCACCTTATGTATTTCTCACTTACTCAATACATTCAATGTACTAATGCATACTTTCTATGTTGTATTGTATTATGATATAGGCGCAGGTTCTTAGTCTCAGCAACATCAGTAGTTCCTCCCGACGATTCCAGCAACAGACTTATTGGTGAGTCCTCATCTTCCGAGGACGAAGATTTCTTCACAGTAAGTTCTTTATTTAGTTAGACTTTAAAGTTAGCTGGGGGCTTGTCCCAACAATTTTCTAGTTAGTAGATGGCTTTCAGGCATAGTGCTTAGTATTCTTTTTAGTGATGTTTACTCTTTCAAAAACAGTGTTACTTGGATAACTATTTTTATACAACTTCCGCTTATGTTTACTTAGTTTACCAGTGTGGTATTAGAGCATGGGTTAGCATGAGGTCACTTGTGGCACCAAGTATCGTGTCACGTCTAGGGTGCAGACTCGGGTTGTGACAGCATTTTCCCAGCTAACGGGAAATATGGTAAGAAATACTAGGGAGAGTTCCTGGTTTGCTCAGATTTTTTCTTTGGGTATGGGGAGCCCAGGCACATGATCCGGGATTGTGCTCTGGCTAGACAGAGTGACGATAGAGGTCGTTCCCTATCCATAACTTTAGCAACTCCAACAGCTCGCCCAACTTAGTATTGCATATCTTTTATTGCATGGGATGGGCAGTGCCAGAACTGGTTCTATGGACTTTTATCTCATCAGGAGCAGGACTGCTCGCCTAATGTAGCCACTGGTATGTAATGAGTTTACCATCATGATGTTTATGGACTGTTAGAACCAGTGCCACATTATCCTTTTTGACTCCTAATGTTGCTATTACTTCCTTTGTTAGTCCCAAAATCCTATCAAAACTCTTCTCAGTCTCTACCCTTGTCGGTGAGTCAGTTTTAGCTTGATGGGTATACAGAAATTGCCCTATTAGGATTCTTTAGAAAGTCACCTCAACCGACTTAGTGGAGTTAGATATTACTGATTTTGATGTTATCTTCAGTATGTAATAGTTTCATGTTTTTTATGATTAGATTAATTATAAGACCCGTAGATAGAGTTCCGATTTTCGGGTGAACTATTCCTAGAGTGGGAGGGTAGTTCAGCTATGCCTATACGTCGATTTGTTTCCTATCTAAAGGCCTAAAAGATTATCTCTAAGGGTTGTGTATACCATCTAGTTCAGGTTAAGGATTCTACATTCGAGACCTCGACTCTTCCATTAGTTCCTATAGTATTTGATTATCTGGAGGTGTTCCTACATGATCTACAAGGAGTTCCACCCAAGAAAGAGTTTTGCTTTCTTATTGACCTTCTCCCTGGTACGCAGTCCATATCCATTCCTCCTTCCAGAATGGCTTCAACAAAGCTAAAGGAGTTGAAAGAGCTATTGAAAGATCTTTTAGACGAGGGTTTCATCAGCCCTAGTAAGTCCCCATAGGGTGCTCCAATTCTCTTTGTTCAGAAGAACAATGGCTCTGTTAGGATGTGCATTGATTATCAACAGTTGAAGAAGGTCACAATCAAGCATAAGTATCCCCTGCCCAGGATTGATGACTTGTTTAACCAGCTCGAAGGTGCTAAATGATTTTAAAAGATTGGCCTCAAATTTGACTATCATCAGCTTAGAGTTAGGGAGAGTGACATACCAATGACAGCCTTCAGGACTCGATACAGTCACTATGAGTTTGTAGTTATGTCTTTTGAGGTAACAAATGCTCCTTCAGCTTTTGTGAATTTGATTAACATGGTGTTCAAACAGTATTTGGATATCTCCGTGATTGTCTTCATTGATGATATCCTCAGATACTCTCAGAGTAAGGAGGAGCATGCCGCTTTGAAGATTGTGCTACAAACTCTCAAGGATCATCATGTGTTTTCAAAATTAAGCAAATGTGAGTTTTGGGTTAATTCAGTAGCATTCTTGGATCATGTGGTGTCCAGTGAGAATGTGAAAGTAGACTATCAAAAGATAGAGGCAGTGAAGAATTGGCCTAGACCAATCAGTCCCGTTGATATTGTCACACGCCACTTTTAGGGCATCGATCTGAATTGACTTAACCAGGCCTATGCACTCCTGCTGTAGTCCTACTCCCCAAATCAAGAAAACAACGGGCTATATCTCGGCTGTAAATACAACCTCCGGCTAACAAGGCCTTATAGCCACCTGTAAAGAAAAACAACTAACCAAAAACAGGCAATAACAGGGGATCCTATGCGGGCCGACAAGACCACCATGATATAAAGTTATGACTGTAAAATAAAAACTGTGCTAAGCTAAACTACGGCCAATAAGGCCGCTAAACTGCCATCTAAACAAGGCCCCACACGGCCAACACGTATGCTAAAACACATATGGGCCCCACACGGCCAATAACAACTAACCACAGGGAAATAGAAACAATCTGCAAGCCTCTAAGAGTAATATGATGGTCGGGACAGGGCCCCAACCTACTCATAACTATATAATCAAAAAGGGGTAAACCTTCTGTCTATAAGCTCTAGAAGAAAGGAGGTGACTCTTCTGCTAATCCTGGTTGGAGGCTAAGAGGGACATGCTCCTTGTCTATCCATACCTGGAGACAAGTAATGCAGCACCCCAAAAAGGGCCTCAATACAATATTTACTAAATATGTAAGGCAATAACTGTAAATGACTGAAATAAAGTGACAGAACTGAGAATAACAAAAAATGAAGGGATAGAGATCATACCTGAGTGATAGAACCCCTTACCATCTAGTTTAAAAATAACAACAGCAAAAAAACCTTACCTGGCCCCCATAAGCCGGAAGATACAACCAACACAGAATACAGAATAACCCACCTAGGGCCCCCATTAGCCATGGTGAGTACACTTCAGTCAATATACCCCTATAAAGGTCACACTGGTAAAATAATAGCTATACCCGTCCTATAGGTCCCCTGGATCTGCAAATGAGCCCACTCGGCCCCTAACTGTAGCTGTGTCTAAGTCCATTGGACTCCTGATATCTGCACCCCGGGCACCAGGCTCGACGGGGGTGTATAAAGCCAACCACGATATATGAGGACCTACGACCCCATCTTCGTCCCTTGCGGACGACATACCACTCCGTAGAGTGATGTCATCTCGCCCCTGGCCGGCGTCGACACAACTAATAACCTTGGGGTCAGTCATGAAGGCTATAAAGGTATAAACCGTCCCAAACTAACATGGAATACGAATTTCAGCTAATAACAAGAACTAATCACAATACACATGCTTCTGGTATTCTTACTGGGATTAAACAGAGTTATCATGCTAAAGAAACTAACTTGCCAAAGGAAACTACCTTAACATACCTCGTTCGATGATTACTGATTAACTGGTGAGTTTCAGTTTGTATTCAACTGCTCTTTTTAACGGCAATCATATTACTGGGGGAATATGACTAGTTTTAGTACTAAATTCAATAAAAATGATAACTTTATATATAAATATTAACTATATTTCAACATAATGGAACACGGTTGAAAACTCGTAATTTCTTGAGAATCCAGAAGGGAGAAATGCTTACTTGAAACCTGCGATCTTATAGAAATTAGTTTGGAGCAATTCCAATGACTCTGGCTCAACGGGGTTATGATTTTTCAGGTGAATTTCGTGAAAATAACTCCATCGCAATGCTCCCTGCAGCCTTAAAGTTCAATACCTGAAGTTAATTTGAATTTGGGCGGCATTTCGTAGCGTAAATGGATGAATTGTACTTGATTTCTTCGTTTCATAACTTCACTGGCTTCTGCTCTCTTTTGGAAATGATTTAAACAAGACAAGGCCTATATATATATATATAGGAGGGCAAGGCACCAGGGAGGTGCCTCGTGCCGGTCATCGCAGCAACCTTGGTGCCGCCGCACCTGGCATCGTGCCAAGCTGCTGGTGCACCGTGTTGGCTGGTGCTATGCCGGCTGGTGCGTCAAACTTTCCCTGTGCGGCTTTGCCTCGCATGACAATACTTCCTAGGCTTCTTTCCACATGTCTTACTCTGTTTATCTATTTTAAATTCACACGTATGCCTACCATTCGTTAACTTTTATAGGGTGTAACATCCTCTCCCCTTAGGAACATTCATCCTCGAATGTCAACTTGGTTTACAGGGGTCTATGTCTTTTAGGAATATTATTCTGGAAAAATTTTGGCAGTGTTTCCCCCGTAATATGGACTATCTGCAAGCTCTGAAACGTAAAAAAGCCCAATACAGGCACTTCACATAACACTATAACAACTATTTCACAATAAGGATGGAGTCAATTAAGTAGTATATATAACAGAAATCATGAAGCACCAAAAGAATCAATAACTTACCATAACTTCATGATCTAGACTAAGCCTAGAACAAGTGAGGATGTCTGGATTTCATGTCTTCCCCAGCTTCCCAAATCATTCCTCTCTATTCTTATTTCTCCACAGTACTTTAACAGAGGCAACATCCTTAGTCCTAATCCTACGGACCTGTCGATCCAATATAGCTACTGGAACCTCTTCATAGGATAACTCCTCAGTTACTTGGACATCCTCAACTAGCACAACTCGGGACGAATTCCCTATGCACTTTCTTAACATCGACACATGAAAGACTGGATGAACAGATTCCAATTCTGATGGAAAATCTAACTTGTATGCCACCTGACCTATTCTCCAGAGTATTCGATATGGCCAAATAAACCTCAGGCTGACCTTTTCCTTTTTACCAAATCTCATCACGCCCTTCATCGGTGAAACCTTCAGAAATGCCCAGTCATCTATATCAAACTCTAGGTTCTTCCACCGCACATCAGCATAGGATTTTTGGCGGCTTTGAGATGTTAGCAGGCATTCTCTGATGAGCTTCACTTTCTCCTCTTGCTGATGGATAATGTGTGGTGCAATTAATTATGATTCTCCAACTTCGAACCAATCAACTGGAGATCTGCACTTCTGCCCATACAAGGCTTTATAAGGTGCAATATGGATAGCCGAGTGGTAATTGTTATTGTAGGCAAACTCAATAAGTCATAAGTGTTCATCCCAGATGCCCCCAAAATCCAACACACACGCCCGTAACATATCCTCGAGCATCTAAATTGTATGTTCTGCCTACCTATCTGTTTGAGGATGGAAGGCTATACTTAGGTTAACCTGTGTCCCCAGACCCTTCTGGATGGATTGCCAAAATCTAGGTGTAAACTGTGCCCCTCTATAAGAAATAATTGATAACGAAACACCATGCAATCGGACTATCTCTCTATATACAGTTCATCATAGTCTTTAGCTAGGAAAGTAGCCTTCTTCGGCAGAAAATGAGCTAACTTCGTCAACCTGTTGATGATTACCCAAATAGAATCAAATTTAGGCCTGGTACGTGGTAACCCTATTAGAATGTTGATATTAATTGCCTCCAATTTCCACATAGGCACTGCTAGCTCCTGTGTGAGTCTGCCGATTTTTTTATGTTCGGATTTCACCTGGTTTCAATTAGGACATTGAGCTACAAATTCTACTATCTTCTTTTTCATCCCCAGCCACCATTTATTCTCTTTTATATCATCATACCTCTTTATCGAACCAGAATGAAGAGAGTAACGGGAATAATGCACCTCGCCCATAATTTACTGGCGATGTCCTACCATTTCTGGATAATAGAGGCGACCCCTATATCTCAATACTTCATCTCCAGTTACCTTGAAATCCGGTACCTTCCCTTGTTGCACCTTATCTCTGAGATGAACCAGATTAGGGTCTTCGTATTGTCATTCTTTCACTTTCACAACTAATGATAATACTTCCATAGTCTGAATTACTGCTATGTTGTCTCCTGAATGTACTATACGGACAGCCAAACTAGCAAACTGATGCAATTTTCAAACCAGTTCCCTCTTATCGGGCTTCAAATATGCCATACTTCCCATGGATTTCCGATTGAGGGCATCTGCTACGATATTGGCTCATCCTAGTTGATATAAAATATTCACATCATAGTCCTTCAACAGCTCTAACCAGCGACGTTGCCTCAGATTCAACTCCTTCTGTGTGAAAATGTATTGGAGGCTCTTATGATCAGTAAAAATATCTACATGAACGACATACAGATAGTGCCTCCATATTTTCAAGGCATGAATTACCACGGCCAACTCCAAATCGTGGATGGGGTAGTTCTTCTCATGCTTCCTCAGCCGTCTAGAAGCGTAAGCCATTACTTTAACATGTTGCATCAGAACACACCCTAACCTGACGCTAAAGCATCACAGTACACTGCATAACCCTCTGATCCTTCTAGCAAGGCTAATACTGGTGCTGAGGTTAGTCTATTTTTCAACTCCTAGAAGCTCTGTTCATATGCTTCAGTCTAGTGAAATTTAGCTGCTTTCTGAGTTAACTTGGTCAGAGGTTCTACTAAGGTAGAAAATCCTTCCATGAACCTTCTGTAATACCTGGCTAACCCCAGGAAACTATGTACCTCGATCAGAGTGGTAGGTCTAGGCCATGTTTTTACTTCTTCAATCTTCTGCGAATCTACCTAAATACCAGCATCTGACATAATGTAGCCCAAAAAGGCCACTGTATTCAGCTAAAACTCACATTTAGAAAACTTCGCATACAATTGGTAATTCTAGAGAGTTTGAAGCACTGGTCATAGGTGATCTCAGTGATATACCAGAATATCATCAATAAATACTATCACAAACAAGTCCAGATACGGCCTGAAGATGTTATTCATCAAGTCCATGAATACTGCTGGAGCATTTGTCAGCCCGAAGGACATGCCTAAAAATTCAAAGTGGCCATACCTGTTCCTGAAAGCGGTTTTTGGAATATCATTCTCTCGAACCCGAACCTGATGATACCCAGATCTTAAGTCAATTTTTGAAAAGAACTTTTGCCCCTTTAACTGGTCAAACAGGTCGTCCATTAGGGGAAGCGGGTACTCATTCTTGATAGTGACTTTATTCAGCTACTGGTAATCTATACACATACAGAGGGAACCATCCTTCTTTCTCACAAACAGAATTGGTGCTCCCCACGGTGAAGTACTCGGCCTGATAAAGCATTTATCTAACAAATCTTTCAATTGTTCCTTCAATTCCCTGAGCTCAGCAGGAGCCATTCGGTACGGAGGAATAGATATAGGCTAAGTACCTGGTAATAAATCTATTGCAAAATCGATCTCCCATTCTCGGGGAATACCAGTAAGTTCATCTGGAAATACATCAAGAAATTCATTGATTACTAGAACAGACTGAAGAGGCGGAGATTCTGCTTGGACATCCTGAACCCTGACAATAAGATAAATGCATCCTTTTTCTATCAATTTTCTCACTCGAAGATAGGAAATAAACCTAATTTTTTGCGTGGCTGCACTACCTTTCCACTATCTTAAAAATCTTACCTTGTCCCCATAAGCTGGAAGGTACAACTAACACAGAATACAGAATAAACCACCTGGGGCCCCCATAAGCCCTGGTGAGTATACTTCAGTCTATATATCCCTATCAGGGTCACACTGGTCAACTAATAGCTCTAGCCGTCCTACCGATCCCCTGGATCTGCAATTGAGCCCGCTCGACCCCTGACTGTAGCTGTGCTTGAGTCCAGTGGAATCCTGATATCTGCACCCCGAGCAGTTGTCTCGACGGGGGTGTATAAATCCAACCATGACATACGAGGACCTGGGATCGCATCATCGTCCCTTGCGGATGGCATACCGCTCCGGCGACGTCATCTCGCCCCTAGCGGGCATCAACACAGCTAATAACCCTGGGGTCGGTAATGAAGGCTATATAGTTATAACCCGTCCAAACTAACATGGAATACAGATTTCTGCTAATAACAAGAACTAATCACAATAGACATGCTTCTGGTATTCTTACTGGGATTGAAACAGAGTTATCAGGATAAAGAAACTAACTTGCCGAAGGAAACTGCCTTAACATACCTCGTTCGCTAATTACCGATTAATTGGTGAGTTTCAATCTGTATTCAACTTCTCTTTTCAACTGCAATTATATTACTGGGAGAATATGACTAGTTTCAGTACTAAATTTGATAAAAACGATAACTTTATATATAAATATTAACGATAATTTAACTTAACGGAAACACGATTGAAAACTCATAATTTCTTGAGAATCCAGAAGGGAGAAACTCTTACTTGAAGCCTGTGATAATATAGAAATTAGTTTGGAGAATTTCCAACGAATTTGGCTCGGAAGGGTTACGATTTTTCGGGCGAATTTCATGAAAATAACTTCGTAGAAATGCTCCCTACTGCCTTAAACTCCAATACCCGAAGTTAATTTTAATTCGGGCAGCATTTTGTAGCATAAACAGACGAATTTTACTTGATTTCTTCGTTTCCTAACCTCACTGGCCGCTGCTCTCTTTTTGTGAATGATTTAAACAAGACAAGGCCTATATATATATAGATATATAGGAGGGCAAGGCACTAGGGAGGTGCCTCGCGTCAGCCATCGCAGCAACTTTGGTGCCGCGCCGCGCCTGGCATCGTGCCAAGCTGCTGGTGCGCGGCGCTGGCTAGTGCTCTGTCCGTTGGGGCGTCACACTAGCCCTGTGCTGCCTGCCCTCGCTCGACCCGACTTTTGAGGATTATTTTTGTTCGCGCTCTGCTGCTCGGTATATATTATACACCGACACGCAAGTGTACGTGGTCAAACAAGTAATAAAGTGGCTAAGTAGCCAAGTATCGATCCAAGGAGGCTGCTCTAGATATGCAAAACTGCCTAGTTTACTATATCTCTATTCTATTTCTAACTATGTTAACAATAATCCAACCAAGATTTGAGTGAGTTTTGTTTCTAAACTAATTATCTACTAAAATTAATAACTACTATTTACGTTGAGTTTAGACAATGGATATGCACATGCCAAGGTTAAGAACGAGTAATGAACTTGATAATCATGATAATTTGGTCATCTTCTTCTTCATATTGCTAGCCAAGAACGTTTGCCTAGAAATTAAAACTTCCGTATTTAATTTCACTTTAGATTCATAAACCATTCGTCTACATTTTTGTGATCAAATGCAATTTATGACCTAACACTACAATTCCGGTTCCTAAATTGACTAATACGGCTTTCAAGTATATTTCTATCAAGAAAGCACATCAAAACCCAATTTTCCCAAATCAAGTTAAGAACAATACCCTATTAATTCACAACTTTCCAATTTCATGCTCTCTCGAGTGAAATTGGACTTTTTAGATATACATTAATGGTGGCCAATCAAGAATGTAATAAGCACAAGAATTAATAGTACAACATGCAAGAAGAAGAAGAAACCATATCAATTATTACCAACATTCATTACACAAGTTCAAAACCTCAGCAAGAAAGGAATTAGCCACTCATTCTTGGATTAATCATCCTAGAATGAGTGTGAATCAATCATACAATTGATGGAAAGAAGAAGGGAAGAGAAGAAAACTCTTATCTTTTCTATTCTTCAACTGCCAAAAAACCACGTTCCTGCTCCCACTTCTGAACTTAGGCTAAAAAAACTAAAACTAAAAAAACTCCCTTTAAAAATAACCTAAGTGTGCTATTTATACTAGTGGGAAATTTTTCCCGGAATAACAAGAAACGTGTCACGGAGGCCAACGCGGAGCACTGCCTCCGTGACACGGCGTGGACGCGGACCCTCTCTGGAAATTGCATGGTCCGGATAATTAGCCTCAACGTGGCACGGAGGCCATCGCGGAGGCCTATCTCCGTGCCACGGAGCTGACGCGCAGGCACACTGGAAATTGCCACTTTTATTTCTGCCCAGGTAGTGTGCTACCGCGATGGCAGCGTGGCATGGCACCATCGCGGAGCCACTGCAAAATATGCCATCCGAGGTCTTTTCCACGCTCGCATCCAAGTCCAACTCCGACATAGTTCCAACACGCATTTTAGCTCTTAAAAATCACATTATCCTGCAAAACAAATGCTAATCATGTTGGTTAGTATAAATTCGCATTTTATTACCAAATACATGATATTATATACAAATTGCACAACAAACAAGGTAAAAATGATACGTTTGAGTATCACTTGGGCATATAAATCTGCCCAAGATCACTTACCCCACACTTAAATCCTTGTTCGTCCTCGAACAACACATACACAAATCATGCACATCACATCTCAACCTTTGTCACTATGGTGCAACCATTTACGTTACGGTCATACCGATTATTCGATTTTTGCAAATCATCAAGAAAACATGCTTGGTCGTACAAGACAATGACCTTAATACATCGAGGCTTCCTAGACTTTTAAGAATTGATTCTTGATATCGGCAAACTCATGCAACTCAACTAATCAAGAAATCCGACACGAAAATCAATCTTTCATCAAGCATGTACCCTCACAACTCGAGAGAAACTTCCCCTTTTATGCTCGTGCAGCACACAAACATGCAAGTAGGGGCATATAGAAATTAATTTCACTCTCTCTCCCAAAAGAATTCACATGCATCATGTCATGACCCATAGGCTTGCCCTTAGTGTATTACTCCACTAATATAAAGAAATGCAGTGTAGGATCAAATAGGACTTTTAATGGGTTGTAACTGGGCTATTGATCTAGTATATATATATTGTATTAGCCAATAATAGTCGCTAGCATCCTTAAGCGCCTTTTCAACTCATTCCCATCGACTCATGGACATTGTTCCTCTCTTTTCTCTTTTTCTCCCATTCATGCTGGTTTACTTTCATACAACCCATTTCCTCAGGCACACTTGACCCCAAACGGAAGGTTTTCATGTACCCTCAATTTCATTTAATTACAACTAGTGCCTCTTCAACATCATCTTTTCTTTCCTCACTTTGCTTTTCTTTTCTTTTCACTCTTTTCACTCTTTAACACTTTGGGAAACAATTTTATGTTCTTTGTAAGCGCTTAAGAGCTTCTTATAGACTTTAAGGCTAATGAAAAGAAGGAATAAAGCTTAGTTCATACAATTCTGGACAAAAGAAAGAAATCGGCAAAAGGCTCAACGGGCTGACTAGGGTATACAACATATAAAAAGGTAGAATTTGACAAGAAAAAAATGGAAACTAACGGTTAAAACAAAGAAATGCCTACATCCTTTCCGACACTACACCTCCTTCATTTCGCTTTGTATACACGCCAGGCAAGTTCTAGACAATTCACAATGACATGGAATAGCAAAACCTCACTTACACTTCATGCACATGCTCGAATCAAGTTGCATTCACAGACTCTTTAATTAGTCAATTACATGAATTCAAGATTAAGCCTCAATCATAATGAACGAAATTCTATAGCCTAGGTAACTCAACATATTTACACAATTACTTGCTTTCAAACGAATCACTTTCACATTTCGAACATCAATTACACACGCAACAAAATTTTAGCAACCATAAGCAACTACAGTTTATTGATGCAATCCACCAAAGAAACTAAAAACAAAACATCTACTCCTATCAACTACATTTCCCTTAAGACGGTCGTCATCCATCCATCATAGGGAATGTTCACTAACTATGACATCGGTTCAATGGGACTATTCTCGGTAAAAGAACCGAAAACAAACTCCGAGAAACCCAAAAATAAAACTTCAAAATTTTTGCAACACATCGATCATTTCGATGAAAAAAAATATTTACAAACTATGTTGATAAGTGCAACATCTTTTCGCAAAAATTTTGAAAAATATCGATCATATAGATAGAGAAAAAATATTTACAAAATTTACAAAATATTTACAAAGGCAACCATAACTTTTTAAAGACACACATCATTAGCCACAAACAAATATATACACATCATTCACAAATCAGTTCACAACAACAGGGAAAGCACAGACATACATAAACGTCAAGGAAGAATATACAGCAGATTTAGAGCCTATGACCCAGCACCTAACTACTCCCCACCCCACACTTAAATCGAACACTGTCCCCAGTGTTCACAAAAATACAAAGCACAAAATTTTGGGTGGTGAAACTCCCTGCTCAGTCGAAATATTCGACTACCTCATCCGGTGTTGCGGCCTCGTCGCCCATATCTGAATCAGCTCCCTCGCCGTCATCGGACTCCACATCAGAGTCCTCACGACGTGTCTCCTCATCAGTAGGGACGTCGTCGTCAGTCGGCTCCACAAAGGCTGGCCCCACCTTGCATAAAGCTCTGGCGTTCTCGCCAAAAGGGTAGTCCAGCTCCAGCTGCCATAATTCATCCTCGGTGGCTGGTCTCCCACCTATCCGTAGCTGCAGCATCTGCATACCGAACATACGGGCCATATACTGGTCTTCACGAGCATGTCGCTCGCCCAGAGTCAGCACAGGTCCGTGTGTAGTGTCGGGGGCCTTGGTCTTTGTCACATCAAGGGCCCGCCGCTCCAACTGCGGAATGTAATCCAAGGCTTCTTCCTCAACGTCGAGGCCTCGGAGGAAGGTGGTGATGAGTCCGCCAAACCCGTATCTGTGGCCCTGGTGTAGTCTGGCTCTCTTCATGGCGGATATTATAACCGCCCCCACATTAATCTCAAGCCCTTTCATAAGGGCATACACCAGGCAGACACGGTCCCGGGTCACGTCTGTCATATGTACTCCCGGGATCAAACACGAACATACAATTTTTAGCCAGATTCTGGCCTCCCTGTTCATCTGCGAATAGGGCAGAGTCTGGTGGTAACCCCTCTCTTTGTGTCTACTCCATCGGGCTGTGGATCGAGCCCCACACAACGTACGTCTGATGTCGGCGTACGGTGGGGTGATGTTGAGCCGGCGGAGAACGTGGGCGTCTGTGTCCCGCGCTCCAACGATGGCATTCAGCTGCTGGGGTTCCAGAGTGACAATCTGCCTTCTGATTTTAATAGTGTGGATTCTGATGGCCGGGTTTCAGTTGTCATAAAATTCCCAGACCAAGTGAAGGTTGCACTCCTTGGGCTCCTGAAAAATAAAGGTGAGCCCAGCTGCCTCAATCCTCTGTACGATGCGAGGGAACTCCTGTGCAAGTGGTTCCCTTGCAATATGTTCCTCCGGGAAGTACTTGTTCTCCTTATGCTTTGCGTACCACTTTTTCCCTTCATCGGTAACCCATCGTGTTCCGTATCGGCGGTGTTGACCGCGTGGAACAGCAGGTGCAGCTGGGACAGCAGTGCCCAGTCTCATTCTCTTTCTGCCGGTGCCTGAGGTTGAAGCACCCTTGCCTTTATCTTGTCGGCTGGCCATTGTACCTGTCAATTTACACAGACAAGCACAACGTTAAGCTAAAAACTTGTGAGTTTTGGCTAAGGTCGGGTTAAACAAAATTTACCCCACACTTAGTCTTTAACAATATTTACAACATGTTAGCAAGGATAGATCTATTTACACCCCAAGCACAATCACTATAAACATATTGCTTAGTGCGTTCACAAAAATTTGACAGCATAACGGCTAGCGAACTAGTCAGACTTCATACAGCTAACCCAATCCTACTATCGACAGCTATTCACCCATAGCACTTAGCAACAATAACAATAACAAAATAGAAACAACAATACAAACATTTTATATACACTAATCTAAGCAATTCAACCAATTCACATATTACGCAATGTCCCACAAAAAATCGAGAATTTGTCGTCTTTCACCAATTATACAATATTTACCACGACTTATATCAAATAATAAACACACCCCGGCCTCAATTTCATCAAACTATCAAGTTACCCAAGTTAAAATTCAACAACCCCAAGCCCTAGAACTCAATTCGACAATCAACAATGAATTATTCAATCAATCGATAAGTTCACACGTCAACTATAACAATCCGAACACAATCAATCGCAAAATAATTCACGTCATGTTTAATTTCTACCTAGGGTGATATATCTCACCTCACATGCTCAAAATCGACAAAAATCGCCAAAAATTTGAGATAGACGATGAAAACATACCTTGGAATTGAAGAATCGATAAAGACTTGACGTTTTCCTTGCCTCTTAACGTGGCACGGAGCTTGGGGGTAGGGGAATGGTTGTTCGGTCGCGGAGGGAAGAGGGAATGGGGAAAATAGGGGCGAAATCGGGGGTTTTTATTAAGAAAACACGCGGGTCACCCGGAAACCCGGTGTGACCCGGCACTGGGATAAGGGCAACGTGTCACGGAGGGTAACGCGGAGGCCCTCCTCCGTGACACGGAGCCAACGCGTTGGCTTACTGGAATTTTAAAAAATTCCAGATTTGCCTTCAACGTGTCACGTAGGCCAACGCGGAGCATTGCCTCCGTGACACGGCGCCAACGCGCCAGTGCTCTGTTTCACTATCAAATCTTTTTTTTCATACCTCGCCTCGTTTTCTCGATTCCACGTATTTTTCCTCCGGTATACCTGAAAATCACCTCACTAAACAAAAATTGGTTAAATGACTAGATTCCCTACTAAAAGAATAAAAATTACTAATTAAAATGCACATCTAAACCTAGTCAAGAAAAAGAAAAGAAAATAAAATAAAAGAAAAACTTTACACTAAGGAAAAAGAAAGAAAAATATTTTTCACGGGTTGCCTCACGTGCAGCGCCTGGTTTAACGTCGCGGCTCGACAGCCTTTACGCTCAATTTTCTACTAGGGAGATGGACGATTTGACCCGATCATGGTCATCTCCCCAGTAGTTCTCAACCTTGTCTGGTGGCCTACCTAGTAACTTTCGGGAATCACTCAATCCATTTGCATTCCCATGATCAATCACGTTGATCACCGAGAGTTCCTTATAGACAGTCGGGAGCTTAGGTGCCTTGTACACGTCGAACACCTCAACCTTGTCATGTGCTCGCATCGTGAGTTGACCCGTAGCTACATCGATCAATGCCTTTCCGGTTGCCAAAATTGGTCGTCCCAAAATAAATGGGACTTCTGCATCTGGCTCAAAATCCAGAACAATGAAATCTACCAGAAAAATGAGGGAGCCTACCTACACTAGCACATCCTCCACAATGCCATCCGGCTTAGCTAAAGACCTGTCTGCTAGCTGCAAGATCACTGTTGTAGGTCTAGGACTCCCTAGCCCTAACTTTCTGAATACCGAAGATGGCATCAGATTTATACTTGCCCCCAAGTCGCATAACCCACGAGCTCGGATACTTTGCCCAATCGTCAGCTGGATAGTAAAACTTCCAGGATCCTTCAGTTTAGTGGGCAACCTGTTCTGAATATGGGATGTGCATTCCTCCGTTAAAGCCACCGTGGCATACTCGGTCAACTGACTTTTGTTGGCCACGATGTCTTTGATATACTTTGCATATTTTGGCACACCCTGCAAGACATCAACAAGAGGTAAGTTAACATGTACCTGTTTAAGTACCTCCATGAATTTCTGGAAACACGCCTCCTCCTTGTGTTTCTTAAGTCGTTGAGGGAACGGGGGTGGAGGCCTTGTTGGTTCAGCTTCTTTGGTCTTCCCCGTATCTGAGGTTTGTTCTCCCTCAACATCTGCTGCTCCTGACTTCTGAGGTGGTCTTTCCGGTTCCACCTCCTTTAATTGTAAACCACACCTCGTGGTCACTGCATTTACCTGCTTAGGATTGGGATCCGTGTCGCTAGGTAGTCCTCCCCTTGGTCTAGTATTTTGGGCACTGGCAAATTGCCCAAACTGATATTCAAGAGCCTTGGTCGCCAATTGATTGTTCTTTTCTTCGGCCGCCAGTTTGACATAGTCAGCCTGCAATTGTGCCTGGTTGGCAATCATGGTCTTGAACATTTCCTCAATAGTCGGTGATGGTGGTGGAGGAGGGGCATTGTGATTTCTAAACTGATTCTGATAGCCTTGTTGCCCTCCTTGGTTTCTGTGCATACCCTGCCCTGAACCCTGGCCTTGTTGATTGTTGCTACCCCACGAAAAATTTGGATGATTCCTCCAATTCGAGTTGTAGCCACCACCAAACTGCTGTTGATTCCTCTCTGCATTGCCCACAAAGTTGAAAGAATCAGGATTTGCACCACAGCATTCAGCTGAATGCTCACTACTACCACACACTTCACACCACATCTGTTGGACTGCATTAACTGAGGCTGATGGCTGGTTCAAATTCATATTGCTGAAGTGAGTGTTTAACTGATTTTGCAAAGCAGCTATCTGTGCAGCGATAGCTGTGAATCCATCCACTTCAAGCACTCCCGCTGCTTTCCTTGCTCCACCTCTTGAAGAATCTGCATTCCATTCCGGATTGCCTTGTGAAATTCGGTTGAGCAAAGTGTACAGCTCCTCATAAGTCTTCTCCAGCGCTTGCCCTCCAGCTGCTGAGTCTAACAAAATTTTAGTGTGGGGTTCCAAACCCTCAATAAAAGTGTGGACCAACACCTCATTTGACTGATGATGATGAGGACAGTCCCGCAACATGGACTTGAATCTTTCCCAGGCTTGATAAAGATTTTCTCCTTCCCTCTGTTTAAAACTTAGAATCTGACTTCTAAGTTTAGCTGTTTTACCTGAAGGGAAAAATCTGATCAAGAACTTCTTTGCAAGATCATCCCACGTTGATATAGAGTTGGGTGGTTCAGCTTTTAACCACCTCTTGGCTTCACCAAGTAAGGAAAATGGAAATAAGGTGAGCCGAACATAATCAGGTGACACTCCAGCGGGGATGTAAGTGTCACTTATCTCCAAAAAGTTCTGGAGATGTTGTTGCGGATCTTCGTGAGGGAGACCGGTAAACTGCCCGCTAGTGTGCAAAAGTTGCACCATATTTTGCTTTAACTCAAATCTCCCCCCAGGCTCTGGTTTGCGGATGCTGGAATGTACATTATTAGCGTGTGGGATTGCCACCTCGCGAACCGGCCTGGCTGCTACTTCCTCGGGCACTAACACTGCCCGCACAACTGGTGGATTGGGTTGCTCCATCATAGACTGTTTGAGCAACTGCAACTTCTTCCGAAGAGCTTCTCTACGTTGACTGTGCAATTCACGTTCTTGCTCTAAGTAAGATTCCACCAGCTCCTTGTCCCTTGCCAGTGTTCACAGAAATAAAAATCTGCAAAATACAGGCTAAGACCAAGTTGTTAACACTTAAGAAAATAAATATACAAATACAGTAAATTTACACTAAACAAAATTTTACAAATCGCCTAGCCTCCCCGGCAACGGCGCCAAAAACTTGTTCGCGCTCTGCTGCTCGGTATATATTATACACCGACACGCAAGTGTACGTGGTCAAACAACTAATAAAGTGGCTAAGTAGCCAAGTATCGATCCAAGGAGGCTGCTCTAGATATGCAAAACTGCCTAGTTTACTATATCTCTATTCTATTTCTAACTATGTTAACAACCCAACCAAGATTTGAGTGAGTTTTGTTTCTAAACTAATTATCTACTAAAATTAATAACTACTATTTACGTCGAGTTTAGACAATGGATATGCACATGCCAAAGTTAAGAACGAGTAATGAACTTGATAATCATGATAATTTGGTCATCTTCTTCTTCATATTCCTAGCCAAGAACGTTTGCCTAGAAATTAAAACTTCCGTATTTAATTTCACTTTAGATTCATAAACCATTCGTCTACATTTTGTGATCAAATGCAATTTATGACCTAACACTACAATTCCGGTTCCTAAATTGACTAATACGGCTTTCAAGTATATTTCTATCAAGAAAGCACATCAAAACCCAATTTTCCCAAATCAAGTTAAGAACAATACCCTATTAATTCACAACTTTCCAATTTCATGCTCTCTCGAGTGAAATTGGACTTTTTAGATATACATTAATGGTGGCCAATCAAGAATGTAATAAGCACAAGAATTAATAGAACAACATGCAAGAAGAAGAAGAAACCATATCAATTATTACCAACATTCATTACACAAGTTCAAAACCTCAGCAAGAAAGGAATTAGCCACTCATTCTTGGATTATTCATCCTAGAATGAGTGTGAATCATGCATACAATTGAAGGAAAGAAGAAGGGAAGAGAAGAAAACTCTTATCTTTTCTATTCTTCAACTGCCACAAAACCACGTTCCTGCTCCCACTTCTGAACTCAGGCTAAAAAAACTAAAACTAAAAAAACTCCCTTTAAAAATAACCTAAGTGTGCTATTTATACTAGTGGGAAATTTTTCCCGGAATAACAAGCAACGTGTCACGGAGGCCAACGCGGAGCACTGCCTCCGTGACACGGCGTGGACGTGGACCCTCTCTGGAAATTGCATGGTCCGGATAATTAGCCTCAACGTGGCACGGAGGCCATCGCGGAGGCCTGTCTCCGTGCCACGGAGCTGACGCGCAGGCACACTGGAAATTGCCACTTTTATTTCTGCCCAGGCAGTGTGCTACCGCGATGGCAGCGTGGCACGGCACCATCGCGGAGCCACTGCAAAATATGCCATCCGAGGTCTTTTCCACGCTCGCATCCAAGTCCAACTCCAACATAGTTCCAACACGCATTTTAGCTCTTAAAAATCACATTATCCTGCAAAACAAATGCTAATCATGTTGGTTAGTATAAATTCGCATTTTATTACCAAATACATGATATTATATACACATTGCACAACAAACAAGGTAAAAATGATACGTTTGAGTATCACTTGGGCATATAAATTTGCCCAAGATCAATTTCCACGTGTCGTACTATCTTTATCTATTTCAATTTCATGCATACGCCTACCATTCGTTAACTTTTACGAGGTGTAATAGATATTAGGAGATTTTTTTATTTAGTTGGCTACTACAAGAGGTTTGTAGAGGGATTTTCATCCATTGGCTCACCATTGAATAAGTTGACCCAGGAGAAGATCAAATTTTAGTAGTTAGATGATTTTATAAGAGTTTTGAAGAGTTAAACACTTGACTCACTTCAGCCCCGATATTGACCCTACCGGAGGGCACAAATGGCTTCATTGTGTATTTTCATGCCTCTAAGGTAGGTCTTGGTTGTGTGTTGATTCAGCATGTTTAAGTAATTGCATATGACTCGAGGTAGCTTAAGACTCATGAGAAGAATTTCCCGACGAAAAACCTAGAGTTGGCATTGTTAGTGTTTTCCTTGAAGATTTGGAGACACTATTTATATGGGATGCATATGGATGTGTTCATGGATCACAAGAGCCTACAATATGTGCTTACTCAGAAGGACCTGATTTTGCGACCAAGGAGATAGCAGAGCTTGTCAAGTCCTATGATTTGAGTGTCCTTTCTCATTCATTCAAGGCCGATATAGTGGCGGATGCTCTTAGTAGGTTATCCATGGAGAGTGTGTCCTATGTCAAGAATGGGAGGAAGGAGTTGGTGAAGGATGTCCATTGGCTTGCTCGTTAGGAGTTCACCTTACAAATTCGACAAATGGTATTGTTATTGTTCACAATGGTTTGAAATCTTCGTTGGTGAAGGAAGTTTAAGCAAGTTAAAATGAGGATCCTAACTTGCGATTTATTTCAAGGGTAGTTGGGATGATGACTTACCCCTCATTGAATATTCTTTCAATAACAATTATAACTCCAGCATTCAAATGGCTCCATTTGAGGCTCTTAATTGGAGGAGGTGTATATATCCTATTGGATGGCTTGAGGTAGGTGAGGCTACATTGACAGAAGCAGATTCAATTCATGAGGCCATGGAGAAAGTTCAACTAATTAGAGAAAAGGCTCAAAATAACTCAGAGTCATCAAAAATCTTATGCAGATGTTAGGAGGAGGGAGCTTGAGTTCGAGGTCGATGATTGGGTGTTTCTGAAGGTGTCTCCCATCAAGATAGTTATGAGGTTCACTAAGAAAGGGATAATTAGTCCCCGATATGTTGTTCTGTATTGGATGTCAAGGTTAGTGGGCAAGGTGGCATATGAGCTGAGCTACCAGAAGAGTTAGCCTTGATGCATCCAGTTTTCCATGTGTCTTTTTAAAAGGTGCATTGGTGATTCAACTCAAGTTGTTTCAGTAGAGAGCATTAGGGTGAAGGATAGCCTTACCTATGAGGAAGTTCCGATTGAGATCCTTGATCATCAAGTTCAGAAGTTGAGGACCAAGGAAGTATCTTTGATAAAGGTTTTATGGAGAAATCAGCTTGTTGAGGGAGCTACGTGGGAAGCCGAAGTAGATATGGTGGCTAGATACCCGCATCTTTTTCCTTCAAGCTTAGTTCCAGCATGAGGTACCAGCTTCCTCCTTAGTTCTCTATTAATTTTCATGTTAAGTTCATGTCTCTCAGTTTCCTTCATGTTGTAGAATGCATGTATGTTTCATGAATTCAGTTCAGCCATGTATCTCAGTCTAGAGTCACTCACTACATTAGTTTTCAGTTATAGTTGTTCAGTTTTTGGATTTGCTGTTCCATTCCTAGTCTTCCAATATTCTTAATCTACATGATGAATGCTCCCAATGCAGAGCTCAAGTAATACCCCAAAAGTCTTTAAGATCATACCAGAGAACTAAAAATAGAGAAAATAGGAAAAGTTGCACCATGTCATAGAATGAATTGGGTCATTAGGTAACCCGTTAGGTGCATAAAAATGGTGAAAAGATAAGTATCAAAGACTCTTAATGGGTGGTGAAATGATCCGTTAAGTGTCATGACGAATTGTTAAGTGGAGGTTTGAAGAAAATATTAGAGAATGGATTTTCGATTCCAATGGTAACAGGTGAGGTAATGACCCATGAAGAGACCGAACACGTCGTCAAGTGGGTTGTTTGGTCTGGCTGAGTCATTTTTCAAATCTGGTCTTTAAGGGTGTTTTCATAATTTTGAAGTTCCTAACTCCAAAACTTAGTTGTTTTAAGCTCCTAAAAGGGTGTTTTAAAGGGTTTTATTCATCCTAAACCCTCATTCTACTTCTAACACCCCAAAGTGAAGATACAATCCCCTCAAGAGAAGTTAGGGTTCTTCATCAATCTTCCCCTCAATTCCTTTTGTATTCCAATCAAGTTTAAGATTCTTCAATCCCTTGTATGTGGGGTCATGAATAGGGAATTCCTTCTGTTATACCATGAAAGCCCTAAGATCAGACCTACGTCATAGGACGAGTAATGCAGTGACCCGTCATGATGACCACGAGTCGTTAAGTGACTCGTGGTGAGGAGTTGGACGTAGTTGAAAATTTTCATGTTCGGGTTGACCACGGGTACAACCACAAGTCATGGTCAACCCCACGGTCTGTTAGGTGATCCATGGTGAAGGATTGGTGAAGGAAGAAGATAAGTTGGATAGTTCACTTAACGGGTCCTCACCATGACTCATCGGGAACACCACGAGTCGTGGTGTCGCTCGTGGTGACACCTAGGTAATTGTTTGGCAGTGAGGGTGACGGAAGGTGACCATGAGTCGTGGTCACCAGTAAGGAGTCGTCAAGTGCCTCATGCTAACTATCAGTAGGCAGTTTCCAGTGAAGACGACGGATGGCAGGCAAAGACTCGTGGCCATGGACGATGACTCGTCTAGTCCCTCATTGGGACTGGCAGTCTATTTCTCACTATGAGTTTAGTAAGAGTTTTTCCGTTATTCCTATGTACCTAAAGCCTAAACTACATCGTTTTAAGCTCAGACTAGTGAGTTTTAAGAAGGGTAAGTTCATTCTAAGCTATTCCTAATTCATGTATGAAAGTTTAGATGTCTAGAGGTGTGATCAAGCTCAATCTGTCAAGGTTCTTCCTCGATTATTCCTTAGGCAATTAGAGTAGTTGTAGGATCAGATTCTCTATGGTATGTAGGGTTATGAATGGATGAAATTGTTCACACCAATGCCCAATCCCTTTCTAATTCATAAAAATATACATGTTGATTTTATGGGGTTTTTACCCAATGCATGAATTCCCTAAGTTTCTACCATTGTATAATCTAAGCATGCCTCTATTGTGCAATTATGATTCATGGGAAAGTTTTACGATGTCTTCATTTATAAATCATGTTTTCTAGTTTTATAGATTATGATGGGCATCAATGAAAAGTTCATGAAAATTGAGATCTATGACATATGTTCAAGTATGATTAGTTATTTATGAGAAAAACATGTTTTCAAGTTACCCATGTCTATGATTATGTGTTCAAGTGAATCAGGTATTTTCAAGTATGTTTAAGTATTGGGAAAGTCTATATGTTCAAGAATGATTTATGAGTTCAAGAATTAGTTTACCACATGGTTTTGGAGTCAAGACTCCCATTGTTTTCAGCTTGTGGCATGGTTTGAGCCAAGGCACCTCATATTATGTAATATCCCGAAAGTTCCTAAAATTAAACGCGGGATTCAAAAATGGATGTTGGTAGAATCTAGGATAAATTCCATAGAACGGGTCACCTAACGGATCGTTGATCCAACTAATGACCCATGGGAGGTATTCGTGGGGAAGTATGGCCGGTAACAGTCGTGAGTAACGAATCTAGGAACAACCCATTGCCAGATGTAACGAGTTGTTGTTTGTGGTCATGGTGAGGCTGACCCTTGGTCAAGGATGAAGTGACGAGTTGTGGGACGACCCATTGCAGGGTACAATGGGTCGTGGTAATAATCTATGGGAAGGAGTATCAAAACCTCCAGGCGAGGTAACAGAAGGAAACCATGACTCGTTGGAAGGAAGAATGAGTAACGGTGTGACTCGTGGGAAGTTTTGGTGTAGGTCATCTAAGAGGAAACAATGGGTGATATAACGAATCATGTTGAGTCGTGGGATCAAACATGAGGACGTGAAGTCGGGCAGTGGAGACGATGGAGAGATACCACGAGTCGTGGTATCCAAGAAGGACCTGTTAGGACGGTCGTTGTCACTACCAGTGTACTAATTTTAGAAATTTTATTAACGGCATTTTTCATCATTCCTAAGTCCTAGGGTCCTAAACTACGTCATTTAAAGCTTGAATTGAAGTGATTTATGAAGGTAAAACCTATCCTAGGATCATCCATATCCATGCATGCAAAGTAAGGGAATTAGAGAGGTGATCAAGCTTGTTCTGCTTCAATTATTCTTCAATTTTCCATTGGGCTTCCAAGAAGTGGTGAAATTTGGTCTTCCCCAGGTATGTAGGGTTATGAGTGGGTGAATACTTTGATACCCATGCAATATTCCTCTATAAATCATGAAATTCCTATGTAATTTCTAAGGGATTTTACCCAATGCATGAAATATTAATTTCTCTACATGGGCATGATCTAATTGATCTATGATTATTGAATTAAGAAATATGGGGAAGTTTTACGTTGTTTTTATTAAAAATCATGTTTCAATCTTTTAAAAATTTAAAAATCCCATTTATGAAAAGTTCATGAAAGTTAAGGTTTATGATGAATGTTCATTTATGATTAATTATTGAATGTTCACGTATGATGAAATTCAAAACATCACTTAGGTCATGGGGGTGATGGGAGAGGAGTGCACCGATTTAGCCTCATATCAATTGAAGGGGGTTGCGCACATCTTGTTTAAGTAGTGGAAGGATAGTAGGGTAGTGGGAGAAGGCCCTACTGGTTGGGATGAGTTCCATGCCGCATTTATGGGGCGGTTATTCCCTCGTGAGATAAGGGAGATTAAAGCAGCTAAATTTGTGAATCTGAAATAAGGGAACATGACAGTGCAGGAGTATGCGTTAGAGTTCATTCTTCTGTCCAAGTATGCACCAGAGTTAGTAGTTGATCTAATAGCCCGAGTAAGCAAGTTTGTACATGGAGTGGCGGACTACATTCAAAAGGATTGCAGGACCGCCATGCTTCATCAGGATATGATTTTCCTTGGATAGTCTTGCACGCCCAATAGATGTAGGCGGTGCATGTGAGAGAAAGAGAGAGCAAGAGGGCGAGGATAAACAGTTATGGGTTTTCTCAGCAGAAACCAGGTGGTGGGCACTGTCAGTAGTCCCACCAGAGATTGTCAGCTCCGACATCGCTGGCTATGAGTGTGTCATCAAGATCTAGGCATGACCAGAGAGGACAAACATCGGGCTCTAGGGGTCAGAGCAGCTGACCCGAAGATTCCAGTATCTAAATTTACGATAGGTATGGCCGGAGAAACACGGATCAGTGTTTGGCGGGTACAGGTGCTTGCTTTGGGTGTGGGATCCCTGGACATATTCTTAGAGATTGCCCAGTAGCTAGATAGGCCCATGAAATGGGTCGAGGCCCAGCTTCCAGTTCAACAGCTCCACTAGCACGCCCAGCTCAGCAGGCGCATCTACTAGTGCAGGTGATGAACAGTACCATAACAGATTTTATTTCGTAGCATCCCGCCAGTAGCAGGAGGTCTCCCCAGAAATAGTCACTGGTACATTATGAGTTTACCACCTTGATGTATATGCTTTGTTAGATCGAGGGGCTACATTGTCTTTTATGACACCCTACGTTGCTAGTAGCTTCGGAGTCAGTCCCGAAATATGATCAGAACACTTCTTAGTCTCTACTCTAGTTGGTGATTCAGTTATAACTAGATGGGTGTATAGAAATTGCCCTGTCACAGTCCCCTAGAAAATCACCTCAGCAGATTTAGTAGAGTTAGCCATTATCGACTTTGATGTTATCTTCAGCATGGATTGGCTATTTTCATGCTATGCCTCAGTTAATTATAGAACTTGTGCGGTAGAGTTCTGATTTCTGGGTGAGCCAGCCTTAGAATGGAAGGGTAGTTCAGTTGTGCCAGTACGTCATTTCATTTCTTACCTTAAGGACAGAAAGATTATCTCTAAGGGTTTCGTGTACCATCTATTAGGGTTAAGGATGCCACATTTGAGACCCCGACTATCCAGTCAGTTCCAGTAGTATGTGATTATCCATAAGTGTTCCCAGATGATCTACTGAGAATCCTTCTCGAGAGGGAAATAGTTTTTGTTTTGACTTCTTCCTGATACATAACCAATATCCATTTCTCCTTACAAAATTTCTCTAACCGAGCTAAAGGAGTTGAAGAATCACTTGAAGGGCCTCCTATACAAGGGTTTCATTAGACCTAGCAAATCCCCGTGGGGTACACAAGTTCTAGTTTCCTGAAAGAAGGATAGTTCACTTCGGATGTGCGTTGATTATCGGCAATTCAACAAGGTGACCATCAAGAACAGGTATCCTCTCCCCAGAACTGATGATTTGTTTGATCAACTTTAGGGTGCCAAGTATTTCTCTAAGATAGACCTCAGATCCAGATACCATCATCTTAGGGTTCAGGTGAGTGACAGCCTTCAGCACTCGGTATGGTCATTACGAGTTTGTAGTTATGTCTTATGGACTAAATAATGCTCCTGCAGCTTTTATGGATTTGATGAACAGGGTTGTCAAGCCATACTTGGATATGTTCGTGATTGTGTTCATATATGAAATCCTTATATACGATCGGAGTGAGTAGGAGCATGCCACTCACTTGAGGTTGGTGTTACAAACTCTTAAGGATCGCCAATTATATGCTAAATTTAGGAAGTGCGATTTTTGGTTAAACTCAGTGGCAGTTTTGGGCCATGTGGTGTCAAGTGAGGGTATAAAGGTGGACTCTCAAAAAATAGAACTGGTGAAGAATTGGCCTAGATCGGTGAATTATTTGGATATTAGTAGTTTCTTAGGCTTAATTTGTTATTATTGGAGGTTTGTCAAGGAGTTTTCATCTATTGCAGTGCCAGTAAACAAATTGACACAAAAGAAAGTGAAGTTCCAATGGTCGGAGGCTTGTGAGAGGATCTTTCAAGAGTTGAAGATTCGACTCACCTCAGCACCAGTGTTAACCCTACCCGAGGGTACCGATGGGTTTGTGGTGTATTATGATGCTTCATGGATCGGCCTTTGTTGTGTGTTGATACAGCATGGTAAGGTTATATCATATGCTTCCAGGCAGCTGGAGCTTTATTCAAGGAATTACCCGACTCATGATCTCGAATTGGCGGCGGTAGTATTTGCGTTGATGATTTGGAGACACTATTTGTATGGGGTCCATGTGGATGTGTTTACGGACCTCAAGAGCTCATAATATGTATTTACCTAGAAGGATCTAATCTACGTCAAAGGAGGTGGTTGGATTTACTCAAGGATTATGATATGAGTGTCCTTTACAATTCGGGCAATGCTAATATGGTGGCAGACGCTCTTAGTAGGCTTTCTACGGAGAGTGTGTCTCATGTATATGAGGGGAGGAAGGAGCTGGTGAAGGATGCGGATCAGCTTGCATGATTGGGAGTTCGTCTGGTTGATTCAACAGATGGTGGTTTTATGATTCAGAATGGATCATAATCATCCTTGGTAATTGATGTAAAGGCTAGGCAAGAAGAGGACCCTATTTTGGTAAAGTTAAAGGAAGTTGTTCAGAATCAAAGGGTAGAGGTCTTCTCCAAAGGGGGAGACGGTGTGCTTCGATACCACAGTCTTTTATGTTTTTCAGATGTTGATGATTTGAGAAATCGAATGTTGCATGAAGCTCATGGTTCCAGATATTTGCTACATCCAGGTGCCACCAAGATATACTGTGACCTACGGGAAGCCTATTGATGGAATGGCATGAAAAAGGACTTAGTAGCATTTGTGGCTAAGTGCCCGAATTGTCAACAGGTGAAAGTGGAGCATCAAAGACCAAGGGGTGTTCTTCAAGGAATCAATATTCACTTGGAAGTGGGAGGATATGAATATGGACTTCATCACATGGTTGCCTCGCACTCGTCGATAGTATGACTCCATTTGGGTGATCCTAGACAGGTTGACCAAAGCAGCTCATTTCCTACCCGTCTAAACTACCGATTCATCTGAGGATTATTCTATGTTGGAGATTCGGGAAGTAGTTCTGTTGCATGGAGTGCCATTTTCCATCATATAGGATAGTGGTTCTCAGTTTACCTCCCAGTTTTCGAGATTGTTTAAAACGGAACTTGGTACTCAGGTGAAGTTAGCACAGCGTTTCATCCGCAAATCGATAGTCAGGCGGAGCAGACTACCCAAAATCTCAAGGACATGTTGAGAGCGTGTGTAATTGACTTGAAAGGTAGTTGGGATGATCATTTTCCTCTCATTGAGTTTGCGTATAACAATAGCTACCATTCCATCATTCAGATGGCTCGGTTTAAGGCTCTCTATAGGCGGAGATATAGATCGCCTATTGGATGGTTTGAAGTCAGTGAAGTTGCGATGATAGGACCATATTCAGTACATGAGGCTATGGAGAAAGTTTAGCTCATACTGGATAGGTTGAAAACAACTTAGAGTCGCCAAAAGTCCTATGCGGATGCGAGAAAGAGAGAAATTGAGTTTGAACTTTATTAATTTGTGTTTTTTCCAGGTATCTCCCATGAAGGGAGTGATGAGATTCGAAAAGAGAGGAAAACTCAGTCCTCTTTATGTTGGCCCGTACCAGATTGTGAAATGAGATGGCAAGGTAGCATATAGTTGGAGTTTCCCGCATAATTAGCTTTAGTCCATCGAATTATCCATGTATCGCTCTTAAAGAAGTGTTTGGGTGACCCAGATCTAGTTGTTCCGGAGGACAGTGCCGGTCTAAAAGACAACCTTAGTTAGTAAGAGGTTCCAGTTGAGATACTAGATCAGTAAGTTCGTTTAGTAAGAGGTTCCAGTTGAGATACTAGATCAGTAAGTTCGTAAGCTAAGGAACAAAGAACTCGCTTTAGTCAAGGTTTTATGGAGGAATCAATATTTGAGGGAGCCACATGGGAAGCAGAAGCAGATATGATGGATAAATACCCACATTTATTCCCTTCCAGCTTAGTTTCAGTTTGAAGTATCAGTTTTTATGTTAATACTCTATTTAGTTCCATGTTCAGTTCATGTGTCCTTGTTTCTTTTATGTAAAATCATGTATGTATGATACGTGAATTTAGTTCAGTCATGTAGTTCAGTTAAGAGGCAGTCATTCCGTTAGTTTTTAGCTTATATGATCACTAGTTGAATATGATGACTGTATTTCTCTATTTTTCTTTATGATTTTCAACATTTGAGGATGAATGTCCCCATGGGGGAGATATTTTTATACCACAAAAGCCCTAAGATCAAACCTGGGAGTTGAAACAGAGAGAAACAAGATTTTCTCTACCAGGTCACAGGACGAGTTTTCCAGTGACTCGTCAGGATGACCACGAGTCGTTAAGTGACTCGTGGTGTGGAGTTGGACTTAGTTGAAAATTTTCATGTTCGGGGTGACCACAGGTATGACCATGAGTCGTGGTCAACCCCACGATATGTTAGGTCACCATTGGTCAAGGATGGGCGAAGGAAGAAGAGAAGTTGGACAGTGCACTTAACGGGTCCTCACTACGACTCACCTGGAACACCACGAGTCATGGTGTCGCCCATGGTGATACCCAGGTAATTGTTCGAAAGTGAGGGTGACAGAAGGTGACCACGAGTTGTGATCACTAGTAACGAGTCATTAAATTCCTCGTGGTGACTATCAGTAGGCAATTTCCAGTGAAGACGACAGATGGCAGGCCACGACTCGTGGCCATGGACGACGACTTGTCCAATAAATCATTTGGAGTGGCAGTCTATTTTTCCCTGGGAGTTTAGTAAGGACTTTTCCATAATTCCTATGATTCTAATGCCTAAACTACATAGTTTTATGCTCTGAATAGTGAGTTTTAAGAAGGGTAAGTTCATTCTATGATATTCCTAATTAATGCATGCAAGTTTAGAAGTCTAGAGGGGTGATAAAGTTTAATCTCTCAAGGTTCTTCCACAATTACTCCTTGGGCAATCAAAGAAGTTGTAGGATCAGATTTTTTCAGGTACGTAGGGTTATGAATGTGTGAAATTGTTCACACCCATGCCCAATCCCTTTCTAATTCATGAAAATCTACATATTTATTCTATAGATTTTTACCCAATGCATTAATTCCCTATGTTTGTACCATGGGTACAATCTAAGCATGTTTCTATTGTTGAATTATGATTCATGGGCAAGTTTTACAATGTTTTAAATTATAAATCATGTTTTCAAGTTTTATAAATTATGATGCCCATTCATGAAAAGTTCATAAATGTTGAGATCTATGATGTATGTCAAGTATGATAAGATATTTATGAGAAAAGCATGTATTCAATTTACCCATGTCTATGATCATGTTTTCAAGCATGTTTAAGTATTGGGCAAGCCCATATATTCAAGTATGATTTATTATTTCAAGAATTAGCTTACCACATGGTTTTGGAGTCAAGATTCCCATTGTTTTCAGTTTGTGGTATGGTTTGAGCCATAGCACCTTATATTATGAATTCAGATTATGTATGTATATGATTTTTCAGCTTCGTCACTAGATGATGGTCAGCTTCATTGGAAAATGATGGAGAGCATAAGAATGTTTTTGGGAGTAGTGTCTAGCACCGAGTAGGCTAAAGGTCAGTCAACCCTATGCCTCAAAACTACCAGCCAACGTAGGTACGATCAGATTATTTTGGGACCTCCTTTGGAGCTTTCCCCTGCCCTGAGGGACCTTTAGCTTGATATCGATATCAAGGTATCTTCCTTAGCCATGGAAAGGCTTTGGATGGCTCCGTCCACTTGAGTGTGATAGTCGGTACCACGTAAGCTCTATCGTGGTAATGTCAGTTATATGACGAGTCTCCCATTGTTCCTCATGATTTCAATTAAGCATGTACATTAGTCATGATATTATTTTTTTAGAAGTTTTGACCCTATGTTTAGTTTTATTTATTACTATCATTTTTAAGCTTTTTGTCATTAAAATCAGTTATGATATGCAGTTATTTTCAAATCATGATTTCAAAAAATAGAATGCAAGCCTTACTCTCAGAATCATATTTTGATTATTTTTTATGAAATGAATTATTATTTATTTTACTTACCTTGCATACTTGGTACATACCACATACTGACCGCATATTCTATGTTGTATCGTTTATGACACAACCTCCGATATCCAGACTCAACCCCATAACTAGCTCATTTTCCGGAGTTAGCATCCAGTCTCAGTTGGTGAGTCCTCATCTCCTGAAGACTATTCCTTATCAGTTATCTTTACATTTTCAATTTCAGACTTAGAGAGTTAGTTAGTGTCTTGTCCCATCAACTCATCAGAAGTAGAGACTTTTCAGACATAGATTGTATTCAACTTCAGACTCATGTTGTACGTTCTAATGTTTATGGTAGGTTTAGATTTTCTATATGATTATTATGATTGATCTTCCATTTTTTATTGATTGAGTTAGAAGTATGTTCATGCCATGGATCGACTTGGAGTCTCTCGGGGCTCCATGTCTCGTGTTTCGATCCGGACCCATGTTCAGGTCGTGACGTCTTCTACCCTCACGACCTTTTCAAGGTCAATTCCATGATCTATACTTCTCATGTTCCAAATTGTGATATTCTAGGGTTTAACCCAATTCAGTGAAATTATCCATAATCTTTCTATCAATTCAATTCTATCAGGTTCCAATTAATGAATTATGGTTACTAGATCAGATTTGGCTCTTAAATTTATGACTATTTCATGATTTCAAGTTTATGGTGATTTATGAAATTCAAGCTTATGCGACCATGATTTCATGTATGATGAATTATCAAAGTATGCATGAGTATTTACATATTCTTAAAATTATGATTTTGTTATTTCAAATTATGAAGCCTTATTCAAGTACGAACAGATTTCATGAAAAATCAAGTGTATGTATCATGGACAATTATGGTGCTATTTCCATGGCTAGTTCACGTATGCCATGTATCATTATGATTTAATGATTTTAAACTAGCCTATGGAAGATCAACTATGTTTTGTTGATAAATATTATGATCCATGTGCATGTTTTTGGGAGTATTGTCTAGCACCGAGTACGCTAAGGGTTCAGGAAAATCCCTAGTCTCGTAAATATGCGCCACTATAGGTATATATTCATGTTCAAGCCCTATGGGGATTCATGAGTAATATCACGGTATAATCGTTCCTTGCCTTGGCAAGCTTGGAATGGCTCTGTCCATTTCAGTGGGATAGTTGGGGCATCATGTAAGATTTATCATGATGGTGTCGGTTGTGACGAAGCCTCCCATAATTCCTCATGTTTTAAGATACTCATGTTCATGACTTACGATACAATGTTTTATAGCATAATTGACCCGTTGGTCAGTTTATGAGTTTTCACAGATGATTTCAAGTATGGTACACTATATGATTTCTATTTCTGAACCTTGGATCATTATGTCCATCTTATGATGAATATCTCATGATTATGATTAGTTTAGGTATGTGGCTTTTACCATGATGTCCTTTCTCTCATGTTCTATCTTCTTTTATATTCATGATTTTAGATTATCATTTTACTATCGTGTTTTACTTTCTCTACATACTTAGTACATTCAAAGTACTGACCACATAATTTATTCTATATCCTCTCATGATATAGGTTTGGGTTACCAGCCTTAGTCCCCATGTTAGCTACCTCCCACTTCAATCTAGTATCATCCTAGTTTTGGTGAGTCATCATGATCTGAGGAAGACAATTTTGGGTTCATGTCTCTTTTCTTATGTCTTTTAGTTTTAGACTTATCAAGATAGTTTGATGTGTTTTCCCATCAACTTATCGTATGGTTAGAGACTTTTTAGACAGCTATGTATAAATGGTTCAGTGTTGTTGACTCATGTATACTCTTATGTTTTATGTTATGCAAACTTCCGCTTATGTTGTGTTTAAGTTTATTTCTATTTTTGTTATGTTCTTATTCATGTTATGTATGTGCCATATGTTAACATGGAGCCCTTCATGGTTCTAGGTCCCATGTCTCGATTCGGGGTCCATGCTCGAATCGTGACAATCTGTTAGAGCATTCACTGTATCTTCATACTCTTGAATGACGTCACCCTCAAAGTTCATCATCATTGCAAATATAGTTTCAACTGCAATTCTCTCTTCCCTGGGTACTTAACTACCTCTTCATTAATAATATCAATCGCAGAGACATATATTTGCAGACATTGAACCTTACCTCTTCATCATTCAGTCTGAACTTTAATTCTCCACTCTCTATCTCAATCAACGTTTGCCAGATTACTAAGAATGGCCTCTCTAAAAATTATGGGATCTTCGAAGTCCAGTATGCAATCTAAGATTACGAAATCTTTAGGAAATATAAAGTGCTTCACCTTGACTAGAACATCACAGAGAATCCCCTAGGCTTCTGAACTAAACGGTCCGCCATTAGCAACCTCATTATAGTCGGTTTGGTGCTCCGAAGCCCAACTCACTATATATTGCCAGCGACATCAAATTAATGTTGGCTCCCAAGTCACATAATGCTTTGGTTAAATTAAATATGCCAATGGTGCATGGAATAGTGAATGCACTAGGTTCTTCCTTTTTCTGAACCAATGAGTGCGAAGAGATCACACTACAATGATGAAGGTTGTCCACCGGTTTATAACTGATAGTCCTCTCCTTTGTCACCAAGTCCTTCATGAACTTGGCATAACCTAGCATCTGCTCTAGGGCTTCAACTAATGGAATTTTCACTGACACCTGCTTCAACATAGAAATAAATTCGTAAAATTTTCTATCTTCCACCTTCTTTTTTCAATCTCTATGGGAATGGAGGTAGGGGTCTAGGAATTTGAGTAAATGGCTTTACCACCTCCTTTTCTTTTGCTTTATCTTCCTCTTCATGGTTGTTCCCAGTAACTACTGGCTCTGCAGTCTTAGCCGGATTCACCTACTCGGCTTCATGTTCAGTTGCAGGTTTTGTCTCTCAAGCTAGCCCTTAAATTGCTCTGCATTAATAGGAATTGTTTAAGCCAACCCTTTGCCACTTCTTGTTGTGATGGATATGCAATGAACATCCTTCCTTAGATTCTTCACTATATCACACGGCAGGGTACCATTCTTCCACTGCTTAAGAACTGCAGACATCTACCCTATTTGATATTGTCACAACCTGAACATAGGCCCGGATAGAGACACAGGAAAAGGAACCTCGAGAGACTTCAAGTCGAACCATGACATGAACATAGTAGCTAAGAACATACTATAAGCGAAAACTGAAATAATAAAACATACTTAAGTGAAAGTCAGCATACATAACAATCTAAAATTGAATCAATACTAACAACCAAATTTTCTGCATATTGTCTGGAAAGCCTCTAACATAACAGATGAGATGATGGGACAAACAACCCCAACTAGCTTGCCAAAAGTCTGGAACTGAAATAATATAACAATGGATAACAAAATATCCTCAAAGGACGAGGACTCACCAATGCTGACTAAAGCAGGTCTAAGCGGAAAGCAGGACAAATGATGCGGCAGAGACTGATCCCTCAGACCTGTATCATGAAACGATACGACATAGAGTATGCAGTCAGTACTTGGAATGACTGAGTATGCAAGGTAAGTAAAAATGAATAGTTAAAATACATAAGAGTTCATAAGAGTTGGACAACATGATCATGTAGTAAATATCATAAAGTTAACATAGAGGCTGAAGGTTTTCAAACCATTCATAATCCAATCATAATCATAGTCATAGGAGAAACTTTATAAAGCATAACTTGAGCCAAAGTAGCATAAACATGACAATGCATAAATCATGAGGAACAGTAGGAGATTCTTATAACCAACATACCCTATATGAGCACAAATGGAGCACCACATGTAAAACCCTAGTTAGGAGGGTGTTCATACCTTTCAAAGGTTAGAACCAAGAAAAGAGGTGTGATTTAAAAAAAAGGCCCATTCGGGCAAAAGGGGGATAGTCTCAAGGGAGGTCCCATTGTGGCTACATTGGCACATAGTTCTTAGACACGGGGTATGCTTGAACCTCGAGTCTACTCGGTGCTAAATACTACTTCCAAAGCATATATAGTGCTCATATCATAGGAGGGAAAACATACATGAGATTCATGGGCTATTTTAAATCATGATAATCATAAACATGCTTGAAATACGTGAACTAGCCATGAAATAGGGCCCGTGAGTCGGCCCTAATCAGAATGGTAAAAATAATAAAAGAACATGCATACCTGAGGAGATAAACATACATGAAATTCATAAATTCATAAAGAGTACTTGTAGGGATTCCTATCATAAATCATAAATTATAATTTAGGCTTAGGAGAATCAAAATCATAATAGAATCATAAACTTGGCTTTTCATGAAGCTTGCATAATTGGGCATAACTTGATTAAAATTTGAAACTATAAATTAATAAACAAAATAGGTATAAAAGCTACCCATATACCATAAAACTTGATTTTATACATTAAGGGAATTGACCAATAGATAGATCATAAAGAATTTCACGAAATTTGGAATAAACCCCATAAGATCATGAACTTGAATCTAGAATTTAAATTCATAGAATTGATAAGCATTTTGAGAATGAGAGTAAAAGGAACTCTTATTCATAGCCTTACATACCTAGAAAATCTGATTTACACTCCCTTTTGAAAGCCCAAAGGATATTGGAGAAAACTTGGGGAATCCTCAAGCTTGTTCTCTAATGAAGAACTCTAAACTTGCATGCATGGAAGGGTAAGGCTTATGATAGGTTAAGCACCCTTAAAACCCTTCTAACTAATCTTAATATGACATAGTTTAGGACCTTAGATCTTAGGAATTATTAAAACACCCTTACTGAAAAGTCTAGAAATTTAACATTGCTAGTGAGCACGACTCATACCATGAGTTGTACCATGAAGTAACGACTCGTGGTCACCTCTCGTGGTCACCACTGTTTCTTCCCACATCATCTCTAAATCTTACCAAGTTTTTGATATCATGACTCATGGTGTACTACTATGATTCATACTCTCAGTCATGGCATCACCCCCCTTTAATTGTGAAATCTTAACCACGACTCCCATCATGACTCATTGCTCCTTACAATGAGTCGTAACATTAACCGTGACTTCATCTCCCCCATGACACTAACCACGAGTTTACTCTTATACCATGAATTTTGGTGTGACTCGTGGTCTAAACCTTGGACTCTAAGTCCTCATCATGACTACTCCTACGACTCATTACTCCTTCCCACGACTTGTATCACGAGTTGTTTTGAGTCAAAACCCCTGATTTTTCTGCTATTCCCATTTCAAATACCGAGTCTAGTATTACACACTTCTGGGGTATTACAATATCTCCCCTTTTGGAACATTTCTGCTCGAATGTGAATGAACATACTAAAGAGCTGGGGAATAGAATCGGCATCTCCAATAATGAACATATAAAGCTGAAAACTGACGGAGTGACCGACTCCGAACTGAAATACATGACTGAACTAAATTCATGAATCACACATACATACATTGACATGAAAGAAACTGGGACATATGAACTAAACATGAAACTGAATAGAGTACTAAGGAGGAAACTGGTACCTCACGCTGGAACTAAACTGGAAGGTAATAGATGTGTGTATTTAGCCATCATATCTTCTTCGGCCACCCACGTTTCCCCCTCAACATGTTGATTCCTTCACAGAACATTTATTGATGCTACCTCCTCGATTCTTAGCTTTCAAACTTGACGATCAAGGATCTCAAGTGGCACCTCCTCATAACTAAGACTATGCTTCACACTCACACTCTCCATCGGACAAACCAATGTCGGATCACCCATGCATTTCTTTAAAAGCAAAACATGGAAAACTGGATGTACTGAATCCAATTCTAAGAGCAACTCCAACTCATAGGCCACCTTCTCAACACATCTCATAATTCGGTACGGGCCAACATGCCGGGGACTAAGTTTCCCTTTCTTTCCGAACTTCATCACTCCCTTCATATGAGATACCTTCAAAAACACCCAATCATCCACTTCGAACTCAAGATCTCTCCTCATCACATCCGTATGGGACTTTTGGCGACTCAAAGCTATTTTCAACCTCTTCCTTATAAGCTGAACCTTCTCCATAGCCTCAAGAACTGAATTCGATCGTATCAACGTAGCTTCACTGACTTTTAACCAATTAATAGGCTATCTACATTTGCGCCCATAACGAGCCTCAAATGGAGCCATCTGAATTCTTGAATGGTAACTATTGTTATATGAAAACTTAAAGAGGGATAAGTGATCATCACAATGATACCATCCAAAATACACTCCTCTTTTATAAAAGAGGGTAAACGGTCATTATATCCAATAATTCAATAGTTATAAACTAATTCAAACTAGAACACATAATTGTTCAACATTTGAAAAGTAAATTTTGGGGGGGGGGGAAATTAAATTGGAATAACTATCTAATTCTAAACTAAGACTAATTGAGGGGAATTCCAATTGCTGCAATCACAAGTGATATGGCTAGAGACATTCTATAGATGAGATCACAACAAAATCGAGAATTTCTTCAATGCCATAGACTCACAATTAGCATAGATATCAGTGGGTAAATCACATTCTCTTATTTTTGACCATAAGAATGTTTATTCCTTGGGTTCTTTTAAATCCCAAAGCCAATTAAAGTAGTCAACCACACAAGCTTGAGATTGGACTAGCTATTTCTAGCCTTGACCTTTAATTGAGTGAAAATGTGGTTTTTAATTATCTCTAACTTAATCCCACACACAAACACTCCAATTCATCATTGTTATCTTCTCACCTTTCTCTCTCAAGAAAAAGTAAGAAAAGTAACGCACAATTCATGTTTGCAAACCATCAATTTTGTCAATTATAACACGGGACAAGATAATAGATCTACCATTTCAATAAGAATCCAAGGGAAATTTATCAAAACCTAATCAAATTAACAAACCCACCATGAATATACTTCTAGCTATCAAATTTGTCAAGCATAATTAAAGATAGAGAGAAGATACCAAGAGGATTTCCGTTAAATTCATTACATTAGCTTCACAAATTTTCTTCAGAAGCTCTTACAACATTGGTGGAAATCCCCCCAAAATGGGTTAAGGAAAAAGAGAAGAGAAGTTCTACCTATCTCTACAAATCTATTTTGATAAGATGAGTGGAAGATGAATGAATGGTTGGTGAATCGGTTCAATGAATAGTTGGTGTACGATGAAAGCTATGTAAATATCTTTGCTTTCTTGTATACAACTTTTATTAAATGCGCTTGAGGCTTTTAGATGCTTTGGAGACCTTTCTATTCCTTTATACCTTTCATTACATGGCCTCTCCTATGAAGAACCGGCGTTTAGCTGGTGTCAATCCACGGAGCACCAAACTGTAGCCGATTGAAAGCAGTGTCCTGGCAGGGGGAACTGGAAAATCAATGGGTGTTTAGCTGATGCCATTCCACCAAAATCCGGTTGAATAGCCGGTCTTGACAGTAGCTTTGGCGTTTCACACGCGTTGTGCCCTTCTGGATCCGCATTTAACCGATTTAAAGCATGTCTTTGCACCTCTTCTTGAGCTCAAATAATCGATTATCTTTGGTTCCTCTCCTTCATATTCTAACTCATCAAATTCCATCTCAGACATCATATGTTTTGATCGATTTCATGCTTTCTCCACTCATGTGAAGTACCTACAACGAATTAAAGAGAAAGGGCACAAAATCCACATAAACGACTCGAATACTACGCATAACCTCATGCTTAGGAGCCTAATGAGTTGGTAAATTTCCAACTCATCAAACCACCAAACTTTAACCAGTTCTTGTCCTCAAGTAGTGCAATTCTTTACAGTTGAGCAAATGAACAAGATGCTATATGTGAGATTTTGCATAAAGGACCAATCAAGACATTCTTTCACAAGAAGACATTGCTAAAGCTTGGAGCACTATGGTTGTTGTACACAAAATCATCCAGCCTCAAGATAACACAAACATTATACACCAATTAAAGAGATAGAAAAGACTCAATCCATGTAGCATAGGCTTGACTAGGTAACCACTATCATTAAACATATCTTGCATGCATTCATTTCATTCAAACAAGGGGCATAGTTCCTTAAAATAAGTTCAAAGAGCATCTCAAATCATTAACAATTCACATTCAAAGTTTGCCTTAAAGTTTGCTACCCACTTGCCTTAATCATACCTCTCTTTTAAAACAATTTTAATCATGTACTCCAAGGAAATGATGCCCCTCACAAGAAGAGAGAATCACATATACATATTTTAGCATTCCACATAATGGGATTATAAGATAAGACAAATGCGCTCACTCTCACAAAGAAATTCAAGTGCATACAAATTGACCCATAGGCTTGCCCTTCATGTATCTCATGAATAATGTAGTGTTGCTACACTCAAAATCAACTAAGACTTGTAGGTCATAATGAAGGCTAGGAGTAAGGGTAGGATAACAGTTTAGCTTTGGTGACTAAAGCCTCCCTAATGCCTTTACCAATACTTGTAATATCCCATCATCTTATTGAGATCACTCCATTGTATTTCTCTTTGTTCTTTATCTTCATCATTTGTGTAACACAAGCCACCCTAATAACGCCGGTGAATTTCACATTTAGCCTTATATATGCAAGAGATAGCACTATTTTACTATTCTTTCTCTTTCGATGATTCGAGGTCTTTCAACTCATTGATTCATTCATTTTATCACAATTTTTGTGCTACCTCACATTGAAGCTTTCATTTTCCCCCTTTTCTTGCAAACCCCCAAGCTTAGGCTTTTGCCTCATCTCACATTTATTTCCTTATTGCTCCCCATTCCATGGGCTTCAAGCCCCATTTATTCATTAATTTATCACTAGCAATTAGGGAGGATGAGTGTCAAAGAGAAGGATTAAAAATGGTCATTAGGCCTATAATGTGGTTTCCAAAGAAAAGGTCCAAGGCTCAAACATTGGCTATCAAAGATTAATGTTCAAGGAGGTCATTTTGGGTGAAGTGACTAACAACAGAGGGTCTAAGATCATGTTCTAAGTAAAGCCACATCTATCATTTCATTTTGAATCACACTTAGGGCAAGTTCTAGACAATCATGCATACACAAGAATTAAGCCAAAAATCTCACCACAAAAGGCATCACAATCCAAGGAATTCACACACTTCCTTTGTCATATTAAGATAATGAATTTTACAAGCTAGTTACAAATAAACAAGACAAACAAGGATTATATAATTCATGACAAGAGAGTGCTCATTTTCACATTTAGATACCCCTCTTTTCTTTTAAAAATTAACACACAACGTCAGCAAGAAATGTTGGTGGTACCTCATTAACCAAGTGCACAAAACACTCTACAAGACTCTAGACTTGAAATTTTCCCTTAAGAAAGTCGCCTCACAATCTATCATCGGGAAGTTCCAGCTTGGTTTGACAATAAAAAGAAAAGACAAAGAAATCGCTCCTTGGGAATGAATCGTAGTATAAAAAAAACACTTGGAGTTTATGCAAAGACTACTACCTAAAAAGGCAATACTACTAACAAGTGATGATGACTTACCCTTAAGAATGACGTCACCCAATCTATCATATGTCCATATCGTGCATTACATAATAAGTGGGTTACTTAGATTTCACCCCCTAACAAAAATGAAGCATTGTCCTCGATATCAAAGGTTAAACAAAATGAGGAAACAATGGGCAAGAGAACTCCCTGATACGATGGAGGCATCCGTTTTACATGCATTTTCCATGCTTTCCTTTTTCTTTATCTTCTCTCTTTGTTAGCCATGTTCCACACCTGTTCCAACCCTGAAGAAATCAAAGACATCACAAACATAAAGTAAAAAAAATAAAAGTAAAAAGTAGGAACAAAAAGTAACACCACTTGGGTTGCCTCCCAAGAAGCGCCTTTGTTAACGTCGTGGCTCGACAACTTCCACTTCACCAGTTTTTTCTCCACTTTGAGCAGTTGAATTGCACCCCTAGCTTCTTATCCATTCTTCTACTCCACATGAGGAGTGGTGGTGTAAGCATCAAGGAACCAAGCAATGGATGTTGCATCTTGTGTTTCTAGGCCCTTAGAGGTGGGAGGTGCTTTGACCTTGTTGGCATTGCATACTCTAAGATGAAGCTACCTTGATCTTCCTCCTCATCTTCCTCCATTGACTTGGTCTCCTCACTTTCCCCTTTGTCAACCAAGTTCAATGTTGAAAAATGATAAGAGGGCGGTCTAAGTTGCTCCCCTTTCAAGCATGCTTCTTGCTTGACATCCTCCTTTTCAAGTGCACTAGAGTCCTTGAGTGTGATTTGTTGGATGTCATTTGGACACTCAAGTGTCACTTCGTCAACCATGGCATCATGCATTATTACAATGTTGGTTGGTTGGAAAACCTCTATGACTTCTTCAACACTCACCTGTCCATCTTCGTCATCATTTTGATCTTCCACGCATGAGTCAGGTTGAGCTATGCCTCGTTGTTCATTTCTTCTTGTTATGCTCCTCAATATCTCCTCTGAATCATCTTTTAGAGTTTCACAGCTTTCTTCTTGAGGAGTTGCTGATTCCATGGGCATGGAGGGGTTGTCGCTCTTTTACGCATTAGACCTGCTCAAAAAAGTCTTGGAGCATGGCTTCCATGCGCCCACATGTATTTCTCTTTTCGTCTATTGCCATGGCTTCATTCCTTTCAAGCTTAGGAAAACAACTTCTATCATAGCTACTATAACGAGAAGTGACCCTATTTGGGCATCCATCCCAATGTCTCCCGCAACTAACACATAATGTGCATCTATACCCAGCATGTGAAGGAGAAGGTGCACACATCTCCCCTCTAAGGGAATATTTGCAATCTTTCTAGTCCTCCACAATAGGGAATGGGTTATCATAATAGGAGTTCCAACTAGCAAACCTTTTTTCATTCCATGATGCCATAATATAACTATAAACAAACAAAAATAAAAACAAAAATAAAAACAAAACAAGATGCGAAACGAAAATGCAAAACTAGTTCGAATAAAAAAATAAATAATGTCTTATCACAACTGAATTCTTTGACAACGGTGCCATTTTCTATAACATCCAAAATACACTCCTCTTTTATGAAAGAGCATAAACATTCGTTGTATCAAAATAAATATCTCGACGGATGTGGGGGTTGAATCCCACATAGAATTGAGTAGATAGGTCAAGAGTTATGAATTAATTCAGACTAGAACGCATAATTGTTCGACATTTGAAAAGTAAAATTGGGGGGAAATTAAAGGAGAATAACGATCTAAGTCTAAACTAAGACTAATTAGGGGGGTTTCAATTGTTGCAATCACAAGCCATATGGCTATGGACATTCTATAGATGAGATCACAACTAAATTGGGAATTTCTTCAATACCATAGACTCACAATTAGAATAGATAGAAGTGGATAATTCACATTCTCTTATTTTTCAACCATAAGAATATTTGTGCCATGGTTTCTTTCAAACCCCATAGCCAATTCAAGTAATCAACCATACAAGCTTGAGGAAAGACTAGCTATTTCTAGCCTTGACCTTTAATGGAGTGAAAATGTGCGTTTTAACTATCTCTAGCTTAATCCAACACACAAACACTCCAATTCCTCACTATTATCTTCTCACCCAATTCTCACCTTTCTCTCTCAAGCAAAAGCAAGAAAAGTAAAGCACAGTTTATGTTTGCAAACCATCAATTTTGGAAATTATAACTTTAAAGAAGATAATAGATCTATAAGTTCAATAACAATCCATGAGAGATTTATCAAAACCCAATCAAATTAACAAACCCACCACGAATATACCTCTAGCTAGCAAATTAGTCAAGCATATTTAATTATAGAGAGAAGATACAAAGAGGATTCCCCTCATGTTCATCACATTAGCTTCACAAATTTGCTTCAAAAGCTCTTACAACAATGGTGGAATTCCCCGAAAATGGGTTAAATCAAAAGAGAAGAAAAGTTCTACCTAACTCTGCAAATCTATTTTTAAAAGAAGAGTGGAAGATGAATGAATGGTTGGTGAATTGGTTCAATGAATAGTTGGTGGTTCAATGAATAGTTGGTGTACAGTGAAAGCTATGTAAATAGCTATACTTTCTTGTGTACAAGTTTCCCCAAATGCCCTTGAGGCTTTTACATGCTTGGAGACCCTTTTACCCTTCATTAGATGACCTTTCCTGTGAAGAATTGACATTTAGCTGGTGTCAATCTGCGGAGCACCAAACTGTAGCTGGTTCAAAACAGTTTCCTGGAAGGGGGAACCGGCAGTTCCATAGGCGTTCAGCCGATGCCATTCCACCAACAGCTAGTTGAATAGCTGGTCTGGGCAGTAACTTCGGTGTTTCGCTCGCGTTTCTCCCTTCTGGATCCACATTTAGCCGATTTAAAGCATGTCTTTGCACTTCTTCTTGAGCTCAAATCTTCCATTATTTTTAGATCCTCTCTTTCATATGATAACTCTTCAAATTCCATCTCAAACTTCATGTGTTTTGCTCAATTTCATGCTTTCTCCACTCACGTGAAGTATTTTGCAAAGAATTCAAGAGAAAGGGCATAAAATCCACATAAACGACTCAAAAACTAGGCAAACACTCATGCTTAGGATCCTAATGAGTTGGTAAATTTCCAACTCATCACCCAACTACCCTTGAAATCAATGACACATGCTCTAAAAATATCCTCAAGAGTCTGAATTATCTCGTCAGCCTGACCATTTGTTTGTAGATGAAATGTTGTGCTATGCTTGACCTGAGTGCCATATCCCTTCTGAAACGATCTCCAAAACTGGGAGGTAAACTGAGTACCTCGATCTTATATGATGGAAAAGGGCACTCCATGCAATCGAACTAGCTCCCGAATATACACATAGCATAATCCTCTGTTGAATCGGTAGTTTTGACCAATAGAAAATGGGCTTTTTTAGTCAACCTATCTACAACCACCCAAATAGAGTCATAATGTCAACGAATATGAGGTAACCCTGTAATAAAGACCATATTGATTCCCTCCCACTTCCATCTAAGGATACTAACATCTTGAAGCACACCTCTGGGTCTTTGATGCTCAACCTTTACCTGTTGACAATTCAGACAATTAGCCATAAATTCTACTACATGCCTCTTCATACCGTTCCTCCAATATATTTCCCGTAGGTCATGGTAGATCTTGCTGGCACCTGGATGTATGGAATATCTGGAATTGCGAGCCTCATGCAACATCCGCTCCCTCAAGTCATCAACACCCTGTACACATAAACGACACTGATTTCATAGTACTCCATCTCCCCCTTGGGAGATAACCTTCACCTTCTGATTTTGAACAGATTCCTTCAATTTTACCAAAATAGGATCCTCGGCTTGTCTAGCTTTGACTTCGATCACCAAGGAAGATTCTGATCCATTCTGAACAATGATACCACCATCTGTCGAGTCAACAAGATGAACTCCAAGATGTGCAAATCGATGCACATCCTTCACTAACTCTTTCCCCTCATCATCTACATGGGTCACACTCTCCATAGAAAGCATGCTAAGAGCATCTGCCACCACATTAGCCTTGCCTAGATGTTAAAGGACACTCATATCATAATCTTTAAGAAGCTCCAACCACCTTCTTTGATGTAGATTTAGATCATTCTGAGTAAACATGTAATGTAGTCTTTTATGGTCCATTAACACATCCACATGGACCCTGTATAGATAGTGTCTCGAAATCTTCAAGGCAAATACTTCTGTTGCCAACTCAAGGTTGTGAGTCGAATAGTTCTTCTCATGGACTTTCAGCTGCCTAGAAGCATAGGCTATAACCTTACTGTGTTGCATTAACACACAACCAAGTACAATCCTTAATGCGTGAAAATACACCACAAACCCATTGGTAACCTCAGGTAAAGTAAATACTGGTGCTTAGGTGAGTCGAGTCTTCAACTCTTGGAAGCTCTTCTCACAGGCTTCCAACCATTGAAACTTCACTTTCTTCTGGGTCAACTTAGTCAATGCTGCTGCACTGGATGAAAATCCTTCTACAAACCTCCTGTAGTAACTAGCAAAGCACAAGGAACTCCGGATATCTGCAGGACTCAATGGTCTAGGCCAATTCTTCACTGCTTCTATCTTTTGAGAGTCCACCTGTACACCCACATAAGACACCACATGACCCAAAAATACTACAGAATTAAACAAAAACTCACACTTGCTGAATTTAGCGTACAACTGGCGATCCTTTAGTATCTGTAGCACCACCCTCAAATAAGCGACATTCTCCGTCTTGCTCCGAGAGTATATGAGAATTTCATCTATGAACACGATGAAGAACATATTCAAATATGGCTTGAACACCCTATTCATCAAATCCATAAATGCTACAAGAGCATTCATTAGTCCAAGTGACCATATCGAGTCCTGAAGGCTTTCTTCGGGATGTCACTTTCTCTAACCTTTAGCTGATGATACCTGGATCGGAGATCTATCTTTGAGAAACACTTGGAAACCTGAAGCTGGTAAAATACATCGTTAATTCTAGGGAGGGGATACCTATTCTTGACTGTGACCTTATTCAATTGCCAGTAATCAATGCACATCCAAAGGGAACCATCCTTCTTCTTAACAAAGAGAACTGGTGCACGGGGATTTTCTTGGTCTGATTAAACCCTTGTCTAAGAGATCCTTCAGCTATTTCTTCAAATCCTTTAGCTCAGTTGGAGCCCTTCTGTAAGGAGGATTTGATATATACTGCGTATCAACAAGAAGGTCAATACCGAAATTGATCTCCTGCTCGAGAGGAATTCCCAGTAAATCATCTGGAAATACTTATGGATATTCACACACTATAGGAACTAACTGAATAGTAAAGGTTTCGGATGTGGCATCCTTAACCCTAACAAGATTGTACATGCAACCTTTAGTGACATTTTCTTGGCCTTAAGGTAGGAGATAAAATGACCTACAGGTACAACTGAACTACACTTCAACTCTAGGATTAGCTCACCTGGGAATCGGAACTCTACCGCACAGGTTCTACAATTCACTGAGGTATAACATGCCTGTAGCCAATCCATGCCAAAGATAACATCAAAATCTATCATGGCTAGCTCTACTAAATTTTTTGAGGTGACTTTCTAAAGGACTGTGACAGAGCAATTTCTATATACCTGTCGAGCAATAACTAAATCACCAACTGGAGTAGAGAATGAGAATGGTTCTGATAGGATTTCAGGTCTGACTCTAAAAATACTAGCAACATAGGGCGTCAGAAAATATAAAGTAGCCCTTGGATCTAACAAAGCATATACGTCAAGTTGAAATACTCATAACATACCAGTCACCACGTTGGGTGAAGTCTCCGGCTCCTGTCGCGACGAGAGTGCATAGAACCTGTTCTGGTGTTTACTGCTAGTTGAACTAGTGGAAATACCCTACTAGAAAAGGCGTGCTACCAGAGCTGCTGAACTAGTGGCTGGGGTACAGACCCCACCATCGCCCAATCTAGCTGAAGGGCAATCTCTAAGTCTGTGTTCGGGTTTCACACTCGAAGAAAGCATTTGAACCAACCAAACACCACCCTGGGTCATTCTTTCCACACTTTGCACAGGCTAGAAAGGTGCGATCTTCTGTAGTGCTCCCTTGGCCTCTAGAGCCTAATTCCCTACCGCTTTGATCAGTTTGGGTCTGGTCGGCACACTGGATGATGATGGTACTGGAGCTAATGACCAATAATGGGACAGCTGACAATGTCCGCCCCCCGATCTCTACTGCAAGAACCCATAACTATCTTTCCTGGCCCTTTTGGCCTCTCTCTCTCTCTCAAATGCACTGCCTTAATCTGCTGGGCACACAAAACCAGTCAAGCAAAATTATTGCCCTGAAGAAGCATAGCGGTTCCACAATCCTTGACCTGGTAGTCCGCTACTCAATGCATTAACCTACTCACCCGAGGTCTACTATCAGCCACTAGCTCTGATGCATATTTGGAAAAATTGGTGAACTCCAAAGCATACTCCTGGACCATCTTATTATTCTTCCTCAGGTTCACGAATTCAGTTGCCTTGATTTCCCTAATCTCACGGGAAGAGAACCAATCCAAGAATGCAGTAAGAAACTCATCCCATTAAATGGGACCCACTCCAACTGCTCTGTTATCCTTCCACTATCTAAACCAGATATGTGCAACCCCTTTCAATTGATAAGAGGCTATGTCTGTGTGACGCCCCGAATCTATACCTTGGACGAGACACTGTTCTTCGAGTCACAAGTAACCCCAAGTCAACCTATGGTCTATCATAACACTATCATTCTGAGTAAATAAATAGCGGAAGCTTTGAAACAATATTATAAAACATTTTTTTAAAAGTACTAAATCATAAGTTTAATACAAGTGGAAGCAAAACTGAAAATCTGAAAACTCTGTCTGTGTTTGAAAGCCATCTATTTGATGAGCTACTAGGACAAGCCCCAGCTAACTCCAAATCTAATTGAAAGAAAATAAATCTGAAAGAAAATAATCCTCATCCCTAAAAAATAAGGACTCACAGATGATGCAGCTGAGAACTCTTGAAGGCGATGTGCTAGTGGGGATGAGACTGAGATCCTACAGCTATATCATAAAATGATACAACATAAAGGTATGCATCAGTACTTTGAATGTACTGAGTATGTAGGAGAAATCACACATAAGGAATAAAATAACTGCACTGGAAAGACATACAATGACGAACTGAAAATACTGAAACTAAATAATTGTGATATACTGAGAATGTCAAAATGACCATGTCTAATGGTAAAAGACATGCCCTAAATCTGAGATAGTAATCTAGAATATTGTACTAAACTAATATGACCTAGCTAATTTGAGACAGAACTGAGCTGACTAGTGGGAGAGTCTATAATCAACATATAACCACGCGAGCTAGACGTGGAGTCCAATGTATACACCCCATCGGTAGGACCCAATATACCTTTCCAGGGTATAAAAGCATGAACTGAGTGATCACGAGTCTGGGGCCATGTGGAAAATAGATATATCCTACTGGCAGTGTAGTTCTGGAACTTGAGTGCGCTGGAACCCCGGTCTGCTCGGTGCTAAGTACTACGCCCACTGGATAGTCCTAGATTGAATAATAAGCTGATAGCTTGATTCTGGAGCCCAAGAGTAAGTCAGGAATACCTATATGGAAGCACCCTGAAAGTCTTATCGAACCAGATTCTGTAACTGGGTTCTAAGACTGGTCAGTGCTGCTTATCTAAAAGCACATAATAGTCTAAAGAACAAACTGTAATCTGAAGCTAGGGTCCTAAGACTTGTCAAAGCTGCTTATCTGAAAGTTTCATGACCACCTAATGAACTAATAATATCTAATACTGAGTCTAATACTGATAATCGGGAGGTGCATAGGCACCTCAAGGATTAACTATAATAAAACTAATTAGCTGACATTTCTGAATAAAACTGAGTATTCAAACAATCAGACTGAAACTAAACAAATATGCATCTGCCTGAGATTTCAATACATATTAACAATATGGGAATCCCCAACACTAATAGAATCTAGGAATTTGGATAAGTAATCAATTATGCAAAACTCTAGTTTTTGTCACTAAAAAGCTAGCCGGAATTCACTTTATAGGGACAAGCGTGAATATAGTCAAAAAATGGTAGAAACATATCTACATTTAACAAGAATAATATTCCACAAGAATAGATGATATCTAGCTGACAACGAAATTCATATTGGATAACTCAGGGGCTAGAACTGATGGAGAAAATAGAAAAGATTTTGGGAACACAAAGAAAGAACTAATCCCTTGTTAAATTCCCACATACTGGATAAAGAATTTATGGATAAACTCCCTTGAGAATCGAAGAAGAAGTCGAATGCCCTAGCTCTGCTCTTATAGCTTCCTGACTATTTTCTACAACATTAGACTTTGAGGGGAGAAGTTGAATGAATGGGAAAAATGTAGTTCTACCCCTTTAACTCCCTCCTAAGTGTCTCCAAAATGATGGGGTTTTAAGATAAAGAGGCTAGGAAGTTACAAAAATAAACCTAGAATAAGATCTGGAAATCTGCCCGACAGGATCACACGGGCCATAAAATGGGCCTTTGGTCGAAACAACGGCCCGTTGGAACCAACCATTGTTCTTGGGTTCAAATATCATGTCACTAGAATGGGACAACGGGAGGATACCATGACTCATCGAGAAAACTAACGAGTAGATGGTACCTCTCATTGTCACTGGATGAGAAATCTGAGCACTAAAACAATAAGCAACATAATGTTTCGTTAGTAGGACAAACGGGTCGTTGCATCAACTCATTGTCAACACTGTTGGGGCCTGGGACTTGGTTATGGGTTGTAGTAATGACTCGTTCGTAGGAACCACGTGCCATTAGTTCCACTCGTTGCCTCTGGGAAAAGTTCGGCAGACCTCTGAACTGGGATCCAACGGACAACAAGATGGCTCGTTGTTTCTTCCAAAGGGTCGTCCTATGCCTCATTGTTTCTCCCAAGGGGAATCTGTTGAGTTGACAATGACTCAAACAACGGCTTGTTGGAGCTGACACGAACCATTATCTGGGTCATTCTGCAATAACATTTTCTGGTTTCTCCTGGTTTTTCTTACAAGGTCTAAGTTTGGTCTAGGAGAGCTCAGGGTGTTACAATATCTCCCCTTGGAATCATTCGTCTCGTATGTAGACTAAAACTACTAAAAATTGGGAGAAAAGAGCTGCAGCTCCCAATTTGAAGTTATAAGCTAGTTGCTGAAGGGGTAACTGACTCCAAACTGAGCTAACTATACTAACAGAGCTGAAGCAACTAGAATGCACATTGAAAATCTAAATAGAGTTGATGAGTACGAAACTGAACAAAGTATTGAGGAATTTAGTACCTGATGCCGGAACCGAACTGGAAGGGAATAAGTGAGGATATCTGGCCATCATGTCTGCTTCTGCTTCCCATATGGCTCCCTCAACTAGCTGGATCCTCCACAAAACATTCACCGAAGCGACCTCCTTGTATCTCAACTTACGAACCTGACGGTCAAGGATCTGAACTGGTACCTCTTCGCAAGAGAGACTGTCTTTTATTTCCACGTTGTCTAGTCACATAACTGAGGATGGATCACCGATGCACATCTTCAATAGTGACACATGGAAGACTGGGTGCATCGATGCTAACTCTGGAGGTAGTTCTAATTCATATGACAAACTGCCAATTCACTTCAGAATTCTGTAGGGTCGCACATATCTCTGATTGAGTTGTCCTTTCTTCCCAAATCTCATCAACCCTTTCATGAGCGAAATTTTTAGGTAAACCCAGTCATCCACTGCAAACTCTACTTCTCTGTTCCTCACATATGCATAAGATTTTTGACGGCTTTAGCTGTTTTTTACCTTTGCCTAATAAGTTGCACCTTTTGCATTACCTCGTGAACTGATTCTTACCCTATCAGAGTAGCTTCACCAACCTCAAACCACCCTACAGGAGATCTACACCTCCTACCATATAATGCCTCAAACGTGGTCATCTGGAAAGTGGAGTGGTAGTTGTTGTTGTATGTAAACTCAATGAGAGGCAAGTGGTCATTCAAACTGCCCTTGAAATCGATCTTGCACGCTCTCAACACATCTTCCATGGTCTATATAGTCCGCTCAGCTTGTCAATCTTTCTGCAGGTGAAAAGCTTTGCTGAGCTTGACCTGGGTACCGAGTCCCTTCTAAAATGACTTCTAGAAAAGAGAGGTGAACTGGATACCTCTATCTGAAATAATGGACAATGGCACTCCATGAAGTCAGACCAACTCTCAGATATAAAGCCTGGCATAATCCTCAGCTAAGTCTGTAGTTTTAATTAAGATGAAGTGTGCTGACTTAGTCATCCAGTCTACTATCACGTAGATTGAATCATATTGACAAAGAGTCCGAGGTGGACCTGTAATAAAATCCATATTCACTTCTTCCAACTTCCATGTTGGTATGTTGATATACTGAGTGTTATACCCAGTAGAATTCCCGGCACTTAGATGACCTATTCGCACGTTGGTTAAGCATATTTGAAGGCCATACGTGCTAGGGAAAGGCCCGGGAAAAGATCGGACGAGAAACCCGTCGAACCATCGCGGGAGGAGCCGAGGCAGAGCCCCTCTGCAATGGCAGCGTGTCACGGAGGTGAGGCCTCCGCGATGGCTCCGTGACACATTGCCCAGGTTCAGGCCCAAGTATATAAGCCCCCATTTCGGTTTAAAATCATTTCATCACTTAATAATTTCCAGAAAACGTAGTGAACAGAGGGAAAACGAAGGAAAATTATAAATTATCGTCCGATTACACTGCCAAACGCTGCCCAAACTCAAATTAATCCTAGATACCAAGGTATTTAGCAGTAGAGAGCATTTCTACGGAATTAGTTTCGCGAAATACGGCCGACGAATCGGCGAGCCACCGAACTAAAGTAAGTAGAATTGCTCTAAATTAATGTCTATGTGTTCCTAGTGAGAAGTGAATAGTTCTCCCTTCTGGGCCGATGAAAAATAGCGAGTTTTTGACCGTCCTTCGATAAGCCTAAGTTTAGGCTATAAACTATATCGAAAGTGACGTTGCCTTTTGAAATAAAGTTGTATTTAGTATTGATTGACGTATTTATGAATGCAGTTGGGAGGAAATAGTTGAAGTACCGGCCGAGCCTCGTCCGACGGACGAATAGTCGAAGATAAGGTATGTAAAGTTAAGTTTCCTCGGCAAGTTGAGTAACCTTGAAGCAGTATAGTAATTTACAGACCGGTAGCATGTTTAGAAATCGATTATTGTGTTATTTTGAATATTGGTGCAATATGAGAAGTCTTGGGTTGTAACGTGTACGATACCTATCCGTATGATATAGATTCGGGCGTAACTGGTTAAGATTGCCCAGTATATTCAGTATGTGATGTAATATGCCATGTTAAGATATTGTTGTGTTTAGCTGAAACCTCGCGAAGTAGTACAGTATCCGTGAAGCATTCCAGACATAGAATAATAACTAAATAAAGTTTAGAAAGCATGTTAGAAATAGGAAATCATGTTAATACAGAAACTCAGTAAACAGTATAGCTTTCAGTAGAAACACCTTCTTGTATAACCTTTGCCCAAGTACAGTTGACAGGAGGCTATATTCATATTTATACTTACCTGTCTCAGCATGTATCAGACACTTATAGATTGCTATTATTAGCTCAGTATGTGATTTATATGATACCTTACACCTGCTAGCCTTAACTTATGAGATACACAGACAGCATGACTAGTTGAGACCGTTGTATTGATTGGGGTTGGATTACCTAGCATCCCTGACCGCCCAGGGTTAATAGCTGTATCGACTCGTCCGCCAGAGGACGAGGATACGTCACTCTACGGAGTGATATGCCGTCCTGCAAGGGGACGAAGATGGGATGCCAGTTTCCCCATATTGTGCCTTGGTCGGCCCTTATACACCCCCGTCGAGCGGGTACGCCTGGGGTGTTGATTTTAGAGTCCTTCGGACTCAGGTACAGTTATAGTTAGGGGCTCAGCGAGCCCAAGTGCATACCCAGGGACCGGCAGGATGCTTACAGCCACTATAGGAGATGGGATGACCGGGGTAGGGGCATATATTCTGTGTTGATTGTACCTCCCGGCTTATGGGGGCCGGGTAAGGTTGTGTATGCCATGTTATGTTATGTATGTTGTGCTATGTTATATTAGACATGAGTAGGTTAGTAGTAGAATGATACGTCTCCAGATATGACACCTACTCCTCCCGGTATGATTGAGAACAGGTACGACTTACATCATCAGACAGATAATCTAGTTCTTCCTATTTCAGTTTTGACAGTTATAATATTTATTTCAGATATCTTTTTCAGTCATTGCTTTACATACTCAGTACCAGCGGTACTGACGCTCGGTGGGGCGCTGCATTACTTGCCTGCAGGTACTCTTAGACGAGCAGGCGATTCTACGTGACTCCCTGTCAGCGGTTGAGTATTCAGCTCCAATCATCCGAAGGCTGAATTCCAAAGGTGTAGTTCAGTTCCTTTTGTTGTATATAGTACGGGTAGGTCGGGGCCCTATCCCGATCAGTTTATTACTATTCCTAGAGGCTTGCAGTCTATATACATATTCCCTGTGGTCAGATGAGCCGGTCGTGTGAGGCCGTGCAGTTGTGTAGTTGTCTTTATTCTTTCTTTCTTTGTAATGGTCGTGTGGGGCCATAGTTTGCCAGTAGTGGTGACCTTGCCGGTCACGTAGCTTTTCAGTATGTCATGTTTGAGTTGCAGATAAGTAGACAGCATGGTGGCCTTGTCGGCCCGCATAGGTTCCCCTGAATTACTATGTTTCTGGTCAGCTGTTAGTACAGGTAAAGGAGGCTATAGGCCAATGGGCCGGGGGCTGTATTTACAGCCGTTATATAGCCCTTTGTTTCCAGAAATGTGAGTTAGAGCCAGCCAGGCGCCAGATGCGCCCAGGCTTAACAATCCAGCAGGTCAGGTCCTAGTAGGGCACCAGGTGCCAGTCATACCCCCCAAGGTGAGGTGTGACACTGAGTCATACCTCAAGGCCTCTGTAGTTCTAGTTTGACCTGCTAGTAGTTGGGGCACATAGCTACAAATTCTGCAATGTCTCTCATAATTCCGTTCCACCAGTAAATATCTTGTAAATCACGGTACATCTTTGTAGCACCTGGGTGGATGGAATATCTCGAATTGTGTTCTTCATCCACTATAAGCTATCTCAAATCAACCACATCCGTTATGCACAACCTACCCTGGTATGCGTTGTCTGGTTCGTTCTACAATAAATTTTTTTGGTTTCCCCTGGTTTTTCATGCAAGGTATGAGTTTGGTCTAGGAAAGTTTTGAGGTGTTATAGTCTGCGCACTCCTCCCCTATCACCCCCATAATCTTGGTGATCTTCGGAATCTCATCAAAAAACTCATGTAGATCCTCGTCCACATTTGATCCGTGGAACTTCGAAGGGTTTATCTTGAGAAAGTCTCTGACTTTTTCCGCTGCCGCATTCCCATTTTGCGAAACATGTGCTACTGCCTGCTGCTTGACCTGAGCGGTCAATGCCTATGCAATAATATGGATGCCTTCCCTAAACTTTGCATGGGCAACCTACTCAGGCACATGATCCGCAGGGGCTGGTAGGGCCTGCTGGTGCCCATCTCCATTGCAATTGTAATGATGATTTCCATTTTTATTCATTCTCCTATTAACTCAACGAGGAGACATAATTCTGCAAACGCGTATAACACGAGTTAGGAGGATAGATATAAATTTCATTGCACACATAGATCATGAAAGAAGGGAAGTTTCCTCAAACATTTCTTAGCCTCTTCATCATAAGGGTGGCGTGATTCACACCTATGAAAAATTATATACTTAACATGGCTTTCGGACACTCTAGGACACTTAAAACCTAAGGCTCTAATACCATGTTTGTCATGACCTAAACATAGGTCCGGATAGAGACACGGGACAAGGAACTCCGAGAGGTTCCAAGTCGACCCATGGCATGAACATTGTAGCTAACAACATACAACAAGCAGAAACTAAAATAATAAAACATACTTAAGTAGAATTCTGCATACATAATAATGTAAAACTGAATCAACACTGACAAGTTAATTTTCTACATATTGTTTGGAAAGCCTCTAACATAACTGATGAGCTGATGGGACAGCATCCCTAACTAGCTCGACAAAAGTCTGTAACTGAAATAACATAACAATGGATAACTGAATGTCCTCGAAAGATGAGCACTCACCAATGCTGACTAAAGCAGGTCTTAGAGGAAAGCTGGACTAATGATGCGACTAAGTCTGATCCCTCAGACCTGTATCGTGAAATGATACAACATAGAGTATGTGTTCAGTACTTGGAATTTACTGCGTATACAACGTAAGTAAAAATGGATAGTTAAAATACATAAGAGTTCATAAGAGTAGGACAACATGGTCATGTAGTAAATATCATAATGTAAACATAGAGGCTCAAGGTTTTCAAACCATTTATAATCCAATCATAGTCATAGTCATAAGAGAAACTTTATAAATCATAACTTGAGCAAAGGTAACATAAACATGACAATTCATAAATCATGAGAAATAGTAGGAGATTCTTATAACCGTCATACCCTATATGATACACGAGGCTATGTTGGCACATTGTTTTGAGACACGGGGTATGCTTGGACCCAGGTCTACTCGATGTCAAATACTACTCCCAAAACATATATAGTGTTCATATCATAGCAGGGAAAACATACATGAGATTCATGGGCTAGTTTAAATCATGATAATCATAAACATGCTTGAAATACATGAACTAGACATGAAATAGGACCCGTGAGTTGGCCATAATTATGATGCTAAAAATCATAAAAGAACATGCATACATGAGGAGAACAATATACTTGAAATTCATAAATTCATAAGGAGTACTTGTAGGGATTTGTATCATAAATCATAAATAATAATTTAGGCCTAGGAGAATCATAATCATAATAGAATCATAAACTTTGATTTTCATGAAGCTTGCTTAATTGGGCATAATTTGATTAAATATTTGAAACTATAAAATAATAACCGAAATAGGTATAAAATCTGCCCATAGATCTTAAACATGATTTGATACATGAAGGGAAAATCACGCCCCACCTTGGGAGGCATGACTGGCACCTAGTTCCTTACTGGGATCTGATTGACCTTGCTAGGCTTATGCATGTCTAGTGCATGTCTGCAACTCAACTCAAGTAAATAACGAGCTACATCTCAATTGTAAACATAGACCTCGGTTGACAAGGCTAACCAATAGTAGACAACAAAAGGGATCCAATGTGGGCTGACAAGACCACAATGTTGTATAGTTATAACATAAATGAGAACCAGCCACTATACTAGGCCCCACATGGTCAAAATATGAAATATAACTATTTTACGCCCCGCATGACCAACAACACTAACTAACTAATGACTATAGTCTGCAAGCCTCTAAGAGTACAAATAGTGGTCGGGACAGGGCTCCAGCCTACCCAAATGCTATACAACTGAAAGATTGTAACCTCTACAACATGGCAACTCCAAATGAAGGGAGCTAGCCAAACTGCTGACTCTGAACAACTGTTACTGAAGAGCTTGAACTTTGTATATCAAAACCTGCACGTTAGTAATGTAGTTCCCGGGGATGGGTGTCAATACAATATGTACTGAATATGTAAGGTATTAAGTAAGTTGTTAAAGACTGAAAAAAAATAGAGAGAAGGGGTAGAAAGATTAACCTATAAATTGGCTTATTCATAATTTGCATCTAGAAAAACACTACATGTGTATGAGCTACGACTGTATAATCATATATTCATAAGATATAGCTAGCAGACAAAAATAAAAACAAAAACCTATCCTGGCCCCCATAAGCTTGCAAGGTACAAGCAACATAGAAATAACCTACCGGGCCACAAGCCCTGGCAAGTACACCTCAATCTATATACCTCTATCCATGTTTCTATGACTCTATTGGTGCTATAGCCAACCTACCTGTCTCCCTGGGTCAACAACTAAGTCCTCTTGGATCCTTATCTGTAGCAGTGTTTGAGTCACCAAGTTCGACGGGGATGTATTGCCGATGCGGTATAGAAATAATAGTCCAGCCTTAAAATAAACTGTATAGGGCCTTTGGGCCTCATTTTTGTCCCTTTGAATGACATATCTCTCCTTGGAGCGATCTCATATAGCCTTTGACTGGCGACGACATAGCTATTAACCCTGGGATGGTCACGAAAGGCTCATAAGTGTGGGCAACTCCACCCGAGGTGCTATAGTGAAGTCTCAATCTAGCCACTTAAAAGGCGTATTTGGCCTTCAGGGCTTAACGCCACTGCTGCTCGCCCCTAAAATTATCTATATGGCTGCTAGCAGGCACACTACATGCACCTGTATCTGATCAGAGGATCCTGGTGGTGATCGTAATTTCTAACGGTCCAGACCAAGTAGGGCGAGACCCAGAGTGGCCTAATAATACTATGAATGTCCTGTTCGGGCAACATAAAATCACAAGCAACTGGGTCGCAGACGACGAATTACTTAGTCCCTTTACTTATAACGGTTGTAGGACTGCTACTGAGCAGACATGCTTTTGAGTGATAGGTCTCTAATCCCCCGTAGGTACCCTACTAAATTCTTAGCCTGAGGGTAATGTTGTACTAATATGGTTCTAGTCCTTTAGACCTTAACTTTCCCTACTTGGATCTTACATGACTCCTCTAGATGATTCCTAACCTTGAAGTCAAGTTTACACGGACTTAGCCAGTCACAGCAACCTGTGCCTAAGTATCTCATAGGAGAAGGCTGGGGCATTGGCCTCGCCTCCAACCACTAATAAGGTTCCGTTCCTTAGGGTACCCACAGGTCTATTTTTCCTGATCGACTGGTTGTGGATTTCTTGTCAACCTGTGTGACGATTACTAAGTCAACTGGAACTGAAAATCACTAGTAGTAGCTAACTAGATGGCAGGCATCACTAGACAACCCTAGTGCTGCTGACTCTAAAGTATGGCCATCCTATCTAATTTTCTAGACCTAGGGTGGGAGGGTATGCCAATAGCTTCTGGGCGTGCTTTACTGACAAAACAGGCGCCCGACTAGTAGTTATATTGTCTAGCTGCGGCTATGCAGTTCCACTTAGTAACGCAGTTCCAATAACTATCCACAAGCTTCTAAGGTCTAGGCATGACAATAAAACATACAATTCTACTAATACAATGAACTGGAGAATAGAAGAGTTTCTATGATGCTTCTAACATGTATCACACTTAACATGTTCTTTTCCCGACAAGGTACATTGTGGTATAATCTATATACGTGTTCAAGTAGCCAACCACAACATATATATTCATTGTCTACCAACAACAACTGATCATTACATATTTAATCACAATCTACTGATAGCAATTACTTGCAACATATGGGACCGTTATTTCCATTCAAGAACATAAGTCGTATCACTATACAATGAGAATAACTTGCCGAGGGAAAAGCCTTACATACCTTGATTGTCGATTCCCGATTAATTGGCGAGTTTCAAGTTGCAATCGATGCTTCTCTCCAACTGTAACCTTTATTCTAAGTGAATAGGACTAATTTCAATACTAATATCAATAAAAAGCGATAACTTTTGTTAACAATAGTAACTATTATTCAACTCCGTATAACTCAGTCGAAAATCTATAATTTTCCAAGGGTTCAGACGGGAAAAATGCTTACTTGATACCTGTATAGGAATCAATGAGGAGCAATTCTAAAAGCTTCTACTTGACGGAGTTCTGATTTTCCGGGCGTATGTTGAGAAAATAACTCCGTAGTAATACCACCTTCATGCTTAGAACATGATCCCTAAAGTTAATTAGAGTTTGGATCGTGTTTAATAGAGTAATCGGATGAAAAACTATTGAATTTTGCGTATCCTCTTACTTCTGGCTGAATGTGAAATGTTGTAAAATGATTCAACAAAGTGAAGGGGCCTTTATATATATGCCTTGGGGATGGACTGGGGGCGCCTCACACTAGCCATCGCGGCAACCCAGTGTCGCGCTGTGCTGGCCAGGTGCACTGCTGGCTGGCACGTCGTGCTAGCCCTATGAGCGGTGGCCCTGTATGACCCCACTTCTGAGGCTTTTTCTACATGCATCAAGCTCTTCTTTATTCGTCACAAATCCATGCGTACGCTCCCTAATACTTAACTTTTACGGGGTGTAACATCCTCCTCCCCTTAGGAACATTCGAGGACGAATGTCATTCTCAGGTTAACTCTCTTACCCATGATTTAGGAAAATTTCAACTGAGTCTCCTCTATAATATGGACTATCCGGAAACCTGAAACACAGAAAAGTCCAACATAGGCATCTCGCAGGATGCTATACAACCATTACGCAATAAAAAATGGGGTAGCTAAACAACAATACTGATAACATAAGCACTAAAATAACTGCTGAGCAACAACCTCACCTTAACGATATAATCTAGATCAATGCTGGGACAAGTGAGGATATTTAGACTTCATATCATCCTCAGCTTCCTAGGCCATCTCTTCTTTATTCATTTTCGTCAATAATACTTTAATAGAGGCTATATCTTTTGTTCTCACCCTACGAACCAGCTGATATAATATGGCTACTGGAACCTCTTCGTAGGCTATCTCTTCAGTAACCTGAGCATCTTCAACTAGCACAACTCGGGACGGGTCCGCTATACACTTTCGCAGCATTGACACGTGAAAGACTAGGTGTACAGATTCTAGCTCTGGAGAAAGTACCAGCACATATGCCACCATGCTTGTCCTCCGAAGGATATGATACATGCCAATGAATTTAGGGCTAAGCTTTCCCTTTTAATGAAATCTCGTAATGCCCTTCTTTGGAGAAGTTTCTAGAAATACAAAATTGCTGCTTCAACCCTTAGCTTCCTACGTCGTACATTAGGGTAGGACTTCTAATGACCCTGGGCTATCGGTACCTATTTTTTTTAACTTTAACTTTTCAGTCTGCTTGTTTGGTTCAACTTCCTCTAATTTACATTAGGGGGCTTCCACTTCCACTCATAATAGACCCCCGACATTTGAGTTGTATGCTTTTCTTAGCCATTTGTTTGGAGACGAGGAGTCTTACTCAACTTAATATGCATCCCAATTTGTTGTAGAAGCCTTTCTAAAATCTAGCTGTACATTGTGCCCCTCTGTCAGAGTTTATTGTATACTTGGGCTCCACGTAACCAAACTACTTCTTAAATATTTAACTCAACATAGCCTTTAGTTGAAATATAATTTCATAAAGAAAGACATAAGTCGACCTTGTTAGCCTTACCATACTAACTCAAATGAGGTCAATTTATACCTGGTATGAGGTAATCCTATAACTATATTCATATATGTTACTTTCCACTTCCTTACAGGTACAATTACCTCTTGAATTGGCTTGCTCCGTTCTTGCTATCTAGCCTCCCCTGGCTGGTCATTGGAGACTTATGCTACGACTCAACGATATCTCCCCTCTTCCCATGCCATCTTCCCATGCCATCCGTAGGTCTCTCTTTACGAACTAATGCGTTTTCATTAATCTCTGGGTGGAGGGGATAATGAACATGGTGCGCCTTCGCCATAGACTGCTAATGAAGTTCTGCCACCTTTGAAGCACAGAGTCAACCTATGGGTCTTATAACTCTATCCCTTATTCTTTCAAAGGCCAATAACTTCCTACTAGGCCTTATATCTAGGTTGTACTAGGTTAGAGTCTCTGTGTTGGAACTCCTTTACATCTTGAACTGGTGGGGATACTACAGCATTGTAGGTTATAACCTTACTATCTTTTAATTCTTGGTCCGATTCTTATTTCTCAATATTCAACAGTGGACCCATTTTTTTGTTAATTTACTTGAACCTGGAGGTGATTCCTTTTCCCTCTAAAGTTAGATACTCGTGCCTTTCCCTTTTCTCCCCTAGGCTAAGACCTAGAGTTCATTCCTTTTGCCCCATACTATCAAGATACTACTGACCAAGTCTATCGACTTGCATCATTCTAACCCGCTCCCATGCCAATTTTGTTTATATGACCTCCTTGTCCTTTGACATGAAAAACCAGGGCCATAGCCATTACCTTGGGGATATGCCCTATTGTCCTTAGCATACTGCGCCTGGAATCATCCTTTTTCTGATCGATGTTTTACTATTGTTGGAGGTTTATCGCTGATGGATTCTCTCACACGCACTTGAGTGCTACTGGCAATCTGGTCTGCCCTCCTGGTTTACTACTATGAGGGACTAGGTAACTTTATAAATACTAGGGGCTTTAACAACTTTCTAAACTTTCTCGAAGTCAACAATTCTCGCCCTCCTTTACTCTTTATTCTGGCGACATGGCAATGCTACCCACGATTTCTGTTGTACTGAAAGAATAAGCTGGGAGGTGGGAAGTAAACCTATCATTCTATACCAGGGCTATGGCGCAAATTTCAATAACTTTAAAGGCTGAGGTATAAACCTTGCATGATCCTTTATATGTTTCAGGTGGTCCAACCGTAACTCTTTCTCCTGTCCAATTCTACATATCTAATAGGTAAGCCAACTCATACGTATACTATTCTAAGGTACTATTTCAAAGTTGCTGAAGGAATCGGGGATGAAGGTGACATATCTATTGCATTAGGAAGTTCCCGGTGCCTCGGGAGGATGATGGTGAAATGTAAAAGACATCCGCTTCCACCCTTAGGCTAACCGTCTCCCAATTGTGGCACTTCACTGGTACCTCCTCCTACTGTTGTAGTCATCTTGCGGCTGGATGGAGTCTGTCTTATAAAGAATGTTATTCTGGACAGACATAACAATGAAAGCATCGGGGCTCAACCCTATACAACTCCATTTTATAACACGATCTGGGAAGAAGGAGGGGTGACCATACTATTATTCCTCGTAGCGTCCTACTTATAAAATATGGTGAACAACATATTTATAAACAGTACTCTACTTGGCACGGCTTGCAAACTCCTTGAGATACGACCTGCTCTGATACCAAGTTTGTCATGCTCCACCTTGGGAGGCATAACTGGCACCTAGTGCCATACTGGGATCTGACAGACCTGGTTGGGCTTATGCACGTCTAGTGCATGCCTGCAACTCAACTCAAGAAAACAACGAGCTATATATCAGTTGTAAACACAGTCCCCAGCCAACAAGACCGAATAGCCACCTGTAAATAAAAATAGCTAACCAATAGTAGGCAACAAAAGAGATCCTATACGGGTCGACAAGACCACCATGCTATCTAGTTATAACAGAAATGAGAACAAGGCACTATACAAGGCCCCACATGGCCAACATACGAAACATAACAAATTTAGGCCCCGTACGACCAACAACTCTAACTAACTGACAACTGTAGTCAGCAAGCCTCTATGAGTATAAATAGTGGTCGGGACAGGGCCCCAGCCAACCCAAATGCTATACAACTAAAAGACTATAACCTTTACAACCTGGCAACTCCGAATGAAGGGAGCTGGCCAAACTGTTGACTTTGAAAAACTACTACTGAAGAGCTTGAACTCTGTCTATCTAAACCTGCATGTAAGTAATGCAGCACCCGAGGATAGGCGTCAGTACAATATGTACCGAATATGTAAGGCAGTAAGTATGCTATTAAAGAATGAAAGTAAATAGAAAGAAGGAGCAGAAAGATTAATCTATAAGGTGGCTTATTCGTAATCTGCATCTAGAAAACCACTACACGTATATGAGCTATGACTTTACAATCATATATTCATAAGCTATAGCTACCAGATAAGGATACAAACAAGAACCTAACCTAGCCCCCATAAGCTTGGAAGGTATAAGCAACACAGAAATAACCTACCGGGACCCCCATAAGCCATGACAAGTACACCTCAATTTATATACCCCTATCTAGGTTTCTATGACTCCACTGGTGCTATAGCCAACCTAACTGTCCCCATGGGTCTGCAACTGAGCCCATTTGGCTCCTGATCTATTGATGTGTCTGCGTCTAGTGGACTCCTGATAACTGCACCCTGGGCACTAGGCTCGACGGGGGTGTACTGCCGATTCAGCATAGAAATCATAGTCCAGCCATAGAATGGACAGTATAAGGCCCTTGGGCCACATCATCATCCCTTGAGACGACATATCGCTCCTTGGAGAAATGTCATATAGCTCCTGGCGGGCGGTGACACAGCTATTAACCCTAGGGTGGTCACGAAAGGCTCCTAAGTGAGGGTAACTCCACCTGAGGTAGTATACTGAGGTCTCAATCAAGCCACTCAAAAGGCGTATTTGACATTCTAGGCCTAATGTGACCGCTGCTCGCCACTAGAATAATCTATATGGTTGCTAGCAGGCACACCCCGTGCATATGTATCTAATCAGAGGATCCTGGTGGTGATCACAATCTCTACGGTCTAGACTGAGTAGGGTGAGATCTGGAGTGGCCTAATAATACTCTAAATGTCCTGTTCGGGCAACTATACCTCACAGGCAACTGTAGGGTCGTAGACGAACAATTACTTAGTCCTTTTACTTAGAACGACTGTAGGACTGCTACTGACCGGACATGCTTTTGAGCGATCGGTCTCTAATTGCCCGCAGGTACCCAACTGAAATTCTTAGCCTGAGGGTAATACTGTATTAACATGGTTCTAGTCCTTTAGACCTTAACTGGGCCTGCTCGGATCTTACATGACTTCTCTAGATGATTCCTAACCTTGAAGTCAAGTTTACACAGACTTATCCATTCACGACAACCTTTACCAGAGTATCTCATAGGAGCAAGCTTGGGCGTTGGCCCCGCCTCCCTCTATTGATAAGGTCCCCTTCCTTAGGGTACTAATGGGTCTATTTGACCTGATCGACTAGGATGGCTTTCTAAGCAACCTTTATGACAATTAGTATTTCAACTAGAACTGACAATCACTAGTCATAGCAAAATAGATGGTAGGATGCCACTAGGTTCACTAGACAACCCTAGTGCTGCTGACTCTAAAGTATGGCCATCCTATCTAAATTTCTCACCCTGGGGTGGTAGGGAACGCCAATGGCCTCAGGGCATGCTTTACTGACAAAACAGGCACCCGACTAGTAGCTATATCGTCTAGCCGTGCCTATGCGATTCGACTTACTAACTCAGGTCCAATAGCTATCCACAAGCTTCTAAGGTCTAGGCCTAACGATAAAACATACAATTCTACTAATACAATGAACTAGAGAATAGAAGAGTTTCTATTATGCTTCTAGCGTGTATCACATTTAACATGTTCTTTTCCCAACAAGGGACACTGCGGTATAATCTATATACATTTTCTAGCATCTAACCACAACATATATATTCATAGTCGACCAACAACAGCTGAAAACAACATTTCAAATCACAATCTACTTATAGCAATTACTGGCAACATATGGGACCGTTATTTCCATTCAAAAAGATAAGTCGTATCACTATATGAGGAGAATAACCTGCCGAGGGATAAGCCTTACATACCTTGATTATCGATTCCCGATTAACTGGCGAGTTTCATCTTGCAATCGACGCTTCTCTCCAACTATAACCTTTATGATCAGAGAATAGGACTAATTTCAATACTAATTTCGATAAAGAGAGTTAACTTTTGTTATCAATACTAACTATAATGCAACTTCGTATAACTCAGTTGAAAACCTATAATTTTCTAAGGGTTAAGAAGGGAGAAATGCTTACTTGATGGCTGTGACTATATAGGAATTAATTAGGAGCAATTCTGACAGCTTCTACTCGACGGAGTTCTAATTTTCCAGACGTATTTTGAGAAAATAACTCCGTAGTAATGCTCCTTTAGGCTTAGAACTCGATACCTAAAATGAATTGGAGTTTGGATCGTGTTTAATAGCATAATCGGATAAAAAACTATTGAATTTTGCGTATTCTCTTACTTCTGGACGAATGTGAAATGTTGGAAAATGATTCAACAAAGTGAACGCGCCTTTATATATATGCTTTGGCGGTGGAATGGGGGCACCCACGGCAACCCAATGTTGCGCCGCGCTGGCCAGTGCGCTGCTGGTTGGCACGTCGTGCTGGCCCTATGCATGCTGGCCTTGTCCGACCCCGCTTCCGAGGCTTTTTCTATAGGCGCCAAGATATTCTTTATTCGTCAAAAATCCATGCGTACACTCACTAATCGTTAACTTTTATGGGGTGTAACAGAGAATCGACCCATAGATAGATCATAAAGAATTTCACAAAATTAGGATTAAACCCCATAAGTTCATGAACATTAATCTAGAATTTAAATTCATAGAATTGAGAAGAATTTTGAGCATGAGAGTGAAAGGAACTCTCATTAAAAGCCCTACATACCTAGGCAAATCTGATTTACACTCCCTTTTGAAAGCCCAAAGGAAATTAGAGAAAATTTGTGGAATTCCTCAAGCTTGATCTCCAATAAAGAACTCTAAACTTCCATGAATGGAATGGTAAGACTTAGGATAGGTTAAGAAACCTTAAAAACTTTCTAATTGTGCTTAAAACAACGTAGTTTAGGAACTTAAATCTTAGGAATTATGAAAATACCCTTAATGAAAAGTCTGAAAATTTAACACAGCTAGTGACCACGAGTTGTCCCATGAAGTAACGACTCGTGGTCACCTCTTTTGGTCACCACTGTTTCTTCCCACATCATCTCTGAATCTTACCACTTTTTGCATATCACAACTACACTACGACTCATACTGTCTGTCGTGGCATCACCCCCTTCAACTGCAAAATCTTTACCACAACTCCCATCACGACTCATTTTTCCTTTCCATGAGTCGTGATATTACCCATGACTTCATCTCCCCCATAACACTGACCATGACTTGTACCCTCATACCACAAATCATGGTGTGACTCATGGTCAAAACCCTAGACTCCAAGTCTTCGTGATGACTCCTCCAATGACTCGTTACTCCTTTCCGCAATTCGTACTACGAGGAATTTACGGGGTATTATAGATAATCCAACTATTTAATAATTGTGGAGTGTGAGTCCATAAGTTAACTAATATTTGAGAGGTCACTCTTCATCTCCTTAACTCTAGAGTCAGAAGAATCAACTTTTTTCATGACCTTGGCCAGCATTTCTTTCATCTTAGAACTTCCTCCATCATTACTTTTTTGCTCATAATTCCTAGGGGTACATGTAAATCTCTACGATCATTCCTGTAGCTTTCTTTGTTCTTCTAATTTCCCTATTCTCGATCTCTGTAATGAGCTCTGCCATAATAGTTGTCCTTCGGATAGTTCCAACCTCGGTTTCCTTTACCACTGGCTTGGAAACCCCCGTGTTATTTAGATACCTAGCTTCTTCCTTAGAGTATGATTAATGATCTTCTTCTCTAGCAGCCTTACCCACAACATGAACATTCTCAGCACCTCCTACAAGCAAATGATTAGTAATCAACTCCATCTCTCTTCTCTTCCTTCCGGCGCTGCTCTGTAGTTAACCCAACTGAATATGTGTTACCAGAGGCTTTAGAATCTCTAGAATTCCATGCCCTATTAGTATTTGTGACTCTGTCCAATATAGATTCTACTCTGTGTATGTTCATGACATGAACGACCCTCCAGTCACAATGTTAGCCATTGTCTTAGTTGCCGATTTAGAGACCTGTAAAAAGTCTCCATCAGATGCTCATCAGATAATGTTTGATTGCACTGCTTTAGTTTCTTGTAGAATTGCAGCCATGCTTTATGCAATGCCTCACTGGGTAGATGCCTGAAATTATTTATCTCATCTCTCAGCTACAACATTCTAGGTGGAAAGAATCTCTCCAGGAATGCATCATTCAACACTTTCTAATTCATGATCGAGTCATATGGAAACTCATTCAACCACATTGTTGCCTCCCAGATAAAGATAATGGAAACAACCTCAATCAAATAGAATTTTTACTCACTCCTAAACTCAAAAGACTTGTAGATTCCTAGAAGTTCATCAGATGCAAATTAGATGCAATTTAGGATCATCACCAGCTATTCCTATAAATAAGCCCTTCAAGTTCAACAACTTGATCATAGTACTTGTGATGTTGAACTCAACTCTTAGAGCTAATGGTTGTCCCCTAGCTCTCTAAGGCTGGCGACGATTTCCAGGGGCTATATTCTCCACACTTTGTTCATTCAGCTCCTCCTTAACAACATAATCATCTTCATTGTTAGGTGCATCTTGATTGTTTCCCCTAGCCTAAGCATTAGCAAGTTGTTGTAACCTTGCTGCCTCATGCTCTTATGCATAGCTCTCACCAAAGTTCTCTAGAGTTCATGATTTTAAGGATTTAATTGTTCGCCCTGACTTTTGGGTACTTCGCATGCGCTGACCTGTATCCTATATAAATATAAACAACAAATAAAAGTAAAACTAGGAAATAAGACTAAGTGTCAAAAAGGCACACTTGACTTAATCTAAACCTTACTCCCCGACAACGGTGCCAAAATTTGATACCCCCAAACTACACCTCTATGATAGGAAGTATAACATGATTGTTGTAAAATAAAGAACCTAACAAGGTTGGGATTGAATCCCACAGGGAATATGGTGAAAACTCAGTCATATGTGATTTACTTTTATTAAATTAATTCCATAAAGACGGTGGTTTGGGAAATTTGTTTATGCTACAATATCAGTCTAAAGCAACAGATATCAAACAATGTGTGTAGGTTGTTGTGTAAGCTTCAATATCAGTCTAAAAGCAACAGATAACAGTCCCAATTTCAATATTAGACATATATCGCTCTTATATTATCAAACTAAGAGTGATGAACAATGAATATTAATAATTAACCTAAGTTGATTTATCTTACTACCACATTAATCATAAGATAAGGTTTTACACCTTGAATTTATTATCACTTCTTTTTCTAGATTTACACGTCTTACTCAAGAAAATCAAAGATAGGGTTTATTCTAATATTTGCAAACATTTGACATCATTCAAAATGAAAAAAGTGAGAATTCACACGATTACACCAAACTAAACCATACAACAATCACCATAACTATGTTAATCTACCATGAATCACACAACCCAAGTAATTGAACTTAGCCACACATGGTAGTTGAAATCACAACAATGATTATATTCATCAAACAAGATTCAACTTACAAAGAAAATCTGAAACCTTGATTGCAATACCACTATAACGATAATATCTCCTTAAGAAGATTTAAAAATAATGTAAAAAGTCAATATATTTCTCTCCAAGAGTCTAATCCTAAAACTAAACCTAGTAGCTACTATTTATAGCCTAGGGTAGTTTAAAATTATACTTCAAAATTGGAGTCCCGCTTCTCGTGTGACACCTAAATTGACGCTCTGTCGACAAGGTGACAGCCCGTCACTTGGGCCTTCACCCTTATCAAATGAATACCTCATTCTACACCGTAGGTGAGGCTAAATCTTGACAGCCCATCATCTAGTTGACAATCCGTCACTATGGTCATCAAAACACTCTCTTCTTGTTTAGCTGCTATTTAAGCTTGATGGTAGAATTGATACTCTATCACCAGGTTGACAAGCAGTTAGATTGGCCATCACTTTTCATTGCTTGATATGATGATCTATTTAAGCCTGATGTTTTAATTTGAAATGCCCCAGAAACTCAAAGGCTAGACCTGAGACTTAAAATAGAGAAAACTAGAAAAAATCTGCACCAAGTCACAGAACGAGTCGTTCTATGAACCGTTGGGAGTGACAACGAGACGTTAAGTGACTCGTGTGAGAGCTGGGAACTTATTTTGAAATTTTGGTGGTTGAGATGACCACGAGTTGTGATCCACCCCACGAGTCGTAAGATTACCCATGGTCAAGGATAGTGTGAAAGCCAAGGAAAATATGAGCAGTGAACTTCACGTATTTGTCACCACGAGCCGTGGTCCAAGACATGATTAGTTATGTGACCCATGGTTCAAAATAGATGGGAGAGTATGTGTGTTGGCAGTGTAGTTGACGAGTGGGTCACCATGAGTCGTGATATCCCTCGTGGTGACCAATAGGGTATTCTGGGCAGTGGACCCAATGACCGTCACCGCGAATGGTGGTCATTAGGAACGAGTCGTAGGGTCCCCCGTGGGGAATAGCAGTTAGTTTTCCCTGTGAATTTCCTAGGGTCTTTCAGTAATTTTCTACCTTCCTAAACTTGAAACTACATCATTTTAGACATAATTTTAGACTTATTAGTGGGGTTAAATGGTTTTTTTTCTCATTCCCCACTCAAATCTTCAGAAAAGTATATCCTAGAAAGTTTATCTCAAAGTATTTCAGAGCATGAACTAGGGTAGACCTTTTTTCCTCGATTCTCAAGGATAATCTTTGGGCTTCTTCTTCAGGTATGTTGGATTTCAACAAGGGGATAGTTCTTCCCTTGTGTCCCCTAAAACTCTTCTCAAAATTTTTTATGAATCTTAACCCTAAGCTTTCGAAGGCAAAGAGATTATATATAAATTTTCTTTGAATTCGCATAAAATGATATCCATGATTATTTGTAGACATTATTTCCATCAATTCATGAGTAAATTGATATTATTTCTACAAATGTAAATCCTAGCCCTGCATATTTTCGAATTTTGAGAAATCCTTGATAATGTCTTGTTTAAGTCGTGTAGAATCATCTTGTATGCTAATTATGGGTATTCTCCCACCAACTAATGGTAGTATTGGTGCTTATCTCTATGCATCGACTTCATCCCTATTTCTTGAGGGTAGAATAGTCTTGAAATTCATGATTGAGATGATAAACCTTTGAATTTTCTTGACTATACTAGTGAATTGAACTCCCTTACTATTTTACATGCTAAATTCTCAGTCCGTTGATTAGTTTGACTATAGAACTTCCTGAGTTGTCAGTATCACCTCCCAATTATCAAAATCAGATTCAGAATCCAGTTTATTGGTCCACTAGGAGGTCATGACACTTTAGACATATAGTTCTGACTATTCTTAGGACCCATGTTCAGATTTCAGTTTGTTCTGAGATGATTACGATTCTTCCCGATAAACAGCTCTGACGTGTCTACAACCCAGTTTAAGAATCTGGTCCGTTAAGACTCTTGGAGTACTTTCAGACACGTATCCCTAACTACTCTTACGCTCCGATTTTGAGGTATCAGCCTAGTATTTAGTTTAGGAATATCCAGTGGGAGTAGAACTTAGCACCGAGCAGACCAGGGTTCCAGCGCCCCCACGTTCCCAGAACTACGTTACCAGTGTAGGTTTCAGTATTTAATGGCCTAATTGGCCTCAAAATTTTATGATCACCAAGTTCATGCCTTTATACCATAGAAAGTTATATTGCTTCCTTCCGGTGGGATATATACATCGGACTCCACATCTAGCTCACACGGTTACATGTCGGTTATAGACTCTCCCACTAGTCAGTTCAGTATAGTCTCAGTCCAGTTTAGTTTAGATTAGTAATCCAGACTCAGAACGTGCTTTGACCATCAGACATGGTCTTCTAGACCACCTCAGTATTGCAGTTCTTCAGTTTATTAGCTTTAGTTAGTCTTTGCATGTCTTCCAGTTCAACATTTCTTTTATTATTCATTTTGTTGTATTATTTTCCTCTAACTTACTTAGTACATTCAAAGTACCAACGCATATTTTTATGTTGTATCGTTTTATGATGTAGCTACAAGATCATAGTCCCAACCCCATTAGCAGACCGTATACCGAAGAGCTCAGCTATCCAGTTTGTGAGCCCTCATCCTTTGAGGATGAAGATTACTTGCTTTAGTTATGATTTCATTTCTTTTATTTTGATTTAAAGTTAGCTGGAGATTTGTCCCGGCAGCTCATCAGACCTAGTGGTTTTTAGACGTAGAATTGTTTTAAGACTCAGATTGATTTTATCAAATATGTAATCTTGTTCAAGTGTTATTATTTTTGCTTTAAGTTTCCACTGCAAATATATTAATGTTACGCAGAATGCCAGTGTACGATAGACCAGGGGTTGACTTGGGGTCACTTGTGGCTTCAAGTACCGTGTTCCATCCAGGATGTAAACTCAGGGTGTGACAAACTTTGTATCAAAGCACTAGGTTAAGAGTATCCTCGAATGTCTGAAAGCCGCATCAAGTAGAGTCCTCATCATGGGTGTGAAGCGCGATGCACTTATGATGGGGAGGCTATGAGATGTCATTAGGAAACTTCCCTTCATTTCATACTCCTTATAATGCGTTGAAATTCAGTTCCAAAGATCATTCTCCTAACTCATCCTCTTCTTCATTTCAAAGAACTATTCCTCCATAATGTGGCAATGGAAGGAGGGTTAGAAATGCCCAGCAAACTGCTCCACAAGCCCCGGCAGCCCCACAGGATGACTCGGTATCAAGAGCAGAATTCAGGGCGGCCATTCAGCTGCTCACCCAAACTGTGACCAACCAGGTGAACCAGCAAGTCATTCCAGTTAATAACAACTGGTCCGAAACAGCTGCTAGGGTGCAGGACTTCACCCGAATGAACCTTCCATCATTTTAGGGATCAAAGTTGGGGGATGACCCCGAAGAGTTTGTAGATGAGATTAGAAAGATTACTCATATAATGGGTGTCAGCTCCTTTGAGAGTGCTGACCTGGTTTCCTACAGCTAAAGGTCTGGTATGAACAGTGGAAGGAGGGGCGACCAGTGGGAGCAGGACCTGTGGAGTGGGAAGAGTTCAACACTGCCTTTTTGGACAGACTTTTCCCTATAGAGCTCAGGGAGGCCAAGGTAGCGAATTTCATGAACCTGAGACAGGGAAATAGAACTGTGGAAGAGTATGCTCCGGATTTTACCAGCTTGTCGAAATATGCTCCAAAGATGGTGGCCGAGCCAAGTGCTCGCATACTGAAATTCATGAATGGGGTGTAAAACTTGGTCCTCAAAAAGTGCAGGACCGCGATTCTGATCACAGATATTGACCTCTCCAGTCTGATTGTCTATGCCCAGCAGATCGAGACAAAAAAACTGAGGGACATGGAAAGAAAGAATAAGTGGGCAAGGACTGGCAAGTTAGATCATAGCCACCAGATGTCAGGCGGTAGCAACCGCCTACAGGAGAAGCAGTAGAGGGCTCCAACGCCCAACTCAGCCCATGCCCCTACCTTTTGATCCCGCTAGGACCGGAGCGATGGAGCATCTGGCTCTCTATCTCAGAGCTACAGTGCCGGGAACAAATATATATCTTTCCCCATGTGCGGCAAGAATCACTCGGGAGTGTGTCTTCAAGGTAGAGAGGGTTGTTTTGGTTGTGCACAACTCGGGCATCGGCTTAAGGAATGCCCATCAACAAGACGAGGGAGATCACAATCCACCACCTCAGTAGCTCCAGCAGGACGACTAGATCAACAGGCTAACACATGAAGTACGGAGGGTGGTCAACGCCAAAACTATTTTTATGCATTATCATCTCGTCAAAATCAGGAGGACTCACTAGATGTATATGCCCTTCTTGATCCGGGGCCACATTATCATTCTTTACTCCCTACGTAACAGTTCAGTACGATATCAGTCCATAAGTACTACTAGAACCCTTCTTAGTCTCCACCCCAGTTGGCGAGTCAGTTAGAGTCAGCTGGGTGTACAGAAACTATCCAATCTCAGTCTGCAATAAAGTCATTCCAACTGACCTTATAGAGTTAGACATGGTCGAGTTCGACCTCATTCTTGGCATGGATTGGTTACACTCCGGTTATGCCTCAGTTCACTACAGAATTAGCGTCGTCAGGTTTCAATTGCCTAATGAGCCAGCTCTAGAATGGTCGAGCAGTAGTTCTATGCCGAAGGGTAGGTTTATTTCCTACCTTAAGGCTAAGAAGCTTATTTCTAATGCATATATTTATCATCTAGTTCGGGTCAAGGATTCCAATTCTAAGGCCCCAACTATCCAGTCAGTGCCTGTTGTCAGAGAGTTTCTAGATGTGTTCCCCGAAGATCTCCTCAGAGTCCCTCTTGAACGGGAAATTGACTTCGGTATAGACCTTATCCCAGATACTCAACCCATATCAATACCTCCTTATAGAATGGCCCCGGCTGAACATAAAGAGTTGATGGAGCAGCTAAAGGATCTTCTTGATAATGGTTTTATCAAACCTGGCATCTCTCCCTAGGGTGCTCCAGTGTTATTCGTGTAAAAGAAAGACGGTTCCCTTAGAATGTGCATCGATTACCGTCAGTTGAACAAGGTCAAAGTGAAGAACAGGTATCCCCTTCCCAGAATTGATGTCCTGTTCGACCAACTTCAGGGAGCCAGTTGTTTCTCCAAAATAGATCTCAGCGCGGGGTATCATCAGCTAAGAATCAAAAAGTGTGACATATCAAAAACAGCTTTCAGGACTCGGTATGGTCACTTCGAGTTTGTGGTTATGTCCTTCAAACTAAAAAATTCCCTTATAGCCTTTATGGACCTGATGAACAAAGTCTTCAAGCAGTATCTGAATATGTTCATCATCGTATTCATCGACGACATTCTAGTATACTCCAGAAATGAGGAAGAGAATTCTAATCACCTGAGGATAGTGCTTCAGACACTAAAAGACCGCCAACTGTTCGCCAAGTTTAGCAAGTGCAAATTCTGGTTGAATTCTGCAACTTTCCTTGGTCACGTGTTCTCAAGTGAAGGTACTCAGGTTGATCCTCAAAAGATAGCAGTAGTGAAAGACTGGTCCAAACCAACCTCCCCAATAGAAATCAAATGTTTCTTGGCTTTGGCCGGTTACTACCGATGCTTTGCAGAGGGCTTTTCTTCTATAGAATCTCCACTGACTAGGCTAACTTAGAAAAAGGTGAAGTTCCAAGGGTCATATGCGTGTGAGAAGAATTTCAAGGAGTTAAAAACTCGACTCACTATAGCTCCTATATTGACTCTAGCAGAAGGATCGGATGGATTTGTGGTTTATTGCGAAGCCTCCTAAGTGGGACTCGGTTGCATTCTGATGTAGAAGGGCAAAGTGATAGCCTATGCCTCCAGACAACTTAAGGTCCATGAGAAGAATTATCCAACTCATTACTTGGAGTTGGCAGCGGTAGTGTTTGCATTGAAAATATGGAGACATTACCTATACGGGACTCATGTTGAAGTTTTCACCGATCACCAGAGCCTTCATATGTATTCAGTCAGAGGGACCTGAATCTCTATTAGAGAAGGTGGTTAGAGCTGCTGAAGGATTATGACATGAGCATACTATATCACCCAGACAAAGCCAAAGTGGTGGCGGATGCCCTAAGCAGAGTGTCTATGGGTAGTGTGGCTCATATTGAGGATGGCAAGAAGGAGTTAGCTAAGGATATACACAGACTAGCGTAGTTAGGGGTGCAGTTGGTTGACTCAACTGAGGGTGGAGTGTTGATGCAAAGCAGGTCAGACTCCTCTTTGGTTGTTGAAGTTAAGTCAAAATAGGATGAATATCCCATTCTTCTTAAACTCAACGATGTAGTTCTCATAAAGGAGGTTGAGGCTTTCTCCAAAGGGGGAGATGGTATGCTCCGTTATCAGGGCAAATTGTGTGTACCAAACATTGATAACTTGAGGCAGTGGATATTGGCTGAAGCACACAACTCGAGATGCTCCATCCACCCAGGTTCTACTAAAATTTACCGTGATTTGCAGGATATAAACTAGTGGAATGACATAAAGAGATACATTGGCGAATTCGTAGCCAAGTGCTCGAACTGCCAGCAAGTCAAGGTAGAGCATCAAAGACTGGGAGATATGATTCAAGATATCAGCATACCCACGTGGAAGTGGGAAGCAATAAATATGGACTTTATTACAAGTCTACCCCGAACTCCTCGGCAACATGATCCCATCTGGATAGTGGTGGACCGGATGACTAAGTCAGTAAATTTTCTCCAAGTTAAAATGATAGATTACGTTGAAGACTATACTAGACTTTATATCCGGGAGTTGGTTAGGCTTCATGGGGTGCCATTATCCATCATCTCAGATAGAGCTACTCAGTTCACCTCGCATTTCTTGAAGTCCTTTCAGAAGGGACTTGGTACCCTGGTCAAGCTCCCACAACTTTTCACCCACAGACAGATGGGCAAGCTGAGCGAACTATTCAGACCTTAGAAGATATATTGAGGGTGTGCGTGATCAATTTCAAAGGAAGTTGGGATGACCACTTTCTTCTTATCGAGTTTGCGTTACAACAATAGTTACCACTCTAGCATCCAGATTGCCCCGTTTGAGGCATTATATGGTAGACGGTGCAGGTGTCCTATTGGATGGTTTGATGTTGCTGAAGCTACTATAATCGGGCCAGTCTCTGTTCATGAAGCTATGCAGAAGGTACAACTCATTAGAGAAAGATCTAAAATAGCTCAGAGCTGTCAGAAATCTTATGCTGATGTGAAGAGAAGAGAATTGGAGTTTGGTGTGAATGACTGGGTCTATCTGAAAATTTCACCCATGAAAGTGGTTATGAGGTTTGAAAAGAAGGGAAAGCTCATTCCAAGATATGTGGGACCCTATAGAGTTCTGAGGTGAATTCGCAAGGTAGCCTATGAGTTGGAGTTACCTTCAGAGTTGGCTTCTGTGCACCCAGTATTCCATCTGTCACTATTGAAGAAATACATTGGTGATCCAACTTCAATTGTGCCATTGAAGAGTGTAGAAATAAAGGATAATCTCTCATACGAGGAGGTCCTAATCCAGATCCTTGACTGTCAGGTTCGTAAAAACCATCTGTATCTTATTTTAATCTGCAGGATCTAGAGAACTCTCCAAATATTGTCACTAGTATGTTAAAAGTATCCACTATTGATGTGTGTGCTTTACTTGATCCAAGCTCTACTTTATCTTTTGTGACTCCATATGTAGTAGTAAGGTTTGCGATTTTCCCAGAATAACTCTTAGAGCTCTTCTTTGTTTCCACTCTAGTTGTTGAGTCAGTCTTAGCTAAGAGAATCTATAGATATTGTACTATTTTGATCCATCATAAAGACACCACAGCTGACTTAGTAGAGTTATGATAACATTCAAATTATAACCTTGAAAAAGTACAAGGCAAACGTTCACAATAAAGAAACCAATAATGGTTGGGGTCGATCCCATAGGGAATATGGTTAACATACAGACTAATTCTAGTATTCACACTTTTAGTTCAATTATTTTCTAAAGGGGGTTTGTAAATCAAGTAACAGTATTTTGAAGTAGAGTTGTAACCAGTAATTGTGCAATCAACTAGGGAGGTGTTGTCCATGGCTTTCTAACTAGGTCAAATTATTATACTCGTGACCTATCCGAATACTTAGCCTGAGGAACTGATAAACTATGCTCATCTAAACGATTGATTTGTCTATATTAGATGACTCTACTCAATTGCAAGGTTCGATCTCATAGGCGTTTTCAATTTAATCTTTATCAATAGTTCCAAATTAACTTTCATGTGACCGCATCTAAAACTATTCAATGAAACTCAATTTGATTGCTTTGTTGTTCTTACCTTTTCCAATCTCTACTTCACTAAGTTCAAGCAAGAAGAGAATTCGAGCTGGTATTAATGTTGTGAGTCATTACGAAACATTAATCATAAAGGAAAGAACAATACAAGCATTCATATTAGTTTAGAATCACTTTGTGTTAACCCTAGTTTGTTGTTCCACCATGGTTCCCACAACCTTTGATATGGAGGTTTTAGCTATTCATAATTGCAAGAATAAAATCAGGTTTCATGGAAGAAAACATAATTTAAGACTTACAATAATGATGAAAGAAGAACCCAAGAATTGATTGCGCAATTACTTGTAAAAATCTAAAGAACAATGATGACTTATATCCAAGTATTCGAGTTGTTGATCTGCAAGAACTTAGGAAACACAAAAACTATGAATACAATGTCAAAAGTGTCGAATCTCTCTAAGGAAAATAACTAAAAAGTATTTATACAATTAATGAAAATCTTTCCTAAATTAACAGGGAAATTGCTGCCTCCTCTTCCTACAAGTAGCAGCATGATGCTACTGAGTCGTGGCTTCTATTCTTAATATGAAATGCAGAATCTAAATTTTTCAAGCCCTAGAGGTTGGTACGATTCATACAATTACACTACTAGTCATAAGAGCCGGTTGTGATTTGGACTTATGAAATATGTTATCCTTTGTATCTCACCACTAGTCCTTGGTATGGTCCGTACCTGGGTGCAAAAACTCGTGGAACCTACTCGTACCGTAGGATCTTCTAGTTGACATTTTCTCTAATGTTTTCCATGACTCGTTAGTACAGTTCTTATGTTGTCGTTACGATTCGTGGCTTCTATTTGTACTAGGAGCTTCTACAAGTGCACATCTTTTGAAGTTTTTTCACTACTCTTTGGTATGACAAATACCAAGATGGTACGACTCGTAACATAAGTCATACATTAGGCCAGCACTTTTGAGTTTTATATGAAATTCTACTATAGGTGTTAGGTATAACTCTTACCAGGATGGTATAGCTCGTACTGAGAATTATAACAAGCTATATTTCTACTGCATTTTCACAATCCAACTTCCGGACCTGATTTCCATGAAAATAAGGTAAAAGCACCTCATATATGTATAAACATACCTAAGTCATAGCATATTTTCTATGTTTTGAGCATCGAAAGTGTCGTAGATCCACTACTGCAATAACAACGCATAACTAGAAAGTAAAATAGAAGACCTACAACCAACAACACTAAAATTTGCACACATGAGTACTATCAAGTATTAACCCCTTTTTCATTCAAAACCAATCTAGTTATTCTTACACGTAACTACAACTCATGAAACAAAGGGATATATAGATGGCATTCAATCATTAACACACAATTGAGCTCTCACTAATGCTATTTACACAAACTATTGGGAGAGCGCAATGCATCCCATGTACCCTTACGCACACCAAGTCCTAAACATTCACAATGATATACATTTATATATAAGAAATAGAGATTATAAGGCAATGCTCTCACTCTCACAAAGATGTTCCAAATACTGAAAAAGTGATACCATAGGCTAGCCATTATTTTTTCTATTCAGGCATATCAGAAAGTTAGGTTAGGATCACTACAGGACTTTTCTTAGCTTGTAACGTAGGCTTAAAGTTGGGTGTGGTACATATGGACAATGGTGAACTACCCTCCTTTGGCTACACAACTCTTGGCTTCACGTTTAACTTTTTCCCCCTTTTATTCTGTTTCTCCCTTTCTCGATTTTATTCAGCTTTCACATGGTGGATGTGGGGTATTTTTCACTTTTTTTCTTTCTTTTTCAAATTTTTTCTGATATGCTATTTTTTATTTAACCCACTTTTATCTTAAGTTTCCCTCCCAAATTAAATGAATCTCTTTATTCCATGTTTGGGCCTAAAGTTGACCTTTTTGTTTTGCCTAGCCCATTCATCTTCCCTAGTTTGCTTATAATGAATCTATTTTGACCCTGCTTCCTCCTTGGATATTGTGAACCTCAACTCAGGCAAAATACCAAACATAAGGGTTGCTATTGTAGTGCTAAACAAAACAAACAATCCTAAACATGTTGGTTCTACTAGATAACATGTCTGAGGGAAAAGAAACACGGCAACAAAAACCTTCAAACGAATAAAACCAATACATCACCTTTTGAAAGACATGCTTTGTCCCACAAGAAAAGAAAATAACAACTAGGAGAGGGACATATTCATAGTGCTCAAAGATCTCCTGTCATCGTGTTTAGGTGGGTGTAAAGGCACACTCTCCACCTCTATAATTATGGCGCTAGCGGTGGCCGGCACAGTCAATGGTGTAATGGTGGGGGTTGTGGTCGCTCCCCCAGTAATCATGGCCACCTCAGCTACCGTTGTATCTCTCTGGGTTCAATGTGGCTGACCTGAAGGGTCCTTGCCACCAGTAATCTCCCTAGGCCCAATAGTTGAACTCCCAGCTCCTCTAGCTCTCCTCTACATTTTAGACATATACTAGTCATGAGTCTGCAGGCTAGCTGTTTTTTTCTCGCTTGCACTTCTTTATCTCAATCTTTTTTCACTTCTTGGTGGCCTCCTTATCAACTACCTCTACCAGCTTCCTCTTTCCTCTCTCTCCTCTAGCCGGCTCATGACTCCCAAATGCCCCTACGTCAAACTCCTCCTTGAGCTCGTCCTCAAATAGAGGAATGGTTGGGTCTGGTAATATAGCCGGCTGTTAAGATGATAGCTCATCTACCGGAATCCTAACAGAATCCACCTCATCCCGCAGACTCTGTACGTCTGGTTGCTCATCTAATCTCCCATTGAGATGTAGCTCAAAGCTATCTAGTCTATTGTGCAACCCTCTAGCTGCCTCCTCGATCTCAGCCTTGATCCAAGGCTTCCATCATCACATTGATATTTTCCTCTGTCAAGGTCAGCCTCTTGGATTGATTCTACAAGAACTCCTGGGGCACAAGGATATATCCGGCTGGGACCTGGCTAGATGTGGCTAGTAAAGGTTACGGAGTAAGTACTGGGGGAGCATTTATCTCTACTATCACCTGAACACCTGACTCCCCACAGAGCGTATATATGTTACTCCGAAATGGAATCATGGTGCTCAAGTCTAGAGCTGAATCCTGAATCTCCTCTACTATAACCCTGGGGATGATGATGGCATACCCTGACATGAAGCTCACCACCAATGCAGTTTTGTTGGCACTCAAAGTGTTATCATTTGCCATTGGTCCAAACCTGTGGCGAACTAGTGCCAAACAAGCCTTCGCTATTAAATTGAGCAAGGCTTTGGTGACCTGTCATCCACTAGTCACCCACTCTACATCTTGATTTTCCTCAACTATAACTCTACCAGTCACATCACCTATCTCTTCCTCTCCTCCAATTTCAACTATTTAACCCTTTTCAGGGCCTCAACATCATAAGCGAACTCTTTTGTAAAGGTTAGGGCCTAATAATATTGCCCATACAACATTCAGGAAATGGCCCGCTCAGAGACATCAAACGCTCCACCTCGAACCATCACACTCTCCAATCTAGGCTTCTCCTTCTCCTTCTGTCCTTCCAAAGTCTGCGACTCCATAGTAGCTAAGTAGATGGCATAGTGCTCCCTAACTATGTTAGCATTGAAGTAGTCAGGGGTTCGTGCCATGCACCAGAACCTATATAAATCAAACAATCGCTTTGTCTCCTAGATCTCTTTTAGAGAACTGGTCAAGATCTGTGGCTTCTCATGTATGCTTCACCTCAGGTTCACCTTTTACTTGAGGGTACGACCCTACTAATAAATTTCCCGAGCTCCTGGCATAACCACCTGATAGTACAACTCTCAGGGGGTGAGGTATGATCATCATCCTCATCCTCAAACTCAGCCTTACCTGAACCCTCTCCATCCAAGGCCTCAGATGACCCTTCCTCTAAATTAGAGCCACTATCGGACTCCTGATGTTGTACATCTCTCCTCCCCTCAGACTGGGGAGCATCTGCCAGTGTGGCAAAGTAACTTCGACCTGAGCATTAGCCTGTGCCCAAGTGGTTCGGGGCTCATCTGTCCCATGTCAACTTCATACTCCTCCACCGAACCACTTGGTATATTTTTATTATGCTCGAATGCAAAGGCATCATCCCTTAGGGGCCTCCGAGCTGCAACCTCATCTCTTACTGTGGAGAAGAGGTTAGTATATCGAATCTTAGAGAAAGAAAAGAAAAAAGAGCATGTTCAATATCATACTATGCCTCATCAGTAGTCGTACCTAGGTGGTATGATTTGTACTGTGACTCATAGTGGCTTTTTGTAAAAGTCATGACTTATTGTACAACTCATACCAAATTGGTATGAATCGTACTAATGGTTATATAATGAACTACTAAGAATGTAACTTTTTGTATTGTGGTATGACCTCATTATCATGATTCTTAGTGAGACTCTATGAGTCGTACCAGGGATTGTGATTTAAATTTTGAATTTTACCCTCTCTGTTTCTTTTGTACGACTCGTGGTGTGATACTACAATTTTTACTGAGTCGCAATGGTTTTCAAATTTAGTATTCCCAAGAAAGTCCCAATGAATCATCCTATAAGTCGTAGTAGGAAACCACTAGTCATAAGAAGGCTCCTAAAGCCTGTCCTCACTATGTGGACCAAAAACTGTGCTAAAAAACAATTTTTTGGTGTGCATACTCAGAATTCTCCAACCCATTAGCTCAACAATACAAGATTTCAACTGCCCACTCATTTCCCAACATTAATTTTTTCCCATAACTCAGTGTTCACAAGAAATTAAATTCATTAAGCATGTTAATTCCTACACCCATTAATAAGTTATCTCATCTAGCCCCTGATCACATTCCTCCACTTCATTTTTCATGAGTGGAGAAATCACAGTATGTGTACGACTACCGTCTGCAGGAAAAAGTAGAAAAATTTCTCAACTTACTCGCTAAGTTCTTCAAGGATTCTTGCTTGCTTAAGATGTGGAGTAGGAAATAAACTCGAAATTGCAATTTTAATGCAAAAAATCATGCTCAAATGTAATGGAGCTTGAGTTATGGGTGAGTAGACAGGAAGGGGAGTTGATCGTGGATTTATATGAGAAAATACGGACAAATTTTTATCTTAAATATGATTTAGGCAAATTTAAAAATCCAGGTCGAGTGAGGTTAGATCGGGTCCTTTATTTGTTTTGTCCATCATGAATCTTACCATGAGTCATATGTCATACCTACGAATCACCCCTTGAACGCGTAGCTGGTGACTCAGCTGACTTACCAAGGGACCTATGAGAGCTTGGTACAATTCGTACTAAGATATCGCGATCCGTACCATGACTCATAGGTTGGAATCTCTAAACTTCAGCAATTGGGAGCTTTCATCACCATGGTGGGTACTATGACTCGTATCATGTAGGTATGATTCGTAATGACCAACCATTATGAACTTCTGCAGCTTGTCAAGTCTTTTCTTGTCACTACAGACGGGACAACGAGTCGTACCATCATGCTACGATTTATATTAAGGCTCGTAGTCCAGACCTGCACTGCATTTTCACCAATCAATTTTTGTTTCACCTGCACACTAAACAGACATTAGTCAAGATACTTAGGTTGCCTCGCAAGAAGTGCCTTATTTAATATTGCAGCACAACTCAGGTAGTTTGGTTACTCAAACATCACCAAACTACCTCATAGGTGGCCTCCCATGCAACGCCTGGTTCATCATCTCGGAACTACGTAAGTCTCTTGACTTCTCAAAATTCATCAAGTAACTCAGTATCCATAACAATTTCTGAGATTACACGAAACTCATTTGGCTGCTTCATTGACCTACAGACATTGAAGGGGACCTCTTATCCTCCATACTGCTAGTCAAAGAGATTTCTCTCACGTTAGGGTATCGGTACGGTAGCCTTAGTAAAAAGAAAATGAAAAACATAAATGAGGAAATAAAGACTAAAGATAAATAATAGCAATTAATCTAATCCTGAGCCGTATTCCCCGGCAATGGCGCTATTTTTCATAACGCTAAAATACACCCCTGAAGAAGTATAACATGGATGTTGTCAATAAATAACCGAACAAAGGTTAGGGTCGATCCCAAAGAGAATGTGGTCAAGATACAGACTAATGCTAGTATTCACACCTTTAGTTCAATTATTTAGTAAAGGGGGCTTTGTAAATCAAGTAACAGTATTTGAAATAGAGTTATAACAAATAATCATACAATCAACTAGGGAGGTGTCCCCCATTGCTTCTTAACTAGGTCAGATTATTACACTCGTGATAATTCCCAATACTTAGCCTGAAGAACTGATAAAATTATGCTCATCTAAACGACTGATTTGTCTCTATTAGATGACTCTACTCAATCGTAAGGTTCGATCTAATGAGCGTTTTCAATTTAATCTTTATCAATGAAACTCAATTCGATTTCTTTGTTGTTCTTTTTCTTTTCCTAATCACTACTTCTCTAGGATAAAGTAAGAAGAGAATTCGAGCTAGTCCTAATGTTGTGCATTATTAAGAAATGTTAATCATAAAGAAAATAACAATACATACATTCGTATTCGTTTAGAATCACTTTGTGTTAGCCCTAGTGTTTTATTCCATAATGGTTCCTAGAACCCTAGCTATGGAGGGTTTACCTATTCATAATTTCAAGAATAAAATCATATTTAATGGAAGAAAATATAATTGAAGACTTAAAATAATGATGAAAGAAGAACCAAGAATTGACTTCACAATTACTTCTCAAAAAATCAAGAACAATGATGAATTATATCCAAGTATTCGAGTAATTGATATCCAAGAATTTATGAAACCCAAAAACTATGAATACAAAGTCAAAAGTGTTGAATCTCCCTAAGGAAAATAACTAACAAGTATTTCTATAATTAATGAAAATCTTTCTTAAATTAACTAGGAAACTGTTGTTGCCTTATCCTATGAGTCATAGCATGATGCTACGAGTCCTGGCTTCTGTGCGTAGTGTGAAATGCAACATCTGAATCTGTCAAGTCCTGGAGTTTTGTACGACTTGTACAATGCCATTACGAGTCATAAGAGCCGGCTGTGGTCTGGACTTATGAAATCTTAAATCCTCTGAATATCACCATGAGTCCTTGGTATGGTTCGTACCTTGGTGCTACAAATCATGGACTCTACTCATACCATGGGATCTTCCAGTTGACACTTTCTCTGATGTTTTTCATGACTCCTTGGTATGGTTCATATATTGTCATTACAATTGGTGGCTTCCATTTGTACTAGGAGCTTCTACAAGTGCACATCTTCTAAAGTTTTTCAGGACTCTATTGTATGGCTCGTACCAGGATGGTACTGCTCTTAACATATATCTCTTTGGCCCAGCACTCATGCATTTTCTCTAAAATTCTGCTGGAGTTGCTAGGTACGTCTTGTACTAGAATGGTATATCTCATACTAAGACCTGTAGCAAGCAATTTTCTTGCATTTTCTACTCTTTTTTCACAATCCAACTCTCATACCTGATTTCCTTGAAACCATGGTAAACACACCCATATCTGTATAAACATACCTATGTCACAACATATTTTCTATGTTTTAAGTGTCAAAAGTGTCGTAAATCCACAGCATATCAAGTTACACATGGTGGATTTTGATATTATTCTAGGTATGGATTGGTCATAATCCTCTTAAGCCTTAGTTAATTGTGGGACCTCAGAGGTAGAGTTTTGATTTCCAAATAAGCTTATCCTAGTTGAAGTTTTTCCCTTTATGCCTCAGGGACATTTCATTTCATACCTTAAATATAGGAAGTTAATTTCTAAGGGAGATTCTATCATTTGGTAAGGTTAGAAACTCTAATGTATAGGGACCATCACTTCATTCAATTTTAATTGGTAATGAGTTTCTAGTATGATCTTCCCCGAATACCGCCTGATAGGTGAAGACTGGATCAATAAACGTAAGACCCTCTAGTATGTGTGGACAATGATATTTTCTATGAGTATGTGCAGTGATGTGATAGTCATTCGTACACCAAATAGATAATAAGTAGCAATATCCCAAATAGGGGTAACCCAAATAAATTATGTAAAAGAAGTAGGGGAGGGAGGTACATAGTGGCCATAACTAATTAGAGGCCTCATAGCTGCCACCGCTAAAGTCATCAGCCACCTTTTCCTCGAACTCACTGAGGAAGGAGAACTCTGGGATGTCCACTCTAGACACCAGGGGGGTCTTAAATCTATGAGAGGGTCTTCAGGATCTTTTTGATCACCATCCACGTACGAATGAAGAGCTTGACCTAGGAGCACTGCTTCCTCTTCTCTCTCTCCAAGTCTTCCCAGAGCTCTACGTGGTCCTGGGCCAAGAAGGTAATAACTCCTGCACCGTTCTGGATCTACCGTAGCTATGCTAGATGGTCTATCACCTAAAGGAGGTCTGGGAAACACTCCAAATAGCATCTGTCTAGCATCCATCTTGATCTCAATCTTCTCGAATTGACCAGTAGTCATGGGAGGGCCAACAGAACTACCCTCATTGCTGGAAGTAGCCTCAGGTGTTCTGAGGAAGTCATTGATCTCTTAAAAGTGAAACGAACCACCTGACATTGTATTTTTACTTTGGTTCTCTCTCCAAATAAAGTGTCCCAGTTTGCATAAAATTCCCTCACCAAAGAGAGGTTGCACTCCTTAGGCTCAGCGAAGATATAACCTAATCCCAACTCCCGAACCATGTCTAGGATGGTGGGGAACTCAAGTGCGAGGCTTCCTTCATCAATCCGATTCTTGTGAGCATATTTCACCTCCTTTTGTGTGTTGAATATGTGAATACATGATGCTCCACCGCTTTTGCTCCAAACCTCCTAGCAGGGGCTCCCTTGGCCGATGAAGAACTCGGCCCTTTTGTTCCTTTTTGAAGCTGCTTGAATCCCTTGTTAGCTACCTCTATTTCCTTTCTTTTTTCAACTTTTGATCCAATGATACCTGCCTATCAATAACCAAGAACTTTACAAGATTAGTTCGTAAACAAAAAGGTTAGCTAATTAGGTGTAACAGGTGCAAAGTGACCCACACTTAATTCGCTAGCCTAGTCGTGAGAATTTGTCAAATACGGTGCAAAAGACTTCCCCCATTATCATCCTAAATCTCAACACCAATATAATTCACTTTCACACTACAACTAAGTTCAACAATTTTCTTCACATCTCTCCTCTATATTTTTCTGTTCTTTTCTTTTCAAGAATGCCTCACTTTGGTCATTTCTTTCACTTTCCCACCTTCAATTCATAATTCAATTAATCCACACATGAAAGTAGTTTAAATCAATTCATTGAAAAACCAACATGAAATTTACTTCAATTCACAATGAATTAACATGAATTTTCAACAACTAAAGATTCTTCACATTCAAGAATTTAAGAATTGTGGACTTTGTCTCTCTATAATCAATGTTCTACCCATAAAATTCATGAAATTCAATTCATCACCCCCTTTCATCTGCACAACTTCAAATCACTACATTAAGAAAAGGCAACCCAACAAGGATAACACATTATCATGTAACAATTTAAGAGATTAAAGCTCATGATCCTGACATTATGAAATTTAAGGTTTTCACCAACAATGGTGATTTTGGGTATTTAAAATGGGGAAGAAGGGTATGGGGGAATTCTTTTCACACTAAATAGCCAATAATGAAGAGAGATACTTACTTGAGTTGGAGAGATTAGCTTCACCAAGCTTCTTGGAGAAGACAACAATGGGGGACAAGGGAGAGGGAGAGTTGCAGCCTTATGAGGAAAAAAGAGTGAATTTTTATTTTCTTTTTGTTTTTCACTTTTAGTGATAGGGGATGAATGAAAATTTAAAATAAAGGTGTGGGGTATGACTTTTTGTAATTTTTAGGTCCATGGATCAAATTTGTCCCATTGAACCAAAATAATTTCGGGCATCACATTCTTGGCGCGGCGTGCCAGTAACCACGCCACACACTTAAAACAAAATTTCTACGTAGACAGGGGCTGCCGCGGCGCACCGCCCATAGCACCTACCTGCAAAAAGTTTTCTTTCTACAGTTAACACTTTGTGCCCCACATCTTGTGTCGCACCCCAAACTTAACATTTTTCAGCTCATTTCGCCCGCTATTTTTGCCTCCAATGCCCTGTTCATCTCTACAAAACAAAAAAATATTAGAAAGATGTGTTGCTCCCACGAAGCACCGTAGTTATAGTCTTCACATGATATTCATGGGTTTCCTGCAGTGCCTGATTTAACATCACAACACGATGGAAGTCACTCTTACTCCTTCATTCGAGTGAGATAGTTAGTATCCTGAAAATCTTCTAAATTCTCATGCAGCACATGCTGCTCAACTACCTGCTTACACCCTCTAGGATCTATCATTAGCTTCAGTGTGAATTTTTCACAGTGAGGTGGAAACCTTTCTACTATAAGCACATCGAAGACTGCCTCCTGACCATCCACAATCATTGACATTTTTTTCAGCTTCGCCTTTATAACTATGTCCATGGTGGCGAAGTATCCTCTACACAAAATGAGGGGAGCTGCTATGTTTGCTTCATATTCTAGGATTATGAAGTCCATCGGTAAGATGAAAGGTCCAACCTTGATCAAGATATCCTCTATGGTTTTGTCAGGATAAGTAAGAGACCCGGCAAGCTGCAAGGTCATTGTGGTCGGACGTGGTTCATCTAAACCCTAGATTTTGAACAAGGATGTAGGAATCAAGGTAATGTCTTCACCCATGTCTATAGTGTCGAACCAACTTATTTATTCCCAATAGCAAAAGGAATGGTGAAGCTCCCAGGGTCTTTTAGCTTCTTTGGAATTTTGTTCTACACTCGAGAACTACACTACTCCATGAGAGCTACAGTCTCAAACTCTGTAAGCCTCCATTTATTTGCTAGAATATCCTTAAGATACTTGGCGTATTTCAGAAGTTCCTTCAAAAGCTCCACCAACAACAAGTTAACATGTACTTGCTTCATATATCAAGGAATTTCTAGCAAGTTGCGTCCTCGTTTAGGTTCTTAAACATTCAAGGAAAGGGAGGAGGTGGTCAGGTTTCTACCAACATCGACTTGAGTTGTTTGATTCCTCAACCTCTTGTTTGGACATCACAACCTGCTCTTCACCAACTCTATTACCTTTGGGGATCACCTCATTGAGCTCTTTACCACTGCGCCAAAAAATTGTACTCACATTGTCCTTGGGGTTCCTTTAAGTGTTTCTTGGAAGTGCCCCCTGTGATCTGTTGTTCTGCTGAAGGGCCATCTGCCCCATCTGTTTCTCCAGCTCCTAGATAGACTTCTATCTCATTAACCACCTGAGTCTGTTGACCATCCACCGCTTCATTGTATCCTCAAATGAACTACCAGGCTACTATCCTTGAGGCATTATATAGTTGTTCTGGGGACATTAGAAATTTTGATTCCCTCCCCATAAGAGATTGGCTGCATTCCTATATCTCTAGTTATAGTTGTTATCTGCAAAACCTCCACTATGACCTTGTTGACCCACAAAATATACAGACTGAGAGTTTAGTGGACAACCTAAAAAAGCGTGTCCTTCTCCACACACCTCACATGATGGTGGCAGAGTCTGGACCTGATGGACCTACTGAATCAGGTTTCTTGCCGGTGCGGTCACAAGTTTGCTAATCAAATTTACCAGCTAACTGATATCTGCTTTGTTCGCCGCCACACCATCTACTTCGAGCTCTCCTGGCACCTTGGGTGTTGTGAATCATCTAACTAAGTCCTGATAGTCTTGACTCCCTACTGACATGAGATTCTAAAGAGATTCTATTTCATCATAGCTCTGGGACAAAATTTGTCCCAGTGCGGTGGCATCAATCAAGATTTTCGACTCTGATTTTAGCCCCTCTATAAAATTATGCCTGATAATGTCCTCCTATGGCGTGTGGTATGGGAAATCTCTCATGTATCCCTTGTATCATTTCCAAGCTTAAGCCAAGGTCTCACTATCATTCTACACAAAATCGAAGATCTTCCCTCTAAACTCTTTTGTCCTCCTTGAAGAGAAGAATTTGTTGATGAATTTGTTGGAAAGAACCTTCAAAGTGGTGATGGAACCTTCTGGCTCATTTTGAAGCCACTGCTTAGCCTCACCAATCGATGAAAATGGAAACAACATGAGCTTAACATACTATTCTAACACGTTCTGAAAGTGAAAGTTCTCACTTAGCTCCAGGAACGTCATCAGATGTCTGTGAGAATCCTCATGCGGGTTCCCTGATACTGGCAAGTGTTTTGGACCAAAGCCATGGTCCCTTCCTTCAACTCAAAGTATCTAGTGATTGCCGGCATGATGATCACTTTAGAAGTATTCTCCAAGTTTGGCCTAGCAAAATTCAACACTAGAACCCTCTCCTGTTTGTGGCCCTGTTCTTGCTCGTTATTCTCCAGAGTTAAACTTTGAAAGATTCTCTCAATCTCAGGATCAAAAGAAGCAAAAAGTGGTTCTGGACTTCTCGTAGATGGCATACACTGAGCACACAACACCTATAAACTTCACAACAAAAAAAATATAAAATACCGAATAGCGGAATAAAAATCCTAACCTACAAATGATGAATCAATCTTTGACTCCTCAGCAACATCACCAAAAACATGATGTCGCCCAAGTGCACACAAGAGCACATGGTTATCAAGTAAAATAGGATAGTGAAGTCCTGATTATCGATCCCTTAGAGACTTATTAGATTAATTGATCTAGGTTACTTCTTTATTTTGCTATTCTAACAAACACATATGTAAATAAGGAATGCTTGAAGAATTGAAATGCTAAACATGAAATGTAAAACTAGCTAAAGAGCTAAGATTGTTGCAAACTTGTTTGTATATCAACAACACATGGTTGAAGGGTATATCCCTATCCTCATCAACAACTTCTAACCATCAACCGATGGGCCAAAGGATCTTCCAATTCATATTTTATATTTACTTTTAACCCAATCAGTTTCCTCTCTCGAGTTCAACTAAAAGCCAACAGATTCATTCTCAAGGTGATCGATCTAGAGAATAATTAATATCAGAAAATAAGTACAACCTTTAATGAAGAATCAAAACTAGTAATAATCAGTTCATAAAACTTAAACCATCAACTATAGTCAAAACCCTAGAATTGATGTTTAGCCACTCATGTTCGAGCGGAAAAATGAAGATATCATCATCATTCAAAGTAAAACAATAGAGAAAAGAAGAAACCTAAGTTAAGAACTTGTCCCTTCTCCAAAAAAGCTGCATAGGAACCCTTACTATGATCTAAGAAAATTATGTAAGATTTGATAACAAACGACCGAGATGTTATATTTAAAGGTGTGCCCTCAAATAACTTTTTTTCCCTCAAGTATTTAGCTTCAAAATTAGCAAATTCTGTCTAGGAATGCGTCTGGCGCACCGCGCCCTCCGTAACCCCATGTTTTGCTCAAATTTCCTCAAAGCTTTAGCTCCGGGTGCCCTATTCTAGCCATAGTACCAAGGTGTTAGTTAAAATTTTGAACTATTGAACCCCTCTGGCAGACCATTCCATCCACAACACCAGAGTGTTAGTCAAATTTCTGAGCTTTAGAACCCTTCTGGCACCCCACTCCTTCCACAACACCAGAATATTTGGAAAATTTCCTAACTCTGGGATGCTTCTGGGGCTTCACGCCTCTCATCTCGCCAAGGTGTTAGTTAAAATCTCATCTTTGAAGCTCGGGACCTGGAAACCCAAGCCATCCATAGCACCATCCTTGGTATATATTTCTCTAATGTTCAGGGGTTGGCATGCCACACCAGCCATAGCCCCAGGCCGACTTTCTCGAACTCTTCTTTCTTCACATCTCGGGTCATTTTTGGGTCCTTTTTCCATGGTTTCCTACTCAAAACATCTATAAATATTTATTAGCTCACAAGACACATGGGACATGAATTTATGCATTTTATAAGGATTATAAACTCAAACCAAGTCTAAATATGGGTCAAAACTTGGAAAATGGGCATAAGAATATGTCCAACATCAATACCTATCTAGACCAGATATTTAGAAAGAATCAGATTTGGAAATCTTTTATGTATTATTGTGTTGGAGGAAAGATCAGTTATGTTGTTATCGTATCTATTATTGAGTTAAAATGGTATTTTTCAAAGGGGTTCTCCTATTGAACTAGACTTGAGTAAGTACCGGCACGATCCAGCCATTTGGGCCCTATCGCTCTCTACTAATCTTGCTTGCCTCTCTCTTCTCTCTCCCTCTCCTAACTCCTCGCCCATCACTCAGCCACTATCTCTCTCTCTTGCTCACTGTCTTTCTCTTTCTCTTTCTGTTTCTCTCACTCTATACTTTTTCTCTTTGTCTTTCTCTCTCACCAATTACCCCAATCAATTTATTATAGATATAAAATTTATAGTGATTTTTTGTAATGATACAAGTGTATCTCACAATATAAAAGTAATAAATACACCAATACAACCTCCAAATGAATGTTTTATCTATAAATATTTTTCAGTTGTATCAATGTTTTTACTAAATTTGAGAAAGTATGTTCAATAAAATTGAATACTTCGTTAATCTCTTTAATTGAATGTTGTATCTAATACAGAGGGATTTGCTCTAAAATCATTGTATCTAGATAAATGAGAAAGTGTTGATACAACTAGGTTCAGCTAATAACTATAGTGTATCGATATCCAACTAAATTGAGCAAAAATATAATAAAGGTTGTTATATTAGCAATGCAGTGAGAACTTCAGAAGGCAGTATATGAGATACAAGATGGATTTCAGAAAGTTGTATCAGAGATACAATTCAAATTTAGAAGGCTCTATCTGAGATACAACGCAAATTTCTGAACAATTTCTATATATTGTAATTATTCCATCTACAAATACTAATAGTAATTATGATCCAAACTATAAATATTTAAGAAAATTTGTCAATAATATAAAATAAGGTAAATACGGTTGTTGCACAAATTTACTGTTAATAGAATCTCATTATTAATGTATAAATTTATGGGACATTATATTTCTACTTTATCTTCATTCATTTATTTGGGAGAAACAATTTTCTAACCATTTTCCAATTATTTTTATTTTTATGAACTTTTACAATAGATCATCATTGTTACACATAGATATCATCATTTTTTAACATAAGAGGTCTATAAAGGTCATTTTTTTCTATTAAACTGTAAAAGGACAAGAGATCTCATTTCTTCTATTTTTTTAAATTAATCTTTTATACTATAATTAACTCTTATTTCCACAAAGGTATTTCGTATAGACTCTTCAATATATGCAAATAAAAATACAAAACAATTCTACATATGCTCTTGTGTGAAAATTATTTACCTAATTACATATATAAAAATAATATAATAATGATACAAAACACACACTTGATATATACTTCTATATGTAAATTCTTCAATATATAAAAAAACTAATCATGAAACTACAAAACACTTCTGAGACAGAAAGGAAAAATGAAAGAATTGAAAAAATGAAATTATAATTTCAAAACTAAAAAGATACAGGGGTGCCTCCCTTAGTGTAATTCACAGTCAATTATTGAATATGAGTTTAATAAAATTATCACTGAAAATCTATTTAATATTTCAATTAGATTAAAAAAGGTGAAATTGGGGAAATTCTAATATTTGATAAAAATGGGTAAATTATTGTTGTTATTAGTAAATATTTAACAATATTAGTAGCATGATAATATTAGTCTTAATATAGTGACCCCACATAATTTATAAATAAATACCTTTTGGACTAGCCATTTTTTCTAAAAGGCCACTAGTGTTAAAGACATATGTGACGTATTTTAGGTTTGAAGAAAGATAAGAAATAGAATTCAGAGAGCTACTATTTTGAAGGGTTTTAGGGAGAGAAAAATTATCCAATTGTTATAAAGTTTCTATGTAATTGCATTTTCGATTCATTAATTGTTGGAACGTGCTTAAATTTGAACTGAAAATTGTTAATATCTGATTCTTGGATTAGGACGACGGAGATCAACTTTTGTGGTCTGTAGCTTCAGTTTCATAGCCTTGAATGGTAACTGAATTTCTGCGCATTACTTCAATTATTTTGGTGCAATCTTGTGTCTAGTTTTCCTCATTTAGCACTTTTTATATGAGCAATTTAGAGAAATGCTCTATCTATTGTTGATTTATTTAGTGAGGCTTTGAAGTCTAGAGAACCTGTGATTTTCTCTTTACATTGAAGAGTTTTCCCATGTATTTTGATTATATTCGCCTTGCGAAATTTGTTGTTGATATATACTTTCTATCTAGATACATTTGTGCTTGTGGTTGAATTCTTATCTTGGTTCGAATAGATTGGAAATGTTTAGACTTGAATAATTTTTCTGCTACTACTCTATCGTGCATTATTTAGTGGTTATTTTTTTCCAAGAAGGTGGTTTAGTATTTTTATTTAAATGATGGAGGAAAATATGGGAAAGATGGTATGTTTAAACAAAAGTAATTATAATATTTGAAAAGGAAATGCAATAATTTAAACCCGTATTTTGAGCATTTATGCTCTATTTTATATTTTGATACTTTGGATAGCTTGGTATTAATATTTTTTAATTTGTTGGCATGATCAGTTTTGGACTCGAGGAAGGGGGGGGGGATTAGGGGTACTTCAACACCATTGGGACTCAAGTTTAAGTAGCTGAAATATGGTGTCTAGTGCCTCTTATGCGATACCGGGGCACCAGCTGCAATCACAAAACCTTGGTGGGATAAGCATCATGATTGCGAGGGTGATGTATACTACCGTGAAGAGGTCCTTTGTCAAGCATCTTATGCAACAACAAGTGGGATGAGATCGCAAAGGTTGACTTCTGGAAATATGATTAAAAGTACCTTGACTTTGTAAAAAGCACTGTAGTTTTTAAATATCATAATTTTAAAATTCAAATCCATCCAAGTGAAATTTAAGGTTTATCTTTATGATTTGAGCAATAAAAAGGGTGAATTTTCTTCATAATATTCTAGATATGGATTTACTAACAATGTAATTATACTTCATTTTAATGAATTTGGACTATATAATCATATAAATCATGGGACATTAATTGGACAATTTAGCTATAATTATAAAAGGAAAAAACCATTGATTTTGTTTAATAGATGATATTTAATTAGAATTTTAATTATTGCGTTAAATATCTTAGCCTAAGTGTAACCTGTGCATGTATTCTATTTTGCAATCTGGTCCATCGACCTGACGGTCAAGTTTGAGTTGACCAAGAGTAGACTTTTACCTTGAGACATCCTCAAAGTATGAAAGTAGTTACCCTAGATTAATTTGTGTCTGTTATTGATAAATTTGAATAGATTGAATTCATTAGAGATTATTTTGTTGGACCTTGGTACTTCTAGTAAGGTTTTGGCTATTGTAATTAAAGTCTCACTTGCCCTAGGGTAAGCTGAGAGGGATAGTTGACGATATTGCTAGGCCTTTAGAATTATGCTTATTTTTTTCATTCATGTTTGCATGGGGGTAAGTGGAAATGGGTGGTTGACCAATGACTTCAGTGTTCTTTAGCCATCTCTAGTTGAGGTGGGTCTCTATTTAATCATAGTGGTTACTTCCTTTGAGCAAACTTATTGTTTTTATATATTACCGAGCTGCATCTCATATCATGTATGTTCACACAGAAGGAACTAAATCTTCGGCAATGGAGGTGGTTGGAGCTACTTAAGGACTACAACATGAATGTCCTTTACCACCTAGGTAAGGCCAACATGGTAGCAGATGCCCTTAGTAGACTTTCTATGGAAAGTATGTCACATGTGAGTGAAGACAAGAAGGAGCTGGTAAAGGAGGTACATCGACTTGCACAGTTGGGAGTTAGATTAGTTTGTTCAATCGATGGTGTGGTAGTAGTTTAGAACGGGTCAGATTCGTCCTTGGTAATGGAGGTGAAAGCTAAACAAAATGAAGATCCAATATTGGTATAGTTGAAAGAAGTTGTCCAAAATCAAAAGGTAGAAGTCTTCTCCAATAGGGGAGATGGTGTGCTTTGGTACCAGGGTCGCTTATGTGTTCCAAATGTGGGGGGATTTGAGGAGTCCAATGTTGCATGAGGCTCACGGACCCAGATATTCTATCCATCCAGGTGCCACCAAAGTATATCAAGCCTTGTGGGAAATCTACTGGTGGAATGGCATGAAGAGGGATATTGCAGAATTCGTAGCCAAGTGTCTGAATTGCTAACAAGTGAAAGTCGAGCATGAGAGTCCGGGGGGGGGGGGTGTACTCAAAGATATCAACATTCCTACTTGGAAGTGCGAAGAAATCAATATGGACTTTGTAATAGGTTTACCCCGCACTCGTAGACAGTATGACTCCATTTGGGTTGTGGTGGACAGCTTGACCAAGGCTGCTCATTTCTTATCAGTCAAAACCATCGATTTAGTAGAAGATTATGCTATGTCATACATCCAAGACGTGGTTAGATTGCATGGAGTGCCCTTGTCCATTATATCTGATAGAGGTACTCAGTTCACCTCTTAGTTCTGGAGATCTTTTCAAAAGGGACTTGGCACCCAGGTCAAGCTTAGCACGGTATTTCATCCGCAAATGGATGGCCAGCCGGAGCAAACTATCCAGACTCTTGAGGACATGTTGAGATCTTGTTTATTGACTTCAAGGGTAGTTGGGACGAGCATTTGCCTCTTATTGAGGTTGCCTACAACACAGCTATCACTCTAGCATTATGATGGCACCATTCGAGGCTCTTTATGGGCGAAGGTGTAGATCGCCCATTGGGTTGTTTGAAGTCGGTGAGGCTTCGTTAGAGGGTCTAGATTCAGGCCATAAGGCTATGAAGAAAGTGCACTTAATAAGAGGAAGGCTGTAAATGGCTCAAAGTCGCAAAAATTCTTATGCGGATGTGAGGATAAGGGAGCTTGATTTCAAGATCGACGATTGGGTGTTTATGAAGGTATCTCCCATGAAGGGAGTGATGAGATTTGGAAAGAAAGGAAGACTCATCCCCCGCTATATTGGCCCATACCAGATTATGAGATGAGTGGGTAAAGTAGCTTATGAGTTAGAGTTACCTTTAGAGTTGGCTTCAGTTCATCCCATATTTCATGTATCGCTCTTGAAAAAGTGCATGGGAGATCCAGCCTTGGTGGTTCGGATGGAAAGTGTTGGCGTGAAGGATAGCCTGAGTTATTAAGAAGTTCCTGTTGCAATCTTGGATCATCAGGTTCGAAGGATGAGGAACAAGGAAGTAGCTTCAGTAAATGTGTTATGGAGAAACCAGCATGTTGAGGGTGCTTCTTGGGAAGTTGAAGCAGATATGATGACTAAATACCCCCACTTGTTTCCTACCAGCTCAGTTTCAGTTTGAGGTATCAGTTTTTGCCCTAAACGTCTAATCAGGTTTCATGTTCCGTTCATGCATGCAAGTTTGTTTTATGATATGATATAAGTATGTGATGTCTAAATTCACTCCAGTATGTAGTGCTTTTCGGGGGTCGTCATTCCGTCAGTGTTCGGCTTAAATGATCAGTATTTTCATATGGTAATTATATGTTTCTGTTTGCTACTTTTTTCCTACATTTGAGGACGATTTTTTCTAAGGGGGAGATATTGTAATACCCCAGAAAGGCCTAAGAATAGACTCGGGAGTTGAAGTTGAAAACTGCTGAAAACATGGAATTTTGCATTAGTACGACCCGAGGTACAAATCATGGTGAGGAGCTACGACTCGTGACTCGAGTCGTGATGAATTCGGGAGCCTGAGGTCATATCATAAGTAGTTGTATGAATCGTGACATGTAGGTATGACTCGTGGTTTGGAGTCGTAGTGAATTTCTCAATGGTGCCAGAGTGAGTCCTCACGGCTTATGGTACGACTCATAGGATGTAGCAACGAGTTTTGATGAGGAGTTGTGGTTAAGTCATTTTTGGTATGGGTGGATGGTACCACGACTAATAGTACGACCTGTAGGATGGTACTACGAGTTGTGGTATGCGAGTCATGTCTAGATTGAGAAGATTTAAGTGGTGAGGTGACCACATGAGGTTACCCCGAGTCGTGTCTTCGTGGTACGACTCTAGTACGAGTCATGTTCGGGGCCGGAACTGTTTTTCAAGGAAATTTCATCAAGGGCAATTTTAAATTTTCTACGCTTTTGGACCTTAAAACACGTCGTTTTGAGGTTGGGACAGGGTCTTTTAAAGAGGAAAACTTAATGCTAAGTCTTATTTGACATTTGCAAGAACTAGAGAAGGCAGTAGGAGGAATTTCAAGTGTTCTTCTTCAATTCTTCAAATTTTCACCTAGAGCTTTTCAAGGGAGTTAATAATCACGTATTTCCAGGTATGTGGGGTTTTGAATGGGTAGTTTAGTCCCTACCAATGCCCAATTTCTCCCTAATTCTATGTTTGAAGTTACCAAAACTTTATGGGTCTTTATCAAATTGCATGATTCCTTAAAATTTGAAATGAGCTTGTTGTAGTATGCCTAACTTTTGAATTTCGAGTTGTTTGGGCTGATTTTACTTGTTTATTCAATACTTTCATGATTTAACCCCCTAAAAGTATAGATGCCCAATCATGAGAGATTTTTAGTAAGGTTCATGGTCATGATGATTCCGCAAGAATGATACGAATTTTTTAATTTTAAGCATGTCTTTAACTACTCATGTTATCTTGATCATGTTTCTCTATAAATTTAAGCATTTCACGCATGATTGAAAATATAGGAAATGCCCACATGTCGCTTATGATTTATGAACTATGATTTTGGCTGATTCACGAGCCCAATTCCATGGCTAGAATCATGAATTCTCAAGAATGTTATGATTATCACGATTTTATTTGCCATGCATGTCATGTATGAATTTCTATGAGCACGTTGCATGTTTTGGGAGTAGTACTTAACACCGAGTTGGTTTGGGGGCCTAGGTTACGCCCCGAATCTCAGAACTACGTGCCAACATAGGTTATTCATGGGACCTCTTTAGTGACTGTACCTATGCCCTACGGGGCCTGCACGAGTGATATCACGCCTTTCATGGTTCATACCCTTGGCAAGGTATGAACAACTTCCCGACTAGGTTTACAGGTCGGGCTCCATGTGTGCTCATATGGGGTATGTCAATTTTAGAAATCTCCCATTGTTCCTCGTGGTGTAATTGCATGTATGATTATGTTCTTTTGTCTCAAGTAATGTTTTATGAAATGTTTTTCTAACATGTTACAACTATGACAGGATTACAAATATTTTGGAAATCTTAAGCCTTATGATATACATATGATTTTAGTCTTATGATCATGATGTCCCCACTCCTATAACTTTTATGTTTTTAAGTATTGTTTTGCATACCTTACATACTCAGTACCTTCCAAGTACTGACCCACATATTTTCAGGATCTGGTTCGCAGGTTTAGCATCGTTCCTAGCTTGCTCTCAATTCCGATCTCAACTTTCAGTGGTGAGTCATCATGATTCAAGGGCTTCATGTTCGGATCATTTCTATCTTTTTTGGAAAAAAATATTGGGGTTAGTTGGGTTTTTGTCCCTTCAACTCGTCTGTTATGTTTAGAGGCTTTTAGACCTATTTGTAGTATTCAGCCATTTATGTTTTGATCACGTATTGTTATTTCTTTTTACTCATGTTATGATTTTCAGTTAGTTCATGATTATTAAGTTAAGATTTCTGTCTCATGTGAATAAATTAGTTATATGCTCATGCCATGGGTTTACTTGGGGTCTCTTGGGGCTCCTTGTCCCGTGTCTACGATCAGGGTATAATCTCGGGTCGTGACACTGTTCCTTCGCCTAGGAGGAAGTAATGGGTCATAGGACGACCCATTGTGAGTACTAACGAATCATGGTGAGCAGCGATGGGAAAGAGTGGAAAAGTTCCTAGTCGAAGTGACGGATGGAAACCATGAAGCATTGGAAGGAGGCACGAGTCACGGTGTGGCTCGTGGGAAGGCCCGGGTGTAGGTTGTTAGGGGGAAACAACAAAGGATATAATGGACCGTCATCTGATGCAACGAATCGTCCTTTTGAGTCATGGGATTGAATCTGGGAAGTGACGTTGGGTAGCAGACACAACGGATGGATTCCAGGAGTCGTGGTATCCAGGCACGACCGATTGGATTGGTCGTTGTCATTGCCAGTGCTAAATTTTCGGGAAATTCATTAACGGTATTTTCATCATTCTCAAGTCCTAGGGTTCTAAACTACGTTGTTTAAGGATCTAAATGCAGTTCTTTATGAGGGGAAAATCTATCCTAGGCTCATTCATAACCATGTATGCATATTAAAGGGGTTTAGGAGGTGATAAAGTTAAGATTCTTCAATCCTTCATTGGCCTTTCAAGGAGTGGTAAAATCTGATCTTCCCTAAGTATGTAGGGTTATGAATGGGTGAATCCGTTCACACCCATGCCCAATCTCTCTCTAAATCATGGAAATTCCTATATTGATTTTATGGGGATTTAACCAAATGCATGAAATTCCTAAATTCCCTACATGGGTATGATCTAAATGAGTTTTTGTTGTTGAATTATGAATAATGGGCAAGTTTTACGTTGTTTTCCATTGAAATCATGTTTCAAGCTTTATAAATTTAAATGCTCATTTATGAGAAGTTAATGAAAGTTGAGATTTAGGATAAATGTTCATGTATGATGAGATATTATTGATGAAAAGCATATTTTAAACTTACTCATGTTTATAATCATGTTTTCTAGGGAATTGAGTATTTTCAAGCATGTTAAAGTATTTGGCAATGCTCACATGTTCAAGAATGATTTATGATTTATGATACGGAGTTCATGATTGATCGATTTATGATTTTGGCAGATTTATGGGCCCTTGATTCATTTCTAAACATGTATGGAATTGGGATCAACAATGTTAATTTTTATTTGGCCATGAATCTCATGAATGATATTTATGATTTACATACGTGCCTAATGTGCATGTTTTTTGGAGCGGTTTTTATGACCGAGTAGCCCAGCGTTCAAAGGACTACGTCGGTGTCTCATAACTACGTGCCACCGTAGGTTCATGTTGATACATTACAATGTTAATGGATTCCCTCTTTCGTGATATAACATACTACACGTCTCTTGCCTGGTAAGCCTGGGATGACTCTGCCCACTTGAGTAAGATAGTTGGTGCATCGTGTGAGGCTCTACCATGATGGTGTCGGTTATGAAGAGTACTTCCATTGTTCCTCATGATTTGTGCATGGTTATTTTAAAGTTATTTTGGCTCAAGTTATGATTTATAAAGTTTCTCTTATGACTATCATAATGAATGAATTATGAATATTTTGAAAACCTTGACCATTATGTTACAATATGATATTTATGATATAAGTATGATGCCATACTCTTATGAACTTTATATATTTTAAATGTCTATTTTACTTATCTTACATACTTGGTACATTCTACGTATTGATCACATACTCTATGTTGTATTGTTTTATGATACAGGATCCGATCTTCACACCTAGCACCACTAATAGCTCATTCTCAAAGTTAGCATCCAGCTCATTGGTGAGTCCTCATTCTCCGAGGACCAGTTGATATCAGTTACCTCTTTAAATTTAGTTTTAAGACTTGTCAGGTTAGTGGGGGGTGTTGTCCCATCAACCCATCTGATATGTTAGAGGCTTTCAAACTATATATAGTATTCAGGTGTCATATAAGAAGTGTGTTTCGTTTCCTATGTTATGTCATTATTGTGCTTCCACTATGCTATTATGTTAAGTATTTCGCTTTACTTTATTGGGTCAGATGTATGTTCATGCCATGGGTCGACTTGGAGTCTCTCGGGGCTACTTGTGCTGTGTCTCGATCCGAGTATACTTTCGGATAGTGAAAAACTTTGTATCAGAGCAATAGGTTTGATGTGTCCTAGGGTGTCTGAAAGCCGTGTTAAGTAGAGTCTTTTTCATTGTTGTGAAGCTCGCCATACTTATTACGAAGAGTCTTCGAGATGTTTAGGAAATTTTCCCTTCTTTCATGATGTATGTCCTGCGATGAAATGTCCCCCCTATCCTTCTAACTTGTGCGATTCGCGATTGCAGAATCATGGTTCCCCACAGAGTTAACGGTAGGAGGAATGGGAATGGAAACGACCATGATGATGGCAACGAAGAATGGCACCAACAAGCCCCATCAATCAAGGAGCACCATGCACCGGTGCCGGTTGCCCATGCTAATATTCGAGAAGCTATTCAGCTGCTAGCGTGGGCCTTGACCGCTCAAGTCAACCAGCAGGTAGTGGCGCATATTCTGCAAATCGAAAATACGGCGACAGCTCGACTCAGAGATTTCTTGAGAATGAACTTACCAGTTAAAAGTAGATGAGGACCCGCTTGAGTTAATTGATGAGATTGTGAAGATCACCCAGGCCATGAGGGTGAATGAAGTTGAGTGTGCTGAGTTGGCCTCATATTAGTTAAAAAGGGTCTCACACATCTGGTTTCGACAATGGAAAGATAGTAGGGCCGCCGGAGCAGGCCCTGTCACTTTGGAGGAGTTCCATGTTTCGTTCCTAGATTGGTTCTTCCCTTGTGAGATAAGGTAGTTGAAGGCAGTTGAGTTCGTGAATCTGAAACATGGGAAGATAATAGTACAGGAGTTTTCCCTTGAGTTCACTCGTTTATCAAAGTACACCCCAAAGTTAGTGGTTGATTAGAGGGCGCGAGTGAGCAAGTTTGTTCATGGGGTGGCTAGCTATTTGCACAAAGATTGCAGGGTCGTTATGCTCCACCAGGATATGGATTTCCCTCGGATAGTCTTGTACGCCTAGCAGATAGAGGCAGTACATATGAGGGAGAGAGAGGCCAAAAGGGCCTGGACTAATAGTTGGGGGTTCACTCAGCAGAGGTCTGGTGGTGGTCACTGCCCTCAAATTCAGCAGAGGTCACTAGCTCCAGCACCATCATCAATTAGTGTTCCATCTAGACCCAAAACTCATAAATGTAGCAGGGCCTCAGGTTCTATGGATTAGAGGGGCATACAGGTGGAGCACCCCTTTCTAGCCTATGGGAAGTGTGGCAAGTGTTATGCCGGGTAGTGCTTGCTCGACTTAGATATTTGTTATGGGTGCGGTAGATCTAAGCACATCCACCGACAATGTCCATTTGCTAGACAGGATGATGATAGAGGTCGTGCACAAACTACCAGTTCAGCAACAGCTCCAGCACGTTCAACTCCGCTGGAGGCATCCACTAGTGGGGGTGACAGGCAATGCCAAAATAGATTCTATGCCCTCCCCTCAAGTCAGGAGCAGGAGACTTCACCGGATGTGGTTATTGGTATGTTATAAGTGTTCCACCTTGATGCTTATGCTTTGTTAGATCCAGGGGATACTTTGTCCTTTGTGATACCTTATATTGCTAGAAGCTTTGGAGTCAGTCATGAAATTTTGTTAGAACAATTCTCAATCTCTACTCCCAGTGATGATTCAGTTATAGCTAGGCGGGTGTATAGAAGTTTCCTGATCACAATATTGCAGAAAGTCACCTCTGCAGACTTAGTAGAGATAGCCATGACAGACTTTTACATTATTCTCGGCATGGACTTGTCGTATGCATGTTATGCTTCTGTTAATCGTAAGACCCGTGTGGTGGAGTTTCGCTTTCCAAGTACGTCATTTTGGAGTGGAAGGGTTGTTCCGTTGTGCCTGTAGGTCACTTTATTTCCTATCTTAAGGCCACGAAAATCATTCAAAGCTTATGTCTACCACCTAGTTAGGGTTACGGTGTTGAGTTCGAGATTCCAACTATTTAGTCAGTTCCGGTTGTATATGAATATCCAGAAATGTTCCTTGATGATTTACCGGGTATTCCTCTCGAGAAGGAAATCAATTTTGATATTGACCTTCTTCCTGACATACAACCTATATCTATTCCTCCCTACAGAATGGCTCTAGCTGATCTTAAAGAGTTGAAGGAGCAGTTGGGAGAAGGGTTTCATTGGACCGAGCAAGTCCCTATGGTGTGCACCATTCTCTTTGTCCGAAAGAAAGATGGTTCTTTTCATATGTGTATTGATTATCGGCAATTGAACAAGGTTATCATCAAGAAAAGGTATCATATACCCAGCATCAATGATTTTTTTTACCATCCTCAGGGTGCTGAGTGTTTTTTGATAATAGATCTTAGATCTAGGTACCATCAGCTCAGATTTTAGGAGTGCGACATCCCGAAGATAGCCTTCACGATGCGGTATGATCATTACGAGTTTGTACTTATGTCTTTTGGACTAACGAATGCTCCTGTAGCTTTTATGGACTTGATGAACAGGGTGTTTAATCCATACTTGGTTATGTTCATGACGGTGTTTATTGATGACATCCTGATATACTCTCGGAGTGAGGAGGAGCATGCTGCTCAATTGAGGGTGGTGCTACTGACTCTTAGGGATTGCCAGCTATATGCTAAATTCAGCAAGTGTGAGGTTTGGTTGAACTCTGTGGCATTTTTGGGCCATGTTGTATCAAGTTAAAGCATACAAGTGGACTCACAGAAAACAGAAGCAGTGAAGAATTGGCCTAGACTAGTGAATCCTTTAGATATCCGGAGTTTTTTGGGCATAGTTGTCTACTATCGAAGATTTGTTGAATGTTTCTCATATATTGCAGCACCCTTGAACAAATTGACCCAAAAGAAGCTAAAATTCCAATGGTAGGAAGCTTGAGAGAGAAGCTTTAAAAAGTTAAAGGCTTAACTTACCTCAGCACCGGTGTTAACCGTACCCGAGGGTACCGATGGGTTCGTGGTGTATTGTGATGCTTCAAGGATCGAACTTGGGTGTGTATTGATCAGTACGAAAAAGTTATAGAATATGTCTCCAGACAGCTGAAAGTTCATGAGCAGAATTACTCGACCCATGATCTTGAATTAGCCACAGTGGTATTCGCCTCGACGATATGGAGACACTATTTGTACGGGGTCCACGTGGATGTGTTTACGGATTATAAGAGTCTACAAATGTGTTTACGCAGAAGGATCTCAATCTTTGGCAAAAGAGATGGTTAGAGGAACTTAAGGATTACGATATGAGCATGCTTTACCATACGGGAAAGGAAAATGTAGTAACGGTCTCCCTTAGTAGACTCTCCATGGAAAGTGTGTCCCACGTAGATAAGGGAAAGAAGGAGCTGGTGAAAGACGTGCATCGACTTTCAAGGTTGGGAGCTCGATTTGTTGATTCGACCGATGGCGGGGTTTTTGTTCAAAATGGATAGAAATCGTTCTTGGTGACTGATTTAAAATCTAGACAAGAAAAGGACCCTATTTTGGTAAAGTTAAAGGAAGCCATTCAAAAACAAAAGGTAGAGGTCTTCTCCAAAAGGGGAGATGGTGTGCTTTGATACCAGGGTCGCTTATGGGTTTTGAATTTTATGATTTGAGGAACCGGATATTGCACGAGGCTCATGAATCTAGGTATTCGATCCATCCAACTACAACCAAGATGTACCGTACCTTATGAGAAGTCTATTAGTTGAATGGCATGAAGGACATCGCAGAATTTGTAGCTAAATGCCTAAACTATCAGCAACTAAAGGTTGAGCATCAGAGGTCGGGAGGTATGCTTCGGGATATAAGTATTCCTACTTGAAAGTGGAAAGAAATCAATAAGGACTTCATCACAGGGTTCCTCGCACTCGTCGACTATTTGACTCCATTTGGGTGATAGTGGACAGGTTGACCAAAGTCACTCATTTTCTACCAGTTAAAACCACGGACCCAGTGGAGGATTATGCGAAACTATACATTCGAGAGCTAGTTCCGTTGTATGGAGTGCCTTTTTCCATCATATCTGAAAGGGGTACCCAATTTACCTCTTAGATTTGGAGGTCGTTTCAAAAAGGACTTGGTACTCAGGTTAAGCTCAGTATAGCATTTCACCTGCAAACGGACGGTCAAGCGGAGCAGACAATTAAGACTCTCAAAGACATATTTAGAGCATGCATGATTGACTTCAAGGATAGTTGGGATGATCATTTTCCTCTTATCGAGTTTGCATACAATATCAACTACCATTCCGTTATATAGATGGCTCCGTGTGAGCCTCTCTATGTGCAGTGATGTAGATCGCCCGTTAATTGGTTCAAAAGTGGTGAAGCCACAATAATAGGACTAGATTTAGTCCATGAGGCTATGGAGAAGGTCTATCTCATACGAAACGGATCAAAGTCGCCAAAAGTCCTATGCAGATGTGAGAAGGAAAGAACTTGAGTTCGAAGTGGGTGATTGGGTGTTTCTAAAGGTGTCTCCTATAAAGGGAGTGATGAGATTTGAAAATAAATAAAAACTCAACCCTATTTATGTTGTCCCCTACCGGATTGTGAAACGGTTGGCAAGGTGGCATATGAATTGGAGTTTCCTCTGAATTAGCTTATGTGCATCCTGTATTCTATGTATCTCTCTTATAGAAGTGTTTGGGTGATCCAGCTCTAGTTTTCCCAGTGGACAATATCAGTGTTAAAGACAACCTTAGTTATGAAGAGGTTCCGTTGGAAATACTGGATCAACAGGTTCGAAGGCTAAGGAATAAGGAAGTAGCTTCAGTCAAAGTTTTATGGACGAATCAGCATGTTGAAGGAGCTATGTGGGAAGCCGAGGAAAACATGATAGCTAGATACCCAAATTTATTCTCTACCGACTCAGTTCCAACTTGAGGTGTCAGTTTTTGCCGTAAAACTCTATTTAGTTTTCATGTTCAGTTCATGTTTCCTAGTTTCATTCATGTATGTGGATGTGTATATGATTCATGAATTCAGTTCAGCCATGTAGTTTGAATCAGAGATAGTCATTCAGGTAGTTTTCATCTTGAATGATCAGTGTTTGAGTATGATCATTGCATTTCTATGTTTTCTGTATGTTTTACCACATTTGAGGGTGAATGTTCCCGAGGGGGAGATATTGTAATACCTCGGAAGAGACCCAGGATTTAAAAATGGAAGTTGGTAGAAATCTGGAAAACACCATAGAACGGGTCATGTAACGGATCATTGGTACCAACGATCCGTAGGAAGTGTCCGTGGTGTGGTATAGCTGAGTTGCAGTTGGGAGTAACGAGTTACGTAAAGACCCGTGGTTTGATGTCATGAGTCATGACTTGTGGTCGTGGTGAGACTGGTCCTTAACTTAGAAGGAAGTAACGGGTCGTAGGCTGACCCATTGTGAGTAGTAACGGATTGTGGTGAGCAAATGCGGGAAAAAGTAGAAAAGTTCCCAGTCGAAGTGATGGAGGGAAACCATGACTCATTGGAAGGAGCATGAGTTGTGGTGCGGCTCGTGGGAAGGCTAGGTGCACATCGTAAGGGTTAAACAATGGAGGATACAATGGACCGTCGTCTGATGCAACGACTCATCCTGTCGAGTCGTGGGATTGAATCTAAGAAGTGACATTGGGCACTGGACCAATGTATGGATAGCACGAGTCGTTGTATCCAGACATGACCCATTGGATTGGTCGTTGTCACTGCTAGTGCTGAATTTTAAGAAAAATCATTAAGGGTATTTTCGTCTTTCCTATGTCCTAGTGTCCTAAAGTATGTTGTTTAAGGCTCGAAATGCAGTGCTTTATGAGGGGAAAATCTATCCTGGGATCATTCATATCCATGCATGCATATTGAAGGGGTTTAGGAGGTGATCAACTTAGGATTCTTCAAGCTGTCCTTCAATCCTTCATTGGGCTTTCAAGAAGTGGTAAAATCTGATCTTCCCCGAGTGTGTAGGGTTATGAACGGGTGAATCCATTCAAAACCATGCCCAATCTCTCTATAAATTATGGAAATTCCTATATTGATTCTATGAAATTTTAACCCAATGCATGAAATTCCTAAATTCTCTACATGGGTATGATCTAAATGAGTTTTTATTGTTGAATTATGAATCATGGGAAAGTTTTACATTGTTTTCCATTAGAATCATATTTCAAGATTTATAAATTTAAATGCCCATTTATGATAAGTTTATGAAAGTTGAGATTTATGATAAATGTTCATGTATGATGAGATATTATTGATGAAAAGCATATTTTTAAGTTACCCATGTTCATAAGGGAATTGCGTATTTTCAAGCATGTTAAAGTATTGGGCAATGCCTACATGTTCCAGAATGATTTATGATTTTTAATATGGAGTTCATGATTGATTGATTTATGTTGTTGGCCGATTTATGGTCCCTTGATTCATGGATAAACAGGAATGTAAATGGGGATCAACGATATTAATGTTTATTTGGGCATGAATCTCGTGAATAATGTTTATGATTTATATACGAGCCTAATATGCATGTTTTTGAGAGCAGTGTCTAGCACCGAGTAGCCTGACATTCAAAGGACTACGCCGGTGTCTCATAACAACATGCCATCGTAGGTTCATGTTGATACATAACAATGTTCATGGATCCCCTCTTTCATGATATTACATACTGCACGTCCGTTGCCTGGAAAACCTGGGAAGATTCTTCCCACTTGAGTGAGATAGTTGGGGCATCATATAAGGCTCTACTACGATGGTGTCGGTTATGACGAGTCCTCTCATTGTTCCTCATGATTTATGCATGGTTATGTTTATGTTATTTTGTCTCAAGTTATGATTTATAAAGTTTCTCTTATGACTATGATAATGAATTAATTATGAATGTTTTTATAACCTTGAGCCTTATGTTACACTATGATATTTATGGTATGAGCATGATGTCCTACTCTTATGAACTTTATGTATTTTAAATGTCCTTTTTACTTACCCTACATACTCGGTACATTAGATGTACTGACCGTATACTCTATGTTGTATCGTTCCATGATACAGGCTTCGATCCACAGATCCAGCGCCATCATTAGCTCGTTCTCGGAGTTAGCATCCAGTTCATTGGTGAGTCCTCATTCTCCAAGGACCAGTTGATATCAGTTACCTCTTTACATTCAGTTTTCAGACTTGTTGAGTTAGTTGGGGGTGTTGTCCCATCAACACATCTAATATGTTAGAGGCTTTCAGACTATATGTCGTGTTCAGTTGTCATGTATGAAGTGCATTTAGTTTCCTATGTTATGTCATGATTATGCTTCCGCTATGTTATTATGTTAAGTATTTTTCTTTACTTGGATTCTCTCGAAGCTCCTTGTCCCGTGTCTCCATCCGGGTCTAAATTCGGGTCGTGATATGCTCAGTACATTTTCATACTAATGCCCGAGCCTGGAGGCATTGCATCCGTACTTGTCATGCCCCAATTCAGGGCCTAGGCATGGCCGACACCTGATGTTATTTCTAACTCGAGCGAACCAGATAACATGGCATACATAATGAGCATTCATCTACCACAAGCGAAATAATCATTAGACATATGCTTTTAAAACAATAAAAGAAATCAATTTATAGAGAGACTTTCCAAGTTTACAAAACATGAAAAATAGTTTATAAAGCCTCTACCATAGTTGGAAAATAAAATTTTACCTGGACAAGGAACTCGGCGTACCTTATAGTCAAAAGATACTAAAGCTGAGTGAAGTATCTAAACCCAAAACAAGTGGGGCTCACCAATTGCAAAATAGAGAGAATCCTAGCTTTGCGGCTTGATTGTCTATCTAAGTACTTGAGTCTGCATTATAAAACAATGCAGTGACCCCGAAAAAAGGGACGTTAGTACATAGGTTGATATTGTATGTAAAAAGGCTAAATGATATATAACATATGTTATAATAGGTAGGATAACCAAAAGTATATACATAATATGAGGGATGTCAAGAATATGAAATCAATAGTTCGACTTTTGTTTTGAAAATTAAATTTTACATCATCATTTATTACTTCATTTTAACTTAACCGATAAGAACAACCATGTAAACATGGAGTCTGATCTCTGCCTGATCAGCTATGTCATCTAGTACCTTACCGGGGTATGAGGTATCATAACATAGTTTCCTAATAAGGATCCATAACAGCCCATACCAAAGGCATATAATCACCCGAACCAACAACAATGATCCGTCATCCTACATTGGCACACGTAGTTTCAGGCACGAAGTCTTCTCAGTTAATAATACTGCTCCACTTTTTGTTTCGTAGTGAGAGTTACTCAAAAACATATTTAAGCAATCAAGCTTATCATCACAAGTCATCATCGAATTATAATCGTAGTTATTCATCATCATAACACTTTTAAATTCATAAGTCGTCATCATATCATGATCATAGTTCATCCATGTCATAAGACCTTTAAATTCATAAATAATCATGTCATAATCATTGCTCATAAAAATCACTTGCCTTTTAGAGAAAAAAATCATAGTTCATAAGGTCATTAAAACTGCTCTTGTAAAGGAAAAATCATAATTTATAAAATCATTGAAACTTATCTTTTGGAGGAAAAATTATAGTTGTAAGATTGAAAGTTTTCGCAAGTGGAGTTGATAAAATCCAAATCTACTCCTTGCTAGGAGAGAATGTAAACGGTCGTCGGAAAAACAAATATACCCAGTAGTTGTCTGGTTGAATCCCACAAGTAATTGAGTTGATAATAAAAAATTTATAAACTAATTCAAACTAGAATGCATCGTTGTTTAACATTCGAAAAGTAAAAATAGGGGGAAAAGGGAAAATAGCATCAAATTCAAATTAAGAACTAAGTGTGTGAAATTCCTATTGTTGTAATTCACAAGTGAAATGGCTAGGGGTGTGATATAGATGGACTAACAACTACAATGGAAATTATTTCATTGCCTTAGATTCATATTTAACATAAATAGCGGTGGATAAATCAGATTCTCTTAGTTCTCAACCATAAGAATGTTTATGCCTTGAGTTTTCTATAACCCTAAGGCCATATTCAAACCATCAACCACATGAGCTTGAGGAAGAATCAAACTATCTCTATACTTGATCCTTTAATGGAGTGAGAATGTAGGTTTTGACTATTTCTAGCTCAACCGCATACATTAACCCTCCAAATCCTCCCTATTGCTCTCTCACCCAATTCACACTTTTCTTTCTGAAGCAACAAGAAAAGTGAAAAAAATTCATGTTTTCAATCATTAATTTTTAAAATTAAAACTTACAGAAAACAATAGATCTATACATGTAATTAGAATCCAAGAAAATTTAATCAATACCCATTGATATTTACAAACCCTCCATGCACACATTCCTAGCTAACAATTTATCTATGCATATTTAGAGAGAGAAAGAGAGAAGATTCCAAGAGGATTCCCCTCAACATTCATCATATTGCTTCACAAGGCTTACAACAATGGTGTACAATTTGGGGTCATAAATATCTGTAATTTCTTATGTATAAATTTCCACAATTTTCCTTGGAGACTTGTAGGAGGTTTGGGAACCTTTTTGGATGTCTTTTCACCCTCCATCAGTGAAATGGGTCACTTGGCACTTGCTAAACACCGGTGAACAGCCGGGGCCAACTTGCTAAATACAAGTGAATAGCTAGTGCCAACTTACGAGTCACCGGCAAATAGCCAGTTCCAACCTACTAAGAACCCGTGAATAGCTAGTGCTAACCTATAAAGTACCGGTGAATAGCCAACGCAAACTGTCCCACTGCATTTCACAAGTTTGGATCCGCGAAAAGCAGGTTAAAATCATGTTTTTAGCAACTTTTTTTGAGTTTAAATCTTTCATTACCTTTGCTTCCTTCAAATGCCCGCATAGAGAAGCAAAAAGACATAAAACCTCCCTAAATGAGTTGGAAACCAAGCAGAAGCACAAGGTTAAAAGCCGAATGAGTTGGTGAACTACCAACTCATCAAACCTCCAAACATGAACCATTTCTTGTTCTCAAGCAAGGAATCTACTCATAAGATCAATGAATCTAATCTTAAGGCATTGTGGGAGTAGCACACAAGACATTAAGACTCAAGACAACCCAAGAATTATACACCGACTCAAGACTCAAAACATGTTGCACAAGCTTTAATAGGTGACTAAAATCATTAAACATATCCTGCATGCATTCATTTCGTTCAAACAGGGGGTATAGTTCATCAAAACAAACTGAAGGAGCATCTCAAGTCATTGACAATTCACATTCAAAGCTTGCCTTGAAGATCGCTACACACTTGTCACATTCATATCTCTCACTTTAAACACTTTTAAGCATGTACCCCAAGGAAGTGATGCCACTAACAAGAAGATAGAATCCCATATATTTTTAAGAATTTCACACATAGGGATTATATGATAAGGAAAATATGCTCACTCTCACAAAGGAAATCAAGTGTATACAAACTGACCAATAGGCTTGCCCTTCGTGCAACTCGCCACTAATATAGAGTTGCTACATTCAAAATCACCAAGGACTCGCGGGTTATCATGAAGGCTTTAGGTAAGGATAGAATAAATGTTTTGCTCTAGAGACTAGAACCTCCCTAATGCATTTTTGTGAAAAGTTTTCACACCCATAACACTATTGATTACTCCACCTTATTTCTCTTTGTTCATCATCTTCATCATTTTTTAGCAAGAGCAACCCTTATAAAACCTTTGGATTCCACATTTAGCCTCATCTACGAAAGAGATAGCATATTTCAACTATATTTCTCTTTTAATGATTTGAGGTTTTTCAACCAATCATTTAATATATTTCATCACAATTTTTGAAGCTCTCATATTTCTCCTTTCACTTGAAAACCCCAAAACATAGGTTTTCGCCTCATTTCAATATTTTTTTTTATCTCTCCCCATCTCTTGGGATTGAAGTCCCATTTTTCATTCTTTCATCACTAAAAACTATGGAGGAGGGGTGCCAAATTAGAGGATTAAAGAGGGTCATTAGGCACTTAATGTGGTTTCTAGAAAGGGTGCAAAGCTCAAACATTAGCTATCAAAGATTGATGTTCAAAGTGGTAATTTTTCTGAAATGACTATTAAAAGAAATCCTAAGATCATATTCTAAGTGTACCTTCATCTAAAATTTCTCTTTGAATCACACCTACGGCAAATTCTAGACAATCATGCATACACAAGAATTTTATGACTTTAGACTTTAGACACCTACGCCAAAGGACTCACTATAAAAGGCATCAAAATCTAGGAAGTTCACACACTTTGTAAATTACATTAAGAGTATGACTTTAGAAACCTAGTTTATGAATCAAAAAGTCAAGAAAGAAATGCATAACCCATGACAACAGGATGCTCATTTTTAATTTTATGTGCCCCCTTTCTTTTCAATACTCATGTTCTATGCCAAGCACGAAATTTTGGTTCGACCACTCCATGAAAGTGCACAAAAGACTCAAGACTTGAAATTTTCCCTTTAAGAAACTCGCCTTTCAATCCATCAATGGAAAATGTCACCCGATTTGATAACAAAAGAAAAAAAAAAATTATTCTCCTTGGGAATGAACTGTTGTAAAGAAAAACCTCGAAATTTATTCATTGACTAAAATCTACAAAGGTGATGTTAATTAGCAAGTAATGATTATTTACCCCTAAGAATGATGTCACCTAATATATCACAGGGCCATATCGTGCGTCACTAACAAGTAGATTACTCATACTTCACCATCCCAACAAGGCCACAAAACAACAAAATAAATAAAAATAAAGATAAGGCATTGTATTTGATGTAATAAGTTTGAACAAAATAAGGGGTGAATGGGTGAAAGAACTCCCTGGTATAATAGAGTCATCTGCGTTGGAACTATGTGCAATGTAGCTGGACCTGCATTTCGCAGGTTGTGACCTGCGTTTAGCTGGTTGCCAACTGTGTTTCACTTGTTGCAACTTGCATTTCACAGGTGGAGTGCAGAACCACTTCTTGTAAACCTTCTCCTTCCAGGTATTCTGCATATAACCGATGCTAGATTGGCGTTTCGCACCATTCGACTTGTGTTTCATAGGTCTAATACAAATGTGCCAACATTGAGAAATTTCTCTTCCAGGTATTTTGGTTGGCATCTACGCTTGACATGAGTTTCGCAGGTCTAGTGCTGATTTCACAGTTTTGGTCCTTCTACTATTTGTCACATTCCACACCTGTTCCACCCGTGCACAATCAAGGAGAACAGAAATGTAAAGTAAAAAGAAACAAAGAAAAAATAAATGTAAAAGTACTTAGGTTGCCTCCCAAGAAGAGCCTTAGTTAACGTCGCGACACGACGAATTTAATCTTTACAACTATTCTCTCCACTTTGAGCTTTTCTAGTTTCTTTTCTATTCTTCTACTTCGCTTGAGGGGTGGTGGTATAAGAATCAATGTACCATGCAATGGATGTTTTCTCTTGTATTTTTTGGTCCTTAAAGGAAGGATCTGCTTTGATCTTGTTGGCATGGCACACTTTAAGATGAAGCCACCCAGATCTTCGTCTTGAACTTCCTCCATCAACTTGGTTTTCTCAATTTCCATTTCTTCACCTAAGTTCAATGTTGAGAAATGATAGGAGGTCGATTTTAGTCACTTCATTATCAAGAATGCTTCTCGCTTGACATCCTCCTTCTCAAGTGCACTAGAGTCCTTAAGCATGATTTTTTGGATGTCTCTTTTGAACTTTAGTGCTACTTCCTCTACTTCAGCATCTTGCATTATTTCAAGGTTGGTAGATTGGCAAACCTCCTTGAGCTTGACCTATTCAAAGTCCATCTTGACCTCATCTTCACCATCATGTTGAGCTTCTATGCATGAGTCAATTTGGACTAGGTCTCATTGTTCTCTTCTCCTTGTTATGTTTCTCAATATCTCCTCGGCTTCTTCTTTTAGGGAACTATAGTTTCCTTCTTGAGGTGTCGATACTTCCATGGGTATTGAGGAGTTGGAAACCTTCTCTACATTAGACTCCCGCTCCAAAAAGACTTGGAGCATGGATTCCATTAAGTCATATTTAGTTCTTCTTTCCTCACAATCTATGGCTTCATTCCTATCAAGCTCAAGAGCACAAATGTCACGACCTAAGCATAGGCCCGGATCTTGACACGGAACCTACAACCATAAATGGCTCCATGTTGACCCATGGAATGAACATGACAACCTAAGCTCAACATAAATAATGCGGAAAAGTAAATTCTGAAATAGCGTAAGTCTGAACATCTAAAACATCTGATCAACGAAATACAAACACTGAATCCAAAGCTGAAATACATAACTATGTCTGATAAGAGTTCGGTGTTTTTCACAACTACACGCAAGTGCACGTGGTCAAACAAGTAGTAAAATGGCTAAAGTAAGCCAAGTATCGATCCCACAGGGACTGAAACAAGGTAATAATCGAATTAAGTGTTAATGAATTCTAACTCTAAAAATGCAGACAACAATTTAAAGAAGATTTTGAAGAGTTTGTTTCCTAATTTGTACTAATCTAAAACAAAATTATAAAGTGAGTCTGAACTATAGTAATGAGCAAGCTGAGGCTAAAACAAACATGCAGGGAAGTAATTTATCTATACAATTTGGTTAATCTTTCCTTCGGTTGCTAGTCAAGAATTATTGCCTATGGAGAGAAACTTTCGTATTCTAACCAACTTAAGAATCATGAACCTTCAACCTACATTTTTGTGATAAAAGAATTTCATGTTCTAGCCATACGAAACCGATTCCTAAATTGACTAATACGACTTTCAGATATATTTCTATTCTGAAGGTAAATCAATTCTCAATTTTCCCAAACTAAGAAGAGATCATATCCTACCAATTCAAAACTTTCCAATTTCTTTCCTTTTCAAGATAAAATTTGATTTTTTAGATATACATTAACATTGGCCAGACATTAATGCAGTAAGAACAAGAATTGATAGAACAACCATGGAAGAAAAGATGAAAAACCAAAATGATCAACAATTACTTTCCACTAAAAATGTTCTTAACCTCAGCAAGAAGTGAATTTAGCCACTCATTTGTGGATTAAACATCATCAAATGAGTATAAATCATACAAACAATTAAAATAAAGGAGAAAGAGCTAGAGAAGAACCCTAAGAATTTCGTCTCCTCAACTGCCTGTAACCCACGTTCTTGCTCAACTAAGTCAAAATTGTTAAACATAAACCTAACTGTGCTATTTATACTAGTGGGAATTTTTCCCGGAATAACAAGCAACGTGTCACGTAGTGCATCGCGGAGTTGGCCTCCTACCAGTTGAAGGGGTTACGCATATTTGGTTTAGTCAATTGAAGGACAACAGAGTTACTGGAGCAGGTCCAGTCACTTCAGAAGAGTTCCATGTCGCATTCCTTAATCGATTCTTCCCTCGGGAGATGAGAGAGCTAAAGGCAGTTGAGTTCGTGAATCTAAAGCAAGGGAGGATGACAGTACTAGAGTACTCCCTAGAGTTCACTCGCCTATCGAAGTATGCTCTTGAGTTAGTGGTTGACCAGAGGGTGTGAGTGAGTAGGTTTGTGCATGGGATAGCAGGTTACTTGGATAAGGAATGCAGGATTGCTATGCTCTATCAGGATATGGACTTCTCTCAAATGGTGTTGTACGCCTAGCAGATGGAGGCGGCACATTCAAGAGAGAGAGAGGCCAAGAGGGCCAGGACTGAGGACCATAGATTTTCCCTGTCGAGGTCCAGCGGTTGGTACCGTCAGCAAAGTCACCAGAGGTCATACTCCCCGTTTCATCAGCCTTGAGTGTGCCGCCTCCATCTGCTAGGCGTACAACACCATTTCATCAGCCTTGAGTGTGCCATCTCAGCCTAGGAATGATCAGAGAGGGCGAGCGTCAGGCTCTAGAGTTTAGAGTAGCAGGCTCATAGATTTAGGTGTTCCAGCTGGTCGCAAGTATGGCCGAGGGCATACAGGCCAGTGCTTGGCAGGCTTGGGTACTTGTTTTATGTGCGAGCAACCAGGAAACATGCTTAGAGATTCCAGTGGCGAGACAGGATCAGGTTGGGGGCAGTGGCCCAACTTCTAGTTAAGCAGCCCCACCCCCTCGCTCAGCACATCAGGGTGTATCAACCAGTGCAGCTGGCGGTCAGTGCGAGAACAGATTCTATAACCTAGCATCCCGTCAAGAGCAGGAGGTCTCCCCAGATGTGGTTATCAGTATGTTACAAGTCTTCCATGTTGATGTTTATGCATTCTTAGATCCAGGGGCCACCTTGTCCTCTGTGAAACCTTATGTAGCCAGTAGCTTCGGAGTCAGTCCAGATGTCTTGTCAGAATCCTTCTCGATTCTACTCCAGTAAGTGACTCAGTAATAGCTAGACGTGTGTATAGAGATTTTCCGGTCTTGGTTCTCCATAAGGTCACCTCAGCAGATCTAATAGAGCTATCCATGACCGATTTTAGTGTTATTCTCGGCATGGATTGGTTGTATGCTCGTTATGCTTCCATTAATTGCAGGACTCGATCAGTAGAGTTCAGATTCCCGGGTGAGCCAGTCTTAGAATGGAAGGGTAGTTCAGTTGTGCCTGTAGGTCACTTCATTTCCTACCTCAAGGCCAGGAAGATGATTTCTATGGGTTGCATGTATCACCTATGTTAGGGTTAAGGATGTGGAGTCCGAAACCTCGACCATCCAGTCAGTTCTAGTAGTACATGAGTACCTAGAGGTCTTTCCTGATGATTTGCCAAGTATGCCTCCCGAGCGGGAGATTGATTTCATTATTGACCTCCTTCTCGATATGCAACCAATATGTATTCCACCCTACAGGATGGCTCCATCTAAGCTAAAAGATTTGAAGTATCAGCTAAAGGATTTTCTAGATAAGGGTTTCATCAAACTGAGCCAGTCCCCATGCGGTTCACCAGTACTATTTGTTCTGAAGAAATATGGTTCCCTTCGTATATGCATTGATTATCGACAGTTGAACAAAGTCACTATCAAGAACAAGTATCCCTTACCCAGGATTGACGATTTGTTCAATCAACTTCAGGGTGCGAAGTGTTTCTTGAAGATAGATCTCAGGTCTGGGTAGCATCAGCTCATACTTCGGGAGAGTGATATCTAGAAGACGACATTCAGAACATGGTATGGTCATTACGAGTTTGTAGTTACGTCTTTTGGACTAACGAATGCTCCTATAGCTTTTATGGACCCGATGAACAGGGCGTTAAAGCCATATTTGGATATGTTTGTGATCGTGTTCATTGATGACATTTTGGTATACTCTCGGAGCGAGGTGGAACATGCCGCTCACTTGAGAGTACAGCTCCAAACCCTAAAGGACCGCCAATTGTATGCAAATTTCAGCAAGTGTGATTTTTGATGGACTCCGTGGTATTCTTGGGCCATGTGGTGTCTAGCGAAGGCATAAAAGTCAGGCGATGAAGAATTGGCCCAGACCAGTGAATCCTTTGGATATTCGGAGCTTCTTGGGCCTAGCCGATTACTATCGGAGGTTTGTGGAGGGTTTCACAACCATTGTAGCGCCTTTGACTAAGTTGACTCAGAAGAAGGTGAGGTTTCAATGTTCGGAGGCTAGTGAGAAAAGCTTCCAAGAGTTGAAGGCTCGACTTACATTGGCACCAGTGTTGACCCTACTCGAGGGTAATGATGGTTTCATGGTGTATTGTGATGCTTCCAGAGTTGGACTGGGTGTGTGTTGATGCAGCGGGGGAGGGAGATAGCTTATGCCTCTTGACAGCTGAAAGTGCGTGAAAAGAATTATCCGACCCACGATCTTGAATTGGCCGCGGTAGTGTTCACATTGAATATATGGCGACAGTACCTATATGGGGTCCACATGGATGTATTTACAGGCCATAAGAATTTACAATATGTGTTCACCCGGAAAGATCTAAATCTTCGGCAAATAAGGTAGTTGCAGTTACTTAAGGATTATGACATGAGTGTCCTTCACCACCCGGGCAAGGCTAATGTGGTTGAGGATGCGCTTAGTAGGCTCTCAATGGAGAGTGTGTCCCATGTGGATGAGGGGATGAAGGAATTGGTGCGAGATATTCACCGGCTTGCAAGGCTGGGAGTTAAATTGATCGATTCAACTGATGGCGGTGTTGTTGTGCATAACGGGTCTGAATCTTCCTTAATAGTTGATGTTAAATCTAGGAAAGATGAGTATCCAATATTGAGGAAATTGAAGGAGGCAGTGCGGAGTCAGAAGGTAGAGGTTTTCTCCCAAGGGGGAGATGGTGTGCTACGATACTAGGGTCGACTATGTATTTCGGATGTTGATAATTTGAGAGTTCGAATATTGCATAAGGCACATGGTACCAGATATTCTATTCATCCAGGATCCATGAAAATGTATCGGGATTTGTAAGAAATCTATTGGTGGGTGGTATGAAAAGGGATATCTCGGAGTTCGTAGACAAATGTCCAAACTATCAGCAAGTAAAAGTCGTACATCAATGACATGGAGGTGTACTTCAGGATATTGCCATTCCCACCTGGAAGTGGGTAGAAATCAATATGGACTTCATTATAGGTCTTCCTCTTACTCGCCGGCAATACGACTTCATTTGGGTGGTGGTGGACAGGTTGACCAAGGCTGCACACTTTCTATCTGTCAAGACCACGAATTCAACAAACGATTATGCTAAGTTGTACATTCGGGAGTTGGTTCAGCTTCATAGAGTGCCCTTGTCTATTATTTCGGATCGAGGTACTCAGTTTACTTCTCAATTCTGGCGTTTGTTTCAGAAAGGACTCGGGACTCAGGTTAAGCTAAGCACAACTTTTCATCGCCAGACAGACGGACAAGCAGAACGAACCATTCCTACTCTTGAGGATATGTTGAGGGCATGTGCTATGGATTTCAAAGGTAGTTGGGATGATCATTTGCCCTTGATCGAGTTTGCTTATAATAATAGTTACCACTCTAGTATCCATATGGCACCGTTCGAGGCTCTCTATGGATGAAGGTGAAGATCTTCCATCAGATGGTTCAAGGTTAGTGAGGCAGCTGTGGTAGGACCAGATTCGGTTCATGAGGCAATGGTGAAGGTTCTGTTTATAAGGGACCGGTTGAAAACCGCTTAGAGGCGTCAGAAATCGGATGCTAATGTGAGAAGAAGAGAATTGGAGTTTGATGTTGACGACTGGATGTTTCTAAAGGTATCTCCCATGTAGGGAGTCATGCAGTTCGAAAATAAAGGTAAACTCAGTCCCCGCTATGTTAGTCCGTACTGGGTTGTGAGAAGAGTTGGTAAGGTGGCGTATGAGTTTGCCTTGCCTTCAGAATTGGCATCTATTCATCCGTGTGCCATGTATCACCGTTGAAAAGTGTTTGGGTTATCCAGCTTTGGTGGTTCCGATAGACAACATTGGTGTGAAAGACAACCTTAGTTATGAAGAAATTCCGGTTGAAATCTTGGATCAGCAAGTTCAAAGGTTGAGGAACAAGGAAGTAGCCTCAGTAAAGGTGTTATGGAGGAATCAGCATGTTAAGGGAGCCACGTGGGAGGCCGAAGCGGATATGAGGGCTGAATACCCCCATTTTTCCCTACCAGATAAGCTTCAGTTTGAGGTTTCAAATTTTTTCCCTAAACCTCTATTTAGTTTTTCATGTTCTATTCATGCGAATAAGTTTGTTTTATGATATGATATATGTATGTGATGTATGAACTCTGACCAGCTATGTGGTTCTCTTCGGGGGTAGTCGTTCCATTAGTTTTCAACTTTAAAATCAATGATTAGCATTTATATATATATGGTGATTGTTGTTTCAAGGTTTTCTGGTTGTTTATAACATTCGAGGATGAATGTTCCCAAGGGGGAGATATTGTTATACCTCTGAAATTCAAGGATCGGACCCGTAATTGAATTAGGAGAAAACTGGAAAAAATATTGTAGCAGTTGCAGAATAGGTCACTTAATGACTCGTGAGGAGGCCTAACGAGTCATCAGGTGACTCGTGGGGAAGTCCTGAGATGAAGCAGTACTCGAGGTCCCCACGGACAATATAACGAGTCATGGTCAGACACCACGAGTCATCATGTCAATAGTGCGGTGTTACTAGAGAAGGATACTAAAGCTTATCGAGTGTACTTGACGGGTAGTACCTAACGAGTCGTCATCAATCCCAACGACCCCTTAGGTGGGCCTTCACCCAACCAGTTGAATTTTCATGAATGATGAGGCAGCGTACTTGACAGGTGAACCAATAGACCGTGTTCCCTGATAATGAGTCGTGAGGTCGTCCCTTAGGATTAGGACCTCCTGATAGTTATTTTGAACGATTTCAGTAAGGGCTTCTCCATAATTTCTATGTTCAAAGGGCCTATACTACATCGTTTTATGCTCGTAATAGAGGGTTTCAAGTTGAGAAAGATACATCTAGGCCATTTTCTTCATGCATGCAAGGGTGAGAGCTTGAAGGGAAGAAAGTGAGGAGAATTTCATGGTTTTCAAGGGAAATCTCAGCTGGGCAATTACGAAGAGTTAGGATTCTTCATTCCTAGGTATGTAAGGCTATGAGTGGGTCCTTTCTTCCACACCCCTGCCCATTCCCTATCAATTTGTTACTAATTTGTGATAATCAAGAATGGGTTTTCATTCAATTACATGATTCTTACATTTCTACTCAAGGGTATGATTAATTGTGTTGATATTAATGATTTATCGAGCTTGGGAAGATTCTATCTTAATTTCTTTTACAAAATTGTTTTCTAAAAATTGAACCTAAAAGGCCCATGTGTAGGGAGTTTCTTATATGATGTGATGATGATGTTGTAGATGATGAAAAGCATGTTTTCAACCTTACCCATTATTTAGATGATGTTTTCAAAGAAGATTAAATACACTATGTATGATGAAGCTTTGGGTAGTGCCCAATGTTGAGTATGAATGATGATTTTTGTGCATTGACATTATTACTTCATTTTGGAGGGAAATCTCCCAAATTACAATGTTTCCAAATAAATTGTATGAGTTCAAGCATGATAACGTTTTGGGAAAGGCCCTTATATTGATGACGATGAAGTGATAATTCTAAGTAGGCTTACCACATGATTTTTGGAGTAAAGTCTCCCATTATTCTTTGAGCTTGTGGTATGTATCTTAGTAAAGCTTCTCATATGCATGAATTCATAATTGAGATATATGTCGTCATTAATCTTCACTTCACATGATGTTGAATTTAAGCATAATTCTATTCTAAGCTTTGTCGAGATGACATTGTTGAGCTTTATATCGATATGATGTCTAATGCATGTACGATTTCATAATGAGCTTTGTCAATAGAAAATGTTGAGCCTAATTTCATAAGATGTTGAGTTTATGCATGATTTCATATTGAGCTTCTTCACTAGATGATGTTGAGCTTCGTATTTATACGATGTAGAGCATTGCATGTTTTAGGAGAAGAGTTTAACACCGAGCTGGCTAAGGGTCGACTACCCTATGCCCCAGAACTACGCGCCAACGTAGGTTGATTCTATTATATTATTGGGACCTCCCTTATGAGATATCCCTAGCCTGATTGGCCCTTTGAGCTTGATATCGATATCATGGTATCGTCCGTAGCCTTGGCAAGGTTATGGACGGCTCTGCTCACTTGAGTGTAATAGTCGGGACCACATAAGTTCTATCGTGGTATGTGGGTTAACTGACGAGTCTCCCACTGTCTATATCATTCGAGTTTGCACACCTAATACTCATGATGATAATCTTATGCATGCATGTTTGAAAAGCAAGGTTTGACTCATTCTTCAACTTTTGATATAAATATTATGATTTAGCTTTGAGTCATTCGATTTAGTCATGATATTCTAAAGCCATGCATGACCATGTATTAAATAAGAATGATTTCACAATGAATGTTTCTGATCGTTTCTTATTCTTAAAGGCTATCATCGATGTATGACTTTTCTTAAAAAGGCTATTGTTTCTCAAACGGTTTTACTTACCTTGCATACTCGATACACTCCACGTACTGACCGCATACATTCTATGCTGCATTGTCTCGTGATGCAGGGTCAGGTTCTCAAGTTCATCCCTGTTCATAGCCGCTCATCAGAGTTAGCATTTGCTTGTGTGGTGAGTCCTCGTCCTCCGAGGACTAGACTTTCAGTTATTTTGAGCGTACTTTCAGTTTCAGTATTTCTTATCTAGTTGGGGGTGTTGTCCCATCAACTCGTCCTGGTTAGAGGCTTATCAGACTTAGACATGTACTCAGTTTCAGATGATCATTCTGCTGTTATGTAAAGTTAGTCTTCCGCTGAGTTTATGTTTATGTTTCCTTTATGTTTATTGAATAAGTTAGTGAATGCATGTGCCATGGGTTGACTTGGGGTCTCTCGGGGTCCCTTGCCTTGTGTCTACGATCCGGGTGTACTCTAGGGTCGTGACACTGAGGTTGAGGGAAGTCAAGTCTTTAACTTTTGAAAACTCTCCTCACAACCATCTAACCACTGGAATTTCACTTTATTCTGGGTCAACTTAGTCAACGGTGCTGCAAAGGATGAAAATCCTTCAATAAACCTCTTGTAGTAGCCAGCTAAGCCCAAGAAACTCTTGATATCTAAAGGACTAACTGGTCTAGGCCAATTCATCATAACCTCTAACCTTTGAGAGTCTACCTACACACTCTCTCTTGATACCACATGACCCAAAAATGCTACTGAATCCAACAAAAAGTCACACTTGCTGAATTTAGCAAATAGTTGTTGATCCTTAAGAGTCTGTAGCACCACACTCAAATGAGCGACATGCTCCTCCTCGCTCTGAATGTATATGAGAGTTTCATCTATGAAAAAAATCATGAATACATCCAAATATGGTTTGAACACCCTGTTCATCATATCCATAAAGGTTGTAGGAGCATTAGTTAGTCTAAAAGACATAACTACAAACTCATAGTGGCCATACAGAGTCCTGAAGGCTGTCTTCGGGATGTCACTTTCCCTAACACTAAGATGGTGATAACTGGACCTGAGATCTATCTTTGAGAAGCACTTAGCATCCTGATGTTGGTCAAACAAATCATCAATCATGTGAAGATGATACTTTTTCTTGATGGTAACTTCGTTTAACTGTCGATAGTCAATGCATATACAAAGAGAACCATCCTTCTTTCGAACAAAGAAAACTGGTGCACCCCATGGAGACTTGTTAGGTCTTGTGAAACCCTTGTCTAAGAGGTCCTTCAACTTCTCCTTCAACTCCTTTAGCTTAGCTAGAACCATTCTGTAAGGAGGGATATTTATAGGTTGCGTATCGGGAAGAACGTCAATACCAAAGTCAATCTCCAGCTCGGGAGGGAATCTGGGTAGATCATCTAGAAACACGTCGGGATACTCACACATTATAAAATATAACTGGATCATCGGGGTCTCATACATAATATCCTTAACCCAAACAAGATGTAACACACAACCCTTAAAGATCAACTTTCGAGCATTAAAGTAGGAAATAAAGCGACCTACAGGCACAACTGAACCACCCTTCCACTCTAGGACTGGCTCACCTGGAAACTAGAACTCTACTACACGGGTTCTATAATTCACTGCAGCATAACATGCATGTAGCCAATCCATGCTAAAGATAACATCAAAATATGTCATGGCTAACTCTACTAAATCTGCGGAGGTGACTTTCTGAATGATTGTGATAGGGCAATTTCTATATACCTGTCGAGCTATAACTGAATCACCAACTGGAGTAGAGACTGAGAGGGGTTCTAATAACATATTGGGTCTGACTCCAAAACTACTAGAAACATAGGGCGTCATAAAAAATAAAGTAGCCCCTGGATCTAATAATGCATATACATAAAGATGGAATACTCGTAACATACCAGTGACCACATCTAGAGAGACCTCCTGCTCCTGACCAAATGAGAGGGTGTAGAACTACTTCTAAAGTTGTCTACCACCTTCACTAGTGGATGCACCCTACTGAGCTGAGCATGCTGGTGGAGTTCCTAAACTAATGGTTGGGTCTCAGTCTCTACCATGGCCTTTTCTAGCTGATGGACAATCTCTGAGCACATCTCCGAGCTTCCCACACCCAAAACATGCACCTGTACTCGCTAAGCACTGACTAGTGTGCTTCCTACCACACCTATCACAACCTAGAATGCTGGGCTCTACTGACCTTGTCCCCTGACCTCGAAAGCCTGATGCTTGTCCCCTCTGATCGTGCCTACATTAGAATGGCACACTCGTTGCTGAAGGAGCTAGGGCTGATGATCTTTGGTGGGTTTGCTGATGATGCCCAGCACAATTCCTCTGCTGGGAGAACCCGAAACTGTCAATCCTTGTGCTCTCTGCCTTTCTCTCTCACTCACTCACCTACACCGCTTCTGTCAACTGGGCATAGAAGACCAACCGTGAGAAGTCAATATCATGATGAAGCATAGTGGTCCTACAATCATTGAAAAAATGGTCTGCTATCCAATGCACAAACCTGCTCACCCAAGCCCTCTGATTAGCCACCATCTCCGGTGCATATTTAGACAATCGGGTGAACTCTAGAGCATACTCTTGGACTATCATGTTGTTCTGTCTCAGATTCACAAACTCGGCTACCTTGATTTCCCTCATCTCCCAGGGAAAGAATCGGTCCAAGAATGTGGTGAGAAACTTATCCCAACCAATGGGACCCTCTCTGACTCCCCTACTATCCTTCTACTGTCTGAACGATAAAAGCAACCCCTTTCAACTGATAAGAGGCTAGATCTGCACACTCCTCCCCCGTCACCCCCATAATTTGGGTGTTCTTTTGGACCTCATCAATAAACTCATGTGGATCCATGTCCACTCTTGATCTAAGGAATTTAGGGGGATTCATCCTAAGGAAGTACCTAACTCTAGTCGTTGTCATGTTCCCGTTCTAGGGAACATTAGCCACCGCCTACTGATTGACTTGAGCGGTCAATCCTTGTGCCAACATATGGATGACTGCCCTAAGCTCCGCAGGGGCAACCTACTCGGGCACATAATCCTCGGGGCTAGTTGGGCTTGCCGGTGCCCATATCCATTGCAATTCTCATGGCCATTTTTGTTCCCGTTCCTTCTGCTATTAACTCAGTATGGAGGCATGATTCTGCAAACATGTGTAGCATGAGTTAGAAGGATAGAGGTACTTTTCATCGCACGACATGGATCTTAAAAGAATAATAATTTCCTAAAATGTTTCGTAGCCTCTTCATCATAAGTGTGGCACGCTTCACACCTATGAAAAAGACTCTACTTAACGCAACTTTCAGACACCCTGGGACACACTGAGCCTTTTCTATGATACTATGTTTGACACGATTCAAGCATAGGCCTGGATCTGGACACAGAACCTAGAACCATAAATGGCTCAAAGTCGGCCTATGAAATTGACATGATAACCTAATCTCAACATAATTAAAGCAAAAAGCAAAATTCTGAAATAATGGAAGTCTGAACGTTAAAAACATCTGAACAATGGAATATCAAACACTGAATCTGAAGCTGAAACACATAACTATGTCTGATAAGGCTTTACATACTGATGAGCTGATGGGATAAGGCCCCAACTAGCTCACTAAAATACTGAAACTGAAAGAAAATAATAACAACGCTAACTGAAGGTCCTCGATGGATGAGGACTCACCACCAAGACTTGATATGTTAAACTCTAAGAACTGGCTAGCGGCGGAACTAAGCCTGTATCATGAAATGATACAACATGGAGTATGTAGTCAGCACTTGGAATGTACTGAGTATGCAAGGTAAGTAAAACAGTTAAGTAAAATTGAAAACAGGTATATAATAAGATTCTGATAGTAAGGCTTGCATGCTATTAACTGAAAACGTGATTAAACATACTGGGTCTCATAACCTAATCGAATTACCCAAAGATGAAACTGATAATCATAAGAAAAAAACTGAACATTTGCATCAAACGAGCTAAAAACATAATACCAAAACTGATGAACATACATAACTGCAATCATGATGAACAATTGGAGACTCATCACATAATCGACATTATAAGGACTGAGCTTACGTGGTCCCGACTATCATAGTCAAGTGGGCAGAGCCATCTAGAGCCTTGTCAGGGCTAAGGGTGCTACCATGATATCGATATCAAGTTGAAGGCACCTTGCAGGCAATGAAAGCTCAGAAGGGAGGTCCCAAAGAAATGGAATACACATGTGTTGGCTTGTAGTTCTGAGGCCCGGGTTATCTGAACCTCTAGCCCACTCGCTGCTAGACACTACTCCCAAAAACACGCATACACTCTCCATCGTTTTTCAATGAAGCTAGACCATCTTCTTTCGACGAAGCTAATCATAACAATACATGCATATTCTAAAAACTGTACATGAGGAGTCCTGGATCAAAACATACCACAAGCTGAAAAATGAAAGTCTAGACTCCAAAAACCATGTGGTAAGCTAATATCGTAAGATTTAGTCAAATCATGAAGTCATACTTAGATCATGTGGGCTTTCCCAAACTTTATCATGCTCGAATAAACTTGATAGTCAAAATCATGGATATATACATGGCTAATTCATAAACATTTTTAGATACTGGAAATCTGATCATACATGGAAGCATAAAAATTCAGCATTTCATGAAACTAGCAATATTTAGCATCATACGCTAAACTTGAAATCATGAATTATAATCAAGATAGGTTTAAAAAATTCCCATAATCTCAAAACATTACTTAAAATATGAAGGGAATTTACTCATAAGTAAAAACTATGAAAAATTCATGAATTTGGGTTAAAAACCCATAAGATCATAAACTTGACCCTAATACTTGAATTCATGATCATGAAGGGAAATTGGGGCATTTGAGTGAAGAGGAAATACAATTCATAACCCTACATACCTGGTTAATGTAGTTTTACACTCTTCCTTGAAAGCCCAAAGGAATTGTAGAAGAATTCGAAGAGTTCTAGGCTTGATCTTCTTAGGAATTCTCTAGTCTTGAATGCATGGAGAGGAAATAGGTTAGAATAGATTAAAAACTCTTGAAACCTTGCTAAATGAGCTTAAAATGATGTAGTTTAGGGCTTAGGGAATAGGAATTATGAAATTTCCCGAAATAAAATGCAGGAAAATTGCACACTGCTAGGTACCACGACTCGTGCTACGGATCGCAACTCGATCCTACGGGTCGTGATTTCCTTCCGTTGTAGCCATTGCTTATCTCAGAGTTTTGAATTTTCCACAAGTCATAGCATGACTCGTACCATCATCAAACGTGTTGTGGGATCCGTCCGTTGCCACGTCTAGGAGAAATTCTCTACTCCTTCCTACGGGCAGATGTAACGACTCGTTATTCCATACAATGAGTCGTACTTTGACCAGTACCATCCATCTTTTCTACCTTAGAGCCCAACCAATGAGTCCTTTGGTTCCTAACCATGGGTCTTACCACATTTCGTATCCTTCATCTTGACAATACATAACTAAAGAATGACTTTGACCCACGACTCACCAACGTTCCAAGAGTCATTATTGGACTCGTAGTTACCAACTTATCAACAGCGACTGCTGACCACAAATGATACGACTCGTACCAAGAGTCATCCAGAGTCAAATTTTCAAAATTATTTACTAATCATATTTCTAATCCCGAGTCTAGTCTTAGGCACTTTCGGGGTATTACAACAACTTCTATCATAGCCACTATATCGAGAAGTGAAATTGTTGGGACAATCACCCCAATATCTATCATAACCACTACATAAACTGCATCTATACCCATAGGGGAAATAGAACCTAGAACCATAAATGGCTCAAAGTCGACCCATGACATGAACATGAAAAGTTAAAGCTCAACATAAATAAAGCGAAATACTAAATTCTAGTATAGCGGATGTCTGAATAATATAAACTTTTGTCCCACAAAAATATCATAACACTAAATCCTAAGCTGAATATACAAACGATGTCTAATAATCCTCTAACATACTGACGAACTGACGGAACAACACCCCCAACTAACTCACTACAAGTCTTAAACTGAAGTTGACAAAAACTCAACTAACTGAAGGTCCCCGAAGAATTAGGACTTACCAACAAGTTATCTGGGTTGAACTTTGGAAACTAACTAGTGATAGGACGTAATCTAAATTTCTGAACCTATATTATGAAACAATACAACATAGAGAATGCGATTAGTACTTGGAATACACTTAATATGCAAGGTAGGTAAAATAGGCATAGGAAGTAAAACTAAAATCATGCATATCTTAAATCATAACATTATAAGATTCAGAGAGTAAAGGTTGTATGCTGGACTGAAAACATGAATAGACATAGTTGAAATAACTACATATGGCTTTCCATATCTGAAATCATAGGCAAAAGCTCATAATCAATCCATGGATAAAACTTGCTGAAAGCAAGGTATAATAACTTAGAGTACATGCATTACTAAAATCATGAGGAACAATGGGGGACCTGTCTTAACCGACAACCACCATGTATGAGCTGGTGGTGATCCCATGTCTTTCCCACGTGGAGGAGAGCCATCCTAAGCCTTGCCAGGGCGAAGGATTAAGTAAGGTGTGATATCATGGTGTGCCCTTCAGTAGGGGGAATGCTCTCTTATGAAGCCCAAAAGTATAGGTATATTGGCGCATAGTTTATGAGACTGGGAACCTTGGAACCCCTATCCTACTAGGTACTAGACACTACTCCCAAAACATTTGTAATGATCATATAAACATATATCAAAATATAACTTAAATCTCAACATATGAGGAGTATTGACTCCAAAAATTGAGATAACTGAACTTATTATCCTTGGCTAAATCACAAAATCTTGCTTAACTTGAGTGGGCTTCCCCAAATCTTAACATCATACTTGCATGAAATAGACATCATAAGCAAAACCATAAATATGTTCATGGGTAATTTGAAAACATTCATATATGCTAGAAATTTCATCATACTTGGAAGCATAAATCATAAACTCAAAATTTTCTTGAAACTTGCATGATTGGGAATAATGTTCTTAAAACTTGAAATCATGAATTCTAATCAAACTAGGTATAAAATCTATTCGTGAATATTAAAAAACCATTAAAAACATGAGAGGAATGGACCCATGAATTAAATATGGAGAATTTCGTAAATTGGGTTAAGACTCCCTAGAATCATACACTTGAATTCATGATCTTGAGATGAGATATGGGTATGAGAGTGAAGGGAATCTCTCATTCATGATATACATACCTAGGTAAACTTATTCTACACTCTTCCTTGAAAGCCTAAAAGATTTGGGGAAGAACTTGAAGAATTCTAGATTTGATCTCCTTTGGGATTCTCTAATCTTGCATGCATGGGGAGGGAATAGGTATGAATAAGCTAAACCCTCTAAAAATCCTCCTAACTAAGCTTAAAATGATGTAGTTTAGGGCTTAGGAGCTTAGGAATTAAGGAAATTCCCTTATTAAATTCGCAAAAAAATTGTTCATTACCGAAGCAACAACTCACACCACGAGTCGTACTCTGATACCACGACTCGTGGGTTCATTCCGTTGTTGCCACTGCTTCATCCCTGAGATTCTTGAGTTTTCCACTGGTTACAAAACGACTCTTACCACAATACCATTAGTCATTGGACCCATCTGTTACTATGAATGGGAAAATTTACTGCTCCTTCCTACGGGTGTGACCAACGACTCGTTGTTCCTCACAATGGGTCATACCTTGACCTATACATTCAAACACTACCACCTTAGATCTAACCAATGAGTCCTTTCCCAATTCGTGCTCATGTCATGACTCATACCTTCCATCCTGATAGTCCAAAACCAAATGACGACTCTAATCCATGAAACATTACTAGGACCCATGAGGCATTATTGGAATCGTTGTTGTCGAACTTTCTTCAGCATAATGCTAACCACGAGTGATCCTATGACGTGTGACTACTGCCCACGAGCGATCCTATGACGTGTGACTACTGCCCACGAGTCATTCAGATGTAATTCTTCCAACTATTATACTAATCATATTCCAAATCCCGAGTCTAGTCTTAGGCACTTCTGGGGTATTACAATATCTCCCCCTTGGGAACATTCGTCGTCGAATGTGGGTAAACATACTAAATAATAGGGGAAAGGAACTGCGATCCCAAATACTTAATATCTTAAGCTGAAAATTGATGGAGTGACTGACAATGGACTGATATACATGACGAAACTAATTTCATGAATCACACATATATACACTGACATGAATGAAACTGGGAGACATGAACTAGACATGTAATTGAATAGAATTCTACAGAGGAAACTGGTACCTCAAGTTGGAACTAAGTCTGAAGGGAAAAGATAAGGATGTTTAGCCATCACATCTGTTTTGGCTTCCCACGTAGCTCCCTCAATAAGCTGATTTCTCCACAGAACCTTTGCTGAAGCTACTTCTTTGTTCCTTAACATCTGGACCTAATGATCGAGGATTTCAACTGGAACCTCTTCATAGCTACGGTTGTAATGCACACTAATGCTCTCTACTGGAATAACCAATGTAGGATCATCAATGCAGTTTTTAAAGAGCGATATGTGGAAAACTAGGTGCATTGACGCTAACTCGGTAGGTAACTCCAACTCATAGGTCACTTTGCCAACATGTCTCACAATCCTGTATGGACCAACATATCAAGGACTAATCTTCTCTTTCTTTCCAAACCTCATCACTCCCTTCATGGGATACAGTTTATAAACACCCAATCATCAACTTCAAATTCACGTTCTCTCCTCCTCACATCCACATAGGACTTTTAACGACTCTGAGCTGTTTTCAGATTTTCCCTTACAAGTTGTACTTTCTCCATAGCCTTATGAACTGAATCTGGCCCTATCAATGTAGTTTCACCTAGTTCAAAACAACCAATAGGAGATCTACAACTCCACCCATAAATAGCATCAAATGGAGCCATTTGAATACTGAAGTGATAAATGTTATTGTAAGCAAACTTGATATGAGGTAAATGATCATTACAACTACCTTTGAAGTCACTCACACATGCTCTTAACATCTCCTTAAGAGTTGGAATAGTTTGCTCAGCCTGACCATCCATTTGTGGGTGAAAAGATATACTAAGCTTGACCCGAGTACCAAGGCCCTTCTGAAATGAATTTCAAAACTGTGAGGTGAATTGAGTACCTCCATCTAATATGATGGACAAGGGAATACCATGCAACCAAACTAGCTCCTAAAAACCAAATTCAGCATATTCCTATTCTAAGTCGATGGTTTTCACCTGTAGAAAATGGGTTGCATTCGTCAACCTATCTACAACAACCCAAATAGAGTCATACTATCGACGTGTATGAGGCAACCCTATAATGAAGTCCATATTTACCTCTTCCCACTTCTAAGTAGGGATACAAATGTCCTGTAGCACACCTCCAGGTCTTTTATTCTCCACTCACCTACTGGTAGTTCGGATACTTAGCCACAAACTTTGCTACGTCCCTCTTTATACCACTTCACCAATAGACTTCGTGTAGGTCACGGTACATCATGGTGGAACCTAGAGGTATAGAATATTGGGAACCATGAGCCTCATTCAACATCCTCTCCCTCAAATCATCAACATCTGGAACACCCAAACGACCCTAATATCGGAGTACACCATCACGCCCTTGGGAGAAGACCTCTACCTTTTTATTCTGAATGACATCCTTCAAATTTACCGAAATAGTATCCTTATCTTTCCTAGCCTTGACCTCAGTCACCAAAGAGGATTCTGAACCATTCTGAACAATGACGCCACCATCCGTCGAGTCAACAAGATGAACTCCTAATCGTGCAAGCTGGTGCACATCCTTTACCGACTCATTTCTTCTATCTTCCACATGAGAAACACTATCCATGGATCGCCTACTAAGGGCATCTGCCACTATATTTGCCTTGCCCGCATGATAAAGGAGACTTATGTCATAATCTTTGAGACGCTCCAACCACCTCCTTTGATGAAAATTTAGGTCCTTCTAGGTAAACATATACTAATGACTCTTGTGGTCCATGAACACATCTAGATGCACTACATACAAATAGTTTCTAAAAATCATCAATGCAAACACCACTGTTGCCAATTCTAGGTCATGCATCAGTTAATTATTCTTCTCATGAGTCTTAAGCTTTCTAGAGGCATACACAATGACCTTGTCACGCTGTATCATCACACAACCATGAAAAACCTTAGAGGCATCACAATATACCACAAACCCATATGTACCCTTGGGTAATGTCAATGCTGGGGCTGAAGTGAATCGAGTCTTTAACTCCTGAAAACTCTTCTCACAGGCATCCGACCACTGAAATTTGACCTTCTTCTGGGTAAACATAGTCAACGGTGCTGCAATGGATGAAAAAAAATCCCTCAACAAATCTTTTGTAGTATCCAGCTAAACGCATGATACTCCAGATATCCAAAGGATTAACTAGTCTAGGCTAATTCTTTGCATCTTCTATCTTTTTCTAGTGTACTTGTACACCCTCACTTGACACTACATGGCCTAAAAATGCTATTTAATTAAGCCAAAATTCACCCTTGCTGAATTTAGCAAATAGATGGCGATCCTTAAGAGTTTGTAGTACAATCCTCAAATGAGTGGGATACTCCTCCTCGCTCCGAGAGTATATGAGAATATCATCTATGAACACAATCACGAACATGTCCAAATATGGCATGAACACTCTGTTCATCAAATCCATAAAAGCTGCAAGAGCATTTGTTAGTCTAAAAGACATACCTACAAACTCATAGTGACTATATCGAGTCCTAAAGGCTATCTTCGGGATGTCACTCTCCCTAACTCTGAACTGGTGATAACCGGACCTGAGATCTATATTTGAGAAGAACTTAGCACCCTGAAGTTGATCCAATAAGTCATAAATCTTGGGGTGGGGGTACTTTTCTTGATCGTAACTATGTTCAACTGGCGACAATCAATGCACATATGAAGAGATCCATCCTTCTTCCGAACAAAGAAAACTAGTGCACCCCATGGGGATTTTCTAGGTTAGATGAAATCCTTGTCTACGAGATCCTTAAACTGCACTTTCAACTCCTTTAGCTTAGCTGGAGTCATTTTGTAAGGAGAAATAGATATAGGACGCGTATCGGGAAGAAGGTAAATACCAAAGTCGATCTCCAACTCTGGAGGATCTCCGGGAAGATCATCTGGGAACACCTCTAGATGCTCACACATTATAGGAACTGACTAAGGAGTCGGGGTCTCGGATGTAGCATCCTTAACCCAAACTAGATGGTAAACACAATTCTTAAAAAATCATCTTTCTAGCCTTAAGGTAGGAAATAAAGAGACCTACAGGAACAACTAAGCTACCCTTCCATTCTAGGACTGTCTCACTCGGAAATTGGAACTCTACCGCATGAGTTCTACAATTCATTAAGGCATAACATAAATGCAGCCAATCCATGCCAAAGATAACATCAAAATTTGTCATGTCTGACTCTACCAAATCTACTAACGTGACTTTCTAAGCACTGTGGCAGCGCAATTCCTATATACCCTTCGAGCTATAATTGAGTCACTAACTGGAGTAGAGACTGAGAAGGGTTTTGTAGGATTTTAGGACTGACTACGAAACTACTAGCAAAATAGGGAGTCACAAAAGATACGTAGCCCCTGGATCTAACAATGACCACATCTGGGGAGACATCCAACTGCTAACGAGACGAGAAGGCATAAAACCTGTCTCACACTGACCACCACCTACACTGGTGGATGCACCCTGTTGAGCTGAGCGTGCTGGTGGAGCTGTTGAACTGGTGGCTGGGCCTCGACCTCTATCATTGCCCTGTCTAGTCGCTGGACAATCTCTAAGAATATGACCTTGTTTCCCACATCTGAAACATGCCTCTGAACCTGCTAGGAACTCTCCGAGGTGCCTTTTGCCATACTTGTTGCAAACTAGAATGCTAGGCTCTCCTGTCCTTCTCCCTTGACCTCTAGAGTCTGATATTTGTACCCTCAAATCACGCCTAGATCTGGATGACACGTTGGCTGATGATGGAGCTGGAGCTAATTCTCTCTAACGAAACTACTGACAATGCCCGCCACTGGGCCTCTATTGGGAAAACTCCATACTGCTTGTCCTGGACCACTTCCCCTTTCCCAATTTATCCTTCATCTGATTCACCTCTATCTGCTGGGCATATATGACCAATTAAGAGAAGTCCAAGTCACTATTCAACTTTGCTATCCTACACTCCTTGACTATTGAATCAGACACTCCATACACAAACTTGTTCATTTAGCCCCTCTGGCCTTCCACCATCTCTGACGCATACTTTGACAGTCGGATAAACTCCAAGGCTTACTCTTGGACCGTCATATAATTTTGCTTCAAATTGACAAACTCCATCGCCTTTGCCTCCCTCAACTCCCTAGGAAAGAATCTGTCTGGTAAAGCTATCACAACCTTATCCCAGCTCATGGGAACTGCACCTACTGCTCTACCATCTCTCCACTGACAATACCAAATATAAGCAACCCCCTTCAGCTGATAGGAGGCTAAGTCTGTGCTCTCTTCTCTCGTAACACCCATAATTTGGGTGATCTTCTATATCTCATCTAGGACCTCGTGTGGGTCCTCATCCACTCTTAACCCAAGTAAATGAAGGGGATTTATCCTGAGGAAATCCCAAACTCTGGCTGCTACTATGCTCCCATTCAACGGAACATGGGCCACCGCCTGCTGGTTGACCTCAGCGGTCAAAGCCTGGGCTAACATCTTAAAAGCTGCCCTAAACTCAGCATGAGAGACCAGCTCCGGCACCGGACCTACTGGGGCTGGTGGGGCATGACAATGCCATCTTCATTGTCATCATCATGGCCGTTTTCATTTTCATTCCTTCTTCCATTAACTTGGCGTAGAGGCATGACTCTGCAAATGCGTATAGCATGAGTTAGAAGAACAAAGATATACTTCATTATATGATATTAATCATGAAGGATGTGAAATTTCCTAAAACATTTCATAACCTCTTCGTCATAAGTGTGACTTGATTTACACCCATGAAAAATACTCTACTTAACACAACTTTTAGACACCCTAGGACGCACTGAACCTTTGCTCTAATACTATGTTTGTCATGACCTGAACATAGGCCTTGATCTAGATACAGAACCTAAAATCATAAATGGCTCCAAGTCGCCAATGGCATGGATATCAAAACTTAAAGCTCAACATAAATAAAGTGGAAGAATAAATTCTAATATAGCGGAAGTCCGAATAATACAAACATTTGTCCAACGGAAATATCATAACACTAAATTCGAAGCTGAATATACAAACTATGTCTGATAAGCCTCTAACATACTTAGGAACTGATGGGACAACACCCCCAACTAGCTCACTAAAAGTCTAAAACTGAAAAAGATAAAAACTCAACTAACTGAAGGTCCTCAAAGGATGAGGACTCACCAACAAGCTGTCTACGCTGAACTCTGGAAACTGACTAGCGACGACATGGAGTCTCAACATCTGAGCCTGTATCATGAAACAATACAACATAGAGTATGCGGTCAGTATTTGGAATGAACTGAGTATGCAAGGTAAGTAACACTGGCTAAGTAAGTAAAACTAAAATCATGCTTATCATAAATCATAACATCATAAGATTCTGAAAGCAAAGGTTGTATGCTGGAATCTAAAAACATGAATAGACATAAATGATATAAGTACATATGGCTTGCCATATCTGAAATTATAGGTAAAAGCTCATAAACCGATCCTTGGATCAAACCTGCTGAAAATATGATATAATATCTTATAGTACATGCTTTACTGAAATCATGAGGAACAATAGGAGAATAGCATAATTGTCGATCAATTGGAGAGCATAGCATAACGTATGATTTTGTGGATTTTGAATAGCATAACGTAGGACATGAGTTTTTTGGATTATAAAAAGTAATACCTCTCACCACTATCATCATCATAATCATACTTGTAACATATGAAATTAATGAAAGAAGGACTATAAGAATGAATTATAAGAGACATTTTATCATGATCCTTGCATGGACCCTAGATCGAGATACGGGACCTAGAAACAAGAATGACTCCAAGAAAACCCATGGCATATGCATAATGAATCCAAGAGCATAGTTAAAGTTGAAAGTAAATTAAGACATATCTAAGCGGAAGTCTAACATAAATCAATGATCATAAACAAATTCAACACTCGATAAAGTTGAAAGTCTTTATAGAGTTTGATAAGCCTCTAAACTGTCTAATAAGCTTATAGGATAACACCCATAACAAGATTGCTAAAGATAGAAACTGAAATAGCATAGTCAAAACCACTAAACTGAATGTCCTCGACAAATGAGAACTAACCAACAACAGAGATTGAGATGGATAGAGATGGAAGCTGGATTAACAGCGAGACTGAGTTTGATCGCTCGGACATGTATCATGGAACCATTAGTATGCGATCAGTACTTAGAAGGTACTGAGTATGAAGGGCAAGTAAAAAAAGATATTTAAAATACATAAAGTTCATGAGAATAGAGCATTTCCCAAAAATGATGTAATAAATCATATTTTACACATGAGGGCTCATGTTTTTCAAAACTTTTCATAAGCTAGTCATAATCGTAATAGTCAGAGAAATCTTGTAAATCATAACTTAAGACAAAGTATCATAATCATCATCATGCATAAAATATAAGGAACAACGAGAGGACTCGTCATTATCGACATCATCATGATAGATCTTACATGATGCCCCAACTATCTCGCTCAAGTGGACAGAGTCGTCGCAAGGATGCTAAGGCAAGGAATGATGACATAGCGTCATCAGTGAAGAGACCCATATGGTTAACATGAATATCTTTCTACGTTGGCACGTAGTTCTGATACTCAGAGTTTTCCTAAAATCCGGGCCTACCGGTGCTAGATGCTACACCCAAAAACATGCACATGGATCATAATAAATATCGTGAAATCATACCTGATGTTCATGGGCTTGTTTAAATCATAATAATCATGAACATGATTGTAATAAGTGAACTAGCCATGAAATAAGGGCTAGTAAGTCGACCATAATCATAATCCTAATAATTATGAATATTATATATAATTGAGAAAGTCCTCATGTCACGCCCCACCTTGGGAGGCATGACTGGCACCTGGTGCCATACTTGAATCTGAACTGACATGACTGGGCTTATGCACTTTTGGTGCACGTCTGCTCTTCAATTCAAGAAAACGATGAGCTATATATCGACTGTAAACACAGCCTCCAGCCGATAAGGCCGCATAACTGCCTGTTAAAGAAAATAGCTAACCAACAACAAGCAGTACCAAAGGATCCTATGCGGGCCGACAAGACCACCATGTTGTCTAGTTATCACATAATGGAAACAAGCAATCAGAACTATACTATAGCCGACAAGGCTGCTAACTAAAAGCTAAACTAGGCCCCACACGGCCATCACACAAAAGATAACATACATAGACCCACACGACCAACAACAAAACTAATATTGGAACTCTATAGCTTGCAAACCTATAAGAGTGGAATAATGTTGGGACAGGGCCCCGACCTACCCATAAACTGTACAACAAAAGAACAAACCTCCTAATTAACAGCTCCGAAGCAAAAGGGGCTGATCAGACTGCTGACTCAGCTGATGAATAGAAAGGTCCTGAACTGCATCTAACCGTACCTGCAGGAATATATACCGAATATGTAAACCAGTAAATAAGAATGACTGGATAATACTGATAACAAAATAAAAACAATTCAATAGAAGAGACAGAGAGTTAACTCGAATAACCTTATAACATACGATAAAACTAACAATAAATAGTGCAAACAAGAACCTTACCTAGCCCCCATAAGCCTGGAAGGTACAACCAGCATAGAATAACCCGCCCGAGGCCCCCATAAGCCCTGGCGAGCACATCGTATCTATATACCCCTAACAAGGTCAAGGTGAGTCAACATGTAACTATAGCCAGTCTATCGGTCCCATGGGTCTGCAACTAAGCCTGCTCGGCTCCTGATCTATAGTTGTGTCTGAGTCTGGTGGACTCCTGATAACTGCACCCTGGGCACCAGACTCGACGAGGGTCAGTGACGCTGATATGACATAAAAACAATAGTCCAGCCATGGAATGGACTGTAATATGGCCCTTGGGCCTCTGCATCATCCCTTGGGATGACATATCGCTCCTTGGAGCAACGTCATATAGCCTTGTAGGCGTCGACACAACCAGTAATCCCTGGGGTTTGTCATGGAAGGCTATATAGGGCAGGTTCGATCCAATCTAAACTGGAAACACTAATCTTAGACTAGTAATAGCAGCTAACCACAATAATAATGCTTTCAACATTCTTAAGAGAGTCGAGGTCATATTATGACATGAGAGGAACAACTTACGGAAAAAATTTACCTTAACATACCTCGAATGCTAATTCCTAATTTAATTGGCGAAGTTTAACTTGCAAACTAAAGCTCTTTCCAACTGTCACCTCTATGCTGAGAAAATAGAATTAATCTCAATACTTAACTCAACAAATATGATAACTTTTGGTAATAGAAGTAACTATAATTCAACATCAGAAAACCCGACCAAAAACCTATAACTTCCCGAGAGTTCAGAAGGAAGAAATGTTTACTAATGCCTGTGACCATATCGGAATCAATTTGGATCAATTCTGACAACTTTTACTCAGTGGAGTTTCGGTTTGCAGGGAGGATTTTCGAGAAATAACTTCATAGAAATGCTTTCTGTAGGCTTAGGATCCGATACCCGAAGTTAATTTGTGTTTGGACCGCGTTTAGCAGCGTAATCGAATGAAAATTGTATGAAAGTTGCGTCCTTTCTTACTTGTTGGCCGAGGGAAATGTTTAAAAATGCATTACAATTGAATGAGGGATATATATATTTAACTTTGGGCGGTGGACAGGGGGTCCGTGTCATGGCCCCCATCACACTGTTTACGAGCGTGCCACGCCGCCCGACATGGAGTAAGGGGAGTCCCTGACACGCTGCCTGTCGCAGCCTACCCCTGGCCCTCTGCCTCGTGCTAATTTGATACCGTTCTCAAATGTCTTTTCCCCAAGCCCTTTCTCGTATGCATTGTACTCTAAAACTCTCGACTTACTTATCAACTGAATGATTAAATAGTAGAAATTCACAGGGTGCAACATCCTCCCCCCCAGGATAATTCGTCCTCGAATGTCACCCTCAAGCCTAAAGGAGTTAACACTCTTAACCAAGATTTAAAAAAATTCTGGAAGAGTCTCCTCTGTATTATGGACTATCCGAAAAACCTGAAACACAAAAAAGTCCAACACAAGCACCTCACAAGATGCTATAACAGCTATTTCACCACAAAAAGGTAATGTGCTAAATAGTACTGATAACATAAGTAATAAAATAGTAGTTGAACGATAACATCACCTTAAGTGCACAATTTGAACCAATCTTACAACTAGTGGGGTTATTTAGACCTCATTTCATCCTCGATTTCCTAGGTCATCTCTTCTTTATTCCTATTCTTCCATAGTACTTTAACTAAGGCTACATCTTTAGTCCTTAACCTATGAACTTGTCGATTTAATATGGCAACTGGAATCTCTTCATAGGATAACTCCTCAGCAACTTGAATTTCCTCATCAGGCACAACTGGGACGGATCTCCGATGCACTTCAGTCATTGACACGTGAAAGACTGGGTGGACAGATTCTAGCTCTGGAGGTAGTTCTAGCTCATATGCCAGTCGGCCTATTCTCCAGAGAATCTGGTACCGGCCAATAAATCTATGGCTAAGATTTCCCTTCTTACCAAAACTCATCACGCCTTTCATGGGCGAAACCTTGAGAAACTCCCAATCATTAACCTCAAATTCCAAGTCTCTATGTTGTACATCAGAATAAGATTTCTAGCGACTCTAGGCTGTTCACAAGAGTTCCCTGATGAGTTTTATCTTCTCTTCTGACTGGTGAATCAGATCAGGTCCAACTAACTTAGACTCCCCTACTTCAAACCACCCGATAGGGGATCTACATTTGTGCCCATACAAGGCCTCATAAGGCGCCATATGAATTGCAGAGTGATAACTGTTATAATATGAAAATTCGATATGGGGTTGATGCTCATCCCAACTACCCCCTATATCTAGCACACACGCCCGTAACATATCTTCAAGTGTCTGAATTGTGCGTTCTGCCTGACCGTCTATCTGAGGATGGAATGCTGTACTTAGATTAACCTACATTCCCAATCCTTTCTTAAAAGACTGCTAGAATCTAGCCGTGAACTGCGCCCCTCTATCAGAAATAATAGAGGAAGGGACACCATGCAGTCGAAAAATCTCTTTAATATACAACTCAGCATAGTCCTCTGCGGAGAAGGTAGTCCTGACTGGTAAGAAATGAGCTGACTTCGTTAATCTGTCGACAATGACCAAAATAGAATTGAATTTGCCCCTAATACGGGGTAATCCCATCACAAAGTCCATGTTGATCACTTCTTATTTCCACATAGGCAATGTTATATCCTGAGTTAATCCACCGGGTTTCTGGTGTTCGACCTTTATCTGCTGACAGTTAGGACATTGCGCTACAAATTCTGCGACACCCTTTTTTATTCCTGGCCACCAGTATATTTCATTTATGCCATTATACATCTTTGTTGAACCTGGGTGCAGAGAATAACGGGAATAATGTACCTCTTCCATGATCTACAAGCAATGTCCTACCACAGCTGGAACGCAGAGGTGACCTATAAATATCAAGACCTCACCTTGTGTCAAATTGGAATGCCGCTAACTCGCCTTGTTGAACTATATCTATAAGCTATACTAGATTAGGATCTTACTACTGCCGCTCTTTCACTTCAACAAATAGGAATGATACTGCAGTATTTTGAATCACAACCCCATTATCCTCTAAATCCACAATTTGGATGGCTAAGCTGGTTGACCGGTGCAATTCTCGAGCCATTTCCCGCTATTCTGGCCTCAAATGTGCCAAGCTTCCCATAGATCTACGGCTAAGTGCATCTGCTACAATATTGGATTTCCCTGGGTGATATAAAATATGCACCTCGTAGTCCTTCAGCAACTCTAACCAACGTCGCTACCATAAGTTCAACTCCTTCTGTGTAAAGATGTTTTGGAGGCTCTTATTATCAGTAAAAATTACCACATGCACCCCATATAGGTAATGTCTCCAAATTTTCAAGGCGTGAACTACTACAGCTAACTCCAAGTCGTGAGTGGGATAGTTCTTTTTATGCTTCCTAAGCTGCCTTGAAGCATAAGCAATTATCTAACCGTGCTGTGTCAGGACGCATCCTAACCTAATGTCGGAAGATTCACAATATATAACATAACCCTCTGAGCCTTCTGGAAAAATTAACACTTGTGCCGACGTTAATCTATTTTTCAGCTCCTAAAAGCTCCGCTCGCAGGCCTCAATGCACTGAAATTTGGCTGCTTTTTGAGTCAATTTAGTCAAGGGAGCGACAGGGTAGAAAACTCCTTCATAAACCTCTGGTAATACTCGTCTAATCCTAGGAAACTATGAACTTCTGTTGGATTTTTAAGTCTAGGCCATGTCCTTACCGCTTCAATTCTTCGAGAAACAACATGAATACCAACTTCCGATATAATATGGCCCAAGAAAGCTAAAGAATTCAGCCAGAACTCACAAATAGAATATTTGGCATACAACTGGCGATCTCTAAGAGTCGAAAGTACGGTCCGCGGATTATTTCTGTGTTCTGCTTCTTAACAAGAATAGACCAGAATGTCATCGATAAATACTATCACAAACAGATCTAAATACAACATGAACATGCTATTCATTAAATCCATGAACAGCACTGGGACATTTGTTAACCCGAAGGACATCACTAGGAATTCAAAATGACGATACCTGGTCCTCAAAGCTGTCTTCGGGATATCTTTCTCCTGAACCCGTACCCGGTGATACCCTGACCTTAAGTCGATCTTGGAGAAATATTTTTCCCCTTGTATCTGATCAAAGAGTAATCTATCCTGGGATGCGTGTACTTATTCTTAATAGTAATGTTGTTCAACTACCGATAGTCTATGCACATGCGGAGGAAGCCATCTTTCTTTCTCACAAATAAAACTAGCTCACCCCATGGTGATGTACTCGACCTGCTGAAGCCCTTATCTAAAAAATCTTTCAACTGCTCCTTCAATTCTGTCAATTCAACTGGGCCATTCGGTATGGAGGGAATGGATATAGGTTGAGTACCTGGTAACAGGTCGATAGAGAAATCGATCTCCTGTTCTGGGGGAATACCAGGAAGTTCGTCTGGAAACACATCTGGAAATTCATTAACCACTAGAATGGACTATAGAGTTTGGGATTCTTCTTGCATATCCTGAACCATAACAATATGATATATACAGCCCTTTGCTATTAACCTTCTCGCCCTAAGATAGGATATGAACCTACCTTTTGGCGTAGCTGCATGGCCCTTCCACTCTCGCACTACCTCCCCTGGTAAGTGGAACTGAAACTATGTTGGTCCAACACTCTACATTGGCATAACATAGCGCTAGCCAATCCATGCCCATAATTGTATCAAAGTAATCATTTCCAACTCCACTTAATCTGCTAAAGTCTGGTGACCAACAACTTCTACTGTGCAGCCCCGATAGATCCTTTTAGCTATAATAGAATCACAGATGGGCGTAGACACTGAAAAAGGTCACTGGACCAATTTTGGCGTTATTTCAAACTTCCGGGACACTAATGGAATAACATAGGACAAAGTGGAACCTGGGTCTATCAAAACATAAACTGAGTGAGAGAAAATGTCCAGCATGCCTGTCACAACATTCGGTGACAACTCTGAATCCTGAACTAGATGCCCCTGACCTGCCTCGGCCTCTGCCGGCTGAAACTGAGAGCCTGTGCCCTGCGGAAGGTGCTGGGGCATGTGACCCTACTGAATATGTGTCCTGTTGGTCGCGATCACCCTAACCTCTACCTGGAGAATACCTCATCATGTGACCCTCTTGTCCACAAGAGTAGCCATAACACAAGTTTCCACTACTTTGGGAGCATCCCCATAATAAACCGATGCACTCTGGTTGGACAAGTGCCTACTAAAGTTTGTGCATATCTAGCTAAGGAATCAAACCTCATACCATATTCCCAGACACTCATCGAACCCTATGCCAAGTGCGTAAGAGTATCTACCCTGGCCTATTGAATTTCCCGTGACAAGTAATGATCCAGACAGGTCTCGAAAAAACCAGACCAAGTTGTAGGGGGAGTATTTCAGCCTCGAGACCTCTCCTAGCTCTCGTACCATAATACTTCTATTTCCCATAGCCGAAATACTGCGAACTAAACTGCTCTGCAGGCATAGCATGCATCACTCTTAAAATCCACTGCACCTGGTCCAGGAAGTCCTGAGGGTCCTCTTGTCACGACCCGAACATATACCCCGATCGTAGACACGGCACAAGGGACCCCGAGGGACCCCAAGTAGACACATGGCACATGCATACATCTAATCTCATTTAAATAAAGTGGAATACTTAACATAAATATAGCAGAAAAGTAAACATAACATAACACCAGAAATACTGAGCGTACACTTAAGCTGAAAACTATAGATTGTCTAAAAGCCTCTACTACATACCATGGGTTGATGGAACAACATCCCCAACTAACCCGAACAACACTGAAACATAATATAACATAAAAGCCTATCGAAAAGCCCTCGGAACATGAGGATTCACCAAGAAGCTGAGAACGTAAGCTGAGATAGGCTAAGGATGAGGATGAGCCTGAGATCTGGACCCTGTATCATGAAACGATACAGCATGGAAAGTATGCATTCAGTACGTGGAATTTAACGAGTATGAAAGGTAAGTAAAACGGGCATTTAAAAGTAAAAAAAATTTATAAGTAATGTATGAGAAGGACATCATGCATATATCATAAACATCATAAGAAAACATAAGGCTCGAGGCTTTAAAATCATTCATAAAAGGTTTATAATCATAATCGTAAGTAAAATTTGTCAAAAAATAACTTGAGCCAATAACATAAATATAGAAATCCATAAGACATGCGGAAAAATGGGAGGACTCGTCATAACCAACACCATCATGGTAGAGCCTTTCATGATGCCCCAACTATCTCACTGAAGTGGGCAGAGCCGACCCTGGCTTGCCAGGCGAGGGTCGTGCATTAGGAGTGATATCACATTTGAGGGGATCATTATCAATACATCATATCATTAGAAACCCACGGTGGCATGTGGTTATGAGACATCAACGCAATCCTTTGAACATTGGGCGGCTCGGTGCTAGGCACGACTTCCAAAACATGCATATAGGCTCATACATATATCAATAACATCATGCATTAAGATTCATTGGCTAAAATATAACATTTAACATCATTGATACCCTTTAAAACTTGCTTATCCAAGAATCATAGTCTCTTTTTCATCGGCCAACATCATAAATTGATAAATCATGTAATTCGCTTCACAAATCATAAATCATTCATTAACATGTAAGCATTGCCAAATACTTCATCATAATCATTTCTTTCAAAATATGCTAATAAACATGGGAATTTGGAAATCATTCTTTCCATCATCAATAAATTCAAATTATAGAATAGTCATCATAAATCATAACTTTCATGAACTTTCATCAAATGGGCATTATAGGTTTAAAAGATTGAAACATGATTTTTTTGAAGAAAGTAATATAAAACCAGCCCATCATTCATAATTCAATGATTAAGACTCAATTAAATCATACCCATAGGGAGAAATCACATTTCCATGCATTTGAGAAGAACCCCATAGATAATGAATAGGAGGATTCATGATTACATCAAAATTTGGGCATGGGTGTGAAAAAATTCACCCATTCTAAACCCTATATACCTGGAAGTGGACTGATTTCAATGCCCCTTGAATAACGACAAAGGAAATAATGGGAACTTGGAGAAGATGTCCTTGAATCGCCCAAAAATCTCTCTAAGCTTTTGCATGAGAAAGAGCATGCATAAAGGAGTCAACTCACCTTAACCCACTCAGAATAATACACAAACAACGTAGTTTTAGGGTCTTAAAATGTGGAAAAGTCGAATGTGCCCTTAATGAACCTGCCCTGAAATATGGACGGATGGAAGCCACGAGTGGTACCAACTGGTCATGGAAACAACCCACATTCCATCTTGTCTCTTCGTTGAAAACCATGCTGAAAGCCCTTTCTCGGAATCGTACCATAGAGACACAGGATGGATCGTCCTAAGCTTCAACAGATCGTTCCTTCGGTCATTGTTTCCTTCTTCTGAAACTCTGCCCTCCCATTCCACAAGCCTCACCATGGCTCATTGTAAGCCTCAATAGGTCGTGGTTTCCACCCATTGTCTCCACTATGAAAGTAAACAGCCCTACCGTGACTGCTCACAACAGACTGTCGTTCCTTACAACGGGCCATTTTAACACCCGTTGTTACTTCAGCTACCTGGGCTAACTCTTTATCATGACCACCACGATGGCTCGTTATTTCATACAATGGGTTGTTGAATCAACTATTGTTTCCCCCTTACATCAGAAATACTGAACCTAAAGCCACAAATGATGGCCCGTGGTTACTTACCACGGGTCGTGGTACCTGTCGTTTTGCAACCTCTTTCCTAACTTTCAGTAGTTTTGCATTTTTGCTTCCCAGGTAAACTCCTAAGCCCTTCCGGGGTATTACAATATCTCCAACTTGGGAATAATCGTCCTCGGATGTAGGAAATAAGGAAAAACAAAAACATACAATTTATCAGAGCTAATATACTGATCATTTTAACTGAAATTTTCATGGAATGACTACCTCCAAATAAAACAATATAGCTGAACTAATCTCATACTTCACATACACATTCATACATATAAAAGAAACTTGCACACATAAACTAAACATGAAAACTAGACAGAGTCATAGGGCAAAACGAATACCTCAAGTCGGAACTGAGCCGACAGAGAATAAATGTGGATATTTGGCCATCACGTCTGCTTGAACTTCCCACGTAGATCCCTCAACATACTGATTTCTACATAAGACCTTAACTGAAGCTATCTCTTTGTTCCTCAACTTATAGACCTGACGATCCAAGATTTCAACAGGAATTTCTTCATAATTGTCTTTCACCCCAATATTGTCTATCGGGACTACCAAGGATTGATCACCCAAACACTTCTTCAAAAGTGACAGATGAAAAACGGGATGGACTAAGGACAACTCCGATAGCAAGTCCAACTGATAAGCGACTTTACCAACTCTCCTCACAACTCGTAAGGATAAACATAGCGGGGACTGAGTTTTCCTTTCTTTCCGAACCGCATGACCCCCTTCATGGGAGATACCATTAGAAATACCCAGTCGTCCATATCAAACTCCATATCCTTTTTCCTCACATTAGCATACAATTTTTGACGACTCTGTGCTATTTTTAACTAGTCCCTTATAAACTAGACCTTTACCATGGCCTCATGAACTAAATCAGGTACTATTATGGCTGCCTCACAAACCTTAAACCAACCAATGGGAGACCTACACCTTCTGCTCGTAAAGAGCCTCGAACTGTGCCATCTGGATACTAGAGCGATAACTGTTATCATAGGAAAATTTGATCAAGGGCTAATGATCATTCCAACTACCTTTGAAATGCATAACACATTCCCTCAACATATCCTCAAGGGTCTGAATGGTTCGTTCTGCCTGGCCGTCTATTTGGGGATGGATGGCTGTGCTGAGCTTAACTTGCGTCCCAAGTCCCTTTTGAAAAGAATGCTAGAATTGAGAAGTAAACTGAGTACCTCGGTCTAAAATAATAGACAAGGGAACTCCATGATGTTGAACCAACTCCTGAATATATAAATTAGCATAATCATCCGCTGAATCCATGGTTTTGAAAGGTAGGAAGTGTGCAGCCTTGGTTAACTTGTGAACCACCACCCAAACGGAGTCGTATTGCCAGCGAGTCCGGGGTAGACCTATAATGAAATCCATATTAATTTCTTGCCACTTCCAAGTGGGGGTGCTGATATCCTGAAGTACGCCTCCCCGAATTTGATGTTCGACTTTCATTTCCTGGCAGTTTGGACATTTTTCTATGAACTCTGTAATATCTTTCTTCGTACCATCCCACCAATAGATTTCTCGCAAGTCCCTATACATTTACGTGGACCCTGGATGAATAGAACATCTGGTACCATGTGCCTCATGCAATATTCGTACTCTCAAATCATAAACATCTAGGAGCTAAAATGTATGTTGGAACTATATCGGAGTTGGACTTGGATGCGAGCATGGAGATGACATTGGAATGTGCAGAATATAAGGGCTCCGCGATGGCGCCGTACCACGCTACCATCGCGGAGGCACACTGCCTGGAGAGGGAATTAATGGACAAATTCCAGTGAAGCCTCGCGACAGCTCCGTGGCACGGAGATAGGCCTCCGCGTTGGCCTCCATGCCACATTGAGGCTAATTTACCGGACCCTGGGTTTCCAGTGAGGGTCCGCGTCCACGCCGTGTCACGGAGGCAAGGCTCCGCGTTGGCCTCCGTGACACGTTGCTTGTTATTCCGGGAAAATTTTCCCACTAGTATAAATAACACACTTAGGTTTATTTCAATTAGTTCAGTTTAGTTCAGACTTGGTGGAGCAAGGACGTGGGTTAGGAGCAGTTGAGGAACGAAAAAGCTAAGGGATTTCTTCTCTTCTTTTCTTCTTTCTATCAATTGTACGTATGATTTACACTTGTTTTAGGATGATCAATCCACAAATGAGTGGCTAATTCTCTTCCTTGCTAAGGTTTTGAACATGTGTAGTGAATTTCGATTGTAAATGATATGGTTTTCTTCTTCTTCTTTCATATTGTTCTATTAATTCTTGTTCTTACTGCATTAGTGCTTGGCCAACATTAATGTACATCTAAAAAGTCCAATTTCACTCAAGAGAGCAAGAAATTGGGAAGTTGTGAATTAATAGGGTATTGTTCTTAACTTGATTTGGGAAAATTGGGTTTTGATGTGCTTTCCTGATAGAAATATGCTTGAAAGCCGTATTAGTCAATTTAGGAACCGAAATTGTATTGCTAGGTCGTAAATTGCATTTGATCACAGAAATGTAGACGGATGGTTTATGATTCTAAAGTGAAATTAAATACGAGAGTTTTAATTTCTAGGCTAATGTTCTTGGCTAGCAACATGAAGAAGAGATTAACCGAATTATTATTACGATCAAATTCATTACTTGTTCTTAACCTTGGCATGCTCATATCCATAGTTTAAATTCATAGTAAATAATTGTTAATAGTTTTAGTATATATTTTATAAACAAAAACTCAATTAACTGTTGGTTACGTTGTTGTTAGCATAGTTAGAAGTAAGATAAGAATATAGTATACTTAGGCAAATTTTACATACCCTGAGCCTCCTTGGATCGATACTTGGCTTACGTAGCCACTTTATTACTTGTTTGACCATGTGCACTTGCGTGTCGGTTTATAATATATAATACCAATCGAATTAGCACCGAACAAGTTTTTGGCGCCGTTGCCGGGGAGGCTAGGCAAATTTGTGAAATTGTGTTAAGTGTAAATTTACTGTATTTTTATTTTTATTTGTTTAAGTGTTAACAACTTGGTCTTAGCCTGTATTTTGCAGATTTTGTTTCTGTGAACACTGGCAAGGGACAAGGAGCTGGTGGAATCTTACTTAGAGCCTGAACGTGAATTTCATAGTCAACGTAGAGAAGCTCTACAAAAGAAGCTGCAGTTGTTCCGACAATCTATTATGGAGCAACAAAATCCACCAGTTGTGAGGGCAGTGTTAGTGCCCGATGAAGCAGCAGCAAGGCCGGTTCGCGAGGTGGCAATCCCACATGCTAACAATGTACATTCTAGCATCCGTAAACCAGAGCCTGGAGGGAGGTTTGAATTAAAGCAGAATATGGTGCAACTCTTGCACACAAGCGGGCAATTTACCGCTCTCCTTCATGAAGATCCACAACAACATCTCCAAAACTTTTTGGAGATATGTGACACTTATATACCCGCTGGAGTGTCACTTGATTATGTTCGGCTCACCTTATTTCCGTTTTCCTTACTTGGTGATGCCAAGAGGTGGTTAAAAGCTGAACCGCCCAATTCTATATCAACGTGGGATGATCTTGCACAGAAGTTTTTGATTAGATTTTTCCCTTCTGGTAAAACAGCCAGACTTAGAAGTCAAATTCTAAGTTTTAAACAGAGGGAGGGAGAAAATCTATATCAAGCCTGGGAAAGATTTAAATCCATGTTGCGGGACTGTCCTCATCATCATCAGTCCAATGAGGTGTTGGTACACACATTTATTGAGGGTTTGGAACCCCACAATAAAATTCTGTTAGATTCAGCAGTTGGAGGGCAAGCGCTGGAAAAGACTTACGAGGAGCTGTACACTTTGCTCAACCGAATTTCACAAGGCAATCCAGAATGGAATGCAGATTCATCTCGAGGTGGAGCAAGGAAAGCAGCGGGAGTGCTTGAAGTGGATGGATTTACAGCTATCGCTGCACAGATAGCTGCCTTGCAAAATCAGTTAAATAATCACTTCAGCAATATGAACTTGAACTAGCCTTCAGCTTCGGTCAATCCAGTCCAGCAGATGTGGTGTGAAGTGTGTGGTAGTAGTGAGCATTCGGTTGAATGTTGTGGTGCAAATCCTGATTCTGTTAACTTTGTGGGCAATGCACAGAGAAATCAGCAGCAGTTTGGTAGTGGCTACAACTCAAATTGGAGGAACCATCCGAATTTTTCGTGGGGTAGCAACAACCAACAAGGCCAAAGTTCTGGTCAGGGTATGCAGAGAAATCAAGGAGGGCAACAAAACTATCAAGCTCAATTCAGAAATCACAATGCCCCTCCTCCACCACCATCACCGACCATTGAGGAGATGTTCAAAACCATGATCGCTAATCAGGCACAACTGCAGGCTGACTATGTTAAATTGGCAGCCGAAGTGAAGAACAATCAATTGGCGACCAAGGCTCTTGAATATCAGTTTGGGAAATTTGCTAGTGCCAAAAATACAAGACCCAGAGGAGGACTACCTCGCGACACGGATCCTAATCCGAAGCAGGTAAATGCGGTGACCACGAGGAGTAGCTTACAGTTGAAGGAGGTGGAACCGGAAAGACCGCCTCAAAAGTCAGGAGCAGCAGATGTTGAGGAGGAACAAAGTTCTGATAGGGGGAATACTAAAGAAGCAGAATTAGAAAGGCCTCCACCCCCGTTCCCTCAACGACTTAAGAAACACAAGGAGGTGGCGTGTTTCAAGAAATTTATGGAGGTACTTAAACAGGTACATGTTAATTTACCTCTTGTTGATGTCTTGCAGGAAGTGCCAAAGTATGCAAAATATATTAAAGACATCGTGGCTAACAAAAGTCGTTTGACTGAGTATGCCACGGTGGCTTTAACGGAGGAATGCACTTCCCGGATTCAGAATAGACTGCCCACGTAACTGAAAGACCCTGGAAGTTTTACTATCCAGCTGACTATTGGGCAAAGTATCCGAGCTCGTGGATTATGCGACTTGGGGGCAAGTATAAATCTGATGCCATCTTCGGTATTCAGAAAGTTAGGTCTAGGGAGTCCTAGACCTACAACGGTAATCTTGCAGCTAGCGGACAGGTCCTTAGCTAAACCGGATGGTATTGTTGAGGATGTGTTAGTGCAAGTGGGCTCCCTCATTTTTCCGGTCGATTTTATTGTTCTGGACTTTGAACCAGATGCTGAAGTCCCATTTATTTTGGGACGTCCCTTTTTGGCAACCGGAAAAGCATTAATTGATGTAGCTGCGGGTCAACTTACAATGCGGGCACATGACAAGGTAGAAGTATTTGACGTGTACAAAGCACCCAAGCTCCCGATTGTAAATGAGGAACTCTCGGTGATCAATGTGATTGATCATGGGAATGCTGATATAATGAATGATTCCCGAAAGTTAAAAGGAAGGCCACCAGATGAGGTTGAGCACTACTGGGGGGAGGACAAGGATCGTGAAAAATCGTCCCTCACCCTAGTAGATAATTGAGCATAATGGACGTCGAGCCGCGACGGTAAACCAGGCGCTGCACGGGAGGCAACCCGTGAAAAGAAAAATATTCTATTTTTCTTCTTTTAGTATAGTGTACATAATTTGTATTTTTTATTTTTCATTTTTCTTTTTTCTTGATTTCGTACAAATTTTTTCATTTTCGTTAGTATTTTTTTCATGGTAGTTTGGAAAATCTATTAATCTAACCAATTTCGTGAAGTGAGGTGATTTTCAGGTCTAACGGAGAAAAATATGCATGGAAGCGGGAAAAATAAGGCAAGGTATGAAAATAATTTTTATTGAAGAAACAGTGCACTGGGTCGTTGGCTCCGTGTCACGGAGGAGTGGCTCCGCGTTACCCTCTGCGACACGTTGAAGGCAAAATCAGATTTTTAAAAATTTCCAAAGAGCCAACGCGTTGGCTCCGTGTCATGGAGGAGGGGCTCCGCGTTACACTCCGTGACACGTTGCCCTTTATTCAGTGCCGGGTCACACCGGGTTGCCGGGTGACCCGCGTATTTTTCATTAAATTAACCCCGATTTTGCCCAATTTTTCCCCATTTCTCTCCTCCTCCGTGACCAAAACACCCAATTCCCCCTCCCCAACCAACGTGCCACGCTAATAGGCAAGGAAAACATCAAATTTCTTCGGTTCTTCAACTAAAAGGTATGTTTTCATCGTTTCTCTCAAGTTTTTGGCGATTTTAGTCGAATTTGAGCATGTGAGGTGAAATATATCACCCCAAGTAGCAATTAAACATGATGTTGAATTATTTTGTGATTGATTATGTTCGGATTGTTGTAATTAGTGTTTGAACTCGTCGATTATGTGAATAATTCAAATTTGATTGTAGAATTGTATTCTAGGGCTTGGGTTGTTGAATTTGACTTGGGCAACTTGATAATTTGATGAATTCGATGCCGGGGTGTGGTTGTAATTTGAGATAAGTCGAGGTAAATATTGTGTGAATGTTGTGGGAAGACGAATTCTCGAATTGTTGGGGAAAATGCGAAAATTGTGTAAATTGGTTTGATTAATTGGATTCGTTTGTTTATAGAATGTTTTTATCGTTGTTTTTAGTTTTTGTTTTTATTGCTTGTGCGATGGTTGAATTGTTAGCGATAGTAGGATTGGGATTAGCTGTATGAAGTCTGAGTAGTACGCTAAGCGTTATGCTGTCGAAATTTTCGTGAACGCACTAAGCATAAATTGTATAGTCGTTGTCTTTGGTGTAAATAGAGTAATCCTTGCCGAAGTATTGTAAACATAGTTAGGGACTAAGTGTGGGGTAAACTTAGTTTAACCTGACCTTAGCCTAAGTTAACTTGTATTTAGCTTAACTTTGTGCTTGTTTATGTATATTGACAGGTACAATGGCAAGTCGACAGGACAAGGGCAAGGGTGCTTCTACCTCAGGCACCGGACGGAAAAGATTGAGGTTGGGCACTGCAGTCCCACTGCACTAGCTGTTCCGCATGGCCAACGCCGCCAATACGGAACAAGATGGGTAACCGATGAAGGGAAGAAGTGGTACGCAAAACATAAAGAAAACAAGTACTTCCCCGAGGAACATATTGCACGGGAACCACTTGCACAGGAGTTCCCACGTATTGTGCAGAGAATCGAGGCAGCTGGGCTCAGCTTTACCTTTTAGGAGCCCAAGGAGTGCAACCTACATTTGGTCCGGGAATTCTATGCAAACTGGAACCCGGCCATCAGAAGCCACACAATAAAAATCAGAGGGCAGATTGTCACTCTGGAACCCCACCAATTTAATGCCATCGTTGGAGCGCGGGACACAGACGCTCACGTTCTCCGCCAGTTAAACATCACCCCATCGTACGCCGACATCAGACGTACGTTGTGTGGGGCTCGATCCACAGCCCGATGGAGTAGACATAAGGAGAGGGGTTACCACCAGACTCTGCCTTATTCGCAGATGAACAGGGAGGCCAGAATATGGCTGAAGATTGTGTGTTCGTGCTTGATCCCGGGAGTTCACATGACGGATGTGACTCGGGACCATGTCTGCTTGGTGTATGCCCTTATGAAAGGGCTTGAGATTAATGTTGGGGCGGTAATTATATCCTCCATGAAGAGAGCCAGACTGCACCAGGGCCACATATACGGGTTTGGCGGACTCATCACCACCTTCCTCCGAGGCCTCAACATTGAGGAAGAGGCTTTGGACTATATTCCGCAGTTGGAGCGGAGGGCCCTCGATGTGACAAAACTAAGGCCCCCGACACCACACACGGGCCAGTGCTGACTTTGGGCGAGCGACATGCTCGTGACGACCAGTACATGGCACGTATGTTCGGCATGCATATGATGCAGCTACGGATTGGTGGGAGACCAGCCACCGAGGAAGAATTATGGCAGCTGGAGCTGGATTACCCATTTGGCGAGAATGCCAGAGCCTTATGCCGAGTGGGACCAGCCTTCGTGGAGCCGACTGATGACGATGTCCCTACTGATGAGGAGACACGTCGTGAGGACTCCGATGTGGAGCCTGATGACGACGATGGAGCTGACTCAGATATGGGCAATGAGGCAGCAACACCAGATGAAGAAGTTGAATATTTCAACTGAACAGGGAGTTCCACCACCCGAAATTGTGTTTTGTAATTTTTGTGAACACTGGGGACTGTGTTCGATTTAAGTGTGGGGTGGGGAGTAGCTAGGTGCTGGGACTTGGGCTCTAATTTGCTGTATGTTTTTCCTTGGTTTGTATGTATGTTTGTGCTTTCCCTGTTATGAACTGATTTGTGGTGTATGTGTATATATTTGTTTGTGTGGTTAATGATGTGTGGTATGAAAAGTTATGGTTGCCTGTGTAAATATTTTGTAAAGATTTTTTTCTATCGAGATGATCGGTATTTTTCAAATTTTTTCGTAAAGATTTTTTTCTATCGAGATGATCGGTATTTTTCAAACTTTTTTCGAGAATATTTTGCGCTTGTAAATATTTTCCTTCTATTGAAATGATCGATGTGTTGCAAAAATTTTCGGTTTTATTTTTTTTGGGTTTCTCGGAGTTTGTTTTCGGTTCTTTTACCGAGAATAGTCCCATCCGATGTCATAGTTAGTGACCATTCCCTATGATGGATGGATGACGACCGTCTTAAGGGAAATGTAGTCGGTAGGAGTAGGATTTTAATTTGTTTTTAATTTTTCTTTGGTGGATTGCATCAATGAACTGTAGTTGCTTTATGGTTGCAAAAATTTCGTTGCGTGTTGTAAATGATGTTCAAAATGTGAAAATGATTCGTTTGAAAGCATGCAATTTTGTAAATGTGTTGAGTTACCTAGGCTGTAGAATTTGATTCAGTATGATTGAGGCCTAATCTTGAATTCATGTGATTGGCTAATTAGAGAGTCTGTGAATGCATCTTGATTCGAGCATGTGCATGAAGTGTGAAGTGAGGTTTTGGTATTCCATGCCATTGTGAATTGTCTAGAACTTGCCTGGTGTGTATACAAAACGAAATGAAGGAAGTGTAGTGTTGGAAAGGATGTAGGCATTTCTTTGTTTTTAACCGATAGTTTCCATTTTTTTTCTTGTCAAATTCTACCGTTTTATATGTTGTATACCCTAGTCAGCCCGTTGAGCCTTCAGCCGATTTCTTTCTTTCTTTTGTCCAAAATTGTATAAACTAAGCTTTATTCCTTCTTTTCATTAGCCTTAAAGTCTATACGAAGCTCTTAAGCACTTACAAAGAAAAGAAAATGTTTCCCAAAGTGTCAAAGAGTGAAAAGAGTGAAAAGAAAAAGAAAAGCAGAGTGAGGAAAGAAAAGATGATGTTGAAGAGGCACTTGTTGTAATTAAATTATATTGAGGGTACATGAAAACCCTTTGTTTTGTGTCAAGTGTGTTTGATGAAATGGGTTGTACGAAAGGAAACCAGCATGAATGGGAGAAAAAGAGGAAAGAGAGGAACAATGTCCATGAGTCGATGGGAATGAGTTGAAAAGGCGCTTAAGGATGCTAGCGACTATTATTGGCTAATCCAATATATATACTAGATCCATAGCCCCGTTACAACCCATTAAAGTCCTACGTGATCCTATATTGCATTTCTTTATATTAGTGGAGTAATACACTAAGGGCAAGCCTATGGGTCACGACATGATGCATGTGAATTCTTTTGGGAGAGAGAGTGAAATTAATTTTTATATGCCACTACTTGCATGTTTGTGTGTTGCATGAACAAAAAGGGGAAGATTCTCTTGAGTTGTGAGGGCAGTGTTAGTGCCCGATGAAGCAGCAGCAAGGCCGGTTCGCGAGGTGGCAATCCCACACGCTAACAATGTACATTCTAGCATCCGCAAACTAGAGCCTGGAGGGAGGTTTGAATTAAAGCAGAATATGGTGCAACTCTTGCACACAAGCGGGCAATTTATCGGTCTCCCTCATGAAGATCCACAACAACATCTCCAAAACGTTTTGGAGATAAGTGACACTTATATACCCGCTGGAGTGTCACCTGATTATGTTCGGCTCACCTTATTTCCGTTTTCCTTACTTGGTGATGCCAAGAGGTGGTTAAAAGCTGAACCACCCAATTCTATATCAACGTGGGATGATCTTGCATGGAAGTTTTTGATTAGATTTTTCCCTTCTGGTAAAACAGCCAGACTTAGAAGTCAAATTCTTAGTTTTAAACAGAGGGAGGGAGAAAATCTATATCAAGCCTGGGAAAGATTTAAATCCATGTTGCGGGACTGTCCTCATCATCATCAGTCCAATGAGGTGTTGGTACACACATTTATTGAGGGTTTGGAACCCCACACTAAAATTCTGTTAGATTCAGCAGCTGGAGGGCAAGCGCTGGAAAAGACTTACGAGGAGCTGTACACTTTGCTCAACCGAATTTCACAAGGCAATCCAGAATGGAATGCAGATTCATCTCGAGGTGGAGCAAGGAAAGCAGCGGGAGTGCTTGAAGTGGATGGATTTACAGCTATCGCTGCACAGATAGCTGCCTTGCAAAATCAGTTAAATAATCACTTCAGCAATATGAACTTGAACCAGCCTTCAGCTTCGGTCAATGCAGTCCAGCAGATGTGGTGTGAAGTGTGTGGTAGTAGTTAGCATTCAGCTGAATGTTGTGGTGCAAATCCTGATTCTGTTAACTTTGTGGGCAATGCACAAAGAAATCAGCAGCAGTTTGGTAGTGGCTACAACTCAAATTGGAGGAACCATCCGAATTTTTCGTGGGGTAGCAACAACCAACAAGGCCAAAGTTCTGGTCAGGGTATGCAGAGAAATCAAGGATGGCAACAAAACTATCAAGCTCAATTCAGAAATCACACTGCCCCTCCTCCACCACCATCACCGACCATTGAGGAGATGTTCAAATCCATGATCGCTAATCAGGCACAATTGCAGGCTGACTATGTTAAATTGGCAGCCGAAGTGAAGAATAATCAATTGGCGACCAAGGCTCTTGAATATCAGTTTGGGCAATTTGCTAGTGCCAAAAATACAAGACCCAGAGGAGGACTACCTAGCGACACGGATCCTAATCCGAAGCAGGTAAATGCGGTGACCACGAGGAGTGGCTTATAGTTGAAGGAGGTGGAACCGGAAAGACCGCCTCAAAAGTTAGGAGCAGCAGATGTTGAGGAGGAACAAAGTTCTGATAGGGGGAAGACTAAAGAAGCAGAATCAGAAAGGCCTCCATCCCCGTTCCCTCAACAACTTAAGAAACACAAGGAGGAGGCGTGTTTCAAGAAATTTATGGAGGTGCTTAAACAGGTACATGTTAATTTACCTCTTGTTGATGTCTTGCAGGGAGTGCCAAAGTATGCAAAATATATTAATGACATCGTGGCTAACAAAAGTAATTTGACTGAGTATTCCACGGTGGCTTTAACGGAGGAATGCACTTCCCGGATTCAGAATAGACTGCCCACGAAACTGAAAGACCCTGGAAGTTTTACTATCCAGCTGGCTATTGGTCAAAGTATCCGAGCTCATGGATTATGCGACTTGGGGGCAAGTATAAATCTGATGCCATCTTCGGTATTCAGAAAGTTAGGTCTAGGGAGTCCTAGACCTACAACGGTAATCTTGCAGCTAGCGGACAGGTCCTTAGCTAAACCGGATGGTATTGTTGAGGATGTGTTAGTGCAAGTGGGCTCCCTCATTTTTCTGGTCGATTTTATTGTTCTGGACTTTGAACCAGATGCTGAAGTCCCATTTATCTTGGGACGTCCCTTTTTGGCAATCGGAAAAGCATTAATTGATGTAGCTGCGGGTCAACATACAATGCGGGCACATGACAAGATAGAAGTATTTGACGTGTACAAAGCACCTAAGCTCCCGATTGTAAATGAGGAACTCTCGGTGATCAATGTGATTGATCATGGGAATGCTGATATAATGAATGATTCCCGAGAGTTAACAGGAAGGCCACCAGATGAGGTTGAGCACTACTGGGGGGAGTACAAGGATCGTGAAAAATCGTCCCTCACCCTAGTAGATAATTGAGCATAACGGACGTCGAGCTGCGAAGGTAAACCAGGCGCTGCACGGGAGGCAACCCGTGAAAAGAAAAATATTCTATTTTTCTTCTTTTAGTATAGTGTACATAATTTGTATTTTTTATTTTTCATTTTTCTTTTTTCTTGATTTCGTACAAATTTTTTCGTTTTAGTTAGTATTTTTTTCATGGTAGTTAGGAAAATCTATTAATCTAACCAATTTCGTGTAGTGAGGTGATTTTCAGGTCTAACGGAGAAAAATATGCATGGAAGCGGGAAAAATAAGGCAAGGTATGAAAATAATTTTTATTGAAGAAACAGTGCACTGGGGCGTTGGCTCCGTGTCACGGAGGAGTGGCTCCGCGTTACCCTCCGTGACACGTTGAAGGCAAAATCAGATTTTTAAAAATTTCCAGACAGCCAACGCGTTGGCTCCGTTTCACGGAGGAGGGGCTCCGCGTTACCCTCCGTGACACGTTGCCCTTTATTCAGTGCCGGGTCACACCGGGTTGCCGGGTGACCCGCGTGTTTTTCTTTAAATTAACCCCGATTTTGCCCAATTTTTCCCCATTTCTCTCCTCCTCCGCGAACAAAACACCCAATTCCCCCTCCCCAACCAACGTGCCACGCTAATAGGCAAGGAAAACATCAAATTTCTTCGGTTCTTCAACTAAAAGGTATGTTTTCATCGTTTCTCTCAAGTTTTTGGCGATTTTAGTCGAATTTGAGCATGTGAGGTTAAATATATCACCCCAAGTAGCAATTAAACATGATGTTGAATTATTTTGTGATTGATTATGTTCGAATTATTGTAATTAGCGTTTGAACTCGTCGATTATGTGAATAATTCAAATTTGATTGTAGAATTGTATTCTAGGGCTTGGGTTGTTGAATTTGACTTGGGCAATTTGATAATTTGATGAATTTGATGCCGGGGTGTGGTTGTAATTTGAGATAAGTCGAGGTAAATATTGTGTGAATATTGTGGGAAGATGAATTCTCGAATTGTTGGGGAAAATGCGAAAATTGTGTAAATTGGTTTGATTAATTGGATTCGTTTCTATATAGAATGTTTTTATCGTTGTTTTTAGTTTTTGTTTTTATTGCTTGTGCGATGGTTGAATTGTTAGCGATAGTAGGATTGGGATTAGCTGTATGAAGTCTGAGTAGTACGCTAAGCGTTATGCTGTCGAAATTTTCGTGAACGCACTAAGCATAAATTGTATAGTCGTTGTCTTTAGTGTAAATAGAGTAATCCTTGCCGAAGTATTGTAAACATAGTTAGGGACTAAGTGTGGGGTAAACTTAGTTTAACCCGACATTAGCCTAAGTTAACTTGTATTTAGCTTAACTTTGTGCTTGTTTATGTATATTGACAGGTACAATGGCAAGTCGACAGGACAAGGGCAAGGGTGCTTCTACCTCAGGCACCGGACGGAAAAGATTGAGGTTGGGCACTGCAGTCCCAGCTGCACCAGCTGTTCCGCGCGGCCAACGCCGCCAATACGGAACAAGATGGGTAACCGATGAAGGGAAGAAGTGGTACGCGAAACATAAAGAAAACAAGTACTTCACGAGGAACATATTGCACGGGAACCACTTGCACAGGAGTTCCCACGTATTGTGCAGAGAATCGAGGCAGCTGGGCTCAGCTTTATCTTTCAAGAGCCCAAGGAGTGCAACCTACATTTGGTCCGGGAATTCTATGCAAACTGGAACCCGGCCATCAGAAGCCACACAATAAAAATCAGAGGGCAGATTGTCACTCTGGAACCCCACCAATTTAATGCCAATGTTGGAGCGCGGGACACAGACGCTCACGTTCTCCGCCAGTTAAACATCACCCCACCGTACGCCGACATCAGACGTACGTTGTGTGGGGCTCGATCCACAGCCCGATGGAGTAGACATAAGGAGAGGGGTTACCACCAGACTCTGCCTTATTCGCAGATGAACAGGGAGGCCAGAATATGGCTGAAGATTGTGTGTTCGTGCTTGATCCTGGGAGTTCACATGACGGATGTGACCCGGGACCGTGTCTGCTTGGTGTATGCCCTTATGAAAGGGCTTGAGATTAATGTTGGGGCGGTAATTATATCCTCCATGAAGAGAGCCAGACTGCACCAGGGCCACAGATACGGGTTTGGCGGACTCATCACCACCTTCCTCCGAGGCCTCGACATTGAGGAAGAGGCTTTGGACTATATTCCGCAGTTGGAGCGGAGGGCCCTCGATGTGACAAAAACTAAGGCCCCCGACACCACACACGGGCTAGTGCTGACTTTGGGCGAGTGACATGCTCGTGACGATCAGTACATGGCACGTATGTTCGGCATGCAGATGCTGCAGCTACGGATCGGTGGGAGACCAGCCACCGAGGAAGAATTATGGCAGCTGGAGCTGGATTACCCATTTGGCGAGAATGCCAGAGCCTTATGCCGAGTGGGACCAGCCTTCGTGGAGCCGACTGATGACGATGTCCCTACTGATGAGGAGACACGTCGTGAGGACTCCGATGTGGAGTCCGATGACGACGATGGAGCTGACTCAGATATGGGCGACGAGGCAGCAGCACCAGATGAAGAAGTCGAATATTTCAACTGAATAGGGAGTTCCACCACCCGAAATTGTGTTTTGTAATTTTTGTGAACACTGGGGACAGTGTTCGATTTAAGTGTGGGGTGGGGAGTAGCTAGGTGCTGGGACTTGGGCTCTAATTTGCTGTATGTTTTTCCTTGGTTTGTATGTATGTTTGTGCTTTCCCTGTTATGAACTGATTTGTGGTGTATGTGTATATATTTGTTTGTGTGGTTAATGATGTGTGGTATGAAAAGTTATGGTTGCCTGTGTAAATATTTTGTAAAGATTTTTTTCTATCGAGATGATCGGTATTTTTCAAAATTTTTTCGTAAAGATTTTTTTCTATCGAGATGATCGGTATTTTTCAAACTTTTTTCGAGAATATTTTGCACTTGTAAATATTTTCCTTCTATCGAAATGATCGATGTGTTGCAAAATTTTTTGGTTTTTTTTTTTTTGGGTTTCTCGGAGTTTGTTTTTGGTTCTTTTACCGAGAATAGTCCCATTGAACCGATGTCATAGTTAGTGACCGTTCCCTATGGTGGATGGATGACGACCGTCTTAAGGGAAATGTAGTCGGTAGGAGTAGGATTTTAATTTGTTTTTAATTTTTCTTTGGTGGATTGCATCAATGAACTGTAGTTGCTTTATGGTTGCAAAAATTTCGTTGCGTGTTGTAAATGATGTTCAAAATGTGAAAATGATTCGTTTGAAAGCATGCAATTTTGTAAATATGTTGAGTTACCTAGGCTGTAGAATTTGATTCAGTATGATTGAGGCCTAATCTTGAATTCATGTGATTGGCTAATTAGAGAGTCTGTGAATGCATCTTGATTCGAGCATGTGCATGAAGTGTGAAGTGAGGTTTTGGTATTCCATGCCATTGTGAATTGTCTAGAACTTGCCTGGTGTGTATACAAAACGAAATGAAGGAAGTGTAGTGTTGGAAAGGATGTAGGCATTTCTTTGTTTTTAACCGATAGTTTCCAATTTTTTTTCTTGTCAAATTCTACCATTTTATATGTTGTATACCCTAGTCAGCCCGTTGAGCCTTCAGCCGATTTCTTTCTTTCTTTTGTCCAAAATAGTATAAACTAAGCTTTATTCCTTCTTTTCATTAGCCTTAAAGTCTATACGAAGCTCTTAAGCGCTTACAAAGAAAATAAAATGTTTCCCAAAGTGTCAAAGAGTGAAAAGAGTGAAAAGAAAAAGAAAAGCAGAGTGAGGAAAGAAAAGATGATGTTGAAGAGGCACTTGTTGTAATTAAATGATATTGAGGGTACATGAAAACCCTTTGTTTTGTGTCAAGTGTGTTTGATGAAATGGGCTGTACGAAAGGAAACCAACATGAATGGGAGAAAAAGAGGAAAGAGAGGAACAATGTCCATGAGTCGATGGGAATGAGTTGAAAAGGCGCTTAAGGATGCTAGCGACTATTATTGGCTAATCCAATATATATACTAGATCCATAGCCCCGTTACAACCCATTAAAGTCCTACGTGATCCTATATTGCATTTCTTTATATTAGTGGAGTAATACACTAAGGGCAAGCCTATGGGTCACGACATGATGCATGTGAATTCTTTTGGGAGAGAGAGTGAAATTAATTTTTATATGCCCCTACTTGCATGTTTGTGTGTTGCATGAACAAAAAGGGGAAGATTCTCTTGAGTTGTGAGGGCACATGCTTGATGAAAGATTGATTTTCGTGTCGGATTTCTTGATTAGCTGATTTGCATGAGTTTGCCGATATCACGAATCAATTCTTAAAGTCTAGGAAGTCATGATGTATTAAAGGTCATTGTAGTGTAAGACCAAGCATGTTTTCGTGATGATTTGCAAAAATTGAATAATCGGTATGACCGTAGCGTAAATTGTCGCACCATTGTGACGAAGGTTGGGATGTAATTTGCATGAGTTGTGTATGTGTTGTTCGAGGACGAACAAGGATTTAAGTGTGGGGTAAGTGATCTTGGGCAGATTTATATGCCCAAGTGATACTCAAACGTATTATTTTCGCCTTGTTTGTGTGCAATATGTATATATTCTCATGTAATTGGTAATAAAATGTGAATTTATACTAACCAACATGATTAGCATTTGTTTTGCAGGAAAATATGATTTTTAGGAGCTAAAATGCATGTTGGAACTATATCGGAGTTGGACTTGGATGCGAGCATGGAGACGACATTGGAATGTGCAGAATATAAGGGCTCCGCGATGGCGCCGTGCCACGCTACCATCGCGGAGGCACACTGCCTGGAGAGGGAATTAATGGACAAATTCCAGTGAAGCCTCGCGACAGCTCCGTGGCACGGAGATAGGCCTCCGTGTTGGCCTCCGTGCCACGTTGAGGCTAATTTACTGGACCCTGGGTTTCCAGTGAGGGTCCGCGTCCACGCCGTGTCACGGAGGCAAGGCTCCGCGTTGGCCTCCGTGACACGTTGCTTGTTATTCCGGGAAAAATTTCCCACTAGTATAAATAGCACACTTAGGTTTATTTTAATTAGTTCAGTTTAGTTCAGACTTGGTGGAGCAAGGACGTGGGTTAGGAGCAGTTGAGGAACGAAAAAGCTAAGGGATTTCTTCTCTTCTTTTCTTCTTTCTATCAATTGTACGTATGATTTACACTTGTTTTAGGATGATCAATCCACAAATGAGTGGCTAATTCTCTTCCTTGGTAAGGTTTTGAACATGTGTAGTGAATTTTGATTGTAAATGATATGGTTTTCTTCTTCTTCTTTCGTGTTGTTCTATTAATTCTTGTTCTTACTGCATTAGTGCTTGGCCAACATTAATGTACATCTAAAAAGTCCAATTTCACTCGAGAGAGCAAGAAATTGAAAAGTTGTGAATTAATAGGGTATTGTTCTTAACTTGATTTGGGAAAATTGGGTTTTGATGTGCTTTCCTGATAGAAATATACTTGAAAGCCGTATTAGTCAATTTAGGAACCGGAATTGTATTGCTAGGTCGTAAATTGCATTTGATCACAGAAATGTAGACGGATGGTTTATGATTCTAAAGTGAAATTAAATACGAGAGTTTTAATTTCTAGGCTAATGTTCTTGGCTAGCAACATGAAGAAGAGATTAACCGAATTGTTATTACGATCAAATTCATTACTTGTTCTTAACCTTGGCATGCTAATATCCATAGTTTAAATTCATAGTAAATAATTGTTAATAGTTTTAGTATATATTTTATAAACAAAAACTCAATTAACTGTTGGTTACGTTGTTGTTAGCATAGTTAGAAGTAAGATAAGAATATAGTATACTTAGGCAAATTTTACATACCCTGAGCCTCCTTGGATCGATACTTGGCTTACTTAGCCACTTTATTACTTGTTTGACCACGTGCACTTGCGTGTCGGTTTATAATATATAATACCAATCGAATTAGCACCGAACAGTAATCGTTACATCTTAGTGGCCGTTGATTATGTATCAAATTGGGTTGAAGCACTAGCTTGCCCCAGGAATGACAACAAGGTGGTAACAAAATTTGTGAAGAAACACATTCTCACCAGGTTCGGGACACCCCGAGCCATTATCAGTGATGGAGGGGCTCATTTTGTCAATGCAAGTTTCAAAAAGTTGCTGACTAAGTATGGGGTGCGCCACAAGGTGGCAACAACATATCATCCTCAAACTAGTGGGCAAGTGGAGGTGTCGAACAGAGAAGTGAAGAAAATTCTCCAGAAAACAGTGAATGCACAATGTAGTGATTGGTCAAGCAAACTTGACGATGCGTTGTGGGCATATAGAACTGCTTACAAGACCCCAATTGGGACATCTCCATACCGATTGGTCTATGGAAAAGCGTGTCATCTGCCAGTGGAGCTAGAACACCGAGCTTTCTGGGCCATGACGAAATTGAATATGGACCTAGAGCTAGCGGGCAAGAAGAGGCTGATGCAACTCAGCGAACTTGATGAGTTTCGTTGGCATGCTTATGAAAGTGCCAAGGGCTACAAAGAGAAAACAAAGAGGTGGCACGATAAGCATATGGTGCATCGTATTTTCGGGCCGAGGCAGAAACTGTTGTTTTCAATTCAAGATTGAAGCTGTTTCTGGGGAAATTGCAGTCTAAATGGTCAGGGCCGTTTGAGGTAGTGAGAATGACCCCGCACGGGGCAATGGAGTTGTGGCAAGAAGATGGAAGTGCCACGTTCTTGGTTAATGGGCAGCGGTGTAAGCATTATTGAGGTGAGGACGTTATTCGAGAGAAAACATCCATCACTCTAGTGGATGATTGAGCTTTAATGATGTCGAGCCGCGACAGTAAACCAAGCGCTGCACGGGAGGCAACCCGTGAAATTTTTGTAATACATGAGTAGAAGTAGTTAACAAGAAAAAGAAAATAAAAATAAAAAATAAAAACAACAAAAACAAAAAATATTTTTTTTCTTTCATGTTTGAAACCCATAATTCTAACCAATTTCTTGTTGTGAGATGATTTTCAGGTGTAACGGAGGGCAAAAATGCAAAGGACCGCAAAGAAAAAGAATTGAGGTGAGAAAAAAATTAAAAGTGGCAAAACAGTGAGCCTGTGCGATGGCTCCGTGTCACGGAGGAGGGCCTCCACGTTACCCTCCGTGACACATTGAAGGTGTTTTGCAATTTTTACAAATTCCAGAACCCCTGCGCGACAGATCCGTGTCACGGAGGGGGTGCTCCGTGTTACCCTCCGTGATACGTTGAAGTGTTATTCGCGACGGGTCACTCCGGGTCGCCAGGTGACCCGCGCGAAAAATCTTCTTTTTAACCCCGAAAACACCACATTTTTCCCATTTCTCACTCCCCTACATGAAAAACTCACCAAAATCCCCCCTCCCCCAACATGACACGGACCTAGGATCAAATTTCCTTCAACTTTTCTTCAAGTTCATTGAATTAAAGCTATGTTCTTGAACTTAACCTCAATTTTTGCCGAAATTTGCAATTTTTTAGCATGTGAGGTAGCTAAAGCTTGCCCTAAGTGTAAATTGAGCATGAATTCATTTACGTTATTGTTGATTGATGTTCGTAGTATTGTTATGATTATATGAACGCGATAAATACATGTTTGATTGAATTTGTGCGAAATTGGTAGCTAGGGTTGGAATTTGAATAGGAAGAAACTAAATTTGGTTGTAAATTTGAAAATGATTGGGTTGTGCATGTTGGGTGATGTAAATGATTTTGGGAATATGGATGAATATGCTAAATAAACAAGGGAATTTTCGGGAAAAGGAAATTGGTGAATTGTATAGGTTGTTGTTGTTGAGAAAAAGTTTGGCTAAGTGTTATGTGATGTAATGGAATCGATGGTGAAATTGTGATTAGTTGTATGAAGTCTGAGTAGTACTTAGTCATTATTCCCTCGACTTATCTGAATGCACGAGGCATTTTGATTGATAAAAATTGGAAAAGAATGATTGTCTTACCGAATTGTTTTTATTGTGGCTAAAGATTAAGTGTGGGGTGGCCTAACCCAACCCAACCTTAATCGAAGCAAATTTTTGACTTGAATAACATTGGGACTGTCTGTTTGATTTGATAGGAATGATGTCAAGCAGGCAAGACAAAGGAAAGGGCGCATCTACATCAGGCGTCCGGAGAAAAAGGATTAGACTGGGAACAGCAGTCCCAGCAGCACCAGCGGTTCCACATGGCCAACGCCGTGAATTTGACGCTCATCCTTTCTAGAGCCTCTGCATTCTCTTCTTGCTGAATTCTCAATACTGCCATCGCCTCCTTCATTGCTTCTGATTGCTCCAGGAGTTGTTTCAGCATGTCTTCTATTTGAGCTTGGCGTCCCAAGTCCTCATTTTCAGCATGCCTATATTCAGAAAAAACAACAGAAGGATCATAGTAGGGGCTTGGGGGAGGGGAATATGCATTCGGACAGCCATCCCAATGGCCACCTTGACCACCATATATATTGCACGTGTTACAGTGCTGCCACGAGTGGTGTCCTCCGCAGTTCAGACAAGATTCGCTAAAATATGAGTATCCACCGTTTAAACCATTTGTATTCCACGACGTCATGTCAATAAGGGCATCCGAAAAAGAAGAAAAATAAAATAAAATACAAAAAAGAATTAAAACAAACACTAAGACCAAGTTGTCAGCACTAAGAAAAAAAAATATAGTAAATTTACACTTAAAACAAATTCACCAATTGCCAAGTCTCCCCGGCAACGGCGCCAAAAACTTGTCTGGTGCTTTGGTTGGGGTTATAAACCGACACGCACGTGCACGTGGTCAAATAAGTAGTAAGTGGCTTAAGTAAGCCAAGTATCGATCCAAGGAGACTCTGGATAAGTGAAAATTGCTCAAGTATACTATATTATATCTCACTTCTAAATATGCTGACAACAATGTAACCAAAATTTGAATAATTTGTTTTATAAATTTATACTAAAACTACTAACAAATATCTACTTTGAATTTAAACTATTGATATGAGCATGCCAAGGTTAAGAACATGTAATGAACTGATTATAATCATAAATTGGTTACTCTTTTCTTCCAGTTGCTAGACAAGAACATTAGCCTAGAGATTAAAACTCTCGTATTTAATCTCACTTAAGAATCATAAACCATCCGTCTACATTTCTGTGATCAAATGCAATTCATGACCTAGCAATACAATTCCAGTTCCTAAATTGACTAATACGGCTTTCAAGTATATTTCTATCAGGAAAGCACATCAAAACTCAATTTTCCCAAATCAAGTAAAGAACAATGCCCTATTAATTCACAACTTTCCAATTTCGTGCTCTCTTGAGTGAAATCGGACTTTTTAGATATACATTGATGTCGGCCACACACCAATGCAGTAGAAACAAGAATTAATAGAACAACATGGAAGAAGAAGATGAAAAACCATATAATTCAATAATCAAAATTCATCACAAGTGTTCATAACCTCAGCAAGGAAGGGAATTAGCCACTCATTTGTGGATTAATCATCCTAAAACAAGTGTTAATCATACAAACAATTGATTGAAAGAAGAAAGAAAGAGAGAAAAACCCTGAGCTTTTTCATCCCTCAACTGCCTGTAACCCACGTCCTTGCTCCACCAACTCTGAATTAATGAAAAATAAACCTAAGTGTGCTATTTATAGTAGTAGGACTCTTTCCCGGAATAACAAGCAATGTGTCACGGAGTGCATCGCGGAGCACGGCCTCCGTGACACGCTACGGACGCGGAGGCCTTCTGGAAATCACCCGAAATCGTCCCAGGCAGCACCCTGCCGCGTTGGCAGCGTGTCACGCTGCTTGGGCAGCGCGTTGGCAGCCCTTGGCCGCGGAGGCCACCTGTCGTGGCACATTTCCAACGCGCAGGTGGGCTATTGTGAGCGGCCTGCCTGCCGTGGCACCTTGTCGACGCGCCGGTGGGCTGTTTTGTGCCTCCACTTTGCCGACGTTCGCGTGTTGATTCCGTTTCCAAGCCTCTACCTCACCAACGCATGGATTAGTTGCTCAAAAGTCATCAAAACCCACAAAACAAAGGCTAATCATGTTGGTTAGCACATGTCTTTACTTTATCTAAAATTACATGAAAATGTATACAATAATCTTAGATAAACAAGACTAATTTAAGTCGTAAAGCATATCTCGGGCATATATTTTTGCCCGTGATCAGACCCCTAGGATTTCATAGATCAGATGCAGAGAATTTTTCGGGTTATGCATGTGAACCCTACAGAATCAGTTGAGCTTGCAGTGTTTCGGTTACGGGACATAGCTGTATTATGGTACGAGAGTTGGGAAAGGTCTTGAGGGAGAGATATTGCCCCTCCAACCTGGTCCAGCTTTTTGGAGGCCTTCCTGGACCACTACTTACCCCGGGAGGTCAGACAGGCCCGGATGGACCGGTTCTTACACTTAGAGCAGGGGGCCAGTAGCGTCCGTGAGTATTCTTTACAGTTCGACTCCTTAGCCCGATATGCTCCAGCATTTGTGGACACTATGTCGTCCAGAGTCCACCGCTTTATTATGGGCCTGAATTCAGATTACATAGAGACATGCATGACGGCTACTTTGAGAGAGGACATGGACATAGCCAGGGTACAGGCCTTCGCACAGACAATTGAGGGCCTGAGACAGCGGTAGCGGGGCGACAGGCAGGCGACTTCAGAGCAGCGCCGGAAAAATAGACCGGCTGAGATTCAGGGGGAAACCCCTAGGGGGCCGAGAAGACTGTTTTCAGATAGGCCACCCAGATCTCTAACTCTGGTACAGCAGCAGAGAGGCAGATTTGTTCGCCGGAGTCAGTCAGAGTCCGGTAGCAGTTTCTGGACAGTAGCATCACCTCAAAAGCAGAGGGCAAAACAGAATAGATTTGCACCTACCCCTTGTCCTATATGCCATTGACCCCATTCTGGAGCCTACAGGCAAGGCTTCTCAGGGTGTTATAACTGCGGACAGGAAGGGCATTTAATGAGAGATTGTCCGGCCAGAGGACAGGGTAGCCGGGATAGTCTGGATAGAACATCAGCGGGGCCACGAGCTCCAGCAGCCTCAGCAGGGCGCAAACCCTCAGGTTCAGCAAATAGGGGCCGAGGTAGATCAGCAGCCTCTGGCTCAGGTGCAGGCCGCAGTCGTACCTATGCATTACCAGGGAGGCAGGATTCAGAGGCATCTCCCGACGTGGTCACAGGTATATTGGTTATCTCCTCATACCCTATTTATGTATTGATTGATCCAGGGTCTACCTTGTCATATATTACACCATCTGTGGCCCGAATTTTGGGTATCGAACCAGAATTCCTTCAGCAGCCCTTTTCAGTGCTTACACCGGTCGGTGATTTGATTACAGCTAAAAGAGTTTACCGGGGATGTACGGTGGAGGTTGCTGATCGCTAGACCACAGTAGACTTAATAGAACTTGAGATGGTCTACTTCGATGCCATTATGGGTATAGACTGGTTAGTGCCATGCTATGCCAACTTAGAATGCTGGACAAAGACGGTCCGATTTCACTTTCTAGGGAAGCAGTGTGAGAGTGGAAAGGGAGCACAGCTACACCAATAGGTAGGTTTATTTCCTACCTTCAGGCGAGAAAATTAATAGAAAAGGGATGTATTTACCACCTAGTTAGAATCCAGGACGTTCGGGTGGAACCTCCGACTCTTCAGTTTGTTTCAGTGGTCAATGAATTCCCTGTCGTATTTCTAGATGAGTTTCCTGGTATCCCTCCTGAAAGGGAGATAGATTTTGCAATTGACTTGTTGCCAGGGACTCAACCTATATCCATTCCCCCATATCGCATGGCACTAGCTGATCTTAGAGAGTTGAAAGAGCAGTTAAAAGATTTGCTCGACAAAGGCTTTATCAGGCCGAGTACTTCCCCGTGGGGTGCGCCAGTTCTATTTGTAAGAAAGAAGGATGGCTCACTCCATATGTGTATAGACTATCGACAACTGAATGAGGTAGCAGTTAAAAACAAGTACCCGCTCCCTATAATAGATGATTTGTTTGACCAGTTACAGGGGGCCAGATGTTTCTCTAAGATAAATCTGAGGTCCGGATACCATCAGGTTCGGGTTCGTGAGAGGGGCATTCCAAAGATTGCTTTCGGGACCAGATATGGTCACTTTGAATTTCTAGTGACGTCTTTTGGGCTAATGAATGCTCCCGCAGTGTTTATGGACCTGATGAACAGCATGTTCAGGCCGTATTTGGATTTGTTCATGCTAGTGTTTATCGATGATATTCTGGTATATTCTCGTTCAGAGACAAATCACCAGAACCATTTACGAACAATACTCCAGATCCTTAGAGACCGTCAGCTATACGCCAAGTTTTCTAAGTCTGAGTTCGGGATGAACTCAGTTGCCTTTTTGGGGCATATCGTGTCGGATGCTGGTATACAGGTGGACACACAGAAAATAGAGGCGGTCAAGACATGGCCCAGACCTACCACTCCGACCGAGGTTCACAGTTTCTTGTGTTTAGCAGGGTATTATCGGAGATTTGTTGAAGGATTCTCCACTATAGAAGCACCTCTGACCAAGCTAACACAGAAAGCAGCAAAATTTCAGTGGACGGAGGCATGTGAGGAGAGTTTTCAAGAATTGAAAGACAGATTAACCTCCGCCCCAGTATTAGCATTGCTAGAGGGAACAGATGGGTATGCGGTGTATTGCGTCTGTCAAGGTATTGTGGAGTAACAGGAACCGAGAGGAGATGACTTGGGAAGCGGAGGAAGATATGAAGACCAGATACCCTCATTTATTTCAAGCCTAGTCAGGCGACAGGTATGTTAGTATTATTATCTTATGCAGTGCCTTATAGTATATATATATAAGTGAGAAGGTCTATTTTAATCTGTCATTCAAATACTATAGTATTATGTGGAATACCTGTATTAGACTTTTAAGCATTTCAAGTTTTTGGGATAGTCCATATTACAGGGGAAACTCAGCCAAAATTTGTCTAGAAACAAGTTGAGTAAGTTGAGAAGTCCTCTAGTTAGAAGTTTATATTCAAGGATGAATGTTCTTAAGGGGGGGAGAATGTTATACCCCGTAAAACTTTCCAATGCATAGATGGACTATTCGCGTGTTGGTTAAGAGTATTTGAAAGCCGTACATGCTAGGAAAAGGCCCGGGAAAAGACAGAACGAGAAACTTGTCAAACCATCCCGGAAGGAGCCGGGACAGAGCCCCTCCGCGATGGCAACGTGTCACGGAGGTGGAGCCTCCGCGTTGGCTCCGTGATACGTTGGCCCTGTCTAGCCCCAAGTATATAAAGCCTCCAACTTCAGTTCATTTCATAAAGATAGCAAATAATTTCCAGAACTTGTGAGAAAATAGAGTGTGCGAGGGTTGTTGATAATTTCCTTCCGATTACACCATCAAACGCGGTCCAAACTCAAATTAACTCCAGATACCGAGGTATTAAGCAGTAAGGAGCATTCCTACGGATTTAGTTTCGCGAAATTTGGCCGGCGAATTGTCGTGCTATCGAACTGAGGTAAATGGAATTACTCCAAATTAGTGTCAATATACTCCTAGCCTTAAAGTGAATATTTCTGCCTTCTGGACTTTCGAGAAATAGCAAGTTTTTGACCGTCTTTCGATAAGCCAAAGTTTAGACTATAAATATATCGAAAGTGACATTTTCTTTCAGAATATTAGTGTATTTGGTTCTAATTGACATGTATATGAATGTAGTTGGGAGAAACAGCTGAAAGAAAATCACATCGGTCAGTCGGGTGCTCAGAACCAGGTATGTAAAGCTATTCTTTCGGTAAGCCAGGAAGTACAGTCTAGAAAATAAATAGAATAAAGGCCATTAACAAATACCCAACATACAGGAACGATTTTAGTACGATTCCCAGCAAGCATGCTAGTATATCATTACATATCATGCGATAATTAGAATAACGGATAGTCAGATGATTTTAGATAGTAATGTGGTATCAGCTAGTAGCTCAGCATGTTCTTACGTAATATCCAGAATGGAAGTTGTAAAAGTAGTATAATGAATTAGCAAGATTACAGATAGTATGTATTACATTTGTTGAGACTGTATCCGGTAATAGATGGCACATCTTATGTTATTGAGCTATATCTAGTTATAGATGGCATGTTCTATGTTATTGAGTTAGATCCAGATGTAATCAGATCAGTAATCGGATGAAGAAATAGCTCCAAATACAGAAATAGCTCCATAAATAGATATAGCTCTAGAAACTGATGTAGCTTCAGATCACAGATGACGATGATCAGATAAATAGATAATGGCCAAGTAGCAGTTAGCCCAGCAATCAAAAGTAGTGTAAAATAGAATATAGCATCAGTTGTTTAGTATGGACTGGCCTTGAAATAAAAGAAGAGAATATGATTGGTATTTTTCATTTGAGCATGCTTGCTGTATATGTGTTTTGCATGTTGAGACTTGTTGTGGCATGTGGGCACCCTTTAGCATCCCCACCGCCCCTGGGTTATAGCTGTGTCGATACCAGATTCAGATACCGCCACCAGCTGGGCGATGTCGTCCGCCTAGAGGACGATGATGGCCGACCACCATTATAATACGGTCCAGATTACCCTGCTTCTAGGGGCAGTTCAGTTCGCTCTGTGCAGAGCCAGATTACCCTGTTTACAGGGACAGATTACTCTGTGTGCGCTTGTGGCCAGGGGCAGTTTCAGATACAATTTTTTTATAAAATTTCCCTGTTGTGTGCTTGCACCCAGGGGTAGTTTCAATCACAGATACAGCAGCAGATTACCCTGTGAGCGCTTGCGCCCAGAGGCAGGAGTCTTCGGACTCAGACATAGTTTATTGTCAGAGGCCAAGGCCTGAGCTACGTACCCAAGGGGGCTGGTTGGAGGAGCTCACAGTTATCAGATGAGTGGAGTGACTTATTTTTGGTTGGTTTAGACCCGGGTAGGGGTAAATAGAATGTTCTATTGGTTGGCACCTTCCGGCTTATGGGGGTTGGTCAGGTATTGTGTGTATTTATATGTATATCTATGTGTGCTATTAGATATTGATACACAGTAGGATGACACGTCGTCAGGAACGCCCAGTTTAGTTACAGAACAGGTAAACTCTACCCAGTTATGCTCAGCCAGATAGACTCAGCTACTTCCTACTTATATGTCATGTTATTATTGTTACCTATTTCAGTTTGCTTTACATGCTCAGTACATGTGGTACTGACGCCCGTGGGGGCGCTGCATTGCTTGCCTGCAGGTACACACAGATGAGGAGTCGATCCCTCGTGATCCAGTCAACAGAGTTGTCAGCTCCTATCCTCCAGAGCTAGACAGTCGGAGGTTGCTCCTATTTCCTTTTTGGTTACAGTTTTGGGTAGGTCGGGGCCCTGTCCCGATCATTCTATTAATAATTCCTAGAGGCTTGCAGTCTGATGTTTCCCTGTGGTTAGTTGTGCCGGTCGTGTGAGGCCGTGCGTTTTGTTTAGTTGCTTAGCTTTGTTGATCATGTTGTCCATGTGGGGCCATAGTCTGATGGTAGTGGTGACCTTGTCGGTCACGTAGTTATTCAGTATTGTATTTTTAAGTTATAGATAACTAGACAGCATGGCGGCCTTGTCGGCCCGCATAGGTTTCCCTATATGAGATGATTCTAGTTAACTAATGATACAGTACAGGTGGCTATAGGCCCAGTCGGCCGGAGGCTGTATTTACAGCCGTTATATAGCCCGTTGATTCCAGAAATCTGAGATTAAAGCTAGCTAGGCACCAGATGTGCTTAGGCTCACCAGTTAGTAGTCTAGGTCCTACTAGGGCACCAGGTGCCAGTCATACCCCCCAAGGTGGGGCGTGACATTAGGAATATTTGAGGGTGTTACATTATCTCCCTCTTGGGAAAGTTCTTCCTCGAATGAAGGGCTAAAAGAGATTAAAGGATTGGGAATGAACTATACTCCCAAAACTGAAAGGTTATAAACTGATAATTATGGAGTGACTGACTTCGGACTGACATACATGACTGAGTTGAATTCATGAAATCTACATGGATACTAGCACATGAAATGAACTAAGAACCATGAACTTGACATGAAACTAAATAGATTACTAAGGAGGAAACTAATACCTCATGCTGGAACTGAGATAGATAGAATAAGATGCTGGTATTTAGCCATCATATCTGCTTTGGCTTCCGATGTAGCTCCTTAAACTAGTTGATTAATCCATAAGACCTTCAATAAAGCTACCTACTTGTATCTCAACTAGTGAACATGACGATCAAGGATCTTAACTGAAATCTCCTCACAGGTAATGTTATCCTTCACACCAATGCTCTTTACCAGGATGACTAAAGCTGGATCATCAATGCACTTTTTCAGTAAGGACACATGGAAAACTGGATGCACCGAAGATAACTCCACTATCAACTCCAAATAATAAGCCATAGTACCAACACACGTTAGAATCCTATAAGGACCAACATATCAGGGACTAAGCTACCCTTTCTTTCCAAACCTCATAACTCCCTTCATCGGTGACACATTCATAAACACCCAATCATCTACCTCAAACTCAAGCTCCCTCCTCCTAATATTCATTTAAGATTTCTGATGTCTTTGAGCTATTTTCAGCCTTTTCCTAATAAGCTGAACTTAATCCGTAGGCTCATGAATAGAATCTAGCCCTATAAATGTACCCTCACCTTCCTCTAACCATCAAATAGGTGATCTACATCTCTGCTCATAAAGAGCCTTAAATAGAACCATCTAAATGCTGGATTAGTAATTGTTATTGTAGGCAAACTTAATGACAGGCAAGTAATTATGCCAACTACCTTTGAAATCGATCTGGAAAGCTCTCTATATGTCGTGAAGAGTCTAAATAGTCAACTCGACCAAACCATCTATCGGCGAGTGAAAAGCTATACTGAGTTTCATCTGAGTTCCAAGGCCCTTGTGAGACGATGTCCAAAACTGAGAGGCGAATCGAGTACCTCTATCTGAGATGATAGACAATGGTACTACATGCAACCGAACTAAATCTTGAATTTAAATTCTAGCATAATCCTCATCTTAGTCTATAGTTTTAACTGGGAAGAAATATCCTGACTCAATCACCTGATCTACAATCACTCATAGAGAATCATGTTGTCGGCTTCTATGAGGCAACCTTGTAATGAAGTCCATATTGACCTCTTCCGACTTCCAAGTAGGAATATTCATACCCTGAAGCATACATCCCGATGTCTGATGCTCAACCACCTTAGACTACACTCCTACCTGAGCTCCTATCAATAATAAATTCTTAGACCAATAGCATACTTCCCCTACCCCCTTGTTCAAGCCTAACTTGACTAGACCTCTAATAATCGACAGTTATCCCCCTAGAATACTACTTCTCTATATTTTGACAATAACATGACCTCAAGTTCTAATCCAGAAGTCCCTGGTCACACAACATTATGGTTCACTAATACATCATCACATCATCCAAGCCTATCACTATAATAATCTTGAGGCTCCTCTGAAGCTTATACTACCCAAAGAACCTTCCTGTCTCCCTGGCCTGGCTACTAACCTTTACTCCATGATCTTTCAACTATAGGGCATCTAAGGCATGAACAGGATGTAATTCAAAATGTACATGATGTAACCATCATCTCTACCATGGGTGAGCGTACATAGGGTTTAGTGTAAGGAAATCGTAAGCACGAACCATTTAAGACATCTAGAATAAGCATATACATGATGTAACATGATTTTATGAGTAGCTAAAGAGAATTCTAAGGACTGAGTTCATAGAGTTGAGTATACTATGAGATATGAGTTTTCATACATAACGAGTTGCATGACGTGAAGCTGGTGTTTGTGGAATCATTGAGTAAAAGGGGAATCGTTGTCTAAAGCAGTTAGTTCTAATTATAGGAATCTTAATATGGCCATGAGTAGAGTGTCATGTTGACCGCAACACAATAAACATCTGAATAAAAATGGATCGACATCCCATAGTTACTATTCCTACAACCTCCATACTTGGAAACTGAAGACATGACTTGGTCCTTTACCTGATCATCTTCCCTTTAGCTTAAATTTCATCACTCTGTGGATGTGGACCTATTCTTAAGGCGAGATAAAAAATCACTTAGTTTTGACTACTCATTTAACTCTAAGGTTACCTACGAAGGCTTCATACTTCTTCTATTGTATCTCTCCATTCATCCAATCCTCTATCCATCCAAATAATACACTGAATAAAACTCATACTTAGACATTTAAAGAAATTACATGACTTATACTATAGTTACTAGGCCTAGCAAGATTCAAGGATAAACATGAAAAACCCATAACATACTTGTAACTACTTCTGACGAGTTCCCCCGATCTTGGTGTGATGATAGGGCATGAAAGTGGTCCTGGCGCTGTCCATTAGCAGCGTCAGATGATGTGCCCTGCTAAAGTGGGTGGGCTATTGGAGTTACTAAAGAGGTGGCTAGGGCTCTACCATCATACTGTTTGGCTGTTGGGCAATCACTGAGCTTATGGCCCAAGAAGCAAGCAACTGAACCAGCCATGTACTCTCGAAGGTCATTCTTTCAACATTTCCTGCAAGTTGGACAGGTAACCTCCCTTACCCTAGACATGGTCCCCTGAATCTTAGAGCCGAACACTATGCCTCTTAGCTCCGCTTGGGATCCGAGTAGTGGGACACTGACTGACGGAGGTGCTGGAGCCTATGATCTATGTATGAGTTATGAGTGATTCCTACCTATCACAACCTGAGTTCACACCCTAGCTGTAACACGGGACAAGGAACCCCAAAAGGCTCCAAGTCGACCCATGGCATAATCATAGCACGACACTTAACATAAGAAACGACCAACAACATAAATAAGTGGAAGTTAATAACAAGAATCTAGTAGAAACCAAAAGAGAAATTTAGTAACACTTAGATACAATGTTGAAATGGTCTAGACAAGTATGAAAGCCTTTTACTAAACTGATGAGTTACTGGGACAAGCCCCCAGCTCACTCCCAACATCTAAAAACTAAAACATAAGGAAAATGAAACATAAATCATGTCCTCGGAAGATTAGGACTCACCCCTATGAACTGAGAGAAGATGGAGCATATCTAATCACGAGGCTGAGTCTTGAGACCTGAATCTATATCATGAAACAATATAGCACAAGAAGGCATGCGGTCGTACTTGGAATGTACTGAGGATGCGGGAAGCGTAATAAAAGTAAACATAAAAATATACAAAGAGGAAGTAATTTAAACACACATTAATAGTAATATAACTGAAAGGAGATACAACAATCGTATATGAGATTTGTATATATATGTTAACATAATCACTTTATTGGGACATTCATTAAAATAAGATCACCTGATACGCAAAACATAATAAATGGAAATAATACAGAGGTACAATGACGCGACTGGTATCAAAGGGAGTCCTTGACTGTCCAAGGGAGAGTCCCTGACTGTCAAAGGAAGAGTCCCTGACTATCTAAGGGATATGTCTTGTCTACAGGAAATCCCTGAATGTCTAAGGGAGAATATGCTCTGATATATAGAGAGTCACTGACTGACTAGGGATGTGGTCCCGACCGACCAAAGGGAAACATGCTCATGGTAACTAGGGATGTGAGTCCCTACCAACTAAAGGGAAACATGCTCAATTAGTAACAAGGGATGTGAGTCCCGACTGACTAAAGGGAAACATGCTCAACTGGTAACTAGGGATGTGAGTCCCGACCAACTAAAAGGAAACATGTTGAACTGGTATATAAGGATGTGAGTCCCAACCGACAAGGGATATGAGTCTCGACCGACTAGGGATGTGAGTCCTGACAGGCTAGAGCTAGTCTAAATTACTACAGCTAAATAGAGATAAGAACATTCACTGTTTTCATCATAAAACATTCATTTTGAAAGGATTAGGGCTGCTTTCTAATACACACAAGCTCAACTGTCTAACATATCATTCTCATGATTTATCATCATCATTCACATCATCATGGAGTCAAATCAATATTTGTACGAGCACCTTACACTAACAAGCATGCTATAAGTTCACATTATGCATTATACCAGCACAACATTGTCATTCTAAATTCATCTCATTCAACATGTAGCATAGGGTCATGCACGATCTATAGGTTCAATTCACACTTTATCAAGGACATAGGACTTGATTTATTTAAATTTATGGATAACCCATACATTGAACTCATACCTCGTCATTTACATCAAAACCTTGGGAGGAACATTCATGTTTATTTCATAAGACCAATTTCATAGTTTATTCCAATTCATGAGGAAGATAAAATAATTAGGCTATTATAATAGATTCATCTCATACCCATTCAATTTAATCGAAAATATGATGATAATACATAATTTACTTACATTTGTTCAAGCCCAGAATGTCCAACTCATCTCAACACAATCGACAATGGCATAATCAGTTTATTTTTAATAACCATATGATAATCACATAATTTAAACAAGAATATGAATTAGTACGGTAAATAAGTGAACAATAACTAAGTCCCATCCAATACACAAGTCAATTTATGAAGAACATTCCACACCCATACATTTCCATCATCTAATACACAATTCAAGACAACCCATTAATTATATTCCAATTAATTTTGTAATGGCAGTAGATTTTTACAATTAAAAATATGTATAAGAAATTACCCATCACACAAACCCTAAATCATACTTTTCTAGATTAACTAAAAATGGGTTTTTAGTAAAATATTTTGGGGCACAAGGATGGACGAATATCCTTATTGAAAAACCCGCATACCTGGTAGACAAAATCCCACACGAGATTGCACCGTGAATCTTTGATGAAAACCTTGGGGAAAACATTGATGTTGAGAGGAGAGGAAGGAAGAGTTGATAAAAAGAGGGTTTGGGCATGGAAAAGCCTTAAAAACATGCAGGGTAGTATCAAAAACGACATAGTTTAGAAGTTAAAAGCGTTGGAGTTTACAAAAATGCCCATGGAGAAAACTGAAAAAATTCCCTAACTGGAGCCACGAGTCACATGATGTTCGACTCCAAAACTACATGCAAGTGCACGTGGTCGTACAAGTAGTAAAGTGGCTTTATATCAAGCCAAGTATCGATCCCACAGTGACTGAACTACGGTATTAATTAACTTAAGCGTCAGTGAACGATATCTCTATGAATGCAGACAACCAAATAAATAATGTTTTATGAGTTAAGATAACTAATTAATAAGAATCTAAGTCTAGATTATAATTTGAGTTTGAACAATAGCAATGAACAAGCTGAGGTTAAGGCCGGTATGCAGGGATGTACTTTATTAATTCAATTCAGCTAATCTTCTCTTCAGTTTCTAGTCAAGAATTAATTGCCTATGGATTGGATCTTTCGACTCCTATCCAATTAAAGAATCATGAAACCTTATTCTACATTTCTATGATATAAGAATCTCATGCTCTAGCCATACATAACCGATTCCATAATTGACTAATAAGACTTTCACATATATTTCTATTCTGAATGTAAATCAATTCTCAATTTTCTCAACTAAGAAAAGATCATATCCTACCAATTCACATCTGTCCAATTTCTTTCCTTTTCAAAAATCAAAATTGGATTTCTAAGATATACATTAACATTGGCCAAACACTAATGCAGTAAAAACAAGAATTGATAGAACAACCATTGAAGAAAAGATGAAAACTGAAATGATCGATAATTACATTCCTCTACAATTATCCTTAACCTCTGAAAGAAGTGAATTAGCCACTCATTTGTGAAGTAAACATCTTCAAATAAGTAGAATTAATACAAGCAATTGAAATTAAAGAGAAAAAGGAAGAGAATAACCCTAGAATTTTCGTCCTCTAAACTGCCTGCAACCCACGTTCTTGCTCAACCAAGTTAGAATGTTTAAAATAAAACCTAAGTGTGCTATTTATACTATTGAATTTTTCCCGGAATAACAAGCAATGTGGAACGGAGTGTATCGCGGAGCACGCCCTCCATGCCACGGGGCTATTGCGGAACCCCACTGGAAGTCGGCTCTCAGGTAACTGCACCTCACCGTGGCATGGCTTGTATCGCGGAGCCTTGCCTCTGTACCACGGTGCTATCGTGCACCTTCACTGGAACTTGAGGTTCCAGGTAATCAAAATCAATGTGACACGGAGTGCATCGCGGAGCACTGCCTCTGTGCCACGGAGGTAACGCGAACCTCCATTGGAATTTGACATAAATAATTCATCCGAGGCTGAATGCCTCCGCGATGGTAGCGTGACACGGCTCCATCGCGGAGCCCCTATTTTTGCCAACTTCCCTTGCCAACTTCCATTCCTTGCTTCCAAGTCCATTCCCGCACTTCACTAACATATATATTTGCTTCCAACAATTTCCTTTTACCTGCAAAACAATGTTGGTTAGTATAAATTCACATTTATCATAGAATCAGATGAGAATGTACACATAACGATAGATAAACAAGTAGAAATGAAGCATTTGAGTATCACTTGGGCATGCAATTCTTCCCCAAGATCACTTACCCCACACTTTAAACCTTTTTTGTCCTCGAACAATACTTTCACATTTCATGCAATTGAAACCCACGCATAACTAATTTGGCTCGACCATTCAAGCTACGGCTATACAGATTATTTAGTATAGCAAATCATCAAGAAGACATGCATGGTATCATCAATACAATGAAGTACACCACTTTAAGACCTCCTAACCTCAAGAATCGATTCTCGATCTAGGCAAACTCATGCAAATCAACTTATCAAGACATCTGCCACGAAATTTTATCTCTCGTCAAGCATGTGCCCTCACATCATAAGAGAATTACCCCATTTGCCATCATAAGATTTCCAAAGCACTACGTGAAGGGGTATACAATTACAATTTCGCTCGCTCTCCCAAAGAATTCACATGCATGATGTCAGGAACCATAAGCTTGCCTCTAGTGTTTTACTCCACTAATATAAGGACTCGTGATATAAGATCACGTAGGACTTAATGGGTTGTAATGTCAGCTGAAGAACTAGTCAATACTGGGCTAACCAATAATAGCAACTAGCTTCCCTAAGCGCTCTTCAATACATCCCACCTTTAGTACGGGCTTTCCTTCTTCCTCCGTCCTCTCATTTTTGAATTTTCTTCTTTGTTTTTGTTCCCATTTCTTTAAGCACACTCGACTTACTAGCAAAGAGTAGTTATGCATCTTTATTTTTTTTTCTCATTCATGGATTCTCTTACTCTCTACTATTAATTAATCAATTTCAACAAGTGCACCTTTGACCTTTTCTTTAGTTTTCACAACTTCCGCTTTCCTTCCGGTTCACACTTCTCACTCCTTTACACTTTGGGAAAAATATTTTTTTCTTAAGCGCTTAAGGGATTTGGATCAAATTCACGGCTAATGAAAAGAAGGGATTAAGCTTGGTTTGCACCTCTCAAAGAATAGGCTAAAGGCTCAATGGGGCTAACTAGGATGTAACATTAAAGGTAGGTATGATAAGGGAGAAACTTTCAGTTTATTCAAAGAAATGCCTACATCCTTTCCTACAATCCACATCCTTCATTTTGTTTAGTACACACACCAGGAAAGTTCTAGACACTTCACAATAGCATGGAATAGTCGAAACCTCACCTCACACTCATTGAACATGCTCAACTCAAGACATATTCAATAAGCTAATTACAAGAATTCACTATTAAGCCTCGATCACACTGAATCAAATTCTATGGCCTAGGTATATACATGTTTAACACCTTAGCATGCTTTCATATGAATCACCTTTGCATCTTAATATCATGTACAACACGTAACAAGAAGTTCAAACCATTAATTAGCAATACGTTTGGGAAACAAACAACAGAAAGAAGAAAAAAAGAAAAAAAACTACTCCTATCGACTACATTTCCCTTAAGACGGTCGTCATCCATCCATCATAGGGAATAGTCGCTATCTACGACTTCAGTTCAATGGGACTATTCTCGGTAAAAGCACCGAAAACAAAAGCCGAGAAACCCAACATAAAAAATTCAACACAAAATTTCAATACAAAAATCGATAGAAAAAGATAAAAATATAATTTGAAAAATATTTACACATCATACACAACAGCAACACAACAACAGCTCAAGATTCATTACAACGCCAACATCAATTACAGAACACGAAACACAGAGTCACAAGGTCACATTTAGCACAAGCACAACAAACATAAACCAAACATAAACAAAACAGCTAGCACCTAACTACTCCCACCCCACACTTAAGCTGAACACTGTCCCCAGTGTTCACATAAACTCAAAATATCACAAAAGTTGGGTGATGAAACTCCTTGATCAATCAAAGTATTCAACTTCTTCATTAGGTGCCAGTGCTTCGTCCCCCATGTCAGAATCGCCCCCGCCGTCCTCGTCTGACTCAACATCTGAGTCCTCCCGGTGTGTCTCCTTATCGGTAGGGACATCATCATCCATGGGCTCCACAAATGCGGGCCCCACTCTGCATAAAGGTCGGGCATTCTCGTTGAATGGGTAATCCAACTCGAGCTGCCATATCTCATCCTCCGTTGCGGGCTGTCCATCGATGCGCGGTTGCAACATCTGTATCCCATACATGCGGGTCATGTACTTATCATCCCGAGCATGTCTCTCGGCTAGTGTGAGCACCGGCCCATAAGTAGTGTCAAGTTCCTCGATTATGGTGACATCCAAGGCACACTTGTCGATTTTAGGGATGTAATCTAGGGCCTCCTCAATATTGTGGTCCCTCAAGAACGTGGTAAGCAGACCACCGAACCCATATCTATGCCCTTGATGCTGTCGGGCTCTCTTCATAGAGGAGATCATCACCGCCCCCACATTGATTTCCAACCCCTTTATCAGGGCATACACCAAGCAAACTCTATCCCGGGTGACATCTGTCATGTGCACCCCCGGGATCAGGCATGAACAAACAATCTTCAACCAAATCCGAGCCTCTTTATTCATTTGAGAATAGGGCAATGTCTGGTGGTAGCCTCTCTCCTTGTGCCTACTCTACCTGGTTGTCGATCGGGCTCCACATAAGGTGCGCCTGATGTCCGCATAGGGTTGAGTCATGTTCAACTGACGGAGCACATGAGCGTCTGTGTCCCGCGCCCCTAGGATTTCATTCAACTGGTGGGGCTCAAATATGACTACCTATCCTCTGATTTTTATGGTGTGGCTGCGTAAGGTCGGGTTCCAATTAGCATAGAACTCCCGAAAAAGATGGAGATTGCACTCCCTGGGTTCTTCGAAAATGAAGTTAAGCCCAGCAGTGTCAATCCTGTGTACAATATGTGGGAATTCCTGTTCTAGTGGTTCCCGTGCTATCTACTCTTCTGGGAAGTATTTAGTTTCTTTATGTTTGGCATACCACTTCTTCCCCTCATCACTCACCCATCTAATTTTGTATTGTCGGCGTTAACCTCTAGGAACCACTGGTGCTGCTGGAACTGCTTCTCCCAATCTTACCATCTTTCTGCAGGCGCCCGATGTGGATGCGCCCTTGCCTTTGTCTTGTCGGCCCGACATTGTTCCTGTACATTCAAACATATAGTTTCAATGTTATTCAAGTCATAATTAGCTACAACTAAGGTTGAGTTTAATTGGATCACCCCACACTTAGTCTTAAGCCATAATCAATACAATTCGACAAGACATTCTTGATCTTGCCATTCTTAGCATTCAACATGCTTAGTGCATTCATATAATTCGATGGGATAATTACTTTGTACTACTCAGACTTCGTACAATGAATAAAAATTTCTCCATCTATTCAATTACATCATCATTAGCACTTTGCAATTTTTTTTTCAACAAGCTATGTAATACACCAGTTGCATTCTCCCGAAAATCCCTCTTCTAACTTAGCATATTCAACATCAATCACAATGCATTTCACTTCACCCAACATGCACAACCAAATTTATCAACATTTTAAAGCATTAAGTCTTCTTCCTATTTAATCCTCAACCCTAGCTAGAAATTTCGCAAGAATTTCAATAAAACATGCAATCATTAGTTCATCCACTAACAATGATACTATGAACATCATTCAATCATAACTCAAGTGATTTCAAGCTTATTTCTCACTTAGGGCAAGGTTTAATCACCAAACATGTTCAAGAATCAATCATTTGAGCAATAATTTGGAATAATTCAAGAACATACCTTTTCTTCGATGAAATTGAAGAAAACTTGAAGAATGTTGATCACTAAGTCCGTGTCACGTTGGGGGAGAAGGGTATTTGGGGTGTGGGTCACTGAGGAAATGAGAGAATAGGAAAAAAAATGAAGGGATTTGGGGTTAAAATGAGGTTTTTTCGCACGGGTGACCCGGTGACCCGAGGTGACCGGACGTGAAATACTCCTCAACGTGTCATGGAGGGTAACGCGGAGCACTGCCTCCGTGACACGGCGCCATCGCGCAGGTATTCTGGATTGTGCCAATTTTTATTTTCTTACCTTGATTTTTTCCTTTGAATTTTTTTTATTTTTGCCCTCCGTTCCACCTGAAAATAATTTCAGCACAAGAAATTGGTTAGAAATCATAGATTGCAGCACAACAATTTTTATTTTTCATTTTCTTTGTTTTTCTTTTTATTTTTTTTTTCAAATAATTCTACCCTTCTATTACAACACGTTCACGGGTTGCCTCCCGTGCAGCGCCAGATTTACCATCGTGGCTCAACGCTATTCATGCTCAATCATCCTATAGAGTGATGGACATCTTCTCTCGAATAACGTCCTCACCCCAATAATGCTTACATCATTGCCCGTTCACCAAAAATACGACACTTCTATCTTCTTGCCACAACTCCACTGCCCCGTGTGGGGTCGTTCTCACCACTTCAAAAGGCGCTGACCACTTGGACTGCAACTTACCTGGAAAAAGCTTCAACCTTGAATTAAAAAACAACACTTTCTGCCCCGGCTCAAAAATCCAATGCACCATATGCCTGTCCTGCAATCTTTTAGTTCTCTCCTTGTAGCATTTGGTACTTTCATAGGCATGCCATCGAAACTCATCTAGTTCACTGAGTTGCATCAATCTTTTCTTCCCTGCTAGCTCCAGATCCACGTTCAGCTTTTTCATGGCCCAAAAAGCTCGATGTTCCAGCTCTACAGGCAAATGACATGCCTTTCCATAGACCAATCTGTACGGAGAAGTCCCAATGGGTGTCTTGTATGCAGTTCTATAAGCCCACAATGCATCCTCGAGTTTTCTTGACCATTCAATTCGTTGTTCATTCAATGTCTTCTGTAGAATCTGCTTTATCTCTCTGTTCGACACCTCCACTTTTCCACTAGTTTGGGGATGATAAGTTGTTGCTACCTTGTGCCGCACCCCATACTTAGCTTGCAAATTCTTGAAACTCGCATTCACAAAATGAGCCCCTCCATCACTGATAATAGCTCGGGGTGTCCCGAACATGGTGAAAATATGCTTTTTGACAAATTTTGTCACCACCTTGTTGTCATTCTTGGGACAAGCTGTTGCCTCGACCCACTTAGATACATAGTCAGCCGCTACCAAGATGTAACGATTACCAAATGATGGTGGAAACGGGCCCATGAAGTCTATTCCCATACATCAAAAATCTCCACTTCTAATATCTGCTGCAGTGGCATCTCCTGTCTTCTACAATTTGTGCCTATTCTTTGACATCAATCACACATTTTTACATATGCTATAGAATCTCAGAACAGTGTAGGCCAAAAGAAACCTAACTGTAACACCTTGTGAGTTGTCCGCTCGCCTCCGTGGTGCCCTCCATACAATGATGAGTGACAACTCCTCAATACTTCTGCAATTTGGCTCTCCGGGATGCATCGTCTCACCACCTTATCTGGTCCTAGCTCAAACAAATACAACTCATCCCATATGTAATACCTGCAATCATGTCTTAACTTCTTTCTTTACTGAGTTGTAGCCTCCGGTGGGTAGACTCCACTTACCATCAAATTCACAATGTCTGCATACCAAGGGATTTCAGCTTCCCGTATTGCCAAGAGCTGCTCATATGGGAACTCTTCTCTGATAATATCACCTTCTTTTATATTCAATCGGCTTTCCAATCGCGATAGGTGATCTTCCACTTGATTCTCGCTCCCCTTTCTGTCCCAAATCTCTAGGTCAAACTCTTGTAGCAACAATATCCATCTGATTAGTCTGGGCTTTGCATCCTTCTTGTTAAACAGATACCAAATTGCTGCATGATCAGTATATACCACTACTTTAGAACCCACTAGGTAGGACCTGAATTTATCAAATGTGAACACCAATGCTAGCATCTCCTTTTCCGTGACTGTATAATTGACCTGGGTTGTGTCAAATGTTTTGCTTTCATAATAAATTGAATGAAAAATTTTATTCCTTCGCTGCCCCAATACAGCTCCTACAGCCACGTCACTTGCATCACACATTAATTCAAACGGTTACTCCCAATTCGGATAAATGAGAATAGGCGCTTCTACCAACTTCTGTTTTAACTCCTTGAATGCTTTAACACAATCCTCGTAAAACTCGAACTTCACCTCTTTTTGTAGTTATCGGCATATCAGTCTAGAAATTTTAGAGAAGTTCCTTGATGAATCGTCTGTAGAACCCTGCATGTCAAAGAAAACTGCGAACACCCTTCACTGACATGGGTGGTGGTAGCTTTTCAATCACTTCGATCTTTGCACGATCGACTTCCAACCCCTTGCATGACACCTTATGGCCAAGGACGATACCCTCCTTGACTAAAAAATGGCATTTCTCCCAGTTGAGCACAAGGTTAAAGTCTTCACATCGAGCTAGCACCCTGTCAATATTCTGCAAACATGTAGCAAACGAATTACCGAAAACAGAAAAGTCATCCATAAATACCTTGACAAAATCTTCAACCATATCGTGGAAGATCGCCATCATGCATCTCTGGAATGTGGCTGGTGCATTGCATAAACCAAATGGCATCCGCTTGAAAGCATATGTCCCATAAGGACATGTAAAACGGGTCTTCTCCTGATCCTCTGATGCTATGGCTATTTGCTTATAGCCAGAATATCCATCAAGGAAATAATAATATTCTTGACCTGCCAACCTGTCCAATATCTGATTAATGAATGGGATTGGATAATGATCTTTCCTTGTGGCCTCATTGAGCTTTCGGTAATCCATGCAAATCCGCCAGCCTGTGACTGTGCGTGTGGGAATCAGCTCATTCTTTTCGTTGGTGACCACGGTCATCCTCCCTTTCTTTGGAACACACTGAACGGGGCTAATCCATTCACTGTGTGAAATGGGATATACCACCCTTGCATCAAGCCACTTGATCACTTCCTTCCTAACTACATCCTTCATCGCCGGATTCAACCTCCGCTGATGTTGTATAGTTGGCTTTGATCCTTCTTCCATAAAAATCCTGTGTGTGCAAAAAGCTACATTAATTCCTATGATGTCTGACATTTGCCACCCCATTGCTTTCTTCCGCCTCTTGAGGACCACCAATGCATCCTTCACTTGTGCCTCTATCATTTCTACGGAAATGATGACTGGCAAGGTGTCATCTTCCCCCAAAAATACATACTTCATATGTGGAGGCAATGTTTTCAACTCTAATTTTGGTGCCTCCTCAATTGATGGTTTTGGTAATGGTTCCAAGGACCTCATCAATGGTTGAAAATCATGCTTCCTGGGAAACCATTTTGGCTCGTTCAGCGTCTGCACCATCTCGTATGTAGCACTGTCTCCAAAATGATCGGAGCCCATCGAGGCTCTCTCTAATGGGTCCTGAGAGTCAACAATTTGCAGAATTGATTCCTTACTTAGCACATTGATTGTTGATAGCTCCTCATAAATGGCCAATAACTTCATGGCCTTGTACACATCAAACACCTCTACTTTGTCATGTGCTCGCATGGTTAGCTGTCTAGCAGCCATATCAATCAAAGCTTGCCTGGTTGCCAAGAAAGGACAACCCAAAATAAATGGGACTTCTACATCCGGCTCGAAATCCAAGATAATAAAATCCACCGGGAAAATGAGAGAGCCCACTTGCACTAACACATCCTCCATAATACCATCTGGTCTGGCCAAAGAACGGTCAGCTAGCAGCAAGATCACAGTAGTTGGTCTAGGGCTGCCCAAGCCCAACTTCTTGAACACCGATGTCGGCATCAAGTTTATGCTTGCTCCCAAATCACATAATCCATGAGCTCGAATACTTTGCCCGATTGTAATCTTAATGTTAAAGCTCCTAGGATCCTTGTGCTTTGTCGGCAACCTGTTCTATATTCGGGAGGTGCACTCCTCAGTAAGCGCCACCGTAGCATACTCTGTTAATCTTCTTTTGTTTGGTACGATGTCTTTGATATACTTTGCATATTTCGGCACTCCCTGCAAAACATCAACCAAAGGTAAATTAATGTGTACCTGTTTCAGCACCTCCATGAACTTCTTAAAGAAAGCTTCTTCCTTGTGCTTCTTTAATCTTTGACGGAACGGGGGTGGTGGTCTTTCTGTCTCAGCTGCCTTTTCCTTCCCCTCACATCATCATGTTCCCCATCTTTTTCCACTGCTCCAGATTGTTGAGGTGGTCTTTCTGGTTCTACCTCCTTGAGTTGTAGTCCACTCCTTGTGGTCACTGCATTGACCTGCTTGGGGTTTGGGTTAGTATCACTCAGTAGTCCTCCTCTGGGCCTGGTGTTTTGAGCTCCAGCTAACTGTCCAAACTGGTACTCAAACGCCTTTGTAGCTAACTGCTGATTTTTCATGTTGCTTACTAATTTCACATAATCAGCCTGCATTTGCACTTGGTTAACAATAATTGTTTTGAACATATCCTCAATGTTGTTGGGTGGTGGAGGAGGTGCATTGTTTCTTCTGTATTGAGATTGAAAATTCTAATGGCCCCCTTAATTTCTCTACACGCCCTGATTTGAACTCTTTCCTTGATGGCTATTTCTCCCCCAAGAGAAATTTGGACGATTCCTCCAATTTGAGTTGTAATTGTTGCCATACTGTTGATTATTTTTCCTCTGGACGTTCCCAACAAAATTCACCGAGTCTGGATTTGCGCCACAACACTCAGCTGAGTGTTCACTACTCCCACATACTTCACACCATACCTGATGAACTGCATTGACTGGTGCTTGTGCTTGATTCAAGTTCATACTGCTGAAGTGGGTGTTGAGGTGACTTTGCAACGTAGCTATCTGTGCAGAAATAACTATAAAACCATCCACCTCAAAAACTCCTGCAACTTTCCTCGTTCCTCCTCGTGTTGAATCCGCATTCCATTCTGGATTTCCCTATGAAATACGGTTTAACAAAGTGTAGAGCTCCCCATAAGTCTTCTCCAATGCCTGCCCACCCGCTGCTGAATCTAATAGAATTTTAGTATGTGGTTCTTAACCCTCAATAAATATGTGCACCAACACATCATTAGATTGGTGATGATGAGGACAGTCCCTTAGCATAGACTTGAACCTCTCCCAAGCTTGATACAAATTCTCACCCTCTGTCTATTTAAAATGATGAATCTAACTCCTAAGTCTGGCTGTCTTCCCAGATGGAAAGAATCGTATCAAAAGCATTCTTGCAAGATCATCCAAAGTGGTGATAGAATTAGGTGGTTCAGCTTTCAACCACCTCTTTGCTTCCCTCAATAATGAGAATGGAAATAATGTAAGCTGCACATAGTCGGATGATACTCCAGTGGGAATGTAAGTGTCACTTATCTCCAAAAAGTTTTGGAGATGTTGTTGTGGATCTTCATGAGGGAGACCTGTGAATTGCCCGCTGGTGTGCAACAACTGCACCATGTTATTCTTATGCTCGAACCTCCCTCCTGGCTCTGGTCTGCGAATACTGGATGTAACATTATTTGCTTGTGGGATTGCCACTTCGCGGACCGATCTTACTGCCATCTCCTCGGGCACTAAAACATCCCTCACAAGTGGTGGATTCTGTTACTGCTCCAGAATTGCTTGTCTTAGCAACTACAACTTCTTCTCTAGAGCTTCCCTTCTTTGGCGATGAAATTGTCTCTCTAGCTGTATAAATGAATCCACCAACTTCTTATCTCTTGCCAGCGTTCAGAAAAAATTCAATACCTGCTACAGAAAGGCTAAGATCAAGTTGTCAACACTTATATTGAATTTATAAACTAACACTAAGAAAATAAATTTACCAATTGCCTGTCCCCGGCAACGACGCCAAAAACTTTGTCGACTCCAAAACTACACGCAAGTGCACGTGGTTGTACAAGTAGTAAAGTGGCTTTATTTCAAGCCAAGTATCGATCCCACAGGGACTGAACTATGGTATTAATTAACTTAAGTGTCAGTGAACGATATCTCTATGAAGGCAGACAACCAAGTAAATAATGTTTTATGAGTTAAGATCACTAATTAATAAGAATCTAAGCCTAGATTTTAAATTGAGTGACAATAGCAATGAACAAGCTGAGGTTAAGACAGGTATGCAGGGATGTACTTTATTAATTCAATTCAGCTAATCTTCTCTTCGGTTGCTAGTCAAGAATTAATTGCCTATGGATTGGATCTTTCGACTCCTATCCAATTAAAGAATCATGTAACCTTATTCTACATTTCTGTGATATAAGAATCTCATGCTCTAGACATACATAACCAATTCCATAATTGACTAATAAGACTTTCACATATATTTCTATTCTGAATGTAAATTAATTCTCAATTTTCTCAACTAAGAAAAGATCATACCCTACCAATTCAAATTTGTCCAATTTCTTTCCTTATCAAAATCAAAATTGGATTTCTAAGATATACATTAACATTGGCCAAACATTAATGCAGTAAAAACCAGAATTGATAGAACAACCATTGAAGAAAAGATGAAAACTGAAATGATCGATAATTACATTCCTCTACAATTATCCTTAACCTCAGCAAGAAGTGAATTAGCCACTCATTTGTGAAGTAAACATCTTCAAATAAGTAGAATTCATACAAGCAATTGAAATTAAAGAGAAAAAGGAAGAGAATAACCCTAGAATTTTCGTCCTCTCAATTGCCTTCAACCCACGTTCTTGCTCAACCAAGTCAGAATGTTTAAAATAAAACCTAAGTGTGCTATTTATACTATTGAGAATTTTTCCCAGAATAACAAGCAACGTGGCACGGAGTGTATCGCAGAGCACTCCCTCTGTGTCACGGGGCAATCGCGGAACTCCACTGGAAGTCGGCTCCCAGGTAACTGCATCTCACCGTGGCACGACTTGTATCGTGGAGCCTTGCCTCCGTGCCACGGTGCTATCGCGCACCTTCACTGGAACTTGAGGTTCCAGGTAATCACACTCAATGTGACACGGAGTGCATCGCGGAGCACTGCCTCCGTGCCACGGAGGTAACACGAACCTCCACTGGAATTTGACATAAATAATTCATCCGAGGCAGAATTCCTCCGCGATGGTAGCGTGACATGGCTCCATCGCAGAGCCCCTATTTTTGCCAACTTCCCTTGTCAACTTCCACTCCTATCTTCCAAGTCCATTCCCGCACTTCACTAACATATACATTAGCTTCAAAAAATTTCTTTTTACCTGTGAAAATAAACTAATCATGTTAGTTAGTATAAATTCACATTTATCAAAGAATCACATGAGAATGTACACATAACGATAGATAAAAAAGTAGAAATGAAGCATTTGAGTATCACTTGGGCATGCAATTCTGCCCAAGATCACATGACGTGTCGTTGTTACCTCAAATGACTCGTCGTCATGCAAGTTAGGTACACTGGAAAATAACTTCAGAAATTCATCTTCCTCAACTCAAGATTAACATGACGAGTCGTTGTTGCTTCTAACGACTCGTCAAATCCACCTGTCAAGTACACTACAATTTCATTCATGGTTTCAGCTTCTCCTATCTAATGACTGACATGATGAGTTGTTGCCACACCTAACGACTCGTCAAATCCTTCCATCAATCACATTGTTATGACTTAACCCAGGGATCATATCCTCCACCCAACGACCCACCTAACGAGTCGCTGCTACGCAAGATGACTCGTCAGGTTGTCCATGGCCACTGGGCTTTCCATCCCATTTTTACAGTTTCTCACGGGTCAAACCATGATCCGTTAGGTCTCCTAATGAGTCATTCTCTTAATCGTTCTGAGGCAAGTTCTACTGGTGTTTCTGCTGAGCTTCATCTAACTCTAGGATCTGATCTCAAGGTCTTACGGGGTGTTACAATATCTCCTACTTGGGAACATTCTTCCTCGAATGTTGGCTGAAAATACTGAAAGGATAGAGATCAACTAAAATCCAAAAATCAATCTACCAAAGCTATCAGCAATGGAGTATCTGACTCCGTACTAACCTTATACACCGAAAACTGGATATCCACGTTGAACATGCATACCATGGCACAGGAGAAACTGAAGGACATGAAATTAACATAGAACTAGACAGAACATCGAAAAGAATTCTTCCCCATTTTATTTGGCAATGAACCGATACGGACTAAACCTTCGTTTTCAAATCCGTTCTTGATACAATGGTAGAATTCAAGGTATCCAGTCTAACTGAGGGTAAGGAATTCATGAGCACGAGTTTTTCCCGACATCTAAAACTGAGCACATACATGGGATAGCCTGGTTCTACTACGCAATTAAGCAACTTCTATAGACTGAGTTCGGATGGATCACACAGGAAAACATGACTTAACACACATAACTAATTAACAACAAGAAGATGAGCCTAAAGGATTCGTAGAGCAAGACTGACTAACATCACATACACATCATCTCCCCCTTAGCTTAGAGTCATCATTCTAAGACCCCCGAATATTCATTAAGGTCAAGAAAATTTACAAGCTACTAGCTTCTCTTCCACAACTAACCTTCACTAAAGGGCTCACACTAACAACTATTTACATCACACATCGATAGTCTCTTCCCAATAATCATAAAAACGCTTCTTATTGAGTATAGATGTTTGCAACATGTAAGGGTAACACAAGATCCAAAACATACCTGAGGCCAATACCAGCGCCTTGCCCTTTTCTTGGTGTGCTTCTACAACATAGGAGCGGTTTTGACGATGTCCACCACCCTGGTTAAGTGATGCACCCTGCTGAAATGGGTAGGCTATCAGAACTATTGAAGAGGTGGCTGAGAATCTACTCTCGCCTCGCTTAATTATTGCGCAATCTTGGTACTTATAGCCTACCTTGACGCACAAAAAACAAACATCTGAGACGGACATACACACTCCCAAATGGTGCTTTCCATAGCTGATTCATAACGGATACGTAATCTCCCTTACCCTGGGCTTATATGGAACACTGGCTGTCAAAGGTGCTGGGGTCGATAATTTTTACTGGCAGCGTGAGTGATGTCCGCCACATGACCTCTGTTGAGAGAACTCTAGATCTCCAGTCCTAGCCCTCTTGGCCTCTCTCTCTTTTTCTTTCGCCTATTCTGCTTCCATCTGTTGAGCGAATATCACCAAGTGTGTTTTGCCTCCATCTGTTGTGCGAATATCACGTAGCGTGGGAAATCAATGTCCTGGTGTAACATGGCAGTCCTGCATTCCTTTACCAAGAAGTCTGACACTCCATTCAGGAACCTGCACACTCGAGCCCGCTGGTCGGCTACCATTTCCGGTGCATACTTGGATAACCGAGTAAATTCCAACGCGTATTCCTAAACAATCATGTCATTCTTTTTCAAATTAATGAACTCTGCTGCCTTTGCCTCTCTCAACCCCCAAGGGAAAAACCTATCTAAGAATGTTATCATAGACTCATCCCAACCTATAGGACCCACTCCAATTCCCCGACTGTCCCTCCACTGGCAAAACCAGACATAAGCGACTCCCTTAAGCTGGTAGGAGGCTAACTCTTCACACTCACTTCCCGTCACTCCCATGATATGAGTGATCTTCTGAATCTCTTCCAACAATTCATACGGGTCCTCATCCACCTTTTACCTTAAGATTTCGGGTGGGTTCATCCGGAGAAAATCTCTTATCCTAGCTGCCGCTTCATTTCCATTCTTCAGAACATGAGTCATCGCCTATTGGTTAATCTGAGAGGTCAGGGCCTGTACCAACATGTGAAAGGATGCTTAGAACTCGACATGAGTAACATGATCTTCCATTGGGTTTGCCTGAGCTTGTGGTACCTGTTGGCGACCTTTACCACGTCTCCTTCCATTCACTCGTCTACGAGGCCTTATCTGCGAGCGCGTAAACCACGACTCAGGGAAGGAACCGTTACGAGCTTCATACTTTACGCACGATAAGAATCATGAAGAAAAGGGGAAATTCCTAAAATGTCTCTTAGCCTCCTCGTCATAAGTGTGTCGCGCTTCACAAACATGAAGAAGATTCTACGTAACACGGCGTTCAGAAACCCTAGGACACCTAAACCTTTGCTTTGATACCAAGTTTTTCATGACCTAAGTTCACACCCTAGCCGTAACATGGGAAAAAGAATCCCGAAAGGCTTAAAGTCGACCCATGGCATAATCATAGAACAACACTTCACATAAGAAACGACAAACAACAGAAATAAGCGGAAGTTAACAACAAGAATCTAGAAGAAACCATAAGAGAAATTTAGTAACACTTAGATACAACAATGAAACTTTCTAGACAAGTCCGAAAGCCTTCTACTAAACTGACGAGTTACTGGGACAAGCCCCCAGCTAACTCCCAACATCTGAAAACTAAAACATAAGGAAAATGAAACATAAATCACGTCCTCGGAAGATAAGGACACACCCCTATCTGCTGAGAGAAGATGGAGCGTATCTAACCACGAGGCTTAGTCTGGAGACCCGAATCTATATCATGAAACGATATAGCACAAGAAGGCATACGGTCAGTACTTGGAATGTATTGAGCATGCGGGAAACGTAATTAAAGTAAACATACATATATACAAAGATGAAGTAATTTAAACACACATTAATAGTAATATAACTGAAAGGAGATACATAAATCTTATATGAAATTTACATATATATGTTAACATAATTACTTTATAAGGACATTCATTGACATAAGATCAACTGATGCGAAAAACATAATAAACGGAAATAACACAGAGGTACAATGTAACTACTGATATCAAAGAGAGTCCCTGACTGTCAAAGGGAGAGTCCCTGACTGTCTAAGGGATATGTCTCGGCTAGAGGAAATCCCTGAATGTCAGAGGGAGAATATGCTCTGATATATAGATAGTCACTGACTGACTAGGGATGTGAGTCCGACCGACTTAAGGGAAACATGCTCAACTGGTAACTCGGGACATGAGTCCTGACCGACTAAAGGGAAACATGCTAAACTGTTAACTAGGGATGTGAATCATGACCGACTAAAGGGAAACATGCTCAACTAGTAAATTGGGATGTGAGTCCTGACCAACTAAAGGGAAACATGATGAACTGGTATCCAGGGATGTAAGTGTCAACCGACTAGGGATGTGAGTTCCGACAGGCTAGAGCTAGTCTAAATTACTACAGCTAATCAGAGATAAGAACATTCATTGTTTTCATCATAAAACATTAATTTTGAAAGGATTAGGGCTGCTTTCTAATACACACAAGATCAAACATCTAACATATTATTCTCATGATTTATCATCATCATTCACATCATCATGGAGTCAAATCAACATATGTTAAAGCATCTTACACTAACGAGCATGCTATAGGTTCACATTATGCATTATACCAGAACAACATTTTCATTCTGAATTCATCTCATTCAACAAGTAGCATGGGGTCATGCACGATCTATAGGTTCAAATCACACTTTATCAAGTACATAAGACTTGATTTATTTAAAAATATGGGAAGCTGATACATTTAACTGATACCTCGTCATTTACATCAAAACATTCGGAGGAACATTCATGTTTATTTCATAAGACCCATTTCCTAGTTTATTCCAATTCATGAGGAAGATAAAATAATTAGGCTATTATCATAGATTCATCTCATACCCATTCAATTTAATTGAAAACATGATGATAATACATAATTTACTTACATTTGTTCAAGCCCACAACCTCCAACTCATCTAAACACAATCGACAATGGCATAATGAGTTTATTAGTAGTAACCATATAATAATCACATAATTTAAACATGGATATGAATTACTATTGTAAATAAGTGAACAATAACTTAGTCCCGTCCAATAGACAAGTCAATTTATGAAGAACATTCCACACCTATGCATTTCCATCATCTAATCCACAATTCAAGACAACCCATTAATTATATTCCAATTAATTTCATAATGGCAGAAGATTTTGACAATTAAAAAGATGTAGAAGAAATTACCCATCACACAAACCCTAACTCATACTTTTCTAGATTAACTAAAAATTGGTTTTTAATTAAACATTTTGGGGCACAGGGATGGAAGAATATCCTTGTTGAAAAACCCGCGTACCTGGTAGACGAAATCCCACATGAGACTGCACCTTGAAGCTTTGATGAAAACCTTGGGGAAAAATTTGATGTTTAGAGGAGAGGAAGGAGAGTTGAGTAAATGGTGGTTTAGGCATGGAAAAACCTTAAAAACGTGCAAGGTAGTACCCAAAACGACATAGTTTAGAAGTTAAAAGCATCGGAGTTTATGAAAATGCCCATGGAGAAAATGGGATCAACTGCCCGAACTGGAGCCACGACTCACATGACGTGTCGTTCTCACCTCAAACGACTTGTCATCATGCTCGTTAGGTACACTGGAAAATAGCTTCAGAACTTCATCTTCGTCAACTCAAGAATAACATGACGAGTCATTGCTGCTTCTAACGACTCGTCAAATCCACCCGTCAAGTACACTGGAATTTCCGTCATGCTCTCAGCTTCTCCTCTCAAATGACTAACATGATAAGTCATTGCCACACCTAACGACTCGTCACATCCTTCCGTCAACCACATTGTTAAGACTTAACCCAGGGATCCTATCCTCCACCCAACGACCAACCTAACGAGTTATTGCCAGGCAAGACCACTCGTCAGGTTGTCCGTAGCCATTGGGCTTGCCATCCCTTCATTATAGTTCCTCATGGGTCAGAGCATGACCCGTTAGGTCTCCTAATGAGTCATTCTCTGAATAGTTCTGAGGCAAGTTCTGTTGGTGTTTCTGCTGAGCTTCATCTAACTGTACGGTCTGATCTCAAGGACTTCCAAGGTGTTACAATATCTCCCCCTTGGGAATATTCTTCCTCAAATGTTGGCTAAAAATACTAAAAGGATAGAGATTCAACTGAAATACCAAAATCAATAAACCAAAGTTATCACCAATGGAGTATCTAACTCCAGACTGACCTTATAGACCCAAAACTGGATATCCACGTTGAACATGCATACCATGGCACAGGAGAAACTGAAGGACATGAAATCAACATAGAAATAGAAAGAACACATAAAATAATTTCCCCCCTTTTATCTAGCACTTAACCGATAAAGACTAAACTCATTCCAACCTACGGGACCAACTCCAATTTCCCGACTGTCCCTCCACTAGCAAAACCATACATAAGCGACTCCCTTAAGATGGTAGGAGGCTAACTATACACTATCATTTCCTATCACTCCCATGATATGAGTGATCTTTTGAATCTCTTCCAAGAATTCATACGGGTCCTCATCCACCTTTGACCCTAAGAATTCGGGTGGGTTCATCCCGAGAAAATCTCTTATCCTTGCTACCATTTCATTTCCATTCTGAGGAACACGAGCCATCGCCTACTGGTTAATCAATGCGGTCAGGTCCTATGCCAACATGTGAAAGGCTACTCCGAACTCGGCATGAGTAACATGATCATCCATTGGTTTCGCCTAAGTTGGTGGTACCTACTGGCGGCCTTTACCATGTTTCCTTCTATTCACTCATCCGGGAGGCATTATCTGTGAGCACGTAAAGCACGAGTCAGGGAAGGAACTATATAGAGCTTCATACTCTACTCACGATAACAATCATGAAGAAAAGGGGACATTCCTAAAATGTCTCGCAGCCTCCTTGTCATAAGTGTGCCGCGCTTCAAACACATAAAGAAGACTCTACGTAACGCGACGTTCAGACACCCTAGGACACCTAAACCTTTGCTCTGATACCAAGTTTGTCATTACCCAAGTTCACACCCTAGCCGTAACACGGGACAAGGAATCCTGAAAGGCTCCAAGTCGAGCCATGGCCTAATCTTTGGATAACACTTAACATAAGAAACGAACAACAACATAAATAAGTGGAAGTTAACAACAAGAATCTAGTAGAAACCATCAGAGAAATTTAGTAACACTTATATACTATGCTAAAACTATCTAGACAAGTATGAAGCCTTCTACTAAACTGATGAGTTACTGGGACAAGCCCCCAGCTAACTCCCAACATCTGAAAACTAAAACATAATGAAAATGAAACATAAATTACGTCCTCGGAAGATGAGGAGTCACCCTTATCAGCTTAGAGAAGATGGAGCATATCTAACCATGAGGTTGAGTCTGGAGATCCGAATCAATACATGAAACAACATATCACAAGAAGGCGTGCGATCAGTACATGGAATGTATTGAGCATGCGGGAAGCGTATTTAAAGTAAACATACAAATATACAAAGAGGAATTAATCTAAACACATATTAATAATAATATAACTGAAGAAGATACAACAATCTTATATGAGATATACATATATATGTTAACATAATCACTTTATAGGGACATTCATTAACATAAGTTCAACTGATGTGAAAAACATAATAAAAGGAAATAATACAGAGGTACAAAGACGACTAATATCAATTAGTGTGCCTGACTATCAAAGAGAGAGTCTTTGACTGTCAAAGGGAGAGTCCCTGAATTTCCAAAGGATACGTCTCGGCTAGAGGAAATCCCTGAATGTCTAAGGGAGAATTTGCTCTGATATATTGAGAGTCACTGACTGACTAGGGATGTGAGTCCCGACCGACTAAAGGAAACATGCTCAACTGGTAACAAGGGATGTGATTCCTGACCGACTATAGGGAAAAAAGCTCAACTGGTAACTAGGGATGTGACTCCCGACAGACTAAAGGGAAACATGCTCAACTGGTAACTAGGGATGTGAGTCCCGACCAACTAAAGGGAAACATGCTCAGCTGATAACTTGGGATGTGAGTCCCGACCAGCTAAAGGGAAATATGCTTAACTAGTATCTAGGTATGTGAGTCCCGACCAACTAGGGATGTGAGTCTCGATCGACTAGGGATGTGAGTCCCGACAGGCTAGAGCTAGTCTAAATTGCTACAGCTAATCAGAGATAAGAACATTAGCTATTTTCATCATAAAATATTCATTTTTAAAAGACTGGGGCTACTTTCTAATACACACAAGCTGAACCATCTAACATATCATTCTCATGATTTATCATCATCATTCACATCATCATGGAGTGAAATCATTATTTGTTCGAGCACCTTACACTAACAAGCATGCTATAGGTTCATATTATGCATTATACTTGCATAACATTTTCATTTTGAATTCATCTCATTCAACATGTAGCATAGGGTCATGCATGATCTATAGGTTCAATTCACACTTTATCAAGGACATAAGACTTTATTTATTTAAATTTACAGATAACCCATACCTTTAACTCATACCTCGTCATTTACATTAAAACCTTGGGCGGAACATTCATGTTTATTTCATAAGACCCATTTCCTAGTTTATTCCAATTCATGGGAGGATAAAATAATTAGGCTATTATCACAGATTCATCTAATACCCATTCAATTTAATTGAAAACATGATGAAAATACATAATTTACTTACATTTGTTCAATCCCAAAAACTCCAACTCATCTCAACACAATTGACAATGGCATAATCGGTTTATTAGTAATAATCATATGATAATCACATAATTTAGACATGGATATGAATTACTACGGTAAATAAGTGAACAATAACTAAGTCCCATCCAATACACAAGTAAATTTATGAAGAACATTCCACACCCATGCATTTCCATCATCTAATCCACAATGCAAGACAAACCATTAATTATATTCCAATTAATTTCATAATGGCAGTAGATTTTGACAATTAAAAAACTGTAGAAGAAATTACCCATTATACAAGCCCTAAATCATACTTTTCAAGATTAACTAAAAATGGGTTTTTAATAAAATATTTTGGGCCACAAGGATGGAAGAATATCTTTGTTGAAAAACCCGCATACCTGGTAGACGACATCCCACACGAGATTGCACCTTGAAGCTTTGATGAATACCTTGGGGAAAACATTGATGCTGAGAGGAGAGGAAGGAGAGTTGAGAAAATGAGGTTTTATGCATGGAAAACCCTTAAAAACGTGCATAGTAGTACCTAAAATGACGTAGTTTAGAAGTTAAAAGTGTCGGAGTTTATGAAAATGCCCATGGAGAAAATTGGAAAAACTAGCCGAACTGGAGCCACAACTCGCATGATGTTTCGTTGTCACCTCAAACGACTCGTCGTCACGTCCATTAGATACACTAGAAAATAACATCAGAACAACAGCTTCCTCAACTCAAGATTAACATGACGAGTCATTGCTGCTTCTAATGACTCATCAAACCACCCGTCAAGTACACTGGAATTTCCTTCATGGTCTCAGCTTCTCCTATCTAACGACTGACATGATGAGTCGCTGCCACACCTAACGACTCATTATATCCTTCTGTAAACCGCACTGTTAAGACTTAACCCAGGGATCATATCCTCCACACAACGACTCACCCAACGAGTCGTTGCCAGGCAAGATGATTTGTCAGGTTATCTGTGTCAACTGGGCTTGCCATCCTTTCTTTACAATTCCTCATGGGTCAAACCATGATCCGTTAGGTCTCCTAATGAGTCATTCTCTGACTCGTTCTGAGGCACGTTCTGCTGGTGTTTCTATTGAGCTTCATCTAACTCTAGGGTCTGATCTCAAGGACTTCCGGGGTGTTACAATATCTCCCCCTTGGGAACATTCTTCCTCGAATGTTGGCTAGAAATACTGAAAGGATAGAGATGCAACTAAAATCCCAAAATCAATCAACCAAAGTTATCACCAATGGAGTATCTGACTCCGGACAAACCTTATACACCCAAAACTAGATATGCACGTTGAACATGTATACCATGGCACAGGAGAAGCCGAAGGACATGAAATCAACATAGAACTAGACAATACACCGAAAACAGTTCTTCCCCCTTTTATTTGGAACTGAACCAATATGGACTAAACCTTTGTTCTCAAATCACTTCTTGATACAATTCTAGGCTTCACGGTATCTAGTCTAACTGAGGGTAAGGAATTAATGAGCACGAGTTATTCCCGACATCTAAAACTAAGCACATACATGAGATAGCCCGGTTCTACTGAGTGATTAAGCAACTTCTATAGACTGAGTTCGAACGGATCACACTGGAAAACATGACTTAACACATATAACTGATTCGCAACAAGAAGATTAGCCTAAAGGATTCGTAGAGCAAGACAGACTAACATCACATACACACCATCTCCCTCTTAGCTTAGAGTCATCATTCTAAGACTCCCGAATGTTCCTTAAGGTCAAGCAAATATACAAGCTCATCGCTTCTCTTCCACCGCTAATGTTACACCCCAAAATTATTTTGATGATTATTTGATGGTTATATATCATATAAATGGAATTATGGGTCGTATGTTGTCCGTAGGTGAGGAGGGAAGCATGTGCAAAGGGAAAAGCGAGGCGTATGTGAAGTTTGTAAATAAGGGTTAATTTTAAATGGACATATCTCCAAATATATAATGATTCAGAGGTCCTATAGTCTATCAAATGAAAGATATTTGAGTCTAGTTTACAGTGAAAAAACCACTCGTCAATCGGAGTTTGGAGTAAAAAGTTATGCTCGTTTGAAGACAGCACCGTCGGCTAGAAAAACGCCCATGCGTGCCGGCGCCGAGACAAGCAGGCAGCAGGCGCGCGCGCGAGGGCACGTCGCACGGGCGCTGCATGCGGGCACCACCTAGCCTGCCTATATGAAGTAATTTTGAGCTAAAAAGCTCATTTCTACTCCGTTTCACCTCACTTTTTTTAAAAAAAATTCGCAGAATTAACAACTCTATCCAATGGTGAAAAGATATCCCAGGTAAGAAACTTAGCTCTTGTCAATTTTGGGCTTTCAAAAGAGAACCTTGGAAGGAAGTCATGACTTGTTGTTGTCTTGTGGTTGATTGTGGTATTGTTGTGTTATTTGATGATTCTAGGCAGAGGAAACATTAGGAGTTTACTCCTACTTTAGCTGATAACATCTCTAAGAATGGGTAAGTAATTCCCTTTTTGATTTCGTTAAGTTTATGAGGTTATAACTTGGAGAATGTTGTAGTATTGTGTTGTTGTTTCTTTGTGGGTTTTTGTGGCATGTTGCTGGCCGATTTTCAAGAAATTTGGTGAAGTGAAGTTGCTGTTTGTTTAGTTTGTAAATTGGATTTAGGAGGATCCTTAAGGAGTAAGCTTAATATTCTTGGCAAAATTAGAGTCGATATTCCAAGGTAGGTAAAGGCGTCCCTATTCTTATTGTCCAAGCACGAAATCTTGTTGTTGAACGGGCCAATGTTCCTATGTTTTGTGTTCCTATTGAGGCATACATGATTCTGCCCAATGTATTAGAAATACTTCATAGAAGGCTTGAAGAGTTAAATATGCTTGCAGTGAACGAATGTGAAGTGGAAGGCGTATTGTTTACGATTATGGTTGTGGTTGTAAATCGAGACTGAAGTCCCCTCAGTGTGGGCCCCGTGAGCTGGTCATTTATATTATTTCATGCATGTCATATCAAATGTGTTCAAAATTCTAGTTGCTATGTGAAATTTGTAAAAAGGAAAGAAGACGACACGCAAACGAACTTAACGCTAGAAAACAATTTTAAGCTAAATAAGGATAAATGAGAACAACGAAACGAAAATTCCTTAAAATAGTTATCCACCCTCTTATGAAAATGTTCTAACGTATATAAGGCCAAGGGGAGATTCCTTGATTTCTCTCCCTTTGTCTAACTGACTAGTTAACGAGTTTTCGAACGAACCGATATGTTGAACTTGAAAGATAGAACTCGAATCTGTAATATTATTGATATTTCTATGAAATCATCTTTTTGGGAAGGTTATACACAGTTTATTAATGTTAGAAGGTTATACAAAAATAACTATATATTTACGCTTATTCCTAAGTTCAAGTTACACGCTAGGGCAACAAAAATTGTCTTTAGAGTGTCGTCGTAAATTTATTGTAACTCTTGTGCTATCTGAACCTCCTAAGAGTCGACAAGGAATTAAGTTAAATAAGTGATATAAATACTTTATACGGTAATGATATAAAGAGTATTAGGTGATGACCTTGTATAAATCAGCTAGAGTTGAAAGTTTGTAAAATAGTAACTTAAGTTAAAGAGAATTGTTGAAATTGTTGCTATACCCCTAAACATTTATGTTAAGTTATCAATTCTAAGTGTTGAAATTGTCTTCCATGACCGAAAAGGGTGATCCTAGGAGCTTCTAATCCATTTATAATTATGTAAGATTTCATAAGCTCCTCGGTTAATTACAAACTTGTGAAAGTCGATCCAGCGTCGTCCGAATTATGGTTATAAGTCTTTATTATCCTATAAGGCAGCACTTGGAGAGTTGCTTATAAATTCTCAAGTTGAACAAATCCAAATCTCATATTCTTAAGTAATGTCTTCCAGTCCCTAAGTTATGTTGAATTGTATTATGCTAAGAAGTTTTCAAGAGATCATATTCCGAGAATCATGCTGATGTCTCGATCAAGTATTTGAAGTTGCGTACCAGCCGAAGAACTTAAGTCTTTATATGTATTTCCAGTAAGAAGTCCTAATGTATATGATTTTCATATTATAACATACAATTGATTTTTTTCAGTTATATTCAAGTGACGCATCTATATATTTAGATCTTGTTGAGTTATCATTTGAATTCCCTAAATTCAAAAGAGAGTGATTCTCCCATGTACCAATGTTCCTAATATCTAAGTAAGTATAAGCACAAACTATGAAAATGATCAGTTAAGCTTAGAACTTCTAATCCCAGGAAGTCACCTGGAGGTCACTCAGCTAACTAAATACGAGTTTATACCTTAGAAAGAAGTCTCATATGTTGTATGTATGTAATTCAGCTCTTAGCTCTACGTATATGTTAAGCATTATGACAATAACTCCAAGCTTCAAGTTATAAGTGATCTTGGGCAGAATTATATGCCCAAGTGATACTCAAATGCTTCATTTCGTCTTGTTTATCCATCGATATTTGTACATTCTCATGTGATTTGTAGTTAAAAGGTGAATTTATACTAACGAACATGATTAGTGTTGTTTTGCAAGAAAAATGTAATTTTAGGAAGCTAAGATGCATGTTGGGAGAAATTGGGAATGGACTCGAAAGCGAGCAGTGGAAAAGGCCAAGGAAATGCAGCAAATTATGGGGCTCCGCGATGGAGTCGTGTCATGCTGCCATCGCGGAGGCATTCTGCCCTGGATGATTAAAATTGGCCAAAGTCCAGTGGAGGTCTACGTTGCCTCCGTGGCACGTTGGACATAATTACTTAGATAGGGAATTCTAGTGACGGTTCGCGTAGAGGCTGTGGCACGTTGGCCAAGCCCCGCGTTACACTCCGTGACACGTTGCTTGTTATTCCGGGAAACATTTCCACTAGTATAAATAGCACACTTAGGTTTATTTTTAAATGTTCTGACTTAGTTGAGCAAGAACGTGGGTTACAGGCAGTTTAGGAGACGAAAATCTTAGGGTTCTTCTCTAACTCTTTCTCCTTTATTTCAATTGTTTGTATGATTTATACTCATTTGATGATGTTTAATCCACAAATGAGTGGCTAAATTCACTTCTTCCTGAGGTTAAGAACATTTGTAGTGGAATGTAATTATTGATCATCTTGGTTTTTCATCTTTTCTTCCATGGTTGTTCTATCAATTCTTGTTCTTACTACATTAATGTTTGGCCAATGTTAATGTACATCTAAAAAATCCGGTTTTCTCTCGAAAGATAAAGAAATTGGAAAGTTGTGAATTGGTAGGATATGATCTCTTCTTGGTTTGGGAAAATGAGAATTGATTTACCTTCAGAATAGAAATATATCTGAAAGTCTTATTAGTCAATAAAGGAATCGGTTTCGTATGGCTAGAACATGAATTTCTTTTTATCATAGAAATGTAGGCGGAAGATTCATGATTCTTAAGTTGGGTTAAATACGAGAGTTTTAATCCATAGGCAATAATTATTGACTAGCAACCGAAGGAAGGATTAGCCGACTTGTATCAATAAATTGCTTCCCTGCATGTTCCTTTTAGCCTCAGCATGCTTATTACTATAGTTCAGACTCAATTTGTACATTTTTTTTAGATTAGTATAAATTGGGAAAGAGACTCCCAAAATCTTCTTGAAACTGTTGTCTGCATTCTTAGAGTTAGAGTTCATTAACGCTTGATTCGATTATTACCTTGGTCCAATCCCTGTGGGATCGATACTTGGCTTAATTTAGCCATTTTACTACTTGTTAGACCAGGTGCACTTGTGTATAGTCATTTACAATCCCGAACAAGTTTTTGGCGCCGTTGCCGGGGACTGGCAATTGGTAAAACTGTTTTCTTAAGTGTTAGTTTACGATTTCTATATTGTGCTGACAACTTGATCTTAGCCTGTCTTTTGCATATATCGAATTCTGTTGAACACTGGCAAGAGACAAGGAGTTGGTGGACTCATACTTAGAGCCGGAAAGACAATTCCATCATCAAAGGAGAGAAGCTCTGGAGAGAAAGCTGCAGTTGCTCAGACAAACAATCCTGGAGCAACAACAGAATCCACCACCTATAAGGGCTGTGTTAGTGCCCGAAGAAATGGCAGCTGGGCCGGTTCGTGAAGTGGCAATCCCACATGCTAACAATGTTACATCAAACATTCGCAAACCGGAGCAAGGAGGGAGGTTTGAGCTGAAACAGAATATGGTGCAATTGCTGCACACCAGCAGGCAATTCACAGGTCTCCCTCACGAGGATCCACAACATCTCCAAAACTTTTTGGAGATAAGTGGCACTTACATCCCCTATGGAGTATCATCTTATTATGTAAGGCTTACATTGTTCCCATTTTCACTATTAGGAGAAGCAAAGAGGTGGTTGAAAGCTGAGCCACCTAATTCCATCAACACTTGGGATGATCTTGCACGGAAATTTTTGATACGGTTCTTTCCATTTGGTAAAACAGCAAGACTTAGAATTCAAATTCTAAGTTTTAAACAAAGAGAGGGGGAGAATCTGTATCAAGCTTGGGAACGATTCAAATCTATGTTGCGAGATTGTCCTCATCATCACCAATCCAATGATGTGCTGGTGCATAATTTCATAGAGGGTTTGGAACCCCACACAAAAATTTTGCTAGACTCAGCAGCTGGGGGACAAGCATTAGAAAAGACTTATGAGGAGCTGTATACTTTGTTAAACCGTATTTCGGAGGGAAATCTAGAGTGGAATGCAGACTCTTCAAGAGGGGGAACAAGGAAAGCAGCAGGAGTCTTGGAAGTGGATGGTTTTACACCTATCGCTGCACAAATAGCTACATTACAGAATCAACTCAACACCCACTTCAGCAATATGAGCATGAATCAGTCTCAAGCCCTAGTGAATGTAGTGCAGCAGATTTGGTGTGTAGTGTGCGGCCGTAATGAACACTCAGCTGAGTGTTGTGGTGCGAATGCTAATTCAGTGAACTTTGTTGGTAATGTACAGAGAAATAATCACCAACAATATGGCAACAACTATAACTCTAATCTGAGGAATCATCCGAATTTTTCCTGGGGTAGTAACAGCCATCAAGGGCAGAGTTCGAATCAGGGTGCACAGAGAAATCAAGGAGGGCAGCAGAACTATCAGACTCAATACAGAAGCAACAATGCACCTCAACCACCACCATCACCCAGCATTGAGGAAATGTTCAAAACGATGATAGCTAACCAAGTTCAATTGCAGGCTGACTATGTGAAATTGGCAGCCGATGTAAAGAACAATCAGTTAGCTACAAAGGCGCTGGAGTACCAATTTGGGCAACTAGCTGGAGCTCAAAACACCAGGTCGAGAGGAGGACTCCCGAGTGACACTGACCCCAACCACAAGCAAGTGAACGCAGTGACCACAAGGAGTGGTTTACAACTCACGGAGGTGGAACCAGAAAGACCACCGCAACAGTTGGGAGCAGTGGAGAATGAGAGGGAACACAATGATGATAGGGGGAAGGAGAAGGAAGCTGGACCAAAAAGACCACCACCCCCGTTCCCTCAAAGATTAAAGAAACACAAGGAGGAAGCGTATTTCAAAAAGTTCATGGAGGTGCTTAAACAGGTACACATTAATTTACCTCTCGTTGATGTTTTGCAGGGAGTGCCGAAGTAAGCAAAATATATCAAGGACATCGAGGCGAACAAAAGCAGGTTGACGGAGTACGCTACGGTGGCGCTTACGGAGGAGTGCACTTCCCGGATACAAAATAGGTTGCCCAAAAAGCTAAAAGACCTTGGGAGCTTTACAATTCAACTTACAATCGGGCAGAGTATCCGAGCTCGCGGATTATGCGATTTGGGAGCGAGCATTAACTTGATGCCGACATCGGTATTCAAGAAATTGGGGCTAGGCAGTCCTAGACCAACGACAGTAATCTTGCAACTAGCGGATCGTTCTTTGTCCAGACTAGATGGAATTGTGGAGGACGTGTTGGTGCAAGTGGGCTCCCTGATCTTCCCGGTAGACTTTGTCGTGCTGGATTTTGAGCCGGATGCAGAAGTACCATTTATTTTGGGATGTCCTTTCTTAGCGACTGGGAAAGCGCTGATAGATGTAGCTGCAGGACAGCTAACTATGTGGGCACATGACAACATGGAGGTATTTGATGTGTACAAGGCCACGAAGCTTCCGGCTGTGTATGAGGAACTTTCAGCGATCAACGTGTTTGATCAAGCAGATACTGTTAAGATGGTTGATTCGCAAGATCTAATGGGAAAACCACCGATGGAGGACCCCCCAAAACTGGAGTTGTGGCAAGAAGATCAAAGTTCCACTGTCGCAATTGATGGGCATCGGTGTAAGCATTACTGGGGTGAGGACGGTAGTCGAGAGAAGACGTCCGTCACCCTAGAGGATGACTAAGATTCAATGACGTCAAGCTGCGATGGTAAACCAGGTGCTGCACGGGAGGCAACCCGTGAAATTGTTGTAATACTTGGGTAGAATTAGTTAGAAAAGAAAAAAAAGAAAAGAGAAAAATAGAAAAATAAAAATAAAAACAAAAATTGTGTTTTATGTTGAAACCTATGAATTCTAACAAATTTCTTGTCGTGAGATGAATTTCAGGTTGAATGGAGGTTAAAAATGCAAAGGTCGCAAAGGAAAAATCGAGGTACGAAAAATAATAAAAAGTGGCAAAACAGTGATCCTGCGCGATGGCTTCGTGTCACGGAGGAGGGCCTCCGCGTTGCCCTCCGTGACACGTTGAGGTGTAATTCTGGAATTTTAAAAATTCCAGAACACCTCCGCGTTGGCTCCGTGTCACAGAGGGGGTGCTCTGCGTTACCCTCCGTGACACGTTGAGCTGTTATTCGCGTCGGGTCACACTGGGTCACCGGGTGACCCGCGCGAAAATCCTCCTTTTTAACCCCGATTTCCCTAATTTTTTCCTCATTTCTCATCCCCTCCGCTACAAACACCGAAAAATCCCCCATTCCCCAACGTGACACGGACCTTGGCACGAGTTTTCTTCAACTTTTCTTCGATTTCATCAAATTAAAGGTATGTTCTTTAACTTCATCTCAATTCTTGACTAATTTTTCGATTTTGAGCATGTGAGGTGAGTAAACCTTTCCCTAAGTGTAAATTGAGCTTGAATTCATTTAAGTTATTGTTCATTGATGTTCGTAGTATCATTGTAATTGTATGAAATCGATAAATATATGCTTGATCGAATTTTTGTGACATTTGTAGCTAGGGTTAGAATTTGAATACGAAGGAACTAAATGTAGTTGAAATGTGCAAAATTTTGGGGTTGTGCATGTTGAGTGAGGTGAATTGTGTTGTGCTTAATGTGAATATGCTAAATAAACAATGGATTTTCGGGAGAATGAAATTGATGAATTGCATAGGAATTGGTGAATTGCATAGGTTGTGTGTTGTTGAGAAAAATTTTGGGCTAAGTTCTATGTGATGTAATGAAATCGATGGTGAAATTGTGATTAGTTGTACGAAGTCTGAGTAGTACTTAGTCATTATTCCATTGACTTATCTGAATGCACGAGGCATGTTGATTGATAAAAATTGGAAAAGAATGATAGTCTTGCCGAATTGTTTTCATTGTGGCTAAAGACTAAGTGTGGGGTGGCCTAACTCATCCCAACCTTAATCGAAGAAAATTTTTGACTTGAATAACATTGGGACTATTTGTTTGATTTGACAGGAACGATGGCAAGCAGGCAAGACAAAGGAAAGGGCGCATCTACATCAGGCGCTGGGAGAAAAAGAATTAGACTGGGAACGGCAGTCCCAATAGCACCAGTGGTTCCACGTGGCCAACACCGCCAATATGGAACCCGATGGGTGACTGACGAAGGGAAGAAATGGTACACAAAGCACAAGGAGACCAAATACTTCCCTAAGGAGCACATTGCAAGGGAGCCACTTGTACAGGAATTCCCCAGAATCGTACATAGGATTGATGCTGCCAGGCTGAACTTCATCTTCGAAGAGCCCAAGGAGTGCAATCTCCACTAGATTCGAGAGTTCTACGCAAACTGAAACCCGACACTCCGCGGTCACACCATCAAGATAAGGGGGCAGGTTGTCACCTTTGAGCCTCATCACCTAAATGCAATCTTGGGGGTGCGAGACGCAGACGCCCATGTACTTCGGCAGCTGAACATAACTCCACCATATGAGCATATCAGACGCACTCTGTGTGGAGCCCGTTCGACAGCGCGCTGGAGCAGGCACAAGGAGAGGGGCTACCATTAGACACTGCCCTACTCTCAAATGACAGATGTCACCATGGATCGTTTGTGCTTCGTTTATGCCCTGATGAAAGGGCTGGAGATTAATGTTGGGGCGGTGATCATCTCCGCCACGAAGAGAGCCCGTTTGCATCAAGGGCACAGGTACGGGTTTGGTGGTTTGCTGACCACATTTCTGAGGGTCCTTGACATCGAGGAGGAGGCCCTAGACTACATCCCGCAGATGGATAGGCGTGCCTTGGACGTCACCAAAACTAAGGCACCTGACACCACTCACGGGCCAGTTCTCACACTAGCCGAGCAACATGCTCGGGGTGATCAATATATGGCGTGCATGTTCGGGATGCAGATGCTGTAGTTGAGAATAGGTGGGAGGCAGCAACAGAAGATGAGCTGTGGCAGCTCGAGCTAGATTACCCCTTTGGCGAAAATGCCAGGGCTCTACGCCGAGTGGGGCAAGCTTTTGTGGAGCCTATTGATGATGGTGTTCCCACAGATGAGGATACACGCCACGATGACTTAGATGTTGAGTCAAATGAGGATAGTGGGGGTGATTCAGATATGGGGGACGAGGCGACAGCACCTGACGAAGAAGTTGAATACTTCGACTGATCAGGGAGTTTCACCACCTACTTCAGTGTTATGTTGAATTTGACGAACACTGGGGACAGTGTTTGGTTTAAGTGTGGGGTGGGAGTAGTTAGGTATCGATTGTTTTGTTTTTGTTTATGTTCATGTTTATGTTCGTGTTCTGTTGTTGTGCCTGTGTAAAAATTGTGAAAATTGTGACCCCGTGATTTTGTGAGTATGTTGTGTATTGTAATTCGGTGTGTAATGAATGTTAATCTGTTGTGTGATGTGTTGAGTTGTTGTTAGCTGGTTGTGTAAATATTTTTTTTCTATCGAAATTATCGATATTTTTAAATTCTTGTTGAATTTTTTTATGATTGGGTTTCTCAGCCTTTTTTTCGGTGCTTTTACCGAGAATAGTCCCATTGAACCGAAGTCGTAAATAGTGACCGTTCCCTATGATGCATGGATGATGACCGTCTTAAGGGAAATGTAGTCGATAGGAGTAGTTTTCTTCTTTCTTTTATTTTCTTTTGTTTGGTTGTTTCCCAAACGTGTCGTTATTTCATGGTTTGGAATTCTTGTTGCGTGTTGTACATGATATTAAAGATGCAAAGATGATTTGTGTGAAAGCATGCAAATGTGAAACATGTTGAGATACCTAGGCCATAGAGTTCGATTCGGTGTGATTGAGGCTTAATATTGATTTCTTGTAATTAGCTGATTGAAGAGTCTGTGAATAAGTCTTGAGTTGAGCATGTGCAATGAGTGTGAGGTGAGGTTTCGATTCTTCCATGCTATTGTGAAGTGTGTAGAACTTGCTTGGTGTGTGTACGAAACGAAATGAAGGATGTGTATTGTAGGAAAGGATGTTGGCATTTTTTTGATTTAACCGAAAGTTTTTCCATTATCATACCTACCTTGATCGTACATCCTAGTTAGCCCTATTGAGCCTTTAGCCTATTTGTTTTCTTTCGTCGAAAAGGTACAAACAGAGCTTAACCCCTTCTTTTCATTATCCGTGAATTTGATCCAAAACTCTTTAGCGCTCAAGAAAAATAATTTTCCCACAGTGTCAAGGAGTGGTAATTATGAAAAGAAAGGAAAAGCAAAAGTGGTGAAAGTAAAGAAAAGGTCAAGGGTGCACTAGCCGAAATTAATAAAATGAAGATGTATAAATAATCATTGTTATTAAGTCTAGTGTGCTTAAAGATATGGGAATAAACATAAAGAAAGACTTCAAGAATGGGAGGATGAAGGAAGAAACAATGCCCATAATGTTGGTGGGATGTATTTAAAAGCACTTAAGGAGGCTAGTTGCTATTATTGGTTAGCCCATTATTTACTAGTTCCATAGCTTACATTACAACCCGTCATGTCCTACGTGATCTTACATCACGCTTCCTTATATTAGTGGAGTAATACACTAGAGGCAAGCCTATGATTCATGACATGATGCATGTGAATTCTTTGGGAGAGAGAGAGCGAAATCGTGTTTATATACCCCTACATGTAGTGCTTTGGAAATTATATGATTGGAAAAGGGGTAATTCTCTTTGTTGTGAGGGCACATGCTTGACGAGAGATTGAATTTCGTGTCGGATGTCTTGATCAGCTGATTTGCATGAGTTTGCCGAGATCGAGAGTCGATCCTTGAGTCTAGGAGGTCTTAATGTGTTGAATGTCATTGTATTTATGAGACTATGCATGTTTTCTTGATGATTTGCTATGTTAAATAATCGGTATAACCGTAGCTTGAATTGTTGAGACAAAGTAGCTATGATTGGGTGTTAATTGCATGAGATGTGAGATTATTGTTCGAGGACGAACAAGGTTTTAAGTGTGGGGGTAAGTGATCTTGGCCAGAATTATATGCCCAAGTGATACTCAAATGCTTCATTTCGTCTTGTTTATCCATCGATATTTGTACAGTCTCATGTGATTTGTAGTTAAAAGGTGAATTTATACTAACCAACATGATTAGAGTTGTTTTGCAGGAAAAATGTAATTTTAGGAAGCTAAGATGCATGTTGGGAGAAATCGGGAATGGACTCGGAAGAGAGCAGTGGAAAAAGCCAAGGAAATGCAGAAAAATAAGGGGCTCCGCGATGGAGCCGTGTCACGCTGCCATCGCGGAGGCATTCTGCCCCGGATGATTAAAATTGGCCAAAGTCTAGTGGAGATCCGCGTTGCCTCCGTGGCACGTTGGACATAATTACCAGGAACAGGGAATTCCAGTGAAGGTTCGCGTTGGGGCCGTGGCACGTTGGCCAAGCCCCGCGTTACACGCCGTGGCACGTTGGGCATAATTACCTGGAGGACCGGATTCCAGTAAGGGTCCGCGTTTGCGCCGTGTCATGGAGGAAGTGCTCCGCGATGCACTCTATGACACGTTGCTTGTTATTCCAGGAAAAATTCCCACTAGTATAAATAGCACACTTAGGTTTATTTTTAATTATTTTGACATAGTTGAGCAAGAACGTAGGTTACAGGCAGTTGAGGAGACAAAAATCTTAGGGTTCTTCTCTAACTCTTTCTCCTTTATTTCAATTGTTTGTATGATTTATACTCATTTGATGATGTTTAATCCACAAATGAGTGGTTAAATTCATTTCTTGCAGAGGTTAAGAACATTTGTAGTGGAATGTAATTATTGATCATCTTTGTTTTTCATCTTTTTTTCCATGGTTGTTCTATCAATTCTTGTTCTTACTGCATTAATGTTTGGCCAATGTTAATGTACATCTAAAAAATCCGATTTTCGCTCGAAAGAGAAAGAAATTGGAAAGTTGTGAATTGGTAGGATATGATCTCTTCTTGGTTTGGGAAAATTGAGAATTGATTTACCTTCATAATAGAAATATATCTGTAAGTCTTATTAGTCAATTAAGGAATCGGTTTCATATGGCTAGGACATGAATTTCTTTTTATCACAGAAATGTAGGTGGAAGGTTCGTGATTCTTAAGTTGGGTTAAATACGAGAGTTTTAATCCATAGGCAATAATTATTGACTAGCAATCGAAGGTAGGATTAACTGACTTGTATCAATAAATTGCTTCCCTGCATGTTCCTTTTAGCCTCAGCATGCTCATTACAATAGTTCAGACTCAATTTGTACATTGTTTTTAGATTAGTATAAATTAGGAAACAAACTTCCAAAATCTTCTTGAAACTGTTGTCTGCATTGTTAGAGTTAGAGTTCATTAACGGTTGATTCGATTATTACCTTGGTTCAGTCCCTGTGGGATCGATACTTGGCTTACTTTAGCCATTTTACTACCTGTTCGACCACGTGCATTTGCGTGTACTCATTTAAAATCCCGAATAATAAGTCTCATGTTTTCCTTCAAATGAGGCAAATGAATTGAGAACTGCATGTGCTCATCGACGTGATAAGTTTGGCAATAAAATTCCAGGTATAGTTGTCGATGCATGTAAAGGAACCACCCTGTGGGCAGTATATATATGTAGTTCCCAGATGTCAAAGGGTTGTATAGAAATGGGAATCTATGTGCTTCTACTCAAGAAATACGTTAAATTGGTAAGACTATCTATAGTTCATTGCTTGTAAGTCTTCTAAAATTCATATGTTGGCTAAACCTCCTAAAGGTCCGTCGAGTCACTAAGTTGACATGTTTGTATATAATTTGATAGATTTACGTGATATATGTGCATATTTTCTAATTTTACATGGTATATGTGCTCACTTGTATTTATATGTTACGAAAGAGACCCATTATGACCACATATTAAACATTTGTCATTTCAATGCTACATGTGTTAAATTGACTCAGTATAAGCTTTATCGGCTCCATTAATGATTCTGATAGAGAATATTTTTATTTTTACCGTGGTATGGCACACCGACTGGAGATGTTTTTATTTTACCCCGGTATTGCACACCGGCTGGAGATGTTTTTATTTTACCCCGGTATTGCACACCGGTTGGAGATGTTTTTATTTTACCCCGGTATTGCACACCGACTGGAGATGTTTTTATTTTACCCTGGCATTGCATACCGGCTGGAGATATTTTTTTTTACCCCGGTATAGCACACCGGCTGGAGATAATTTTTTTACCCCGATATAGCACACCGGCTGGAGATAATTTTTTTTTACCCCGGTGTGGTACCTCGCTGGAGATATTTTTATTTTACCCCGATGTGGTACACGGCTGGAGATCTTTTATTTTACCCCGATGTGGTACATCGGCTAGAGATATTTTTATTTTACCCCAGTGTGGTACACTGGCTGGACGAATTTTATATATGGATTTACGATTGGCTGGTCGCTGACATTATAGTTATAGTTTCTTTCTTGTGCATTGCTTAATTGCATTTTCATCTTATTAAAGAGTTATTATCAGGTTTCAGTTTCCAGGATTCCAGGTTGTTACCATTCCTTATTCCCGGTTCAGTTATTTGAGTTCTGTTATGTTATAGTAAGTTGATATCAATTACAGGTTGCAAAATTCCAGGTTATATTTATCCTTTACATGTTTATGTGCTAAGTTAGTTATTACAGGATTGTTATCTCATGGTTACAGTTTCAGCCTTGCATACCAGTATATTTCATTCGTACTGACGTCCCCTTGCTTGGGGACCTGCGTTCGTGCCGCAGGTGCAGGTAGAGGTCAGGATAGCCATTTGAGTAGGAGTTCGTGAGATCAACAGATGGTTGGTATGCTCCTTTCTTCCTGGAGATAGGGCCTAGTTATTTATGCTTGAGTTTTGATATACGGTTGTGGGTAGGTCGAAGCCTTGTTCCGACCATCAGTTAGTTTAATTTTTAGAGGATTTGTGGACTTAGTGTGTACAACGGTATTCAGTTTGTGGCCTTGTCGGCTTTTTGTTGTTTAGTTTAGCATACTCATAGCCTTGTTTGCATTTCAGTTGTTTACGCTGTATTGTTGAGACATTATGGGTCAAGTTTGTGCTCCAGTTGATTGTGACAGGTGGCCTGGACGGCCTAAGTGTTGCAGTTACAGATGTCATATAGCTGACTTTCCAATCAGTCAAGTATAATGAGCTAGTCGCCCCCCCCCCCTAGTTATGGGCTATGACAGCTAACCTTCACTACAGGCCTCACACTAACAGCTATTTACATCATACATCAATAGTCTCTTCCTAATAATCACAACAATGCTTCTTTTTCAATATAGACGTTTGCAACATGCAAGGGTAACAAAAGATCCAAAACATACCTGAGGCCACTACCAGCACCTTGCACTTTTCCTGGTGTGCTTCTACAGCATAGGAGGAGTTTTGACGATGTCCGCCATCCTGGTTAAGTGATGCACCCTGCTGAAATGGGTGGGCTATCGGAACTACTGAAAAGGTGGCTGAGAATCTAGTCTCGCCTAGCTTAGCTGTTGTGCAATCTTGGTGCTTATATCCAACCTTACTGCACCAAAAAAAAACATCTGAGCCGGCCATGAACACTCCTAAATGGTGCTTTCCACAGCTGATACACAACGGATACGTAATCTCCCTTATCCTGGGCTTATATGGAAAACTGGCTATCGAAGGTGCTAGGGTTGATAATTTCTGCTGGCAGAGTGACTGATGTCTGCCACTCGACCTTTGCTGAGAGAACTCTAGATCTCCAGTCCTAGCCCTCTTGGCCTCTCTCTCTTTTTCTTTCGCCTGTTCTACTTCCATCTGTTGAGTGAATATCACCAATTGTGTTTTGCTTCCATCTGTTGTGCGAATATCACCTTGCGTGGGAAATCTATGTCCTGGTGTAACATGGAAGTCCTGCATTCCTTGACCAAGAAGTCTGACACTTCGTTCATGAACCTTCTCACTCGGGCTCGCTGGTCGGCTACCATTTCCGGTGCATACATGGATAATCCAGTAAATTCCAATGCGTATTCCTGGACAGTCATGTCATTCTTTTTCAAATTAATGAACTCTGCTGCCTTTGCCTCTCTCAACCCCCAAGGGAAAAACCTGTCTAAGAATGTTGTCACAAACTCATCCCAACATACAGGACCCATTCCAATTCCCCGACTGTCCCTCCACTGGCAAAACCAAACATAAGCGACTCCCTTAAGCTGGTAGGAGGCTAACTCTGCACACTCATTTCTCGTCACTCCCATGATATGAGTGATCTTTTGAATCTCTTCCAAGAATTCATACGGGTCCTTATCCACCTTTAACCTTAAGAATTCGGGTGGGTTCATCCGGAGAAAATCTCTTACCCTTGCTGCCGCTTCATTTCCATTATGAGGAACACGAGTTGTCGCCTGCTGGTTAATCTGAGTGGTCAATGCCTGCGACAACATGTGAAAGGCTACTCAGAACTCAGCATGAGTAACATGATCATCCATTGTGTTCGCCTGAGCTAGTGGTACCTGCTGGCGGCCTTTACCACGTCTCCTTCCATTCACTCGTCTGGGAGGCATTATCTGCGAGCGCGTAAAGCATGAGTCAGGAAGGATCTGTTTAGAGCTTCATACTCTACACACAATAAGAATCATGAAGAAAAGGGCACATTCCTAAAACTTCTCGTAGCCTCCTCGTCATAAGTGTGCCGCGCTTTACACACATGAAGAAGACTCTACGTAACGCAGCGTTCCGACACCCTAGGACACCTAAACCTTTGCTCAGATGGCAGGTTTTTCATGACCCTAGTTCATACCCTAGCCGTAACGCGAGACAAGGAATTCCAAAAGGCTCCAAGTCGACCCATGGCATAATCATAGCATAACACTTAACATAAGAAATGACCAGCAACATAAATAAGTGGAAGTTAACAACAAGAATCTAGTAGAAACCATAAGAGAAATTTAGGAACACGTAGATACAATACTGAAACTATCTAGACAAGTCAGAAAGACTTCTACTAAACTGACGAGTTACTGAGACAAGCCCCCAGCTAACTCCCAACATCTGAAAACTAAAACATAAGGAAAATGAAACATAAATCATGTTCTCAGAAGATGAGGACTCACCCCTATCAGCTGAGAGAAGATGGAGCATATCTAACCGTGAGGCTGAGTCTGGAGACCCGAATCTATATCATATTGTGCGGTCAGTATTTGGAATGCACTAAGCATGCAGGAAGCGTAATTAAACTAAACATACAAATATACAAAGAGGAAGTAATTGAAACACACAATAATAGTAATATAACTGAAAGGAGATACAACAATTTTATATGAGATTTACATATATATGTTAACATAATCACTTTATAGGGACATTCATTAACATAAGATCAACTGATGCACAGAACATAATAAATAGAAATAATACAAAGGTAAGATGCCATGATTGATGTCAAAGAGAGTCCCTGATTGTCTAAGGGATACGTTTCGGCTAGAGGAAATCCCTAACTGTCTAAGGGAGAGTATGCTCTAACATATAGAGAGCCATAGATTAACTAGTGATGTAAGTCCCGACCAACTGAGGGGAAACATGCTCATCTGGTAACTAGGGATGTGAGTCCCAACCGACTAAAGGGAAACATGCTCAACTGTTAACTAGGGATGTGAGTACAGACCGACTAGGGATGTGAGTCCCAACCAACTAGGGATGTGAGTCCCAACAGGCTATAGCTAGTGTAAATTACTACAGCTAATCAGAGATAAGAACATTCACTATTTTCCTCATACAACATTCATTTATAAAGGATTAAGGCTACTTTATAATACACACAAGCTCAACCGTGTGACATATCATTCTCATGCTTTATCATTATCATTCATATCATCATGGAGTCAAATAAATATTTGTTTGAAAACCTTACACTAACAAGAATGATATAGTTTCACATTATGCATTATACTAGAACAACATTTTCATTCCGAATTCATCTCATTCAACGTGTAGCATAGGGTCATGCACAATTTATAGGTTCAATTCAGACTTTATCAAAGACATGAGACTTCATTTATTTAAATTTATGGATAACCCATACATTTAACTCATACCTCGTCATTTAAAACAAATACTTGGGAGGAACATTCATTTTTATTTCATAAAACCCATTTCCTAGTTTATTCCAATTCATGAGGAAGATAAAATAATTAGGCTATTATCATAGATTCATCTCATACCCATTCAATTTAACCGGAAACATGATGATAATACAAAATTTACTAACATTTGTTCAAGCTCACAACCTACAACTCATCTCAACACAATCAACAATGGCATAATCGGATTATTAGTAATAACCATATGATAATCACATAATTTAAGCATGGATATAAATTACTACGGTAAATAAGTGAACAATAACTAAGTCCCATCTGATACACAAGTCAATTTATGAAGAACATTCCACACCCATGCATTTCCATCATCTAATCCACAATTCAAGACAACCCATTAATTATATTCCAATTAATTTCATAATGGCAGTAGATTTTGACAACTAAAAAGATGTAGAAGAAATTACCCATCACACAAACCCTAAATCATACTTTTTTAGATTAACTAAAATGGGTTTTTAATAAAACATTTTGGGGCAAAAGGAGGAAGAATATCCTTGTTGAAAAACCCGCTTACCTGGTAGACGAAATCCCACACAAGATTGCACCTTGAAGCTTTGACGAAAACCTTAGGGAAAACTTTGATATTGAGAGGAGAGGAAGGAGAGTTGAGAAAATGAGGGTTTAGGCACGGAAAACCCTTAAAAACGTGCAAGGTAGTATCCAAAACGACGTAGTTTAGAATTTAAAAGAGTAGGAGTTTATGAAAATTACCCTGGAGAAAATTGGAAAAACTACCCGAACTGGAGCCACGACACACGTGACGATTCGTTGTCACCTCAAACGACTCGTCATCACGCCCGTAAGGTACACTCGAAAATAACTTCAGAACTTCAGCTTCCTCAACTCACGATTAACATGATGAGTCGTTGCTGCTTCTAACGACTCGTGAAGTCCACCCGTCAAGTACACTTGAATTTCCTTCATGGTCTAAGTTTCTCCCATCTAGCGACTGACACGACGAGTCATTGCTACGCTTAACAACTCGTCACCTTATTCCACTAACCACACTTTTAAGACTTAACCTAGGGATCCTATCCTCCACCCAGCGACCCACCTAACAAGTCGTTGCAAGGCAAGATGACTCGTCAAGTCGTCCATGGCCACTGGGGTTGCCATCCCTTCCTTACAGTTCCTCACGGGTCAGACGATGATCCGTTAGGTATCCTAACAAGTCGGTCTCTAACTCGTTCTGAGTCAAATTCCGCTGGTTTTTCTGCTAAGCTTCATCTAAATCCGCGGTCTTATCTCAAGGACTTTCTGGATATTACTCTACCACTTGACCCTCATTGGGAAAACTCAAAGTTGCCAATTCAGGATCTCTTGTTCTAATTTGCTCTTTTCTTAAACCTCCCGACCACTTTAAAACTCTGAATCTTAGATGGACTCTTTTTGGTGAATTCTCAAACCCTAGTGGCTATTGTCTATCTGGTAGTGCTTGAAGGTGTGATTGCCTGCTAATTAAGCCTAGTGGTCATGGCCTTTACCAGCACTCTAAATGTAGCCCCTAGCTCAGCATCTATAACTTGCCCGCTCAGGGGGTCCACCAGAGTTAATAGGGTTAGCTGTTGTCCGTTGTAGATTCCACTTCTGTTGGCCCTTCTATGGAGCATTTTCTGCGAGCACGTATTTTACAAGTTAGAGTAATAGAGAGAGTTGAACTTCATTGGATGACATAGATAATGAAAGAAGGGAACTTACCTAAAACATCTAGTAGCCTCTTCCTCATAAGTGTAGTGGACTTCACACCCACAAAAAAGACGCTACTTAACGTGACTTTTAAACTCCCTAGGACGCACCTAAACCTGTTACTCCAATACTAAGTTTGTTACGACCCGAGAATGGACACCAAACTGAGACATGAGACCTAGAACCACTAATTATTCCAAGCTAATCCATGACACATTCAAAACATCATTAAGAGCATATAGCTATGCGAAAATAAATTAGGAAGTAAACACAAGCTGATTTCTATGATATCATAACGTAAATGTAATAAATTGAGTCAACAAGGCATAAAGCTGAAGTGCAACATCTAGTCTTAAAAGCCTTTGAAAATTCGATGAGCTAAAGGGAGAACAACACTATCAAGCTCTACTAAAGTTTTAAACATGTAAGACATAAAGAAAAGGGCATATATCAAGCTTACATCCTCAGATGATAAGGACGTATCCAATAGCTGGGACTGGACTAGGCTGATGCAGGAGTAAAGCTAACATCGATGTTGAGAGGGATCACCAGAACCAATATCATGAGTCGATATAGCATAAAAGTATATGATTAGTACTTTGAATATACTGAATATGTAGGATAAGTAAAAACATGATAGTAAATGAGATCATCTAAAACATGAGATCCTAATCATAAACTGATTATAATGGTTCAAGGTTTTGAAAACTATATCATAAAGTTGGAGATGACTAAATTTGTAAGTAAAACCTCATAAGCATATACTGAGTCAGAATATCATATGCCAAAAAATCACGGGTGATGAACATGAACTTGAATAAGGAATCATTGGATATTGGGAAATTCTCATAACAGGCACCATCACGATTGAGCACATGATGCTCAACTATCTTTCTCTAGTTGGCAGAGACGTTCTAAGCCTTGCGGGGCAAAGAACGATGATGACATGATATCACTCGTGAGATCATGTGGGCAAGGAAAACCATTCTCAAGTGAGGCTCCTAGAATGATCATACCTATAGTGGCACTTAGTTCGAAGGCATAGGTTCGCTGGAACCACGACCAACTCGGTGCTAGATGTTCCTCTCAAAATACACACATTGTATATAGTCATGATCATGAAACATAGGTTTTCATGGACTAGTTTAAATCATGGAATTCATAATATCTTAACGTACGTGAATAGCCACGAAAACAATGCCAATGAACGGACATGATGTATAAGCTTGAAATTCGTGAAAACCATGCATAATTGAGCAAATTTATCATAACTTGAATTCATAAATTCATGAGAGATTCATGTAGATATTGAATTCCAAGAAGATCATGAGAGTTTTCATCAAAATTAGGTCTAAACCAAGAAATTCTTAAAGTCATGATTGGAGACTTGAATTCGTGAAGTTAAGAAGGGTTTGGGAATAAGGGTGGAAGAAATCCCCCATTCATGACCGTACGCGCCTAGGCTTGAAGAAACCTTGCTAGGGTTGGAAACCCAAGAAAATTAGAGAAAAAGATGATGAACAACCCTGTCCTTTCCTTGAGAGAGAATTCCAACTTATGGTGTTTGAAGAGAATGATGGTTCAGGAAAAGTATCCCGCTTAATCAGCCCTTTAGGAAGCTTAAAACAACTTCACTTAGGTGTTAAAAGTATAGGGTTTTACTAAAATATCCCTAGATTGCCGAAATGAAATTTTAACTGGAAGAACCAATAATGCATACCACGGGTAGTTGAATAAAAAAAATGGACCGTTAGTCCTCTCATTGGTTCCCAATTTTTCTCTATATCATTCTCTGAACCTGCTTTAATGACTAAAACAAACGATGGGTACAATCTAATAATAGGTCAAATAATTCACTCGTCGGTTCTGGGAGTATTTTGGAAATGAAGTCCCTTACCAAGTAACAAATAACAAGCCATTGGTTAATAGGATGACTCGTTCTGCTGGTTGTCCAATGGCCTGGTGCCATTTTCCTGATGGTTTCTGCTGCAGGTCTCGGATGTGATCTTAGGGACTTTCAGCTGTGTTACACTATCTCCTCCTTGGGAGCATTTTCCCTCGAATGAAGGGCTAACTTAGCTGAATGGATTGGGAATGAACTACCGTCCCAAAACTGAAAGGATATAAACTGATAACTGACGAAATGACGTACTCTGGACTGACATACATGACTGAGCTGAATTCACTAAACATAAATGGATAATAGAACATGAAAGGAACTGAGAGACATGAACTTGACATGAAACTGAAAAGAGTACTGAGGAGGAAACTAACAACTCATGCTGGATTTGAGATGGAAGAATAAGATGTGGGTATTTAGCCATCATATCTGCTTCGGCTTCCTACATAGCTCCCTAAACTTGCTGATTACTCTACAAAACCTTCACTGAAGCTACCTATTTTTTCCTCAACTTGCGAACCTGAAGATCAAGTATCTCAACTGAAACCTCTTCATAGGTAATGTTGTTCTTCACACTAGTGATCTCAACTAGAACGACTAGAACTGGATCATTAATGCACTTTTTCAGCAAGGACACATGGAAAACATGATGCACCAAAGTAAGCTCCACTAGCAACTCCAACTCATAAGCTATTATACCAACACGTCTTAAAATCCTATAACAACCGACATATTAGGGACTAAGCTATCCTTTCTTGCCAAACCTCATGACTCCCTTCAGGGTGAAACCTTCATAAACACCCAATTGTCGACCTCAAACTCATGCTCTCTCTTCCTAACATTTACATAAGATTTCTAATAGCTCAGAGTTATTTTCATCCTTTTCCTAATAAGCTAAACTTTCTTTGTAGTCTAATGAATAGAATATAGCCCTATAAATGGAGCCTCACCTTCCTTGAACCATCCCATAGGTGATCTACATCTTTGCACATAAAGAATCTCAAAGAGAGTTATCTGAATGCTGGAGTGGTAACTGTTATTGTAGGAAAACTCAATGAGAGGCAAGTGACCATCCCATCAACCTTTGAAATCGATTAGACAAGCTCCCTACATTTCCTCTAGAGTCTTAATAGTCTGCTCGGCCAAACCATCTTTCTTTATGTGAAAAGTTGTACAATGCTTCATCTTAGTACCAAGGCCCTTCTGAGACAATCTTCAAAACTAAGATGTGAGTTGAGTACCCCTATTTGAGATGATAGACAATGGAACTCCATGCAACCAAACTATCTCCCAAATGTTATATCTAGCATAATCCTCAGCTAGATCTTTAGTTTTAATTGGTAAGAAATATGCCGACTTAGTCACCCAATCCACAATTACTCATATAGAATTATGTTGTCGGTGTGTATAAGGCAACAATGTAATGTAGTCCATTTGACCTCTTTGCACGTCCATGTAAGAATACAGATACTCTGAAACATACATCTTGATCTCTGATTCTCAACCTCCTCATCATATACTCCTACTTGAGATCGCATAAATGATAAGTCTAAGTCCAATAGCATACTTCCTCATCTCCCATGTTCAAGCCTAACTCAACTAGACCTCTTGCAATATAAATTTATTCCCCTAGAGTACTATTTATCTTAATCATGACAATAGCTTGACCTCAATTTCTAATCCAGGAGTCCCTGGTCATATAGCACAATGGTTCACTGATACATCATCACATCATCCAAGCCTATCGCTATAATTATCTTGAGGCTCCTCTAAATCTTATACTACCCAAGAACCTTCTTGTCTCTTTGGCTTGGCTACTAACCTTTACTCCACGATATTCCACCTACAGGGCATCTAAGGAATGAATAGGATGTCATCTCAAATGTGCACGATGTAACCATCATCTCTATCATGGGTGAGCGTTCATAGGATTTAGAGTAAGGAAATCATAAGCACGAACAATTCAAGACATCTAAACTAAGCATATACATGATGTAACATGATCTTTTGAGCCGCTAAAGCGAATCCTAAGGACTAAGTTCATAGAGATGAGTATACTGTGAGACATGAGTTTTCATACATAATGAGTTTAATTATGTGAAGCGGGGATTTATGGAATCATAGAGTAAGACTAGGATCATTGTAAGAAGCGGCTAGTTCTCATTCTAGGAATCTAAATAGGCATGAATAGGGAGTCATATTGACTGAAGCACAAGGTAAACATATGAAATAAAATGGATCAACATCCCATAGTTACTATTCCTGGAACCTCCAGACGTTGAAACTAAATACTTGACTTGGTCCTTCACCTTATCATCTCTCCCTTAGCTTAAAAGTCATAACACTAAGGATCTGGACCTCTTCTTAAGGCTAGATCAAAAATCACAAACTCTTGACTACTCATTTGACTCTAAGGTTATCTCTGAAGGCTTCATACATTTTCTATCGAATCCCTTCATTCATCTAATCCTATATCTATTCAATATAATACACTGAATAAAACTCATACTAAGACACTTAAAGGAATCACATGGCTTATAGTGTAGTTCCTGGGCCTAGCAACATCCAAGGATCAATATGAAAAGCTCATAACATATGTGTAACTACCTCTGGCGAGCTCCCACGATTTTGGCATTATGACAGGGCTTAGAAGTAGACCTAGAGCTTTCCACTACCTAGATCAACTGATGCTCCCTACTACGGTGGGTGGGCTATAGGAGCTACTAAAGAGGTGGTTGGGCTCTACCATTTCACTATTTCGCTGCTGGCTAGTCTCTGAGCTTATGGCCCAAGAAACAAGCATCTGAACCAACCACGCACTCTCTTAGGTGGTTCTTCCCATAGATCTTGCATGTTGGATAAGTTATCTCCTTTACCCTAGATATGCTCCCCTGTATCTTGAGCTAGAGACTCTGCCCCTTTGCTCACCTTTGGATCGGGGTAGTGGAACACTAACTGACGGAGGTGTTGGAGCCAGTGATCTCTGTATGAGATGTGAGTGATTTCCACCACTTGACCCTCAGTGGTAAAACTCAAAGCTGTCAGTTCTATCTCTCTTGTTCTCACTTGCTCCTTTTTAAAACCTCTTGCTGGCCTTTAAATTGTGAATCTTAGAAGGATTCTTTTTGGTGGATTCTCCAACCCTAGTACTTGCAGTCTCTCTGGTAGTGTTCGTAGGTGCGATTGCTTGCTGTTAGGCTGAGTTTTCATGTCTATATCAACACTATAAAGGAAGCCCCACGTTCTACATCTGTAACTTTCCTACTTAGAGGGACCATTGTTGTTGATGGGGCTGGCTGTAGTCCGTTATAGATTCTTCTTTCGCTTGCCCTTCTAGGGGCATTTTCTATGTGTGCGTATAACATGAGTTAGAGGAATAGAGAGATTTGAACTTCATCGGATGACGTAGATAATGAAAGAAGTAAGTTTCCTAAAATGTCTAGTAGCCTCTTCCTCATAAGTTTGGGGCGCTTCAAACCCAGGAAAATGCTCTACCTAATGCAACTTTTGGACAGCCTAGGACACACCTAAACCTATTGCTCTAATATCAAATTTGTCACGAACTGCGCTTGAACTCCAAACCGTGACATGGGACCTAAAACCACTAATGGCTCCAAGTTAACCCATGGCACATTCATTACTTGATTAAGCGCATATAGCTAAGTGGAAATAAATCATGAAGTAAACACAAATGGATGTCTACCATATTATAATGTGAAAGAAAAAAATTGAGTCAACAAGTCGCATAGCAGGAGTCTAAACATCCAGTCTTAAAAGCCCCTAAACATTCGATGAGCTAAAGGGACCATACCCCTATCAAGCTCTACTAATGTCTGAAACATGAAAGACGTAAACAAAAGGGAATATATCAAGATGACATCCTTAGATGATGAGGAAACACCTAATAGATTGTCACAACCTGAACAAAGGCTCGGATTGAAACATAGGAGAAAGAACCCCGAGGGAGTCCAAATCGATCCATGACATGAACATATATCTAAATCAATCAATTAAGAGCGGAAGAATTAACATGATAAGTTTAGCAGAAATCTGAAATAAACATAACATCAAATGTACACACGAATCTGAAGCTAATTACGTTCAATTGTCTAAAAAGCCTCTAATACTGATGAGTAGATAGGAAAAGACTCCAAACTAACTCTCTACGTCTGATACTGAATATATAAAGAAAACTAATAAAGAATGGTCCTCGGAAGATGAGGACTCACAACCAGATGTGGGATGCTTACTCTGAAAAGCCAGCTACAGACGAGGCTAAGTCTTAATACCGAGGCTTGTATCATGAAACGATACACCATAGAGTATGTGGTCAGTACGTGGAATGTACCGAGTATGCAAGGTAAGTTAAACCGCATAAATAAGTAAAATCATTTAAAACATGCATAAAATAAAACAAGAACAAAATAAGAATCTGAGAGTAGGGCTTGCATGCTTTTTTTCTGAAATCATGATCTCAACATAACATAACATCATCACTGAATCGATTGACCCAAAACTAAAATCTGATAGTCATAAGTAAAACTGAACATTGGGTAAAACCTTCTTTAGAACGTATATGTATATATCTCATGAGTGATAAACATGCATAACTGAAATCATGAGGAACAATGGGAGACTCGTCACATAACTGACATACCAAGATAGAGCTTACATAGTCCCAACTATCATACTCAAATGTTAAACAAAGCTATGGAAACAAAAAATAAAAACAATCTATCTTAAAGAGTAAATAACAAAATAAGAAAAAACACGCCATGGATTAAAGGAAGTGAAAATATTACTCAAAAATTAGAAAATATAACAACTAACGATCAAAAAATCGAAATGATAATATTTACAATTGACAAAGAACAAATATTACAAGATAAATTGAAATCATTATATAATGAAAATCCATTACAAGGATGGGAAAAACATAAAACAAAAGTAAAAATTGAATTAATAGATGAAAATAGTATAATAACGCAGAAACCCCTAAGATATAATTTCGAAGATCAAAAAGAATTCCAAATGCATATAAAAGAATTACTAGAAAATAATTATATACGAGAAAGTAACAGTAAACATAACAGCCCGGCATTTATAGTAAACAAACATAATGAACAAAAAAGAAAGAAAAGCAGAATGGTAATAGATTATAGAAATCTAAATGCAAAAACTAAAATGGTAATAGATTATAGAAATCTAAATGCAAAAACTAAAACATATAATTACCCAATACCAAACAAAATATTAAAAATAAGACAAATACAAGGATATAACTATTTTAGTAAATTTGACTGTAAATCAGGATTTTACCATTTAAAACTAGAAGAAGAATCAAAACAACTAACATCATTTACTACACCCCAAGGATTTTATGAATGGAATGTATTACCCTTTGGATATAAAAATGCACCAGGTAGATATCAACACTTCATGGATAATTATTTTAACCAACTAGAAAACTGTATAGTAAACATAGATGACATATTACTTTATTAAAGAACAAAAGAAGAACATATAAGATTACTAGAGAAATTCATACATATAGTAGAAATATCAGGAATAAGTTTAAGCAAAGAAAAAGCCGAAATACTAAAAAACCAAATAGAATTTTTAGGTATACAAATAGACAAAAATGGAGTAAAAATGCAAACGCACATAGTACAGAAGATAATAAATTCTGAAGAATTATTAGATACTAAGAAAAAATTACAATCCTTTTTAGGACTAGTTAACCAAGTAAGGGAATATGTACCAAAATTAGCAGAAAATCTAAAACCATTACAAAGGAAACTAAAAAAGGATATAGAATATTACTTTGATGAAAAAGACAAAAAATATATAAAAAAGATAAAAGAAATGTGTAAAGAACTACCAAAATTATATTTTCCAGATGAAAACAAAAAATTCACTTACATAGTAGAATCAGATTCTAGCAATCATAGCTATGGAGGAGTATTAAAATATAAATATGGAAACGAAAAAATAGAGCACCATTGCAGATACTACTCAGGTTCATATACAGAATCACAGATAAAATGGGAAATAAACAGAAAAGAATTATTTGCTTTGTATAAATGTTTATTGGCATTCGAACCATATATTGTTTATAACAAATTTATTGTCAAAACAGATAACACACAAGTAAAATGGTGGATAACTAGAAAAGTACAAGATTCGGTAACAACGAAAGAAATAAGGAGATTGGTTTTAAATATATTAAACTTTTCATTTACAATTGAGATCATCAAAACTGAGAAAAATACAATTGCAGACTACATCTCAAGATACAAAGACTGAAGAAGGTAAAATGGAGCAAATACTCGGACTCCTAACTACACTTTGCAAAAAAGTGGAAAGTATGGAGGAAGAGATACAAAAGCTAAAAAGCAAAGCTATTAGTCAGCAGCATGACTTAAAAAATGCGGAGCTACGTCGATCGGAAGACGGAAAACTTCCAGAGCTAAAAGGAGATGTTGGGAAACTCCATAAAACCCAAGCTAACATTTCACCTAGTGCAATTGCAGGTACTTCAGGACCTAAGGAAAGAAGAGATATTATAAGGAAACAGCTATTCGATAAACAATTCACAATGAAAAATATACCACCTATTCCACAAACCAGCACATACAAGGAAAGTCTGAACCAAACTAAACAAACCTATAACCATATAGCCAATACCTACATATAAAACATCCACAAAATACAAACCTTCCTAATCAGAAACCCACGATTTATAAATACCCAGAATCCAGAAGAAGATTATGTCACCCAATATCTACAAGGGTACAACAAGCTAATAGCACAACCAAATACCAACGCCAACCTAGTAAAAACATGTTACAACTATGGACTACTCGGAACAGTATATACCAAAACAGGAGACGAGATAACAACCATACCAGAGCTACACAAGGCATTTATGACATATAAAAGAATAACGAAAGGAACATTTTTCTACATTAAAATATATGCAGCACCTGCTGAGATATTATTTGACGAAATAAAACCAATTATCCAAGTGGTGAAAATAGGACTAACGAGAGAAATGATTATACCGGAAAAAATAGACCAACAGGAAGAGATAAAAAGTACAGATATACCGGAATTCTACGCCAACAAAAGAATTAATGGTCTAGCTACGATACTAAGCGAACTAGCCAATAATTTCTTAAACGGAAATTCTATCTGGAGCTACTATTCAAGAGATCTAACAATGATATATGCAAACTCCAGAGAACATAAAGAAGCAGATATGGAGGAATTACGCCAGTGGATACTCAGTCTGCTTAAACCAGAAGAAATACCTACAACAAGAGCTATACGAAGAAACTATATTTCTCCAGCTCTACTAACAAGATACTGCAAAACGATAGGACAAAAATCAATTTGGGGTTGGGGTTGCGGAATTGAGAGAGAATAGAGAGAATTGAGCAATGTGGATCGGCTTTATGTACTTCGGGTATCGTTGCTATCTCGTCTCCTGTTGCTGTGTATACGGTGTTGAGTAACCTGTAATCATAGCAAGTTCTAAATAGATTGGCATTTGTTTTAGGTTGTGCTATTAGCTTATTATATCTTTGGAGGTGCTGGGTTATATAGTCTTCGGCGGGATTGTTTGTATTTGTAGATCTTGGATTTTTGTTTAGGTAGGTTTGGATTCTGTGGATGTTTTGTATATATCTGTTGGCTATGTGGTTATATGTCTGTTTGGTTTGGTTCAAGCTTTCTTTGTAGGTGGTTGTTTGTGGTGGTGGAATGGATGGTATATTTTTCTTTGGTGTAAATGGTTTATCAAATAGCGGTTTTCTGATTATGTCCCTTCTTTCTTTAGGTCCTGATGTACCTGCAATTGAAGTAGATGGATTGTTAGTTTGGGTTTTAAGGAGTTTCCCAACGTCTCCTTTTAGCTCTGGAAGTTTTTCGTCTTCCGATCGACGTAGCTCCGCATTTTTTAAGTCATGCTGCAGACTAATAGCTTTGCTTTTTAGCTTTTGTATCTCTTCCTCCATACTTTCCACTTTTTTGCAAAGTGTAGTTAGGAGTCCGAGTATTTGCTCCATTTTACCTTCGTCAGGTTTTGTATCTTGAGATGTAATCTGCAATTGTATTCTTTTCAGTTTTGATAACTTCAATTGTAAATGAGAAGTTTAATATATTTAATACCAATCTCCTTATTTCCTTTGTTGTTACAGAATCTTGTACTTTCTTAGTTATCCACCATTTTACTTGTGTATTATCTGTTCTAACAATAAATTTGTTATAAACAATATATGGTTCGAATGCAAGCAAACATTTATATAATGCAAATAATTCATTTCTGTTTATCTCCCATTTAATTTGTGGTTCTCTATATGATCCTGAATGATATCTACAATGGTGTTTTATTTTTTCATTTTCATATTTATATTTTAATACTCCTCCATAGCTATGATTGCTAGAATCTGATTCTACTATGTAAGTGAATTTTTTGTTTTCATCTGGAAAATATAATTTTGGTAGTTCTTTACACATTTCTTTTATCTTTTTTATATATTTTTTGTCTTTTTCATCAAAGTAATATTCTATATCCTTTTTTAGTTTCCTTTGTAATGGTTTTAGATTTTCTGCTAATTTTGGTACATATTCCCTTACTTGGTTAACTAGTCCTAAAAAGGATTGTAATTTTTTCTTAGTATCTAATAATTCTTCAGAATTTATTATCTTCTGTACTATGTGCGTTTGCATTTTTACTTCATTTTTGTCTATTTGTATACCTAAAAATTCTATTTGGTTTTTTAGTATTTCGGCTTTTTCTTTGCTTAAACTTATTCCTGATATTTCTACTATATGTATGAATTTCTCTAGTAATCTTATATGTTCTTCTTTTGTTCTTGAATAAAGTAATATGTCATCTATGTATACTATACAGTTTTCTAGTTGGTTAAAATAATTATCCATGAAGTGTTGATATCTACCTGGTGCATTTTTATGTCCAAAGGGTAATACATTCCATTCATAAAATCCTTGGGGTACAATAAATGTTGTTAGTTGTTTTGATTCTTCTTCTAGTTTTAAATGGTAAAATCCTGATTTACAGTCAAATTTACTAAAATAGTTATATCCTTGTATTTGTCTTATTTTTAAAATTTTGTTTGGTATTGGGTAATTATATGTTTTAGTTTTTGCATTTAGATTTCTATAATCTATTACCATTCTGCTTTTCTTTCTTTTTTGTTCATTATGTTTGTTTACTATAAATGCCGGGCTGTTTTGTTTACTGTTACTTTCTCGTATATAATTATTTTCTAGTAATTCTTTTATATGCATTTGGAATTCTTTTTGATCTTCGAAATTATATCTTAGGGGTTTCTGCGTTATTATACTATTTTCATCTATTAATTCGATTTTTACTTTTGTTTTATGTTTTTCCCATCCTTGTAATGGATTTTCATTATATAATGATTTCAATTTATCTTGTAATATTTGTTCTTTGTCAATTGTAAATATTATCATTTCGATTTTTTGATCGTTAGTTGTTATATTTTCTAATTTTTGAGTAATTTTTTCACTTCCTTTAATCCATGGCGTGTTTTTTCTTATTTTGTTATTTACTCTTTTTGCGCCTATTTTCTTATTACACGGGGTAGTGAACCACCAATTTGTTTTTGTTATCGTGTGTGGGTATAGCTTTTCTAAAAATGGCATTCCTAATAGTATATCTCTATTAGTGAATTCATAACTATACATTTCTTCTATTATTAGTATTTTATCCCATATCTGTGCTTTTATATTTTTAGCTTTGTGTGTTATCATACTTCCTTCATTGTTAAATCCAGTAACTATAAGTGGTGATTTTAATTTTTCCCATTTATCTTCTGGTAAGCAGTTGTGTTTACACATATTTGCTCCTGCTCCTGTATCTACCATAGGTGTATAATATTTGTTGTAATATCCTTCCACTATTATTTTCATTAGTATATAGATTTTTGTCATTCTTTCATATTAAAGTCCTTTTAATGATTATCTTTTTATTTTCGTAATGTATTATTAGTTGTTTTTCATCTATATTATAAGGTTTTACTGTTTCTAGCCATTTTATTCCTAGAGTAATTTTATCTTTTCCTTGATATATTTTGAATTTTATTTTTATTGGTATTCCACCAATAATTAATTCTTGTTCTGTACTTTGTTCCATATTTGTTAATATTCCAGGTAATTCTGTATTTATATTTTCGTTTTTTGTAATTTCTTCTTCTTTTATTAGTTCTCTTGTGACATAGCTTTCGTTTTGTCCTGTATCTATTTTTATTAAATATTTTCGTTGATTTAATATTCCTGTTATATAGTATTGGTAAGGTTGTATTTCATCCATTCTTTGTTCTAGTAATTTAGGTTGTATTTCGTATTCTATTCTTCTTGAGGTACTATTTTTAGATGATGATGGTGTATCATAATTTATTCTTTTTGATGTGCTTAGTCTTTCTTTTACTATTTCTAGATCCTCCTCAATATCCATATCTTTGTAGCTATAATCATTATTATCGATAACATTAATTATTTTATCAAAAGGGTTTTCTATTTTAATTCTTTGAAATTTATTTTTAGCTGTTATCTTATGCTTTGTAGTTAATACATATAAGTTTTTACATCTTGCTGTAAATATTTTACTACCTGGAGCCAGTTTTATTCCTGACATTTTCCAGTATAGTACTAGAGATTTATCTATATTTCTGTCATCTAATGCTACTGAGTAGTTGGCACTTATAATAAATTTAAATTTTTGGTATATTAAGTTTCCTCTAACTGCGCTTATTATACTTTTTTCTATTGGGTGGATTATCCTATCATCTGCTAAATATAGCTCAATTGGTGTATCTATTCCTTCTCTAAAACATGCTTTTATAAGTATTTCTGTTGCTCCTAGGTGTACATATTTTATTGGATTTTTAGCTTTTATTTCTTGGATTTCCTTGTTTATTATCTTCTTATTTATAATAGGTATTTTAGCTTTTCCTTGGGTGTATTTGCAGTCTATTATATGTTCTTTTTGGCTTACCACGTAGTATTCTTCCTGTCTTATTTTAAAGAAATTTCTTAGTTTAGGTATTTCCAAAATTTTGTCTACACTTAAATCTAATTCTTTTCCTTTTATTTGTTCGAACATGTTGTTATCAAATATTATTTTTTGTTCTGAGCTTTCTCTATCTTGATATTCTTCTTTACTTATAATCCTTACATCTGTTTCAGTCATTATCTGTTTCGTATTCATTTATCTCACTTTCATTATATGTTTTTTCGTATTCTGTTAATTCGTATATACTATCTTCATTATTTAGATTATAGTCTATATAATCTATTTGTTTATATTTTTCATCTTCGATTATTATTTCTACTTCTGAAATTTGTTTTTTATTTACGTTTTTAGGTACTCTACAGTCTCTAGCTAAATGTCCTAATTTTCCACAGTTGTAGCATTTGCATTCTGATATATTTTTCTTAACTCTGTGAGGTCTCTTTTGTTTGTAATTTTTTATATAGTATCTTTTTCTTGGTTTTTTATACTTGTGTTTGGTTCTAAATGGTCTGTATTTTTTAACTCTTTTCTTGTATTTGTATTTATTTGTGCAACCAAACTGCGGTGCTGTTCTAGTTGTGCAACATGCTAGATTTTTTACTAATATTTTTTCCATTTTCATGTCTTCCTTATGTTTTTCGCATAATTCTGTAAACCATTTTTGTAGAAATTTTATTCTAGATCCTAGTGTATCTATTAGTCCTGATTCTTGCCAGTCTTTAGTCACTTTTGAACTAAACGGTTCTGGTAATTTTGTATAGTATAACTTTCTTATTTCCCTACTTTCTTCATTCGTATATAATCCTTTATAATAATATTTCTTAAATGCACATGTATATCCATCCATATAACTCATTTTACATATGCTTAATTTATTTATTAGATTTCTGTTTAGTTCTTTATCTTTTTGCCGTTCTTCTATTTCGGTAGTCATACTACTAAATTCATTTCTTATTGCCATTTCGTACTTGGTTAATATATCTATAGATGTTGTTGCTGGTTCATTATTAATTTTCTTATTATTTCTTAATGTTTCTAAACTTTCTGATGATAAATTCTGTAACCATATTTTAGTTGTTCCTATTAGTGTTCTTTCTATATATCCAGGGGCATATGTTATTAATATTTTATTGTCTATTAATTGTTTTGAAATATATCCTATCCATAATTGGATTGCTTTATTTGTGTCTGCTATACAATCTAAGTCTAAGAAATTATATTGTTCTATATTTTGTCTAAGTGTCCAATTTTTATTTAATCTTTTATTCCATAATGTTTTGTTTCTATTTTCTCTTTCATAAGTATAATAAGTTGGACTAGTATTTAGTCTTCTTGGACTTCTAGTTCCTGATGTACTAGGTTTTTCATCTATGTCTTCTACATTTATTTCTATGTTATTTTCTTTTTCTATTAGATTAGTATAAGTTTCTGATGTTTCTGAATATTGATCTAAGTTTTCTTCATCATTTTGCTTACTTATGTCGTCTATTCCTATTTTAGGCTGATTTTCTACTGTACCTGATTCTTCTAATAATATCTTAAATTTTTCTATTTCTTCTGTAAGTTTTAACTCTTCTTTTTATTTTTCTTTAGCTTTTAATTTTTCTTCATATAATTGTTTAAGTTTTTGTAATTCTTTTTCTAGTTCTTGGATTTTTGTGTCTTTTTCTTCTTTAATTTGCTGAACTTCTGTTTGTGTTTGTTTTTTAATTTTTTCTATTTCCTTTTTTCTGTCTATTTCTTCATTTTCTCTGTTTATTCTTACCATTGCTGTTAGACTATCTTCTAGTTTTGCTGATTCTTTTTCTAACATTAAATATAATTGATTTCCTATTACTTTAAATCTTCTTCCTAAATTTGAGTGTATAATTTTTATTTCTAATCCTTTTTGACTCATATATTTTTCTTCTTCTACTGCATATTCTTCTTTATTCATGGTAGTCCGTGCTGTAATTTATATTCTAGGTGTTGTAGTTTTATTTCTAGATAGAATATTTCTTTTCTTTGTGTTTTTATTGATGTGCTACATACTCTTGCAAATATATTGTATCTTAATCTTTCCTTCCTAAATTCTATTTCATCTGTCAGTTCATTTATTTTGTTGATTAATTTGCGTCTGTATTTTTCGTCGTTATCTATATTATTTTTAATGTTTTCTTTTTCAGATATTTTATATATTTATATTCTGTTTCTGAGATTAGATCTATTAGGTGTTCGAGTCTATTTTTATTTGTTTCATTTAAGCTTAGCTGTTTATATTCGGGATACAGTGCTTTTAACTGATTTTTTAATTTTTTAACCTTTTTCTGAATATGTCCTTTTCTTGGCTTTTGTAGTTCTTTATTGATTAATCTTGTGTGAACATCTTATTATAGTATTCGATTTTTAATGGTTCTAATCGCTGTAATTCCTTTATACATTCGAATGTATATTCTAAGTATTCCAGGTTACTATTTTTCATATATTCTCTTATATTATCTTCCAATAGGAGCTTTGTTAATCTTATACTTTCCATAGTAGATAACCAATATTCCATATATTCATAGTTTATCATTTTTAATCTAAATTTTTATCTAATTTTCTAATTTCTTCTATAGTCATCTCCGTCCAATCCTGGTTAATTAACTTCATAGTTTCTTCTAATTCTATTATCTCTTCTAATATCTGAAACAATAATTTCATTATACATAAGACAAGTAACTCATATCTATGATTTCTATGTGATAGGTTTGAACTCATTTTATGAATTTTTTCTAAACATAATATTCCTTTTAATCTCCTTAGGCATTATTTGAAATTATCTAATTCTTACATCGTTATTTTGAATTATCCTTTTGGGTCATTACTATGCGTTTTCAGTTATGATTAGTTACCCTAACAATGACTTCAACTCTGTGTACTCCCTTAAAACGGCTCTCCTGGCCTAACCGGTTTCCACGTTAGGATGTCTTAGTCTGGGCATACTTATTCATAACTTACTAAACACGTACATAGAAAACTTAATCAGGTATTCATAAAAAGGATATAACAAGAAGATATTAACAAATAATACTTAGCAGATTATCAGGAATATAACAGTTTAGTTATTCATAATTATGAATAAACATACCTCAGTTTGTAGTTTTGCATCACTGCTAGATTTTTCCATAGATGGATATTTTTAAAGTAGATTGTTTTTGTTTTTGATCTTTTAGCTCTGATACCAATTTGGGGTTGGGGTTGCGGAATTGAGAGAGAATAGAGAGAATTGAGGAATGTGGATCGGCTTTATGAACTTCGGGTATCGTTGCTATCTCGTCTCCTATTTTGGTATATACTGTTCCGAGTAGTCCATAGTTCCAGGGCAAAGAATGATACCATTATATCGATATCATGTTTGGGGCCCGATCGGGACAGGGGATAGCTCATAAGGGAGGTCCCAAAGAATATATAAGATACGTATAAACCTACATTGGCACGTAGTTCTAAGGCATAGGGTAATCGATCCTTAGCCTACTTGGTGCTAGACACTACTCCAAAAAACATGCATATGCTCTCCATTGTAATTCAACGAAGCATACCTTCGTCTATTGACATAGCTCAATAATCAAATACATATCAAATCTTAAATCATATATGAGGAGCTCTTGCTAAACCATACCACAAGCTGAATATAAATGGGAGTCTTCGCTCCAAAACCATGTGTTAAGCTTAATTCATAAATTCTTACATCATACTTGAACATATGTGCATTGTCTGATACTTTAACATGCTTGAAAATACATAATTCACTTGAAAACATGATCATAAACATGGGTATCTTGAAAACATGCTTTTCATCATAAATATCTCATCATACTTTAACATTCATCATAAATCTCAACTTTCATGAACTTCTCATAATTGGGCATTTTAATTTATAAAGCATGAAACATGATTTTAATTGAAAACAATGTAAAACATGCCCATGAATCATTATTCAATAATAGAAATATCTTTAAAATCATACCCATGTAGTAAATGACGAATTTCAAGCATTGGGTTAAAACCCCATAAAATCAACATATGGAATTTTCGTGATTTAGAGAGAGATTGGGTATGGGTGTGAACGAATCCACCCATTGATAACCCTACATACCTGGGGAAGATATGAATTTACCACTCCTTAATTGCCCAATGAAGAATTGAAAAAAACATGTAGGAGAATGAGCTTGATCACCTCTCTAGACCTCTACTTTGCTTTCAAAAGTAAGAATGGCCTAAAATAACGTAGTTTAGGCCTAAGGATCATAGGAATTATGGGAAAGCCCTTACTAAATTCGCAAAAGATAAGTACCTGTTAGTCCCCATGAGGGACTGAACGAATCATTACCAAGGACCATGACTCGTGGTCTAAGTCGTAGAGTGCATTGTCGAAAATTTGTCTAGGAATCACCACAGGGGACCTTATAAGCCATTACTGGTGACCATGAGTCATGGTCACCACTCATCACCTTCACTGCTGAAATCAATCAGCAATCGGCTGACCACGACTCATCCCACGAATCGTGGTGTCCGACCACGACTCTTGGTGATCAACCGTAGGGTATGCTTCCACTTCTTCTTCGCCTTTCTAAACTCCTTGCCTCGACTTACTCAATGAGTCATGGGGACTAGCCACGACTCGTGGTCAGGTTTGTGGGGACTTCAAATTACAAAATCTCAACTCATGTCCTGTACCGCACCATGAGTCACTTCACGACTCGTGGTCTGCCCCACGGGTCACAGAACGACTCATTTTGTGACCTAGTGCCAGATTTCCAATTTTTCTCCATTTAAACTCCCAGGTCTAATCATAGGGCTTCTGGGGTATAAAAATATCTCCCTCTTGGGAACATTCATCCTTGAATGTAGGACACCATATAGAAAAGCAGAGAAATGCAATCATCATATTCAAATATTGAACATATAAGCCGAAAACTGACAGAATGACTAACTCCGATTTAAACTGTATGGCTAAACTGAATTCACGAACCATACATACATACTTTGACATAAAAGAAACTTCTTCACATGAACTGAACATGAAAACTAAATAATGTACTGGGGTAAAACTGATACCTCAAGCTGGAACTGAGCCGGTAGACAATAAATATGGGCATCTAGCCATCATGTCTTCTTCGGATTCCCATGTAGCTTCCTCAACACGTTGATTCCTCCATAAAACATTAACTGAAGCTACTTCCTTCTTTCTTAGCCTTCAAACTGGACGATCCAGTATTTCCACCGGAACCTCTTCATAATGAAGGTTGTCTTTTATACCGACACTATCCACTGGGACAACTAGAGTTGGATTACCCAATCACTTCTTTAAAAGTGATACATGGAAAACAGGATACACAGAAGCTAATTCCGAAGGCAACTCCAATTCATATGACACCTTTCCAACCGGCTTCACAATCCAGTAGGGGCCAACATAATGAGAACGGAGTTTTCCTTTCTTTCCAAACCTCATTACTCCCTTCATTATCTTCGAACTCAAGTTCTCTCCTCCTCACATCGGCATAGGACTTTTAGCGACTTTGACCTATTTTCAACCTGTCCCGTATGAGATGAACCTTCTCCATAGCCTCATGGACTGAATCTTTTCCTATCATTGCAGGTCACCGACTTCAAACCAACCAATAGGCGATCTACATCTCTTCCCATAGAGAGCCTCAAATGGAGCCATCTGAATGCTATAATGGTAGTTGTTATTCTACACCAACTCGATAAGAGGCAAATGATCATCTCAACTACCCTTGAAGTCAATCGTGCATGTTCACAACATGTCCCCGAGAGTCTGAATTGTCTACTCCACTTGACCATCAATTTGCGGGGGAAATGCAATGTTGAGCTTAACCTGAGTACTCAGTCCTTTTTGTCACGACCTCCAAAATTGAGAAGTAAATTAGGTACCTCTTTCTAATATGATAGAAAAGGGAACTTCATGCAACCGAACCAACTCTCAAATGTACAGTTTGGCATAATCCTCCACTGAATCAGTGGTGTTGACAGGTAGAAAATGAGTGGCTTTAGTCAATCTATCTATAACAACCCAAATAGAGTCATATTGCCGACGAGTGCGAAGCAAATCTATTATGAAGTCCATATTGATTTCTTCCCACTTCCACGTAGGAATACTGATATCCTGAAGAACACCTCCCAATCTCTAATGCTTAACTTTCACTTGCTGCCAGTTCGGGCACTTAGCTACAAATTCTGCGATGTATTTCTTCATGTCATTCCCAAAATAGACTTCCCGTAAGTAACAGTACATCTTGGTGGCACCTGTATGGATTGAATACCTGGAACCGTGAGCCTCATTTAACATTTGATTTCTCAAATCATCAATGTCGGGGACACACAAGTGACGCTGGTCCCGAAGCACACCATCTCCCCATTTGGCGAAGACCTCTACCTTCTAATTTTGAATGACTTCCTTTAACCTTACAAAAATGGGATCCTCATCTTGTTTAGCTTTTACATCAGTCAGCAAGGACAATTCTGATCCGTTTTGAATAATAACACCACCATCGGTCGAGTCAACCAACTAAACTCCTAACCTTGCAAGCCGATGTACATCCTGCACCAACTCCTTTCTCCCTCACCCACATGGAACACACTCTCCATAGAGAGTTTACTAAGTGCATCTGCTAGTACATTAGCCTTGCCCCGATAGTAAAGGACACTCATGTCATAATCCTTAAGTAGCTCCAACCCCCTCCTTTGCCGAAGATTGAGATCCTTCAAGGTAAACACATATTATAGACACTTATGGTCCATAAACACATCCACGTGGATGCCATACAAATAGTGTGTCCATATCTTTAAGGCGAATACCACCGCCGCCAACTCAAGATAGTGGGTTGGGTAGTTTTTCTCATGAACTTTCAACTGCCTTGAAGAATATGCTAGAACCTTGCCATGCTGCATCGATACATACCCAAGTCCGATCCTTGAAGCATCATAATACATCACAAACCCATTGGTACCCTCTGGTAGGGTCACATTGGTGCTGAGGTGAGTCGAGCCTTCAACTCTTGGAAGCTCTTCTCACAAGCCTCCCACCATTGCAACCTTACCTTCTTCTGGGTCAGTTTAGTAAATAGTGTCGCGATTGATAAAAACCCCTCAACAAACCTTCAATAGTAGCCAGCTAAACCCAAGAAACTTCTGATATCTGAAGGATTCACTGGTCTAAGCCAATTATTCACTGCCTCTATCTTCTGTGAGTCTACCTAGACACCACATGACACAAGAACGCCACAGAATTCAATCAAAACTCACACTTGCTGAATTTTGCATACAATTGATGATCCTTCAAAGTCTACAACACCACCCTCAAATGAGTGGCAGGCTTTTCCTCGCTACAAGAGTATATGAGAATGTCATCTATGAACAAAATGATTAACATGTCCCAATATTGCTTATACACGCTATTCATAAAGTCCATAAAAGCTGCAGGAGCATTCGTTAGTCCAAAAGATATAACTACAAACTCATAGTGACCATACCGAGTTCTAAAGGCTGTTTTCGTAATGTCACTCTCCTGAACCCTTTGTTGATGGTATCCGGATCTGAGATCTATCTTCGAAAAGCACTTTGCACCTAGAAGCTAGTCAAACAAATCATCAAACCTAGGCAGAGGATACCTGTTCATAATGGTGACTTTGTTCAATTGCCGATAGTCAATACATATACGAAGGGAACCATCCTTCTTTCAAACAAATAGAACTGGTGCACCACATAGAGACTTGCGAGGTTTGATGAAACCCTTGTCTAGAGGGTCTGTCAACTGATCTTTCAACTCTTTTAGCTCAGTTGGAGCAATTCTGTAAGGAGGGATAGATATAGGCTACATGTCGGGAAGAAGGTCAATACCAAAATCAATCTCCCGCTGGGGAGGGATTCTCGAAAGATCATCTGGAAAGACTTCTGGATACTCACATACTACTGGCACTGACTGGATATTCGAGGTATCACACGTTGCATCCTTAACCCTAACTAGATGGTATACAAAACTTTTGAAGATCATCTTTCTAGTCGTAAGGTAGGAAATTAAATGAGCTACAGGAACAACTGAACTACCCTTCCACTTTATGACTAGCTCACCTGGAAATCTGAATTCTACTGCCCAGTTTCTACAATTAACAGAGGCATAACTTGCAAATAGTCAATCCATGTCATGGATAACATCAAAATTGGTCATGGCTAACTCTACTAAATCTACTGAGCTGACTTTCCGAAGGACTGTGACTGGGCAACTCCTATACACCCATCTAGCTACAACTGAATCACCAACTAGAGTAGACACTGAGAAGGGTTCTGATAATATTTTGGGACTTACTCCGAAACTACTAGCCATGTAAGGTGTCACAAAAGACAAGGTCGCCCCTGGATCTAACAAAGCATAAACATCAAGATGGAAAACTCGTAACATACCAGTGACTATATACATGGAGACCTCCTGCTCTTGGGTAGATTCTAAGGCATAGAATCTTTTTTGGCATTGATCGCCACTTGTGTGGTAGATGCCCCCTGTTGGGCTGACCGTGCGAGTGGAGCTATTGAAATGTAAGCTGGGACTCGGCCCTTGTCATGGCCTTCCTAACTACTGGGCAATCTCTTATCATATGTCCAAGTTTCCAACACCCGAAGCAAGCACCTCTACCAGCCAAGCACTGACCCATATGCCCCTGACCATATTTGCCACAAGCTGGGATACTAGAAACTTCGGGCCTGCTGCTCTGACCCATTGAGCCTGATGCTCGCCCTCTCTGATCGTGCCTAGTTTGGAATGGAACACTCTTCACTAATTATGCTAGGGCTAAAGATCTCTGGTGGGTCTGCTGTCAATGCCCACCACCTAGCCTCGGCTGAGAGAATCCATAACTATTTGTCCTGGCCCTCTTGGCCTCTCTCTCCCTCATATGAACTGCCTCCATCTACTGAGTATATAAGACTATCAAAGGGAAATCCATATCTTGGTGGAGCATAGAGGTCCTGCAATATTTGTCTAAATAGCCCGCCACACCTGAACAAACGTGCTCACTTGCGCCCTCTAATCAACTACAAACTTTGGGGTATAGTTAGACAAATGAGTGAACTCTAGGGAATATTCTTGCACCGTCATCTTCCACTACTTAAGATTCATGAACTCAGCTTCCTTCAAATCCCTCATCTCATAAGGGAAGAACCAATCTAGAAAAGCAGCATGGAACTCCTCCCAACTGATAGGGCCCGCTCCAGATTCCCTTCTATTGTAATACCCCAAAAGTTCCTAAGATTAGACCCGGGATTTAAAAATGAATGTTGGCAGAATCTAGCGAAAATTCCACAGAACGGGTCACCTAACGGATCGTTGGTCCAACCAATGACCCGTGGGAAGCATCTGTAGTGAGGACTGGCCGGGTGGCAGTCGGAAGTAACGGGTCAAGCAACGACCCATTGTTTGTTCCACAAGTCATTGTTTGGAGTAATAGTGGGACTGGTGCTCAGCCTAATGGGGAGTAACGGAACGTTGGACGATCCATTGTGAGGAGCAACGGCTCATGGTGAGCAGTCATGGGAAGGAGTATTAAAATATCTAGTCGATGTAATGGAGGGAAACCATGACTCGATGGAAGGAGGAATGAGTTGTGGTGTGGCTTGTGGGAAGGCTTGGTGCAGGTCGTCTAGGGAGAAACAATAGACGGTGCAATGGACCATTCTATTGTACAATGACTCGTCCTATCAAGTCGTGGGATCAAATCTGAGGATGTGAAGTTGGGAAGTGGAGATGATAGATGGATACCACGGGTCGTGGTATCCAAGAATGACCTATTAGGACGGTAGTTTCACCACCAGTGTAGAAATTTTAGGAATTTCCTTAAGGGAATTTTAATCATTCCTAAATCCTAGGGTCCTAAACTACGTCATTTAAGGCTCAAAATGCAGTGTTTTATAAGGGTGAAACCTATCTTAGGATGCATGCAAAGTTAGAATATTAGGGATGTTATCAAGCTTGTTCTTCTTAAAGTTTTCCTTCTATTTTCCATTGGGCTTTCAAGGAGTGGTGAAATTCGATCTTCCTTAGGTATGTAGGGTTGTGAGTGGGTGATTCCTTTCATACACATGCCAAATCCCTATCTAAATCACGAATTTCCTATGTCTAATCTATGGGGTTTTAACCCAATACATGAATTTCCTAATTCTCTATAGGGGTATGATTTAAATATTTTTATACTATTTAATTATGAATTATGGTAAAGTTTTACTTTATTTTCAATGAAAAATCATGTCCTATGTTTATTAAATCAAAATGCCCAGTAACGGAAAGTTCATGAAAGATGAGATTTGTCATGAATGTATGATTATGATGAAAAGCATGTTTTCAAGCTACCCATGTTTATAATTATATTTTCAATGTGAATTGAGTATTTTCAAGCATGTTAAGGTATTGGGAAATGCCCACATATTCAAGTATGATTAATGATTTTCCTGAATTAAGCTTACTATATGGTTTTGGAACGAAGACTCCTAATAATCTTTTAGCTTGTGGTACTGTTTGAGATAAAGCTTCACATATGCATGATTTCAGATTTGAGATGTATTGATTATTGCGCTTCAACAATTTATGATGGTAAACTTTGTTGAGAAACGATGGAGAGCATATGCATGTTTTTGGGATTAGTGTCTAGCACCGAGTAGGTTAAGGGTCGATTACCCTATGTCACAGAACCATGTGCCAACGTAGGTATATACTTATATATATCACTTTGGGACCTCCCTTGTGAGCTATCCCCTGTCGTATTGGGCCACGAGCTTGATATCGTTATCATGGTATCGTCCTTAGCCCTGGCAAGGCTTTGGATGGCTCTACCCACTTGAGAATGATGTTGGGAAAATGTAACCTCTATTGTGGAATGTCAGTTAAGAAAAGAGTCTCCCATTCTTCCTCATGATTTCAGCCATGCATATTCATCATTCATGATATACATGTCTATATATGTTCTAAAGAAGGTTTGACCTAATATACAGTTTTATGTATGATTATCAGATTTCAGCCTTGGGTCAATCGATTCAGTTATGATGGTATGTTATGTTGGGATCATGTTTTCAGAAAGAATGCATGCAATCTCTACTCACCAACTCTTATTTTGTTATGTTTATATTATGCATGTTTTAAATGATTTTACTTTTCTAAGCGGTTTTACTTACCTTGTATACTCGGTACATTCCAAGTACTAACCGTATACTCTATGCTGTATCATTTTATGATATAAGCTCCGATCTTCAGACCCAACACCGTTAGTAATTCATCTAAAAATTTAGCACCCAGCTCTTTTATGAGTCCTCATTCTCCGAGGACCGGTTTTACATCAGTTATCTTTTCATGTTTAGTTTTCTAGACTTGCCGGGTTAGTTAGGGGTGTTGTCCCATCAACCCATCAAATATGTTAAAGGCTTTCAACTATGTGTAGAGTTCAGCTATTACGTATGTAGTACATTTCGCTTTTCATGTCATGTTATGTTTATTCATCCACTATTTCATTATGCTAAGTATTCCCCTTTATTGATATTGAGTTAGATGTATGTTCATGCCATGGGTCGACTTGGAGTCTCTAGGGGCTCCTTGTCCCGTGTTATGATCCGGGTCTAAGTTTGGGTCGTGAAAAACATGGTATCAGAGCCATAGGTTTGAAGTGTCCTAGGGTGTCTGAAAGCCACGTTAAGTAGAGTCTTTTTCATGGCTGTGAAGCGTGCCACACTTATGAGGAAGAAGCTATGAAACATTTAGGAAATGTTCCCTTCTTTAATGATTTATGTCGTGCAATAAAATGTCTCCCTATCCTTCTAATTCATGTTATTCGTGATTGCAGAATCATGGCTCCCCGAAGAGTAAATGCTAGAAGGAATGGGGGTTGAGACAGCCACAAGGATGGAAACGGAAATGGGCACCAACAGGCCCCACCAGTCCAGGAGCACCATGCACCGGTGCCGGTTGCCCATGCTGAATTTAGGGTAGCTATTCAGATGCTCGTGCAAGCCTTGACCACTCAGGTCAATCAGCAGGCAGTTGCACATGTCCTGCTAAATGGCAATGCAGCGGCGGATCGAGTCAGGGATTTCTTCAAAATGAACTCGCTAGAATTCCTCGGGTCAAAAGTAGATGAGGACCTGCATGAGTTCATTGATGATATTATGAAGATCAGCAAGGTAATGGGGTGAATGGGGTTGAAGGTGCAGAGTTGACTTCATACCAGCTGAAAGGGGCCGCACTCATTCGGTTTCGACAATAGAAAGATAGTAGGGCCGCCGGAGTAGGTCCGGTCACTTGGGAGGAGTTCTATGCTACGTTCTTAGATCGGCTCTTACCTCATGAGATGCAAGAGCTAAAGCTAGCTGAGTTCGAGAATCTTAAGCAAGGGAGAATGATGGTATAGGAGTATGGCCTTGAGTTCACTCGCCTGTCGAAGTAAGCCCCGGAGTTAGTGGCTTATTAGAGGGTGCAGGTGAGCAGGTTTGTTCATGGCGAGGTGGGCTATTTGGACAAAGATTGTAGGACCGCTATTCTACACCAGGATATGGATTTCCCTCGAATAGTTTTGTACGGCTAGTAGATAAAGGCGCGTATATGAGAGAGAGGGAGGCCAAGAGGGCCAGGACTGATAGTCACAAATTCTCATAGTCAAGGTCGGGTGGTCGGCGCCGATAGCAGACCCACCAGAGATCTTCAGACCCAGCATCTTTTGCGTTGAGTGTGCCATCTAGGACTAGGCATGATCATAGGGGGAAAGAATCAGGATTGAGGGGTCAGAGCAGCATACCCGCAAATTCTAGTGTCCCAGCTTGCCGCACATGTGGTCAGGGAACACGAGCCAGTGCTTGGCCGATTCTAGTGCTTGCTTTGGGTGTTGGAATCCTGGACACATTCTTAGAGATGGCAGCTAGACAACACCATGATGGGGGTCGAGGCACAACTTCTAGTTCAGCATCCCCACCCACACGTTCAACATATCAGGAGGCATCTACAAGCACAGGTGGCGGTCAGGGCCAAAATAAATTCTATGCATTAGCATCCCGCCAGGACCAGGACGTCTCCCTAGATATGGTAACTGGTATGTTGTGAGTCTTCCATCTTGATTTTTACGCTATGTTAGACCCGGGGGCTACACTGTCCTTTTTGACACCATATGTGGCCGATAACTTTGGAGTCAGTCCCGAAGTCTTGTCAGAACCTTTCTAATCACTACTCTAGTAGGTGATTCAGTTGTAGCTAGACGGGTGTTTAAAAGTTGCCCAGTCTCAGTCCATCAAAAAATCACCTTAGCAGATTTGATAGAGTTAGCCATGATTGATTTTGATGTTATCCTCGACATGGATTGGCTATTTGCATTTTATGCCTCAGTTAATTGTAGGACCCGAGTAGTAGAGTTCAAATTTCCGGGAGAGCCAGTCTTAGAGTGGAAGGGTACTTCAGCTGTGCTTGTAAGCCGTTTCATTTCCTACCTTAAGGCTATAAAGATGATCTCTAAAGGTTGTGTGTACCATCTAGTTAGGGTTAAGGATGCGATGTTTGAAACCCCGACTATCTAATCTGTCCCAGTAGAATGTAAGTATCCAAAGGTATTTCCTGATGATCTACCAGGAATCCCTCCCGAGCGGGAGATTAATTTTTGTATTGATCTTCTTCCTAATATGCAACCAATATCTATTCCACCTTACAAAATGGATCCATTCGAGATAAAGGAGTTGAAGGATCAGTTGAAGGACTGGTTAGATAAGGGTTTCATTAGATCGAGCAAGTCCCCATGGGGTGCACCAGTTCTCTTTGTTCGAAAGAAAGATGGTTCCCTTCCATGTGTATTGATTATCGGCAATTGAACAAGATTACCATCAAGAACAGGTATCCTCTACCTAGGATATATGATTTATTCAACCAGCTTCAGGGTGTCAAGTGCTTCTCAAAGATAGATCTCATATACTGGTACTATTAGCTCAGAGTTTGGGATAGCGATATCTCGAAGACAGCCTTTAAGACGCGGTATGGTCATTATGAGTTTGTAGTTATGTATTTTAGAATAACGAATGCTCTTGAAGCTTTTATGGACTTGATGAATAGGGTGTTCAATACATACTTGGATATGTTTGTGATTGTGTTTACTAATGACATCCTGATATACACTAGGAGTGAGGAGGAGCATGCTGCTTATTTGAGAGCAATGTTGCATACTCTGAAGGATCGCCAATTATCTGCCAAATTCAGCAAGTGTCAGTTTTGGTTGAACTCAGTGGCATTATTGGGCCATGTGGTATCAAGCGAAGGCATAAAGGTGGACTCTCAGAAAATAGAAGCAGTGAAGAATTGGCCTAGATCGGTGAATCCTTCAAATATTCAGAGCTTTTTTGGTTTAGCCGACTACTATCGAATGTTTGAGGAAGGTTTCTCGTCTATTGCAGCACCCTTGACCAAATTGACCCAAGATAAGGTGAAATTCCAATGGTCAGAGGCTTGTGAGAGGAGCTTTCAAGAGTTGAAGGCTCGACTTGCCTCAGCACTGTGTTGACCCTACTCGAGGGTACTGATGGGTTCGTGGGGTATTGTGATGCTTCAAGGATCATACTTAGGTGTGTATTGATGCAACACAGAAAAGTTATAGCATATGCCTCCAGACAACTAAAAGTTCATGAAAAGAATTACCCGACCCATGATCGTGAGTTGGCCACAGTGGTATTCGCCTTGAAGATATGGCGACATTATTTGTACGGGGTCCACGTGGATGTGTTTATGGACCCTAGGACTTTACAATATGTGTTTACCCAAAAGGATCTCAATCTTCGGCAAAGGAGGTGGTTGGAGCTACTCAAGGACTATGATATAAGTATCCTTTATCATCCGGGTAAGGCCATTGTAGTCACAGACACACTTAGTAGACTCTCTATGGATAGTGTGTCCCATGTGGATGAGGGAGAGAAGGAGCTGGTGAAGGATGTGCACGATTCGTAAGGTTTGGAGTTGGGTTTGTTGACTCAACTGACGGGGGTGTTATTTTAGAACGTATTAGAATTGTCTTTGGTGACTGATGTAAAAGCTAGGAAAGATTAGGACCCGATTTTTATAAAGTTAAAGGAAGCCATTCAGAATCAAAAGATAGAGGTCCTCACCAAAGGGGAAGATGGTGCGCTATGGTACCAGGGTCACTTATGTGTTCCGGATGTTGTGGATTTAAGGAACTGGATGTTGCACGAAGCTCATGGATCAAGGTATTCTATCCATACAGGTGCCACCAAGATGCACCATGACTTACGAGAATTGTATTGGTGGAATGGCATGAAGAAGGACAAAGCAGAATTTGTAGCTAACTATCCAAACAGTCAGCAAGTGAAGGTCAAGCATCAGAGACCGGGAGGTGTGCTTCAGGATATCAGTATTCCTACTTAGAAATAGGAAGAAATCAACATGGAATTCATCATAGGGTTATCTCACACTCATCGACAATATGACTCCATTTGGGTTGTGGTAGACAGGTTGACCAAGGCCGCTTATTTTCTACCAGTCAAAACAACGGATTCGGCAGAGGATTATGCCAAACTATATATCCGAGAGCTAGTTTGATTGCGTGGAGTGCCCTTGTCCACTATATCGAACAGAGGTACCCAATTTACCTCTGAGTTTTGGAGTTTGTTTCAAAAAGGACTTGGTACTAAGGTTAAGCTTAACAAAGCATTTCACCCGCAAATGGGTGGTCAAGCGAAGAGGACCATTCAAACTCTCGAGGACATGCTGAGAGCATGCATGATTAACTTCAAGGGTAGTTGGGATGATTATTTTCCTCTAATCTAGTTTGCATACAATAAAAACTATCATTTCAGTATTCAGATGGCTCCATTTGAGGCTCTCTATAGGCAGAGATGTAGATCGCCCATTGGTTGGTTCGAAGTTGGCATGCAGTGATGATAGGACAAGATTCGGTCCATGAGGCTATGGAGAAGTTTCAGCTCATGCGAGACAGGTTGAAAATAGCTCAAAGTCGCAAAAAGTCCTATATAGATGTGGGAAGGAGAGAATTGAAGTTTGAGGTGGATGATGGGGTTTTTCTGAAGGTGTCTCCCATGAAGGGAGTGATACAGTTTGGAAAGAAGAAAAACTAAGCCCTCGATATGGTTGCCCCTACCAGATTGTGAAACGAGTTGGCAAGGTGGCGTATGAATTGGAGTTGCCCTATGGATTAGCTTCCATGCATCCTGTTTGCCATGTGTCGCTCTTAAAGAAGTGATTGGGTGATCCAGCTATAGTTGTCCCGGTGGACAGTGTTTGTGTGAAAGACAACCTTAGTTAAGAGGAGGTTCCAATGGAAATAATGGATCATTAGGTTCGAAGGCTAAGGAATAAGGAAGTAACTTCAGTTAAAGTTTTATGGAGGAATCAGCATGTTTAAGGAGCTACGTGGGAAGCCGAAGCAGACATGATGGCTAGATACCCACATTTGTTCTCTATCGGCTCAGTTCCAACTTGAGGTATTAGTTTTTGCCCGAAGACTCTTTTTAATTTTCATGTTCAGTTCATGCACCCAAGTTTCTTTTATGTATGTTGATGTATGTGTGATTCATGAATTCAACTCAGCCATATAGTTTGAATCGGAGATAGTCATTCCATCAGCTTTCGGCTTAAATGATCAGTATTTGAGTGTAATGATTGCATTTTTCTGTAAGTTTTCCCACATTCAAGGATGAATGTTCCCAAGGGGGAGATATTGTAATAACCCAAAAGTGCCTAAGATTATACCCAAAATTTGAAAATGGAAGTTGGTAGAATCTGGAGAAGATTACACAAAACTGGTCACCAAACGAATTGTTGGTCCAACCAATGACCCCTGGGAAGCATCCGTGGTGAGTTTTGGTGGGGTGGCAGTTGGAAGTAATGGGTCAAGCAACAAACCGTTGTTTGTTACCATGACTCGTTGTATTGAGTTGTAGTGGGACTGGTCCTCAGCCTAAGGAGGAGTAACAAGTCGTTGGGCGATCCATTGTGAGGAGCAACCGGTCGTGGTGCGCAGTCATGGGAAGGAGTATTAAAATCTATGGTTGATGTAATGGAGGGAAACCACAACTCGTGGGAAGGAGGAACGAGTGTGGCGTGGCTCATGGGAAGGCTTGGTGCAGGTCATCAAGGGAGAAACAATGGACGATGCAACGGACCATCGTATTGTACAATGACTCATCCTGTCGAGTCATGGGATCGAACCTGAGGACGTGAAGTCGGGCAGTGGAGACGACGGATGGATACAACGGGTCGTGGTATCCAAGTATAATCCGTTGGGACGGTCATTGTCACCAGAGTGCAGAAATTTCAGGAATTTCATACATGGCATTTTCGTCATTCCTATGTCCTAGGGTCTTATCTATGTCGTTTAAGGCTCGAAATGCAGTGTTTTATGAGGGTAAAACCTATTTTAGGATGCATGCAATGTTAGAAAATTAGGGAGGTCATCAAGCTTTTTCTTCTTCAAGTTTTCCTTCAATTTTCCATTGGGGTTTTAACCCAATGCATGAATTTCCTAATTCTCTACGTGGGTATGATTTAAATATGGTTCTACTATTTAATTATGAATTATGGGAAATTTTTACGGTTTTTTCAATGAAAAATCATGTCCTAAGTTTATTAAATCAAAATGTCCAATTATGGAAAGTTCATGAAAAGATGAGAGTTGTGATGAATGTATGATTATGATGAGATATTATGATGAAAAGCATGTTTTCAAACTACCCATATTTATAATCATATTTTCAACGTGAATTGAGTATTTTCAAGCATGTTAAGGTATTGGGCAATGCCCACTTTTTCAAGTATGGTTCATGATTTTCTTGAATTAAGCTTAGCACATGCTTTTGGAGCGAAGACTCCCAATTATCTTTCAGCTTGTTGTATGGTTTGAGATAAAGCTTCTCATATGCATGATTTCATATTTGAGATGTATTGATCATTGAGCTTCGTCAATTGACGATGGTAAGATTCATTGAAAAACAATAGAAAGAATATGCATGTTTTTCGGAGTATTGTCTATCCCCTGCCCTATTGGGCCACGAGTTTGATATCAATATCATGGTATCGTCCTTAGCCCTGACAAGGCTTTGGACGGCTCTACCCACTTGAGTGTGATAGTTGGGACCATGTAAGCTCTATCGTACTATGTCAGTTAAAAGACGACTCTCCCAATGTTCGTCATGATTACAGTCAGGCATATTCACCATTCATGATATACATGTATTTATATGTTCTAAAGTAGGTTTGACCCAATGTTCAATTTCATGTATGATTATTATATTTCAGTCTTGGGTCAATTGATTCAGTTATGATGGTATGTTATGTTTAGATCATGTTTTCAGAATGAATGCATTCAAGCCCTACTCACCGACTCTTATTTTTTTATGTTTATATTATGCATGTTTTAAATGATTTTACTTTTCTAAGCGGTTTTACTTACCTTGCATTCTCAGTACATTCCATGTACTAACTGCATACTCTATCCTATATCATTTTATGATACAAGCTCTGATCTTCAGACCCAGCACCATCAGTAACTCATCTCAGAGTTTAGCACCCAGATCTTTGGTGAGTCCTCATTCTCCGAGGATTGGTTTGATATCAGTTATCTTTTCATGTTCAGTTTTCTAAACTTGCTGGGTTAGTTGGGGGTGTTGTCCCATCAACCCATCAAATATGTTAGAGGCTTTTAGATTATATGTAGAATTCAGCTGTTACGTGTGTAGTACGTTTCACTTTTCCTTTCATGTAATGTTTATGCTTCCACTATGTCGTTATGCTAACTATTCTGCTTTTTTGATATTGAGTTAGATGTATGTTCATTCCATGGGTCGACTTGGAGTCTCTTGGGGCTCCTTGTCTCGTTTTATGATACGGGTCTATGTTTGGGTCGTGACAACTATCTTTCTGTTGTCTAAACCATATGTGCGACCCCCTTCAACTGATATGAGGACAACTCAGCACACTCAACTCCATTCACCTCCTTGACCTAGGTAATCTTCATAATCTCATCGATAAACTCATGTGGATCCTCGTCCACCTTCGACACAAGGAACTCTGGAGGGTTCATTCTTAGGAAATCTCTACCTTGAGCTGCCACCGCATTTTTGTTTTGAGGGACAGGCGCCACCTCCTGTTGGCTGACCTAAGCGGTCTAGGCCTGTGCTAGAATCTGAATGGCTGCCCGAAATTCAGCATGGGCACGTTGCTCTGGTGCATGGTACTCTTGGACTGGTGAGGCTTGTTGGTGCTTATCTTCGTTGCTATCCTCGTGGTCGTTTCCATTCCCATTCCTTCTACTGTTAACTCTGTGGGGATCCATGATTCTACAATCGCAAAGAGCACGAGTTAGAAGGATAGGAGATATTTCATCGCACGACATATATTATGAAGGAAGGGAATTTTTCCCAAACGTCTCTTAGACTCTTCTTCATAAGTGTGGCGCGCTTCAAACCTATAAAAAAGACACTACATAATGTGGATTTCAGACATCCTAGGACACTTCGAACCTATTGCTCTGATACCAAATTTGTCATGACCCGAACATAGGCCCGAATAGAGACACGGGACAAGGAACCCCGAGGGACTCCAAGTCGACCCTTGGCATGAACATACATCTAACTTAATCAATTAAGAGCCGAAGAATTAACATAATAAGCTTAGCGGAAGTCTGAAATTAACATAACATCAGAAATAAACATAAACCTGAAGTTGATTACATTATATTGTCTGAAAAGCCTCTAATACTGATGAGTTGATGGGAAAAGACCCCCAACAAACTCTCCATGTTTGATATTGAATATATAAAGAAAACTGATAAAAAATGGTCCTCAGGAGATGAGGACTTACCAACAAATGTGGGATGCTAACTCTGAAAGGCCGGCTATGGATGAGGCTGAGTCTGAGTACCGGGGCCTGTATCATGAAATGATACAACATAGAGTATGCAGTCAGTACATGGAATGTACCAAGTATGAAAGGTAAGTAAAATCGATTAAATAAGTAAAATCATTTAAAACATGCGTAATAAAATAGAACAAAATAAGAATCTAATAGTAGGGCTTGCATGCTATTTTTCTGAAATCATGATCTCAACGTAACATAACATCATAACTGAATCGATTGACCCAAAGTTAAAATCTGATAGTAATAAGTAAAATTGAACATTGGGTCAAACCTTCTTTAGAACATATATGTATATATATCATGAGTGATAAACATGCATAACTAAAATCATGAGGAACAATGGGAGACTCATCATATAACCGACAAACCACGATAGAGCTTATGTTGTCCCAACTATCACACTCAAGTGGGTAGAGTCGTCCAAAGCCTTGTCAGGGTTAAGGACGATACCGTGATATCGATATCAAGCTCAGGCCCAATCAAGGCAGGGAATAGCTCACAAGGGAGGTCAAAAAGTATATATAAGATATGTATAAACCTACATTGGTGCGTAGTTCTGAGGCATAGGGTGATTGACCCTTAGCCTACTCAGTGCTATACACTACTCCCAAACACATGCATATGCTCTCTATCATTTTTCAATGATGCTTATCATCATCTATTGACGAAGCTCAATAATCAAATACATATCAAATCTGAAATCATATATGAGGAGCTCTTGCTCAAACCATATCACAATTTTAATATAATGGTAGTCTTCGCTCCAAACCATGTGGTAAGCTTAAATTCATAAATTCATACATCATTCTTGAGCATATGGACATTTCCCGATACTTAAACATTCTTGAAAAATACATGATTCACTTGAAAACATCATCATAAACGTGGGTATCTTGAAAACATGCTTTTCATCAGAAAATATCTCATCATACTTTAACATTCATCAAAAATATCAACTTTCATGAACTTCTCAAAATTGGGCATTTTAATTTATAAAGCTTGAAACATGATTTTAATTGAAAACAATGTAAAACCTACCTATGAATCATAATTCAATAATAGAAACATCTTTAAATCATACACATGCTGTAAATGAGGAATGTCATGCATTAGGTTAAAAACCCATAGAATTAACATATGAAATTTTCATGATTTAGAGAGAGATCGGGCATAGGTGTGAACGAATTCACCCATTCATAACCCTACATACCTGGGGAAGATTTGATTTTACAACTCCTTGATTGTCCAATGAAAAATTGAAGAAAACTTGAAGGAGAATGAGCTTGATCACCTCTCTAGACCTCTACTTTGCATGCATGAGTATGAATGGCCTAAAATCAAATTACCCCTCTTAAAAATCATCATTCATAGCTTAAAATGACATAGTTTAGGCCTAGAGATCATAGGAATTACGAAAAAGTTCTTACTAAATTCGTAGAAAATAACTGCTTGCCAGTGCCCACGAGTGACTTGATTAATCGTTACCAAGGACCAAAACTCCTTGTCTAAGTCGCCGAGTGCACTGTCCAAAATTCATCTAGGAATCACCACGGGGGACCCTTCTAGTTGTTACTGTCGTGGTCACCACTCTTCACCTTCACTGCCGAAATTCTCAAATCATTAGCAACTAGCTAGCCACGACTCATCCCACGAATTATGGTGTCCGACCATGACTCGTGGTTATCAACCGCAGGGTACACTGCCACTTCTTCTTTGCCTTCGAAAAGTTCTTGCCCTCGACTGACTCAACGAGTGTTGGGGACTGACCACGACTCATGGTCAGGTTCGTGGGGACTACAAAATCCAAAATCTCAACTCAAGTCCTGTACCTCACCACGAGTCACTTCACGACTCATGGTCTACCCCATAGGTCACAAAACGACTCGTTATGTGACCTGGTGCTAGATTTCTAGTTTTTCTCCATTTTAACTCTTAGGTCTGATCTTAGGGCTTCCGGGGTGTAATATAGTTTAGGCTGGACTAGGAGGATGTGGGAGCAAGGCTAACGTCGATGTTGAGACTGATCACCCAAACCAATATCATGAGCCAGTATAGGGTAAAGCTGTACAGTCAGTACTTTGAATGTACTGAGTATGCAGGATAAGTAAAACATGATAGTAGAATAGTAAAATGAGATTGTGAGTATGAGATCATCTAAAACATGAGATTCTAATCATAAACTAATTATAAGGGTTCAAGATTTTCAAAACTGCATCATAAAGTTGTACATGACTAAATTTATAAGTAAAACCTCAAAAAGAGCATATTGAGCCAAAATATCATTAGTCAAAAAATCATGAGTCATGAACATCAACATGCATAGGAAGTCTAGGAACAGTGGGAGATTCTCATAACCAACACCATCATGAATGAGCACATGATGCCAAACTATCTCACTCAAAATGGCAGAGCCATTATAAGTCTTGCTAGGGCAATGAACAATGAAGGCGAGATATCACTTATGAGCCCATGTAGGCAGGGGAAACATTCTCAGGTGAGGCACCTATCATGATCATACCTAAAATAGCACATAGTTCTGAGGCATATGTTCACTAGAACCATGTCCTACACAGTGATAGATATTACTATAAAAACATGCACATTGCACATAGTCATTGATATCGCCCGCGTGCACTACTATGCCTCGAGTCTACATCTTGGACGTGACACGGTTCTTAGAACCACGAATGGCACAAAGCTAACCCATGGCTTAGCATACTTCTATTATTATTGCAATACTATAAAATAATCTTAAGCGGAAGATGTTTATAAACAAATAACCAAATAATTTATAAACAAAGGGCATACGATGCTGAAATTTCAATTAAACACTAAGACATGTGATGAAACTAACATAGCCTGTCTGAGAGCCTTCTAAAAGAAAACTGATGAGTTTTTGGGACAAGCCCCTAGCTAACTCTAATGTCTGAAAAACTAAACATGGCAGTAACTTGAAATGAGGACTCCGAACCTTGAAGATGAGGACTCACTAGAACTCTGCTGTAATAAGTCTAAAGAAGAAGCTAACCCCACTGCTAAGCCTGAGTGCTTGAGCCTATATCATAAAAATATATAGCACAAGAAATATTTGGTCTGTACTTTCAATTGTACTGAGTATATGAGATATGCAACTGGAATACATGGAACACACTGATAGTCTGAAAAGTTGTGCTAAAATGCATAATTGAATTGAATTACCATGACCCTACTAAAGATACATAAATATCAATGTGAAGTAGTAGTCTGGCAATACATAATAAAATATGGTTAGAAAAACTAATTTAAGGGTCATGAACATGTACTACAAATTGAGTATATAACTATGACTGAAAGTGTCATTGTATCGAATGATGGGAGAGTCTATTAGCTGACATATAACCATGTGAGCTAAATGTAGAGTTCGATGTATATGCCCTATCAATAGAACCCAATATTCCTTACCAGGGTATAAAGGCATGGCTGATGTGATCACTAAAACTGAAGCCCACTAGGCTAATAACCTATGGTACTATAAACTGCTAGGTCCTGGGTGCACTGAACTGTCACACCCCGCCTTGGGGGGTATGACTGGCACCTGGTGCCCTACTAGGACCTGAACTGTTGGACTGCTAAGCCTGGGCACATCTAGTGCCTGGCTGGCTCTAACTCACATTTCTGGAAACAAAGGGCTATATAATGGATGTAAACACAGCCCCGGGTCCATTGACCTATAGCCTCCTGTACCTGTACTAACAGCTGACCAGAAACATACCAATATAGGGAAACCTATGCGGGCCGGCAAGGCCACCATGCTCTCTAGTTATTTGTAACTCAACCCTGAAGTACTGGATAGCTATGTGATCGGCAAGGTCACCACTACTGTCGCACTATGGCCCCACACGGCCAACATAAAGGAAATAAAAGTACTAACAGCTATACAACTGCACGGCCTCACACAACTGGCTCATCTGACCACAGGAAAACATACACAGACTGCAAGCCTCTAGGAATAATAATAGAAATGATCGGGACAGGGCCCCGACCTACCCGTACTATACAACAAAAGATAAATGAAATACACCTCTGGAATTTAGTCTCCGGATGGCAGGAGCTGAATACTCGATCGCTGACAGGAATCACGTGGTATCGCCTGCTCGTCTATGAGTACTTGCAGGCAAGTAATGCAGCACCCCACCGGGCGTCAGTACCGCTGGTACTGAGTATGTAAAGCAATAACTGAAAGAAATATCTTAAAATAACAATACAACTGATGAAACTGAAGTAGAAAGGAATAGATTAACTGTCTGATAATGTAAATCATACCTTCTTTTAATTATACTGGAGGGAGTAGGAGTCATACCTGAGGATTTATCGTTCTACTGTCGATCTACTCGTATCTACTATAACACGGCCTAACATATCATAACATAACATAGCACACACAAACCTTACCCGGCCCCCATAAGCCGGGAGGTACAATCAGCACAGAATCTATACCCCTACCCCGGTCATCCCATCTCCTAAAATAGCTATAAGCATCTCGCCGGTCCCCTGGGTAAGCACTTGGGCTCGCTGAGCCCCTGACTATAACTGCATCTGAGTCCGGAGGACTCCTGAATCAACACCTGGGCGTATCCGCTCGACAGGGGTGTGTAAGGGCCGATCAAGGCACAATATGGGGAAAACTGGCATCCCATCTTCGTCCCCTGTGGGACGGCATGCCACTCCGTAGAGAGACGTATCCTCGTCCTCTGGCGGATGAGTCGATACAGCTATCAACCCTGGGGCGGTCATGGATGCTAGGTAGTCCAACCCCAAACAATACAACGGTCTCAACTAGTAATACTATCTGCATGTCCCACATACTGAAGCTAGTAGTGGTAAAGTATTTGTATATAGTATATGCTGAGCTAGTGATAGTAATATGTGTGTACTTAATACATGCTGAGGCTGGTAATTGTATATACGTATAAATATAGTCTTCTACCAGACTGTACTGGGTCTAATGCTGAACAAGATATGGTCTTTCTGCTGAAAACTATGATGTATGCTGAGTTTCTATAGTAATATGATTTACTATTCCTAACATGCTTTCTAGACTTCATTTTAACTTATCATTCTACTTCTGAGATGTCTTACAGGTATTACATTGCTTTACTAGGTTTCAACTGAATACAATGTTATCCTAACATTCTGTGTCACATCACATACTGAGCATGCTGTGCAGTTCCTAACACTTATATTAGGATCTATATCGTGCTAGCAAGTCTCGCGCTGATCATAACATGATGTTTCTAATATCGTACCAACATTCGTAATAAACATCATACGTGGCTTCTGAATATTCTACTGGCCTTTAAATTACTGTACTGTACCAAGATTACTAACTTGCCGAGGAAACTAGCTTTACATACCTTATCCTCGAACTATCCGGCTGTCGGACGAGGCTCGGCCGGTACTTCAACTATTTTCTGCCAACTGCATTCATAAATATGTCAATCAATACTAAATACAGCTTTATTTTGAAGAGCAACGTCACTTTCGATATAGTTTATAGCCTAAACTTAGGCTTATCGAAAGACAGTCAAAAAACTCGCTATTTTTCAGAGGTCCAGAAGGGAGAAATATTCACTTCACAGCTAGGAACACATATACACTAGTTTAGAGCAATTCCACTTACCTTAGCTCGGTAGCTCGACGATTCGTCGGCCGTATTTCACGAAACTAAATTCATAGGAATGCTCTCTGCTGCTAAATACCTCGGTATCTGAGGTTAATTTGAGTTTGGACAACGTTTAGCAGCGTAATCGGATGAAATTATATTACCTTCTTCGTTCTATTTCCTTTCTCTGATGGTTTCCTCTGTTTTCTGGAAATTTCATAAGTGATTAATGATTTAAAACCAAAGTGGGGCTTTATATACTTGGGCCTGGACAAGGCCAACGTGTCACGGAGCCAACGCGGAGGCTTCACCTCTGTGACACGCTGCCATCGCGGAGGGGCTCTGCCTCGGCTCCTTCCGCGATGGTTCGACAGGTTTCTCATCCGATCTTTTTCCCGAGCCTTTCTTTAGCATGTATGGCCTTCAAATCTGCTTAACCAACGTGCGAATAGGTCATCTAGGTGTCGAGAATCCTACGGGGTATAACATTCTCCCCCCCTTAAGAACATTCGTCCTCGAATGTATACTGCTATCTAGAGGACTACTTAACTTACTTGTTTAGAAAAAATTTCGCCAGAGTCTCCCCTGTAATATGGACTATACCAAAAACCTGAAATGCAGAAAAGTCCAATACAGGTACTGTACACAATACTGTAGGATTCACTGGATGGCTAAGTATCAATCTTTCTAACTTATACATATACAACCATAAGATATTACATAAGCAATAATACGGACATACCTGTCGCCTGACTAGGCCTGGAATAGGTGAGGGTACCTAGCTCTCATATCTTCTTCAGCTTCCCACGTCATTTCCTCACGGTTCCTGTTACGCCACAATACTTTGACAGATGCAACATCTTTAGTCCTCAACCTGCGAATCTGTCTGTCTAAAATAGCTAGTGGAACCTCTTCATAAGCTAACTCTTCTGTCACCTGGACATCCTGAACGAGAACTACTGTAGAAGGGTCTCCTACGAACTTCCTCAACATAGAGACATGGAATACTGGGTGAACAGATGCTAACTCCGGAGGCAAGTTCAATTCGTATGCAACTCGGCCTATTCTTCGCCGAATCTAATATGGCCCAATGAATCTTGGGATAAGCTTGCCTTTCTTGCCGAATCTCATCACCCCTTTCATCGGAGACACTTTCAGATATACCCAGTCATTTACCGCAAATTCTAGATTTCTGCACCGCATATCTGCATAAGACTTCTAGTGGCTCTGAGCAGTCAGTAAACGTTCTCGGATAAGCTTTATCTTTTCCTCTGACTGTCGAACAATGTCTAGGCCAACCAATGCTGATTCCCCCACTTCAAACCAGCCCACCGACGATCTACATTTTCGCCCATATAATGCTTCAAAGGGCACCATCTGGATAGCTGAATGATAACTGTTATTATAAGCAAATTCAATCAACGAAAGATGCTCATCCCAGCTACCCCCAAAATCTAGCACACACGCTCGTAGCATATCTTCGAGCGTTTGGATAGTCCGCTCAGCTTGCCCATCTGTCTGGGGGTGGAATGCTGTGCTCAAATTGATCTGCGTTCCCAAACCCCTCTGGAACGACTGCCAGAATCTAGTTGTAAACTGTGCTCCCCTATCTGAAATAATGGATACCGACACTCCACGCAATCTAACTATTTCTCTGATATATAATTCAGCATAATCCTCAGCCGAGAAAGTAGCCCTCACTGGCAAGAAATGAGCTGATTTTGTCAGCCTGTTACAAAGTCTATGTTTATCGTTTCCCATTTCCACGTAGGCACCGTTATATCCTGCGTCAAACTGCCTGGCTTCTGGTGCTCCTCTTTCACCTGCTGACAGTTAGAACATTTAGATACAAATTCAGCTATCTCAGCTTTCATACCTGGCCACCAGTAGATGTCTCTGATGTCATGGTACATTTTCATCGCCCTGGATGGAGGGAATAGCGAGCGTAATGTACCTCATGCATGACCCGCCCACGAAGCCCTGAAACATTCGGGACATAGAGGCGGCCCTTACAGCGTAACACATCACCCTCTGTCATTTGGAAATCTGACTCCTTACCTTTCTGAATTCTATCTCTGAGCTGGACTAAATCAGGGTCCTCGTACTGTCGTTCTTTTACCTCTGTAACTAATGATGACACAGCAGAATTATGAATTACTGCTCTATTATTTTCTGTTTCCATTACTCGAAAGGCTAAACCAGCTAACTGATGAATTTCTTTGGCTAACTCCCACTTCTCAGGTCGCAAATACGCCCAAATCCCCATTGACTTACAGCTCAGGGCATCTGCCACTACATTAGCTTTTCCGGGGTGGTATAGAATATTCACATCATAATATTTTAACAGCTCCAACCAGCGGCGTTGCCGTCGATTCAACTCCCTCTGAGTGAAGACGTACTGTAGGCTCTTATGATCTGTGTAAATATCTACATGGACGCCGTACAGGTAATGCCACCACATCTTCAAGGCGTGGATCACTGCGGCTAGTTCCAGGTCGTGGGTAGGGTAGTTCTTTTCGTGTTTCCTCAGCTGTCTGGAAGCATATGCAATCACTTTACCATGCTGCATCAACACACAACCTAACCCGATGCCTGATGCATCGCAGTACACCGAATAACCTTCTGTCCCCTCCGGCAACGCTAACACTGGGGCGGAGGTTAATCTGTCTTTCAGTTCTTGGAAGCTCTGCTCGCATGCCTCTGTCCACTTAAACTTTACTGCTTTCTGTGTCAATTTGGTCAGAGGTGCCGCAATGGTCGAGAACCCTTCAACGAACCTCCTGTAATATCCTGCCAACCCCAGAAAGATACGAACGTCAGTCAGAGTGGTAGGCCTAGGCCATGACTTAACTGCTTCTATTTTGCTTGTCTACCTGTATACCAGCATCCGACACGATATGCCCTAAAAAGGCCACTGAGTTAAGCCAGAATTCACACTTAGAAAATTTAGCATACATCTGGCGGTCCCTGAGGATTTGGAGCACTGTCCGCAAATGAGTCCGGTGATCTGCTTCAGAGCGAGAATACACCAGAATGTCATCAATGAATACTATCACGAACAAGTCCCGGAAAGGTCTGAAAATACTGTTCATCAGGTCCATGAAGACTGCTGGGGCGTTCGTTAACCCGAAGGACATGACTAGAAATTCAAAATGTCCATATCAGGTTCTGAACGCTATCTTAGGAATATCTCTCTCACGTACTCGAACCTGGTGATATCCGGACCTCAAGTCAATCTTAGAAAAGTATCTGGCTCCCTGCAACTGATTAAATAAGTCATCAATTCTGGGAAGCGGGTACTTGTTCTTTACTGTAACTTTGTTTAATTGCCGATAATCTATGCACATTTGGAGCGAGCCATCTTTCTTCCTCACAAATAAAACTGGCGCACCCCACGGTGAAGTACTCGGCCTGATAAAACCTTTATCCAATAAATCTTTCAACTGCTCCTTTAATTCTCTGAGTTCTGCAGGAGCCATACGATAGGGAGGAATTGATATCGGCTGAGTGCCTGGTAACAAGTCAATAGCAAAATCTATCTCCCTTTCTGGGGGAATACCAGGTAACTCATCAGGAAACACATCAGGGAATTCATTCACTACCGGAACAGACTGGAGTGTCGGAGATTCTGCTTGGACATACTGGACTCTGACCAGATGGTAAATACATCCCTTAGATATCAACTTTCCCGCCTGAAGGTAGGAAATAAACCTACCTTTTGGCATAGCGGTGCTGCCCTTCCACTCTCGCACTGCTTGTCCTGGGAAGTGGAATCGGACCATCTTGGTCCAACATTCAATGTTGGCAAAGCACGGTACTAACCAATCCATACCCATTATGGCATCGAAGTCTATCATTTCTAACTCCACCAGATCTACTATGGTATGACGGTCAGCAACCTCTACTGTACACCCTCGGTAAATTTTGCTAGCCACAATAGAGTCACCGACGGGCGTGGATACTAAAAAGGGTTGCTGCAATAATTCTGGTGCAATACTAAACTTTCGTGCCACAAATGGAGTAATGTAGGATAAAGTAGACCCTGAATCAATCAACACATAAGCAGGGTGTGAGCAGATAGTTAGCATACCTGTCACAACATCAGGCGACGCTTCTGAATCTTGTCTCCTTGGTAAGGCATATGTGCGGCTTGGACCCGCACCTGTACTGGAGGCCTCTGATCTGCCCCGACCCCTGCCTGCTGAAACTGAGGGCCTGCGCCCTATCGAGGATGCTGTAGCTCGTGACCCTGCAGATGCCCTACCCTGTCTATCTCGGTCCTCTCGACCTCTAGCTGGGCAATCTTTCATCAAATGGCCTTCTTGGCCACAAATATAACATGCAGTGGAACCATACCTGCATGCTCCAGGATGGCGTCGACTGCATATAGGACAAAGTGGTAGGGTATACCTACTCTGCTCCGCCCTCCTCTGTAATGGTGAATCTGCCATCTGCGAGCCTCTACCAGTCTCTGACTGCCCCCTGCAGCTGAATCTACCCCCCTGCGACTGTGGCGGAGGCGGGGGCCTGGGCAGCCTGTCTAACAATCGTGGCCTGGGTCCTCCCCGAGCCTCCCTCTGTAACGCAACTGGCGTGTCCCGGCTACGCTGTTCCTGATTGACCCTTCTGATCTCCCGATGTCGCTGTCTGATGCCCTCAATATTCTGGGCAAATGCCTGAACTCGAGCAATGTCCATGTCCTCTCGCAGTGTAGCCGTAATACAAGTCTCAACATATTCTGGATTCAACCCCATGATAAAGTGGTGTACTCTGGATGCCATGGTATCAACAAAGGCCAGTGCATATCGAGCCAAAGAATCAAACCGCAAGGAATATTCCCAAACACTCATGGCCCCCTGCTCCAGATGTAGGAACTGGTCTACCCGGGCCTGTCGAATCTCCCGCGGCAAATAGTGATCTAGAAAAGCTCCTGAGAAGTTGGACCAGGTCGGAGGGGAAACATCTCTCCCTCGGGACCTTTCCTAGCTTTCATACCACAACACGGCGATGTCCCGTAACCGAAATGCTGCCAACTCAACTGATTCTGTAGGCGTGGCATGCATAACCCTGAAGATTCTCTGCATTTGATCCAGAAAATCCTGAGGGTCCTCTGTTCGGTCCGTACCGGTAAACTGTGGGGGATTCAGAGCCAAGAACTCTCGGACCCTTGAACTACCGGGCCCTTCTGACGACTCCACAACTGTAGACGGCATCAGCTGACGCTGAGCAGCCATCATCTGTTCTAAAATAACTACCGCACTCCTAACCTCCTGGTCGGAAGGGGTCGGCATAGGGACTGCTGGAGGTAGTGTCGCCCCAAGTGGCTCCTGATGTGGTGGAGACTACTGAGAAGGCTGGGATGATGCCTCTGTAGTGCCCTCTGATCGGGCTGTTTCTAAACGAGGGTGAGACATCCTGCTGGTGCCTTCCCCTGCTGCAATATCTAAGCTCCGGCTTGTGATAGGATGTCGCTGGTCGGACATTATCTGTAACCAAAGAATATAGTAAGCTTTTAGGGACTCAACCCTATATTGTACCGCCCTACAGCACGACTGAATAAGAATAAAGGACAACCATCCTATCATGCCTTGCGGCCTCCTACCCATAGTATGTGGTGCACAACACATCCATGGGTAGGACTCTACTTAGCACGGCTTGCAGACTCCCTAGGATACAACCTGGCTCTGATACCAAGTTTGTTACACCCTGCCTTGGGAGGTATGACTAGCACCTGGTGCCCTACTAGGACCTGAACTGCTGGACTGCTAAGCCTGGGCACATCTGGTGCTTGGCTGGCTCTAACTCACATTTCTGGAAACAAAGGGCTATATAACGGCTGTAAACACAGCCCCCGGCCCATTGGCCTATAGCCTCCTGTACCTGTACTAACAGCTGACCAGAAACATACCAATATAGGGAAACCTATGCGGGCCGACAAGGCCACCATGCTGTCTAGTTATCTATAACTCAACCCTGAAGTACTGGATAGCTATGTGACCGGCAAGGTCACCACTACTGTCGCACTATGGCCCCACACGGCCAACATAAAGGAAATAAAAGTACTAACAGCTATACAAGTACACGGCCTCACACGACCGGCTCATCTGACCATAGGGAAACATACACAGACTGCAAGCCTCTAGGAATAATAATAGAAATGATCAGGACAGGGCCCTGACCTACCCGTACTATACAACAAAAGAGAAATGAAATACACCTCTGGAATTTAGTCTCCGGATGACAGGAGTTGAATACTCGATCGCTGATAGGAATCACGTGGTATCGCCTGCTCATCTATGAGTACCTGCAGGCAAGTAATGCAGCGCCCCACCAGGCGTCAGTACCGCTGGTACTGAGTATGTAAAGAAATAACTGAAAGAAATATCTGAAAATAACAATACAACTGATGAAAGTGAATGTAGAAAGGAATGGATTAACTGTCTGATAATGTAAATCATACCTTCTTTTAATTATACTAGAAGGAGTAGGAGTCATACCTGAGGATTTATCATTCTACTGTCGATCTACTCGTATCTACTATAACACGGCCTAACATATCATAACATAACATAGCACACACAAACCTTACCCGGCCCCCATAAGCCGGGAGGTACAATCAGCACAAAATCTTTACCCCTACCCCGGTCATCCCATCTCCTAAAATAGCTATAAGCATCCCGCCGGTCCCCTGGGTAAGCACTTGGGCTCACTGAGCCCCTAACTATAACTGCATCTGAGTCCGGAGGACTCCTGAATCAACACCTGGGCGTATCCGCTTGACAGGGGTGTGTAAGGGCCGATCAAGGCATAATATGGGGAAAACTGGCATCCCATCTTCGTCCCCTGTGGGACGGCATGCCACTCCGTAGAGCGACGTATCCTCGTCCTCTGGCGGACGAGTCGATACAGCTATCAACCCTGGGGCGGTCATGGATGCTAGGTAGTCCAACCCCAAACAATACAACGGTCTCAACTAGTAATACTATCTGCATGTCCCACATACTGAAGCTAGTAGTGGTAAAGTATTTGTATATACTATATGCTGAGCTAGTGATAGTAATATGTGCGTACTTAATACATGGTGAGGCTGGTAATAGTATATACGTATAAATATAGTCTTCTGCCAGACTGTACTAGGTCTAATGCTGAAGGAGATATGGTCTTTCTGCTGAAAACTATGATGTATGCTCAGTTTCTATAGTAATATGATTTACTATTCCTAACATGCTTTCTAGACTTCATTTTAACTTATCATTCTACTTCTGAGATGTCTTACAGGTATTACATTGCTTTACTAGGTTTCAACTGAATACAATGATATCCTAACATTCTATGTCACATCACATACTGAGCATGCTGTGCAGTTCCTAACACTTATATTAGGATCTATATCGTGCTAGCAAGTCTCGCGCTGATCATAACATGATGTTTCTAATGTCATACCAACATTCGTAATAAACATCATACATGGCTTCTGAATATTCTACTGGCCTTTAAATTACTGTACTGTACCAAGATTACTAACTTGCCGAGGAAACTAGCTTTACATACCTTATCGTCGAACTATCCGGCTGTCAGACGAGGCTCGGCCGGTACTTCAACTATTTTCTCCCAACTGCATTCATAAATATGTCAATCAATACTAAATACAGCTTTATTTTAAAGAGCAACGTCACTTTCGATATAGTTTATAGCCTAAACTTAGGCTTATCAAAAGATAGTCAAAAACTCGCTATTTTTCAGAGGTCTAGAAGGGAGAAATATTCACTTCACAGCTAGGAACAAATAGACACTAGTTTAGATCAATTCCACTTACCTTAGCTCGGTAGCTCGACAATTCGTCGGCCGTATTTCACAAAACTAAATCCGTAGGAATGCTCTCTGCTGCTAAATACCTCGGTATCTGAGGTTAATTTGAGTTTGGACAACGTTTAGCAGCGTAATCGGATGGAATTATATTACCTTCTTCGTTCTATTTCCTTTCTCTGATGGTTTCCTCTGTTTTCTGGAAATTTCATAAGTGATTAATGATTTAAAACCGAAGTGGGGCTTTATATACTTGGGCCTGGACAAGGCCAACGTGTCACGGAGCCAACGCGGAGGCTTCACCTCTGTGACACGCTGCCATCGCGGAGGGGCTCTGCCTCGGCTCCTTCCGCGATGGTTCGACAGGTTTCTCATCCGATCTTTTTCCCAAGCCTTTCTTTAACACGTATGGCCTTCAAATATGCTTAACCAACGTGCGAATAGGTCATCTAGGTGCCGGGAATCCTATGAGGTATAACATGAACCCTAGACAAGCTCAGTGCTAAGCACTCTTCCTAATGATAATTTATTGATAGCTCAAAATCTAGTGTTCTTAAAGCTATTTCTGGAACTTTATCTTACAGTATTTTGAGAGCCTAAAGAACCTAAAAATAGTGTTTATGTTGTCAACATATGGATATTAAAATCATGATAGAATCACAAAGACTGAAATATGAGTTCATTCTAACTCAATGCCATATAGAATCAAAATATATATTTATATAACTAAACTTGAATTATGTGAAAATCTGTAATGAAATTATTATTTGCAGCTGATTTTGTAAAACAATGAATGTCTCATACTAGAATCACAAGAGACTTGAGAACATTGAAGTAATAAGGTAACTCATAACTGAACAAAATCCCTAAGATATGATTTTTCTATTGAACTGAGATATCAATGTTTTCTGAAAACTTTTGGAGACAAGGGTGAAATAATAACACTTGTTTAAATCCCACATAATGGGAAAAGAAATCTCAAAGAAGAAATCTTGAAATTTGCAGCACTTTGAATGGAACCCTAGCTTAGACCTAAGAGGGTCTCCTATCTTGCATATATTGTTCCTGTATGTCTTGAAGAGAATGAGAGGAGAATGTCAATAAATTCCCCTTAATTCCCCTCATAAAGTACCCCAATACGACGTTGTTTAAGAGTTAGGAGGCTAAAATTATACAAAAATTCCCTAGGTTTGAATGACTTATCGTCTGGCTCATTACAATAGGAGATAGGATGACCCATTACGTCATACTACGAGTTGCTATATGCCTCATTGGTACATGATAGGAAATTTGCAGAGGCTGACAATGACTCTCCTTACAGGCCGTTAGGCCTGAGAATGACTCATTCGTTGAGCCACTCTAAGGCAAAAATGTTTTGATTTCTTTTTGGTTTTTCATTTCAAGGCTGGGGTTTGGTCTAAGGAACTTTTAAGGTGTTACAATATCTCCCCCTTCAAAACAGTCATCCTTGAATGAAGGATAAGCAAGTTGAAGGACTGTCGAAAGAGCTGCAATCCCGAACTGAAGACTATGAACTGAATACTAAAGGAGTTACTAACTCCGAACTGAGATAGACGTACTAATCGATTTCATAAGACTAGACTGCACACTAAGACATAAATAGAGCTGATGAGCATGGAATTAAAATAGAGTACTGAGGAGAAATTTAGTACCTGATGTTGAAGCTAAGCTCGAAGGGAATAGGTAAGGGTATCTTGCCATCATATTTTCTTTGGTCTCCCATGTAGCTCCCTCAACTAGCTGGTTCCTCCATAAAAATTTTACTGAAGCTACCTCCTTGTTCCTCAGCTTATGAACCTGACGATCCGGAATCAAAACTAGAACTTCTTTGTAAGAAGGATTATCCTTTACCTAACACTATATAAATGCACAATCAAGGTCAGATCACCAATGAATTTCTTCAATAGAGACACATGGATGATTGGAAGCACCAATGCTAACATTGTAGGCAATTCCAACTTATAAGCCGTATTGCCAATGTGTCTCAGGATTCTTTAAGGACCAACATGTCTAGGACTATGCTTTCCCTTCTTCCCGAACCTCATCACCCCTTTCAAAGGAGAAATTTTAGAATATACCCAATCATCCATAACATACTTCAACTGTCTTCTCCTTATATTTGTATACTATTTCTATCGACTTTGAGTTGTCTTCAGTCGTTCCCTGATAATCTGAACCATTTGCATGGCCTCATGCACTAAATTAAGTCCTATTAAGATAGCTTTACCAATCTCAAACAACCCTATAGGAGATCTACACCTCCTGCCATATAATATCCCTAATAGGTCTGTCTGAATAATGGAGTGGTAGCTGTTGTTGTATGCAAACTCAATAAAAGGTAGATGATCATCCAAACTGCCTTTGAAATTGGTAACACTCGAATCAACTCTCCCGATTAATTAAGGTGGAAGCAATCCTTTTCAAGAACAAATAAACTCGATGGGTGTTGGGGTCGAATCCCACAAAGAATTGAGTCGGTAATCAAAAATTTATAAATTAACTCAAACTAGAATGCATCGTTGCTCAACATTTTGAAAATAAAATTGGAGGAAATGGGACAACAATATCAAATTCAAATTTAGAACTAAATGAGTGGGGATTCTGATTGTTGCAATCACAAGTGAGAAGGCTAGGGGTTTTCTATTGATGGGCTAACAACAAAAATGGGATTTTCTTTGTTGCCTTAGATTTAAATTTAGCATAGATAGCTGTGGATAAAACACATTCTCTTGTTTCTCAACCACAAGAATATTTATGCCTTGGGTTTTCTGAAGCCCCAAGGACCAATTCAAATTATAAATCGCAACAGCTTGAGGAAGGATCAAGCTATCTATAGCCTTGAACTGTTAATGGAGTGGGAATATGGGTTTTGGCTATCTCTAGCTCAACACCACACATCAACACTCCAAATCCTCCCTATTATTTTCTCACCAAATTCTCACTTTTCTTTCCCAAGCAAAAGAAAGAATAGTAAACAAATTTCATCTTTGCAACCATCGATTATTCATAATTAAAACACAGAGAGAACAATAGATCTATTCTTGCAATTAGAAACCAAGAACAATTCATCAATAACCATTCAAGTTTACAAACCCACCATGCACACACCCCTAACTAGCAAATTAGCTATGCATATTTAGATAGAGAGAAACTACAAAGAGGATTTCCCTCAACATTCATCATATTGCTTGACAAATTTTCTTCACAAATTCTTGCAACAATGGTGGAATTCCCCCAAAATGGGTTAAAGAAAAGGAACAAAAAAGTACTTTATATCTCTACAATAGTATGGTTTGCCAAATTCATCTCTCTAAAATATATCTACGAATGAATTCCTGTGTGGTGTACAATTTTGGGTGATAAATATTTGTACTCTCTTGTGTATAACTTTCCACAATTGCCCTTGGAGGCTTTTAGGAGCTTTGGGAACCTTCCTAGATGTTTTTTCCCCTCAATCAGCGAAATAGGTCACTTGCCCTTGGTGTTGTGGTTAGGAGATCCCAACCTGCTAAGCACATGTTAATAATAGGTGGAAATAGTTCCGCCTACATTTAGCAGGTGCCAATCCGCGGTTAGCAGGTGCAAACGTTGGTGGAAGGCAATCCCTCCTGCATTTGGCCTGCGTTTCGCAGCTCTAGATCCGTGGAAAATATGTCTTTAGCCGCTCACTTCAAACTTAAATCCTCCATTATCTTTTTCTCCTTCAAATGCCTACATATAGAATAAAAATGGAATAAAACCTTCCTAAATGAGTTGAAAATCAAGAAAAAGCTCCTGTTTAAAAGCCGAATGAGTTGGTAAACTACCAACACATCAAACACCCAAACTTGAAGCATCGCTTGTCCTCAAGCAAGACATTCTCTCTTAAGAAGAATTTACTTAAGCTTGGAGCATCACGGAAGGTTCATGCAAACCATTAAGACTCAATACAATCCAAGAATCACACACCAACTCAAGAAAATGAAACGACTCAAAATATGTTGCACAAGCTTCAATAGGTGACCACAATCATTAAGCATATCTTCCATGCATTAATTTTATTCAAACAAGGGGCATAGTTCATTGCCAAAACATGCTCATGGATCATCTCAAGTCATTGACAATTCACATTCAAAGCTTGTCTTAAAGTTCGCTACAAAATTGTCTCATTCACACCTCTCACTTGAAAACACTATTAAGATTGTACCCCAAAGAAGTGATGTCACTCACAAAAAGAGAGAATTCCATACATTTTTTAAGCATTTTACACATAGGGATTATATGATATGTAAAATATGCTCACTCTAGCAATGAAATTCAAGTGCATTCAAATTGATCCATAGGATTGCCTTTTGTGTAACTCGCCACTAATGTAGAGTTGCTACACTTAAAATCACTAAGGACTTCCAACTTATCATGAAGGATAGGGGTAAGGAAAGGCAAAATATTTGGCTCTAGTGACTAGAACCTCCCTAGTGCCTTTTTGTCAACACTTTTAACATTCCATCACACTATTGAGATCACTCTACCTTATCTTTCCTTGTTCATCATCTTCATCTTTTATTTAGCAAGAGCCACCCTTATCAAACCTTTGGATTTCCTAATTTGCCTCATCTAATCAAGAGGTAGTACCTTTCAACTATTCTTTCTCTTTTAATGATTCAAGTTTTCTCAGTCAACCATTTCATCATCATTTGGTGATATCTCACATTGAAGCTCACATACTCCCTTTTTGCAAACCCCCAAACTTAGGCTTTTGCCTCAATTCAGTGCATTTCCTTGTCGCTCCCATCTCTTCGATTTAAACCATTATTTTTCATTCTTTCATCAATAGCACTAGGGAGGATAGGTGCCAAAGAAGAGGATTAAAAAGGGTCATTAGGCTTGTAATGTAGTTTTCAAGAAAAAAGGTAAAGGCCTAAACATTAGCTATCAATCATTGATGTTCAAGGAGATTATTTTAGTGAATTTACTATCAAAAGAAAGCCTAAGATCATGTTCGAAGTGCAAGCACATTTAAAATTTCTCCTTGAGTCACACTTAGAGAAAGTTCTAGACATTCATGCACATACAAGAATTAAGCCAAAGGACAAACCACACAAGGAATCACAATCTAAGGAGTTTACAAAACTTCTAAATCACATTAAGAATATGATGTTAGACAAGCTATTCTGTGAATCAGAATGCCAAAAAAGGAATGTGCAACCCATGAGAAGAGAATGCTCATTTGTAAATTCAAGTGCCCCATTTCATCTTAAAAACCATTTTGCAATGCCATTAAAAAATTTTGTGGTACCTCTTTAAACAACTGCAACCAAGACTCACAAAGATACTAAACTTGGCATGTTCTCTTATGAAAGTTTCCTCTCAATCTATCATAGGGTAGTACCACCCGGTTTGACAATAAAAATAAAGAAAATAAAAAGTTGCTCCTTGGGAAATAACAGTAGTATAAAGAAAACACTTGGAGTTTATTCATTGTCTACTATCTAGAAAGGCGATGCTAACTAGCAAGTAATGATGATTTTCCCTTAAGAATGACGTCACCCTATCTATCATATAGCCATATCATGCATCACTATCAAGTGGGTTACTCAGACTTCACCCCCAAACAAAAATAAAGCATTATCCTAGATGCACAAGGTTGAAAAAAATAAGGAGGGAATGAGTGAAAGAACTCCTTGGTCTGGTAGAGGAATTTGCATTAGAACTGCCAGGCATTCTAGACATAACCTGCGCCAAACCTGCAGTTCGCACCTTTGCACCTGCATTTTGCAGGTCTAGCGCAGATATGTCAATGTTTGAGCACTTTTTATTCTAGGTATTCTGGTTGGCACATGCACTAGACCTATATTTTTCACATTTGGACCTGTGTTTCGCAGCTCTAATGAACGCTTCATAATATTTTCTCCTTCCATTTTTTGTTACATTCCACACTTATTTCACCCCTGCACAATCAAAGACAACAAAAATGTAAAACAAAAATAAATTTAAAAATTCTTGGATTGCCTCACAAGAAGTGTCTTAGTTAACGTCGCGGTTCAACGACTTCAATCTTCACCACATTTCTCTCCTCTTTGAGCTTGCGAATTGCACCCCTAATTTCTTATCCATTCTTCTACACTGCTTAAGGGGTGGTGGTGGAACAGTAATCTTGAATTATTTGGGCATTAAAGGAGGAATGTGCTTTGGTCTTGTTGGCATGTCATACTTTAAGGTGAATCTACATTGATCTTCCTCTTCAACTTCCTCCATTGAATTAGTCACCTCAGTTTTCATATCTTCACCCAAGTTGAATGTTGAGAAATGGTTGGATGGCAGTTTAAGCCGCTCCATTCTCAAACATGCTTTTTTCTTGACATCCTTCCTCTCTTGTGCACTAGAGTCCTCACAAATGGTTTGAGGGACTTCTCTTTGGAGCTCTAGTTTCACTTTTTTAGTTATGGCATCTTGCATTATAGTTAGATTTGTTGGTTGGTACTTCGCTTTGACCTCTTCAAAGTCCATGTTGATCCCTTCTTCATCATCATGTTGAGTTTCCTCCCATGAGTTAAGTTGGACTAGGTCCTATTGTTCACTCCTTCTTTTTATGCTTCTCAATATCTCCTCGGCTTCTTCTTTTAGTGATCTATAGTTTCCTTCTTGAGTAGATGATAATTTCATGTGAATAGAGGAGTTGGCTTCCTTCTCCGAATTAGACACGCCCTCCAAAAAAGCTTGGAAAATGGATTCATTGCGGTCACATATATTTCTTCCTCTCTCACATAAAATGGTTTTATTCCTATGAAGCTTAAGAGCACAACTTCTATCATAGCCACTATATCCAGAAGTTAAATCATTGGGACAATCACCCTAAAGTCTACCATGACCATCTCATAAAGTGCATCTATACCCACCATAGGAGAAAGATGGTGCACACATCTCTATTTTAGGGGCATATTTGTAGGATTTCAAAAGGTGCGGTCCTCCAAAATAGGTATACGGGTCATCATGGTAAGGGTTGAAACAACCAAACTTTCTTTCATCCCAAAATGCCATAATACAAAATAAAAAATAACAAAAGCAAAACAAAATGCGAAACAACATACAAAAAATATTTAAATTCATAAACAACTATTGGTTATCGCAACTCAATTCCCTGGAAACGACCCCGATTATGGGAGGCGGCAGCGATCGTTGTCAAAAACAAATATACCCAAACAGTGTCGGGATCGAATCCCACAAGGAATTGAGTTGATAATTCAAAGGTTATACACTAACTCAAACTAGAACGCATCATTGTTCAACATTTGGAAAGTAAAATTGGGTGAAAAAGGGACAACAATATCAAATTCAAATTTAGAACAGAGGGGGATTTCGATTGTTGCAATCACAAGTGATATAGCTAGGGTGTGCTATATATGGGCTAACAACTAAAATGGGATTTACTACATTTCCATAGATTCAAATTTAGCATAGATGAAGTGGATAAACCATATTCTCTTGTTTCTCAGCCACAAGAACATTATGCCTTGGATTATCTCAAACCCCAAGGCCAAATTCAAATTATCAGCCATAAGAGCTTTAGGAAAGATCAAACTATCTCCAGCCTTGAACTATTAATTGAGTGAGAATGTGGGTTTTGACTATCTCTAGCTCAACCCCACACATCAACACTCCAAATCCTCCCTATTATTTTATCAATCAATTCTCACCTTTCTTTCTCAAGCAAAAACAAGAATAGTAAATAAAATTCATGTTTGACACCATCAATTTTTTACGATTAAAACTTAGAGAGAACAATACATCTATACTTGCAATTAGAATCCAATAACAATTAATCAATACCCATTCAAGTTTATAAATCCACCATGCACACACCCCTAACTAGCAAATTAGCTATGCATATTTAATGAGAGAGAGAGAGATAAGATACCAAGAGGATTTCTCTCAATATTCATCATGTTGCTTCACAAATTTGCTTCACAAGTTCTTGCAACAATGGAGGAATTCCCCCTAAACGGATTAAAGAAAAAAAAGACAAGTACTTTCTATCTCTACAATTCTATGGTGTGCCAAATTCGTCTCACTAAAATCTATCTATGAATGAATTTATGTGAGGTGTACAATTTTTTGTGATAAATATTTGTACTTTGTGTATAAATTTCTATAATTTCCCTTGTAAGTTTCTTGGAGCTTTGGGAACATTTCCGTATGTTTTTTCCCCTCCGATAGTGAAATGGGTCACTTGCCCATTGTACTACGGTTAGCAGGTGCCAACCTTCTAAGCACAGGTGAATAGCAGGTGCAAATAGTCCCACCTACATTTCACCTGCATTTAGCAGGTGCCAATCCGCAGTTAGAAGGTGCAAACACAGGTGGAAGGCAATCCCTCATGTGGTTATCCTTCATTTTTCAGGTCTGGATCCACGAAAAGCATGTCTTTAGCAGCTCACTTCATGTTCAAATCCTACAATATTTTCATCTCCTTCAAATGCCTATATAGAGAATAAAAATGGCACAAAACCTTCCTAGATGAGTTTGATATCAAACAAAAGCTAATGCTTAAAGGCTGAATGAGTTTCTAAATTACCAACTCATCATTAATCGATCTTGCAAGCCCGCAATATATCCTCTAGAGTTTGAATAGTCTGTTTAGCCTGGCCATATGTCTCTGGGTTAAATGTTGTGTTGAGCTTGACATGAATACCAAGTCCACTCTGAAATGACTTCCTAAAGTGTGAGGTAAACTGAGTGTCCCTATCTGAAATAATCGAGAAGGGGACTCCATGCAGTCTGACTTACTCCCAGATGTATAGTCTAGCATAATCCTTTGTTGAATCTGTCATCTTAACTGGTAGAAAGTATGCTGAGTTAGTCATCCGGTCTACAACCACCCAAATTGAGTCATGTTGTCGGCACGTATGAGGTAGACCTGTAGCTAAATCCATCTTCACTTATGCCCACTTCTAAGTAGGAATTCTAATATCCTGGGTCATACCCTCAGCTCTTTGATGTTCAACCTAGACCTGTTGGCAAGTTGGACACCTAGCCACAAATTCTTATCCTTCTTCATGCCATTCCACCAGTAGACTTTCCGTAGATCACAGTACATCATGTTGGCACCTGGGTGGATAGAGTACCTGGTGTTGTGAGCTTCTGTTAGTATCTGCTGCCTCAAATCATCTACATTGGGAACACACAACCTAACTTGGTAATGGAGAACACCATCTCACCATTTTAGAAATGCTTCCACCTTTTTCTTTAGGACTGCGTCATTCAACTCTAGTAGTATTGGGTCTTCATCCTGCTTTGACTTAACCTTCACCAAAAGGGAGGATTCTGACCCACTCTGGATTAAAACTCCACCCTTTGTAGAATCAACTAACTGGACCCCAAACTAAGCTAATTAGTGAATATCCTTTGCCAGGTCCTTCTTATCATCCTCAACCTGAGCAACACACCCTATAGACAATCCGCTAAGGGCTTTAGCCATTATGTTAGCCTTGCCCGGGTGATACAACACACTCATGTCATAGTCTTTTAACAACTCCAACCACCTTCCTTGATGTAGATTCAGGTCCTTCTAATTGAACACATACTGTAGGCTCTTGTGGTCAGTATCCGCATGAAACCTTTAAAGGTAGTGCCTCTAAATCTTCAACGAAAGTACTACCACTACCTGCTAAAGAACGTGAGTCGAATAGTTCTTCTCAGGAGTCTTGAACTGTCTGGAAGCATATGCTACAACCTTACCATGCTGGATCAAAACACCACCAAGACCAACTATGGAGGAATCACAATTGATCACGAACCCGTCTGAACCTTTTGGTTGAGTCAAAACTTGGGCTTTAGTGAGTCGATTCTTCAATTCATGAAACTCTTCTCACATGCATCAGACCATTGAAACTTCACCTTCTTTTTAGAGAGTCTAGTCAAACGAGAGGAAATGGAGGAGAATCCTTCTATGAACCATTAGTAGTAGTGGCTTATGCCTAAGGAACTCCTAATGTCTGACGAAGAAGTGGATCTTGGCTAGTCCTTGACTACTACTGCCACGCCCCACCTTGGGAGGCATGGCTGGTATCTGGTGCCCTACTAGGATTTGAACTGACTTAACTAACTGAGCCTAAGCACTCCTAGCGTAGGTTTATTTCTCAAATCAAGAAGACAATGGGCTATATCTCAGCTGTAAATACAGCCCCCGGCCGACAAGGCCTTATAGCCACCTGTAAAAGAAAACTAGCTAGCCAGAAACAACAGCAACAGAGAGTCCTATGTAGGCTGACAAGACCACCATGATGTCTAGTAATGTCTGTAAAGTAAATCTAGTGCTAAGCTAAATTATGGCCGACAAGGCCGCTAATCTATTAGCTAGACAAGGCCCCACGCGGCCAACATGTAAACTAAAACAGATATAGGCCCCACACGGCCAATAACAGCTAACCACAAGGAAAAGAAAACAATTTATAAGCCTCTAGGAGTAATATGATGGTCGAGATAGGGCCCCGACCTACCCATAAACTGTACAATTAAAAAGGAAGTGAACCTTCTATCTACGAGCTCCGGAAGAAAGGAGCTAACTTCTCTGGTGACACTGGCTGAAAGCTACGAGATACCTATTCCTCTTCTATCCGTATCTACAGGAAAGTAATGCAGCGCTCCTAGAAAGGGCATCAGTACAATATGTATTGAATATGTAAGGCGATAACTGTAAATGACTAAAATAAAGAAGTGCAACTGAAAGTAACTAAAATGGAGGGATAGAGATCATACCTGAGTAATAGATCATCTTACTATGTAACTATAAATAAAAAAAGCAAACATAAACCTTACTTGGCCCCCATAAACCAGAAGGCACAACCAGCACAAAATAACCCACATAGGGCCCCCATAAGCCCTGGTGAGTACACCTCAGTCTATACACCCTAATCAAAGGTCACACTGGGTCAACTAATAGCTATAGTCATCCTACCAATCCCATGGGTCTGCAATTGAGCCCGCTCGGCCCCTGATTGTAACTATGTCTGAGTCCGGTGGGATCCTAATATCTGCACCTCAGGAACAAGGCTCGATGGAGGTGTATATAAGGCCAACCACAGCATATGAGGATCTGGAACCCCATCTTCATCCCTGGCAGACGGCATACAGCTCCGTAGAGTGATGTCATCTCTCCTCTGGTGGGCGTCGACACAACTAATAACCCTGGGGTCGGTCACGGAGGCTATACAGGAATAATCCATCCCTAACTAATATGGAATACTGATCTCAGCTAATAACAAAAACTAATCATAATCGACACGCTTCTTGTAATCTTTCTTGATTTCAAACTAAGCTATCATGCTAAAGAAACTAACTTGCCAAAGGAAACTGCCTTAACATACCTCGTTCTCCGATTACTGATTAACTAGCGAGTTTCAGCTCGTATTCAACTGGTCTTCTAAACTACATTCATATTATTGGAAGAATGAGGCTAATTTCAGTACTAAATTCGATTAAAATGATAACTTTATATATAAATATTAACTATATTTCAACTTGGCGGAACATGGTCGATAACTCATAATTTCTTGGAAGTCCAGAAGGGAGAAATGCTTACTTTAAGCTTGTGATCGTATTGACACTTGTTTGAAGCAATTCAAACAACTTTAGCTCGGTGGAGTTACGATTTGCGGGGCGAATTTCACGAAACTAACTCTGTAGTAATGCTCTTTGTGGCCATATACTTCGATACCTGAAGTTAATTTGAATTCGGGTAGCGTTTCATAGAATAAATGGAAGAAAAATATTGGTTTCCTTCGTGGTTTCTCAAGTCTGGTCATAAGTTTGCATAGGAAATGAAATGAAATCAAAGGGAGGAGCCTATATATACTTGAGGTGGTGGACAAGGGTCTGTGGCACGGACCCCAATGTACCAATTGTTTGGCGTGCCACGGCACCCATCGCGGAGGCCAAGGTCCGTGCAACGCTGCCCCTTTAGGAAGTGAGCTCGGCCTCCTCCCGTGCGGTCCTAATTTTGCGCTCGTCCGACCTTTCCCCGAGCCCCTTTCTCATACGTATTATTTTCTAAAACTCTTAAGCAATGTACAAATAGGCCATCTAAAAATTTGAAACTTATGGGTTGTAACATCTTCCTCCCCCCTTAGGAACATTCTTCCCCAAATGTTAACTTTAGCCTACAAGAACCTTAACTCTTATAACTACTTATTCTTGAAAAATCTTTCGGACAGTTTCCCCTGTAATATGGACTATCTGAAAATCCTGAAATGCAGAAAAGTCCAGTACAGGCATTTTATATAATACTATAACAATTATTTCATAATAAGGCTAGAGTCAACTGAGAAATATATATGTAGCACAAATCATGAAACAACAACTGAATCAATAATTTACCTTAACTGCATAATTTTGACTATGTCTGGAACAAATGAGGGTATTGTGATTCCATGTCGCCCTCAACTTCCCAAGTCATTTCCTCTCTATTCTTGTTTCACCATATTACTTCAACAAAGGCAATATCTTTAGTCCTCAACCTGCGGATCTGCCAACCTAATATAGGTATTGGAATCTCTTCATAGGCTAATTCCTTGGTAACCTATACATTTTCAAATGGCACTATTCGGGACAGATCCCCTATGAACTTTTGTAGCATCGACACATGGAAGACTGGATGAATAGATTCCATCTCTGAGGGCAAATCTAGCTCGTATTCCACCTGAACTATTCTCTGGAGTATTCCATACGGCCCAATAAAACTCGGGCTGAGCTTACCCTTTTTGCCAATCCTCATTACGCCCTTCATTGGCGAGATATTTAGAAATACCTAGTCACCTATACTGAACTCCAGGTTTCTATGCCTCATATCAGTATAAGATTTCTAGCGGCTTTGAGTTGTCAGCAGACGTTCTCTGATAAGCTTTACCTTCTCTTCTGACTGATGAATTATATTTGGCCCAATTAACCATGACTCTCCAACCTCGAACCAACCAACTGGGGACCTACATTTCCGCCCGTATAAGACCTCATAAGGCGCCATACGGATTGTTGAGTGATAACTGTTATTGTAAGCAAACTCAATAAGCGGTAAGTGTTCATCCTAGCTGCCCCCAAAATCAAGCACACATGCTCGTAACATATCCTCGAGCGTCTGAATTGTACGTTCTACTTGCCCATCCGTCTGAGGATGGAATGTCGTACTCAGATTAACTTGCATTCCAAAACCTCTCTGGAAAGACTGCCAGAACCTAGCTGTAAATTATTCTCCCCTGTCATAAATGATAGATACTGGGACGCCATTTAATTTGACTACCTTCCTAATATAAAGCTCGACATAATCTTCTGCTGAAAAAGTAGCCCTCACTAGAAGGAAGTGAGTTGATTTCCTCAATCATTCAACAATCACCCAAATGGAATCACATTTATGCCTGGTATGAGGTAACCCTGTCACAAAGTCCATGTTAATTGCATCCCATTTCCACATAGGCACTGCTATCTCCTGTGTCATTCCGGCGGGTTTTTGATGATCGTCTTTCACCTGCTGGCAGTTAGGACATTGAGCTACAAATTCTGCTATCTCCTTCTTTCCCAGCCACCAGTAAATCTCTTTTCTATCATGATACATCTTTGTTGAATCCGGATGAAGAGAGTAACCGGAATAATGCACCTCGACCGTAATTTAATGGCGAAGTCCTACCGCGTTGGGAATACAGAGGCGGTCCCTGTATCTCAAAACTCCATCTTCAGTTACCTAAAAATCTGTTACTTCCCCTCACTGAACCTTATCTCTGAGCTGAACCAGGTGAGGGTCTTCGTACTGCCATTCTTTCACTTCTACAAGTAATGACGATATTGTCATATTTTGAATTACTGCTCCATTGTCTCTCAACCACTATACAGATGACCAAATTTGCTTACTGATGCAATTCTCGGGCCAATTCCCATTGTTCTAGTTTCAAGTGTACTAGACTCCACATGGATTTACGGATGAGGGCATCAGCTACAACATTGGCTTTCCATGGGTGATACAAAATATTCACATCATAGTCTTTCAACAGCTCTAACCAGTGAAGCTTCCGTAGATTCAACTCTTTCTGTATAAAAATGTACTGGAGGCTTTTATGATTAGTGAAAATATCCACATTAACACCATACATATAGTTCCTCCATATTTTCAAGGCATGAATCACCGCGGCTAATCCAGGTCATGGGTGGGGTATTTGTTTCATGCTTCTTTAGCTACCTGGAAGCGTAAGTGATCTCGGGCAAAATAGCATGCCCAGTGACGCTTGATAACTTAATTTAGTCTTGTTTAGCTAAGTAATGGTATACATTTTCATGTGATTTTATATAAATGTGAATATATGTGCTAACCAACATTATTAGTCCTTGTTTTATAGGTTTCAATGATTTTGAGGAACTAATTTATAAGTTGGTGAAGTAGCGGAATGGAGTCGGGAGCAGATGCGGCAGGCAGGCAGCACCTGCGCCCCAGCAATGTGCCACGCCATTCCAGCTGCATGACAGGGGTGTGCCAACGCGCTGCCCAAGCAGCGTGACACGCTGCCAACGCAGTGACACTCGGCAGTTTCGGCTTCTGGAGGCAATTTCCAGAGAGCTTCCGCGTTACCTCCGTGTCATGGAGGCAGTGCTCCGCTATACACTCCGTGACACGGAGCCGTTCGATGACAGGCTAAATTATGCACGTTTTACATTTACTATAAATAGGTCCCTTAGCTCCTAAAAACACTTTGTCACGATTTTATTCCCTAAAACTACCTAGGAGTGAAGGGAGAAGTGGGAGAACTCATCTAGGGTTGGGAAAATTCCCTTCTCATCTACCAAATTCTTGTAAGTATATTAGTTTAGTCGTAGTTTCTTGTAGTTTAACGAACATGAATGGCTAGAACCCTTCCTCTAGGGTTGAAGCCATGAATTATGATTGTGATTTTATGAAATTGTTTTGGAATTAAGTTATTGATTGTTGTTTCCTTCTTGCATTCTGGATTGTTGGGTGTTTTTATGATTGATCACCATGAAAGCATATATGTTAGCTTGGGCATTGGCTTGAGAACGCATTACCTAGGTCAGGACATGAGAATGTGAGGAGCATGTTTGTATCTCACGATATAATTTTGTATTAGGATAGAAATATACCTAACACCTTGCTTGGTTGATAAAACGGGGGTTATTAAAGACCAACTTAGGATTATCGCATCACCACTCGAAGAAGTAGTTGTGAGGCTAAGTTGAGTTAAATTGTTAGACGCACGAAAGTCCCTAATCATTTCCACGTAAACCACAACATAATTAATTGCCCACGAACTAGAAATTAGCATCCTCGCTCACAATGATGCAGTGAGGCTAGTTTGTAGTGTTTAGAGGCTCGAAAGACCCTTAACATGCAACTCTAATGATGTGAAACAACAATCGATAGTTTCATGTTTAACCCATTGCAAATCATAGGATCAGATGATAATCTGCTATTAACTCTATGTTGCTCCTAGAGTAAATCCAGGATATTTCGTTGACCAAAACTAGACCTAATTAAATCTCCTTTGAAAACTTCTATAAACAACACTTGTGAAAGTTAAGATCACACTTCAAATGGATAGTTAGAGGAATGGTTCCAGTCCCTGTGGGTTCGACATTCCGGTTCTCTAAAAGAGCCACTATATTACTTGCACGACTCGTACACTTGCGGACATGCGAATCAGGCACGTCAGTAAGCAATTACTTTACCATGTTGCATCAGAACACTCCCTAACAGAATGCCTGAAGTATCACAGTACACTGCAAAACCCTCTGATCCTTCTGGGAAGGCTAATATTGGTGTTGAAATCAGTCTGTTTTCCAACACTTAAAAGCTCTGTTCACGTGCTTCAGTCCACTGAAATTAGTTTCTTTCTCAGTGAACTTGGTCAAAGGCGCTGCTGACGTGGAAAATCCTTCCACGACCCTTATGTAATACCCAGCTAACCCCAGGAATCTACGTACCTCAATCGGAGTGGTAGGTTTAGGCATTGTTTTCACTGCCTCAATTTTCTACGACTCTACCTGAATGCCAGCATCTGACGCAATGTGGCCCAAAAAGGCTACTGAATTAAGCAAAATACACATTTAGAAAACTTCGCATACAGCTGGTGATTCTTGAGGGTCTAGAGCACTGTTCGCAGGTGATCCCAGTGATCTGCCTCTAGGTGGAAATATACCAAAATATCATCAATAAATACTATCACAAACAGGTCCAGATATGGCCTAAAGATACTTTTCATCAAGTCCATGAACACTGCTGAAGCATTTGTCAGTTAAAAGGATATGACTAGAAATTCAAAGTGAACATACCTGGTCCTGAAAGAGGTTTTTGGAATATCCCTCTCACGAACCCGAACCTGATGGTACCCTGACCTTAAGTCAATTTTTGAGAAATACCTTGCCCCCTGCAACTAGTCAAACAAGTCGTCTATTTTGGGATGTGGGTACTTATTCTTGATAGTGACTTTATTAAGTTGTCGGTAGTTTATACACATACGGAGGGAGCTATCATTCTTTCTCACAAATAGAACTGGTGCTCCCCATGGTGAAGTACTCAGCCTGATGAAGCCCTTGTCTAACAGATCTTTCAATTGTTCTTTCAACTCTCTGAGCTCAATAGGAGCCATTCGGTATGAAGGAATAGATATGGGCTGAGTACCTGGTAATAAATCAATTCCAAAGTCAATTTTCCATTTTGGGGGAAATCCAGGTAGCTCATCCGGGAATACATCTGGAAATTGATTGACTATTGGAATGGACTGAGAAGTCAGAGATTCTGCTTGGACATCATGAACTCTGACAACATGATAAATACATCCTTTTTCTATCAATTTTCTCACCCGAAGATAGGAAATAAACCTACCTTTTGGCGTGGCTGCACTACCTTTACACTCCCGTACAACCTCCCTTGGAAGGTGGAATCGGAAAGTCTTGGTCCAACATTCAACATTGGCATAGCATGGCGCCGGCCAATCCATACCCATAATTTCATCAAAATCAATCATCTCTAGTTCTAGCAAATATGCTAAAGTCTGACGATTAACAACCTTTACTATGCATCCCTGGTAGACCCTCTTGGCTATGATAGAGTCACCGATGGGTGTAGGCACTGAAAAAGGTCGCTAAAGTGATCCTGCCGTAATACCGAACTTCCGAGCTACTAATGGTGTAACATAAGACAAGGTGGATCCTTGATCAATCAGTACATAAATAGAGTGAGAGAAAATGTCCAGCATACTTGTCACCACATCCGACGACGACTCTGACTCCTGTTGTCCCGGTAAAGAATAAGTGCGATCTGGACCGGTACCTAAGCTAGATGCCCCTAATCTGCCTTGGCCTCTACCGGTTGGAACTGAGGGCCTACGCCCTGCTAGAGATGCTGGGGCATGTGATCCTACTGAAGATCTATCCTGTCTGTCCCGATCACTCTGACCCCTGTCTGAACAATCCCTCATCTAATAACCCTCATGTCCACAGGTATAACATGCTGTGGAACCATACCTGCATGCCCGGAGTGACGTCAGCTGCAAATAGGACAAAGAGGTACAGTAAATTTATTCTGCTCCGCTCCTCTCTGCTATTGTGGGCCTACTAATTGTGAGCTCTCGCCGGGACCTAACTGCCCCCAACGACCAAATACACTACCCTGTTGCTGTTGTAGGGGTGGGTGTCTTTGTGGTCTACCTAAAAATCGTGGCCTGGATCCACCCTAGGACTTCGCCTGCATGTCACTAGGTCTGGCCTGGCGGCGCTGCTCCTGATCTGCCCTCCTTATCTCATGTAGCCGCTAACTGATCCCTTCAATATTTTGAGCAAAAGCCTGGATGCGGGCAATATCCATGTCCTCTCGTAGAGAGGCCGTAATACAAGTCTCCACATATTCTAGATTCAGCCCCATAATAAACCAATGCACCCTAGCCGGCATGGTATCTACAAAACCCAGTGCATATCGTGCCAAGGAATCGAACCTTATAGAGTACTCCTGGACACTCATCGATCCCTACTCTAGATGTAGAAAATGATCAACCCGGGCCTATCGAATTTCCCGTGGTAGGTAGTGATCCAGAAAAGCCTCTGAGAAGCTGGGCCAAGTCGGAGGGGGAACACCTCTCCCTCGGGACCTCTCCCAACTCTCATACCATAGTACCGTGACGTCCCGTAGTTGGAATACCTCTAAGTCAACCAACTTTGCAGGTGTAGCATGCATCACCTTGAAAATCCGTTGTATCTGATCCAAAAAATCCTGAGGGTACTTTGCCCGATCCGTCCCTGTAAACTGCGGGGGCCTCAAGGAGAGGAACTCTTGGACCATCGAACTTCCAGGCCCTCATGTGGAATATGCGACTATAGGTGCCACTGGCTCACACTGTGTAGCCATCATCTGAGCTAGCATAACAACAACACTACTGACCTCCTTATTCGATCGTGCTGGTATAGAGACTATTGGAGGCGGTGCCATCACATTTGCCCCTCCGAGCGGCTGCTGGCGTAGTGGAGAGTGTTGGGGAGACCGATTCGATGTCTCCCTGTTGCCCTCAAATCGGGCTGACTCTCACTGAGGCATCCTGCTGGTGCCTTCCCCTGCTGCAACATCTAATCTCCTACCAGTCATGGTGTGTCGCGGGTCTGTCATTTCTCTGTAGATAAAAGAATATGGTAAGCTAAGGGATTCAACCCTATACTGTGCATCTCTACAGCACAACTGGATTAGAAGAAAGAGTAACCATCATATCATGCCTCGCAGCCTCCTGCCTATACAATGTGGTGCACAAAATATCCATAGACAAGACTCTACTTAGAATGGATTGCAGACTCCCTGGGATACGACCTTGCTCTGATACCAAGTTTGTCACGCCCCACCTTGGGAGGCATGGCTGGCACCTGGTGCCCTACTAGGATCTAAACTTACTTATGACTGAGCCTAAGAACTCCTGGCGCAGGCTTACTCCTCAAATCAAGAAGACAACGGGCTATATCTCAGCTGTAAACACAGCCCCCACCCAAAAAGGCCTTATAGCCACCTGTAAAAGAAAACCATCTAGCCAAAAACAACAACAATAGGGAGTCCTATGCAGTCCTACAAGACCACCATGATGTCTAGTTATGACTGTAAAGCAAATCCAGTGCTAATCTAAACTATGGATGACAAGGTTGCTAAACTGTTAGCTAGAAAAGGTCCCACATGGCCAACATGTAAACTAAAACACATATAGGCCCCATACAACCAATAACAGCTAACCACAAGGAAAAGGAAATAATCTGCAAGCTTCTAGGAGTAATATGATGGTCGGGACAGGGCCCTAACCTACCCATAAACTGTACAATCAAAAAAGAAGTAAAACTTCTATCTACGAGCTCCGAAAGAAAGCAGCTAACTGATCTGGTGACACTAGCTGAAAGCTACGAGGAACCCTCTCCTCGTTTATCCGTTCTTGCAAGAAAGTAACGCAGCGTCCCAAAAAGGGCGTCAGTATAATATGTACTGAATATGTAAGGCGATAACTGTAAATGACTGAAATAAAGAAGTAGAACTAAAAGTAACTGAAATGGAGGGATAGAGATCATACTTGAGTAATAGAACGTCTTACTGTCCAACTATCAATAACTAAAGCAACATAATCCTTACCTAGCCCCCAGAAGCCGAATGGTACAACCAGCATAAAATAACCCACTTGGGGCCCCCATAAGCCCTGGTGAGTACACCTCAGTCTATATACCCCTATCCAAGTTCACACTGTGTCAACTAATAGCTATAGCCATCCTACCGATCCTATGGATATGCAACTGAGCCCTCTCGGCCTCTGACTGTAACTGTGTCTAAGTCTAATGGACTCCTAATATCTGCACCCCGGGTACCAGGCTCGATAGCGGTGTATATAAGGACAACCATGGCATATGAGGATCTGGAACCCATCTTCGTCCCTAGCGGACGGCATTCCGTAGAGCGACGTCATCTCACCCCTGGAAGGCGTCGACACAACTAATAACCTTGGGGTCGGTCACGGAGGCTATACAGGAATAATCCATCGCAAACTAATATGGAATACTGATCTCAGCTAATAACAAGAACTAATCATAATCGACACGCTTCTGGTAATCTTACTTGATTCCAAACTCAGTTATCATGCTAAAGAAAGTAACTTGCCGAAGGAAACTGCCTTAACATACCTCATTTGCTGATTACTGATTAACTAGTGAGTTTTGGCTCGTATTCAACTGCTCTTCTCAACTGCATTCGTATTATTGGAAGAATGAGGCTAACTTCAGTACTAAATTTGATGAAAACGATAACTTTATATATAAATATTAATTATATTTCAAATTGACGGAACACGGTCGATAACTCTTAATTTCTCGGTAGTCCAGAAGGGAGAAATGCGTACTTTAAGCGTGTGATCGTATTGACACTAGTTTGGACCAATTCCAACAACATTAGCTCGGCGAGTTACAATTTTTCTGGCGAATTTCATGAAACTAACTCCTTAGTAATGCTCCTTGAGGTCTTATACTTTGATACCCGAAGTACATTTGAATTCAGGCAGCGGTTTGTAGCGTGAACGGAAGAAAAATATTGGTTTCGTTCGTGGTTTCTCAAGTATAGTCGTAAGTTTACATAGGAAATAAAATCAAAGGGCGGAGCCTATATATACTTGAGACGATGGATAGGGGTCCGTGCAATGGGCCAATAGTGGGGCGTGCCACGGCGCCCATCGTGGAGGACAAGGTCCGTGCCACGATGTCCCTTTGCGCAATTGGCCCGGCCTCCTCCCCCGTGGTCCCGACTCCGTGCTCATCTGACCTTTCCCCAGGCCCCTTTCTCATACGTATTATCTTCTAAAACTCTTAACCAACGTACGAATAGGCCATCTAAACATTAGAAACTTAAGGGGTGTAACAACTACTACATTTTGAGGATCCACCTAAATACCCTTACTATAGACCATATGACCGAGGAATGCCACTGATTTTAGCCAGAATTCACACTTTCTGAATTTAGCAAATAACTAGCGGTCCTAGAGAGCCTGTAAAACTATCCTCAAAAGGTCTACATTCCTCCTCAATTCTGGAGTAAAGCATAATATCATCTATAAAGTCAATAATGAACATATCTAAGTACTGCTTGAATACCCTATTAATCAAATCTTTAAAAGATGTGGGAGAATCGGTTAGTCCAAAAGACAAAACTACGAATTCGCAGTGCCCATACCGATTTTTGAAGGCTATTTTCGAAATCTCGCATTCTCTGACCCTGAGCTGATTATATCCTGATCTTATATTTACCGTAGAAAAATAGCTATCTCCTTGGAGTTGGTCGAACAAGTCATCAATTCTCGGTAGTGGATACCTATTCTTCACTGTGACTTTGTTCAGCTAATCATAGTCGATGCACTTTCTGAGTGTACTGTCTTTCTTTCGCAAGAATAGGACTGGGGCACCCCATTGAGAGATATTGGGTCTAATAAATCCCTTATATAGAAGGTCTTTCAGCTATTCCTTTAACTCTTTGAGCTCAACTGGAGCCATTCTATAGGGATGAATAGAGATAGGCTGGGTATTTGGAAGAAGGTCTATGCCGAAGTCTATTTCCTGCTCGGGAGGGACTCCGGGGAGATCTTCGAGAAACACCTATGGAGACTCACTGATGATTGGAACTGACTGAAGAGTCAAGCTTTCAGAACTAGAATCCTTGACCCTAACCAAGTGATATATGTACCCCATTGAGATCATTTTCCTAGCCTTAAGGTATGAAATAAACTGACCCTCAGAAGCTGAATTACTACCTTTCCACTTTGGTATTGGTTCGTTAGGAAACTGGAGTCTAATGACTCTAGTTTAAAGTCAACTAAGGCATAGCAAGATTGCAACATGTCCATGCTAAGAATGAGGTCAAAATTAACTATATCCAACTCTACTAGATCAATTGAGGTGCCATTATGTAACACGGTGATTGGACAATTTATGTATACCTTACTGGCTCTAACAGATCACCAACTGGAGTAGAGACTAAGAATGATTCATACAGAATTTTTGCACTAATATCAAACTGTACATCAATGTAAGGATTCACAAAAAAAGTCTAGCTCCTGGATCTAATAAAACATACACATCTATCTGAAAGAGACATAGCATACCAGTGACTGCGTCAGGTGAGTTCTCCTGGTCCTAACGGGAGGATAGGGTATAAAAGTGGTTCTGGCGCTGACAGCCACTTGTACATGAGGTAGTACCCTACTAAGCAGAGCAACCTAGCAGAGCTGCTAATGCGGTGGACTAGGCCTTCCCCCGTCCTATTAATGGGCAATCTCTCAGCATCTGACCTAGCTGGTCACAATCAAAGAAACCCTATTTGCCCAAATGGCATTCACCAAGATGGTTCTTTCCATACTTAGGACATACTGGAAAAGTGCGGCTGCTAGAGATATGACGCTGAGACTAGGAGCCTGATGCTCCACCGCTCTGATCCTTATAAGGACTAGATGTAGGGGCACTAGCTGATGAGGGTGTTGGAGGTCTCTGTTGCTTTTGTGGGCGACTACTACCGCCCGATCTTTACTGCAAATAGTCGAACGAACCTACCCGTGCCCGTTTACTCTCCCTCTCTAGCTCCTTTAGTTTCTAAACCTCTATGTGTTGTGCATGGATAAAAATACTTGAGATGTACATCTAGTTGATAAGCATGGAAGTCCTACACTCCTTAACTACCAAGTCAGAAACTCCATTCACAAATTTGAGTATGCGAGCCCTCAGCTCAGCAACCATTTCCAGAGCATACTTTGAAAGTTGGGTGAGCTTCAAGGCATACTCCAGCACTGTCAATGTCATTCTTCTTCAAATTTACAAACTCAGTGACCATAGCTTCCCTTAACTTCCGAGGGAAGAATCTGTCCGACAACACAGTCATAAACTCATCCCACTCTATCAGACCTACACCTTCTTACCTTCCCTCTTTCCACTGCTTATACCATATCTGAGCCATCCTTTCAAATAATAAGCAGGCAAATCTATACTTTCAACCAAGGTAACACCCATGATTTGGGTGATCTTATGAAATTATTAGTGAATTCCTTAGGGTCCTCATCTACCTTAGACCCATGAAATGCTGGGGGATTAATTCGAGTAATATTTTGGTCTCTGGTAGCAGCTGTAGACCCATTGGCTTTGGTAGGTACAATGACCTGCTAGTTGACCTGGTTGGTCACCACCTAAGTTAGCATCTTAATAGCCACCCGAAATTCCGCATGTGACACCTAATCATTCCGAGGGACTGTTGGAGCTAGTGGGCTAGCTTTTTAGCATTGCCATTTCTCCTTTTGTTTCCTCTTTTGGGAAGCATCATCAGCTAAAAAGGGTAGAGAATGCATTAGGAGGATATTTTTGAGACCAAACTCTATGCACTATAAGAATCGTGAAGAAAAGGGAATTTTCCTAAAAACGCCTTGTAGCCTCCTCCTCATAAGTGTGGCGCGCTTCACACCCATGAAAATGACTCTACTTGACGAGACTTTTAGATATCCTAGGATACTCTAAACCTAATGCTCATGGTACCAATTTTTTCATACCCTGAGTCTACACCCTGAATGCGACATGATGCTTAGAATCAAAAACGGTTCCAAGCTAACCCATGGCTTAGCATACTTCTATTATAACTGCAATATTGTAAGAGAATATCAAGTGGAAGCTTCATTTTAACAAATAACCAAATACTTAATAAATAAGGGCATCTGATAAACTACTAAAATTTTAATTAAACTCTAAGACCGGAGCTGAAACTAACACAGTCTGTCTGAGAACCTTCTAAAAGAAAACTGATGAGTTGTTGGGACAAACCCCCAGCTAACTCTAATGTCTGAAAAATTAAAAATGACAATAACTAGAAAATGAAGACTCCGGTCCTCAAAATATAAGGACTCACCAATAGAACTCTGCTGCAATAACTCTCAAGGAGAAGCTAAGCCCATTGCTGAGCCTGAGAGCCTTAGCCTATATCATAAAATGATATAGCACTAGAAGTATGCGGTCAGTACATTGAATGTACTGATTATATGAGATATGCAATTAGAATATATAGAACATACTGATAGTCTGAAAAGTTGTGCTAAAATTCATAAATGAACTGAAGTACCATGACCCTAGTAAGATACATAAATATCGATATGTTGTAGTAGTCTGGCAATACATAATAAATTATAGCAGTTAAACTAATTTAAGTATATTGTACATGTACTACAAACTAAGTATGTAATTGTGACTGAGATTGTAACTATACTGAATAATGGGAGATTCTATTAACCAACATATAACCACAGGAGCTAAACATGGAGTTCTATGTATATGCACCAAGGATAGGACCCAATATACCATGCTATGGTATAATGGCATGGCTTATGTGCTCACTAAAACTGATGTCTATTTTAGATAATAACCTACGGTGGCACGTAGTTCTACACCCTAGGTGTGCTGAACCCTGGACTAGCTTGACGCTAAGAACTACTCCCAATGATAATTTATAGTTAGCTCGAAAACTAGTGCTCTTAAAGCTAAGTTAGAAACTTTATTTGATAGTATTCTGAGAGCCTAAAGAACCTAAAAATAATTTTTATGTTGTCAACATCTGTATACTGAAATCATGATAGAATCACAAAGACTTATATATGAATTCATGCTAAGTCAATTCCATATAGAAGCAAAGAACATATTTATATAACTAAACTTGAATCATGTGAAAATCTATCTTGAAAGTATCATTTTTAACTGAATTTGTAAAACCATGAATATCACATGCTAGAATCACAAGAGACTTGAGAACATTGAAGTAATAAAGGAACTCATAATTGAACAAAAACAGTAAGACATGATTTTTCTATGGGATTGTGATATCAATTTTTTTTCAAATCTTTTGGGACACCAGTGTGAAAGAATAACCCTCGTTGAAATCTCACATACCTGGAGAAGAAATCTCAGAGAAGAAATCATGAAATTTGCAACACTTTGAATGGAACCCTAGTCTGAGAGAATGAGAGGAGAATTTCAATCAACTCCCCTTTATTCACCTATAAATGTACCCCAATACGACGTAGTTTAGGAGTTACGAGCTTAGCATTTTACAAAAATATCCCTGGTAACCTTTTCAAAAATCTGACTATCCAAACCCAATGGGCCTCACAACAAGTCATTGGTTATGACCATGACTTATTGGTGTCAGTTGTTGTTTTCAGACTAAAAATTTCATATCTCTAGATTCGTCACTACGGATGACAAGATGACTCATTGGTGTGTACAATGGGTTTTTATTTCTGCTCATTGTCACTTAAGGAAGTTTTGAATAGATTTTGGATCTCCCAAAAGGATGGAAAAAATGACCCATTATCTAAAACAACGAGTTGTTGTTTCCACCCGTTGTCACTGGGGTGACTTTACCATTTTTTGTATTTCTTCTAATGGCTCTATAAGATGAGTCGCTTCTTCTTCCAATGACTCATTGTCTGGCTCGTTCTTTGGAAGAAGATTTTTGACCATATTCTAGACTAGATTACAATGGGTAAGAAGATGACCCATTACATCATACACTGAGTTGTTCTATTCCTTATTTCTGCCTAATAGAAAATTTGTAGAGCCTAACAGCGAATCTTCTGACGGGTCGGTTGTCCTGAGAATGACTTGTAGGTGAAGTCGTTCTGAGGCAAAAATTTTCTGCTATCTTTTTGGTTTTTCATCTCAAGTCTGGGGTTTGGTCTAAGGAAATTTTGGGGTGTTATATGCATGCAAGCGCACGTTGTCGTCAAGTAATATAGTTTAGTGAAATCTCGATTATTGATCCCTTAAATAGTTGTTAGATTAATCGTTTAAGGTTAAAACTTTATTTCAATAGTCTGAAAAAACACAAATAAAATTGGGAAAAATTTTGAGATTAAACTACCAAAACTTGAAATGTAAATTAACTAATGAACTAAAATTGTTGCAAACGTGTTTGTACTTCAAATGATGGTGAAAATCGAGGGAAATGGTACTTTTGCTTCAGGTAGAGTTTTCAAAACTTGAATATGCTAGATTAATTCTTCCTAAAGTTGCTAGTTGCAAGTTACTATCTCATTTCTTGCAATTCTCCCTAGCATCCAAGAACTATCTCATTAACCCTAATGCCTATATCCTTATGGTCAGTAGAGAAACATGGAACAACAGTTATGGATACTTATATATAAACCAATAAAGGTTGAAGGGTCTATTCCTATCCTCATCAACAACTTCTATCTTTAGCTCAGTCGAATAAGAGTCTTTAAATGCATGTTCTATTCTTAGTTTTTAACCCTTTTAGTTCCTTCTCCCGAGTTCAACCAAAAGGTGATCAATCTAACGAATAAGCAATTAACATATGTAAGAATAAACAACCTTTATCAAAGAATCAATACTAGCATAAACAAGCTATCAAACTTCAATCATTAGCTATGGCCAAAACTCTAGAATACGAGTTTAGCCACTCATGTTGAAGTAGAAAAAGAAAGATAAAATAATCATTCGAAGCATAATGATTAATAAAAGAAGAAAAACCTAAGTACTTGTCTCTCCTCCCAAAACCTGCATACGATGATCAATACGATCCTACAATGTGATTTACAATAGCTAAAAATGACTTAGATGTTATATTTATTAGTGAGGTCTTAAATAACGCTTTTTCCCTCAAGTATTTAACTTTAAAATTAGCAAAATCCATCCCGAAGTAGGTCTAGCGCACCTCGCCACCCAGTGTGCCAGTTCTGGGTCAATTTTCCTCTGATGTTTTGCTTCAGGCGCCGCATGCCAGCCAATGCACCAAGATGTTAGTTAAATTTTTTAGCATCTAGACCCTTCTGACGCACCACGCCACCAAAATCACCAGAATGTTGGGAAAATTTCCTTAGTGTAGGATGCTTCTAGTACATCACGCCACACATCTTGCCAAGGTGTTGATAAAATATTCCTCCGAAGTTAGGGACCTGAATCGCCATGCCACCCATAGCACCAAATTTTTTGCAGTTTCCTCTAACATTTAGGGGTTGGCGTGCCAGCCCAGCCATCTCACCAGGTCAACATTCGCAAACTCTTCTTTCATGACACACTGGGTCATTTTTGAGTCCTTTTACCTTGGTTTTTTGCTCAAAACATCTAAAAATATTTCTTAGCTCAAAAGACACACATAAACATGAATTTATTCATTTCATAAGGATTATGAACTTTAAACAACGCAAAACATGGGTAAAAACATGGCAAATGAGGATAAGAATATGCCCAACATCACCACCCCACGTTTAACCCATTGTTCATCCTCAAACAATTCTCAATTCTTTGTACAAACTCCTCTTTTCTTACCACTTGTCAGCTCTATCAATTCTCACTCAACTAAGTAGCATAAAGCATATGATTAAATGGTTAATCAGCTTATAGCAATTCACATCAAGCACATACATAGTTTTCACATTCAAGACGACACAACTTCTATTAGTGACTCATCTTTTCAAAACAAGGCCAATATGATTAAGTATGGAACATGCAACATATATTACACTGACTTAGACATCTTCTTCCCCTCACTTTTAGTAATGTTCCTCTCTCAAATTGTAAAGGAAAAGTGTGGAACATATTAAGTACGACACACTCACACTCGGAAATGATGTATCATGCACATGCAACATGCCATAAGCTTTCCTTTCATGTACACTTAGACTACTTAGTTATTTCAAGAGATTAAGATCATAAGGATTTTTCTTGGTTATAATGTTGACTAAGGGATAGGTAGGAATGATCTTTCTTTGATAGTGACTACCAATCCTAAGCACTTTAAGACATATTTCATCTTTCTTGTCCACCACTTTCTCCTTTATTGTTCACCCTTCATTTCACTCACCCTTTTTCTTTTATTTTATGCCCCCATTTTTTTCACTACTTGACTATTAGTTTTTCTTATAAGCTCAACAAAAATAATCAACCATTAAAATCTTTAATGAATGATCTAGCATCAAGTAGACAACATGTTTTCTGGGCACAACTCTTCTATTTTCTCTTCTTATCATCCACACGTTTTTCTTTCTTTCCTTTCTCTTAACATTTTGTACCTCAGTGGAATCCTCATTCGTGACGCCCAAAGTGCCTAAGACTATCTATGGATCAAAAATTCTGGAGGTCAGACAACAAAAAGGGATAAGATTTTTTTGTGTCTAAGAAAAAAATTAGGCTTATGGCTCAAGGGGTTTAACTAGGGAAAATATTTAGGAAGGTGAAACAATCACAGAGAACATGGATTTTTCAAATAAATTCCTTAATCATCTCTTAACTCTTTAATAACTAGACATCCCACATACACTAAGGCAAGTTTTGGATTCTTCATTATGTATAAAACACAACAATTATGCCCACCTCACATGGAATCAAAAATCTAGTCAGCTTCCTATAGCTGCACATTCATACAATCACATTGAATGACACTTTACATTATTAAGACATAAGAGTATCTTGAGTCGAGTAAAAAAAATTTGTGTCTCTCTCATGAAATTCTCATTTATGCATTCACGATGACCACTTCATTACCTCTAGCTTAGCTGCTAAGTTGAATGATAAAGAGAACACAAGTGGGTAAAGACTAACTCAATCCTAAAAATAAAATAAAAACGTGACTAATTTTTTCTTAAGACGGTTGTCATCCATCCATCATCGGGAAGGGTTTCTACTATATGATGTCACTAAAAACAAATTTAGGACTCTAAAATTGGACCAAACAAACAAACTACTATAGACAAATAATTCATCAGAAGACAAGACATCATCCAAGTTCACAGTATCAGCATTACTATCTATTACAAACCAAAGTTAACCAATCATAGAGCTACTAACACAGGAAATAACCGCTAGTGCTATAGCCTACTAAAAATTTAGCAAAGAACGAATAAACAGGAACTCTTTCCTCCACCCGTCACTTAAACAGTGCACTATCCTCAACGCACAAACAAATATATCAAGTAGGAAGAGAGGAAGAACTTCTTGTGCCTCTAATCACATTCGTCATCATAAGGATTGTACTCCTGATTATCATCACAATAGTCCTCTCCATCAACCTGCAGGTCTCTTGTAGTAGCATCATCCTCCTCATCATTGTCCAAGTCATCAATACCATCAGCTAGCACCCTAGTCTTATCATTAGCATCGCACTCTCAATGAGTGGGTACCACTCCATCAAGGCTAACATCTCCTCATCAGTGGTAGGTCTACCTCTGATCTTCAACTGCCACTCTAACATCCCGAATATGCGACCTCTCTATCTATCATCCTAAGTTTGACGATCAGCTACCAGTGAGTAGTGGATAGACTCCTTGACCCTCAAGACATTAATCATTTTACCGGCCAAGTGCCCTGCTAAAGGTAGATAAAGATCTGCCTCTTCTTCCTTAATACCAATGTCTCTCAAAAACTAAGTCAGGAGACTACCATGACAATACTTCCATCTGCAGTTGTCCCTTGGCCTCCTCATGTTATATCTGAGCACTGCACCGAAGTTGATTAGTAGCCCTTTCATCAGCATATATACCAACATGACTCTCTCTCTATTGATCTCCGTCATTTGTGTCCCATGGAGAATCATGACACAAACAAGCTTCACCCAAACTCTCACCTCCTTATTAAAGTAGGAGAACGGGAGTGCAGAGTGAGTCCAATTATGTTCCCCTGCCTAATAGGCTAATGAATGCTCACCACATAGTGTATGGCGAATATCACAATATCGAGGATTCTATAGCAAAATGAAGTAATCTAATGGATCTACCACAGGTGTACGGAGCAATGATTTTAATGTCTTAGCATTGAAACAAACCACCTGACACCGTATTTTGATCTTGGTGCTCTCTCCAAAGTAAGTATCCCAGTTTGCATAAAATTCACTCACCAATGCGAGGTTGCACTCCTTAGGCTTGGCAAAGACATATCCCAATCCCAACTCACAGACCTTGTCATGGATTGTAGGGAACTCAAGTGCAAGGAAACCTTTGTCAATACAGTTCTACGAAGCATATTTGGCATCCTTTTGTGCTTGGAATCACCTTAGCCCTTGAGGCTCCAAACTTCCTAGCAGGGATTCCCTTGGCGGACAATTAACTTGGCCATTTTGTTCCTTCTCGGAGATGCTTGAGACCTTTGTTAGCAATCTCCACTTCCTTTCCTTTGTTATCTTATGATGCCATAATACCTGGAAATCAAATATCAAGAACTGCACAAGATTAGTTTTCTAGCTAATTAGGTGTAGGGGTGCAAAATGACCCCACACTTAAATCGCTAGCATACTCATGAGAATTTATCAAACAGGGTACTCAAGACTTCTTTCATTACCATCCCAAATCTCAACAACCAAAATTATTCACTACTTCACACTGCAAACAAGTTTCATAAATTTTATTCACATCTCTCCTCTGTTTCTTTTTCTTTTCGAGAATGCCTCATCATGGCCATTCCTTTCACCATCCCACTTTTTTTTGTCATAATTCAAATAACCCACATATGGAAGTAGTCCCAATAAATTCATTCAACAATCAACATGAATTTTACTACCTTCCACAAAGAATTATAGGAATTTTCCATCAACTCAAAATCTTCATATTCAAGAATTTCAAAATTGAGCACTTTCTCTCACTACAATCAATGCTCTACCCACTAGTTTCATGAAATTCAATTAATCATCCCCTTCTTTCCCACAACTTAAAATCACTAAATTAAACAAAAACTAAGCAACCCAAACAAGGATAACACATTATCATTGAAGAACTTGACATATTAAAGCTAATGAAACCCATATTATGAGATTTAAGGTTTTCACTAACAATGGTGATTTTGGGTCTTTATCTTGAGGAAGAAGGGTATAGGAGCATGCCCTTTACACTAAATAACCAAGAGAGAAGAAAAATACATACTTGAGTTGATGAGAATAGCTTCACCAAACTCCTTGGAGAAGAAAACAATGGTGGGAAATGAGGGAGGGTGTTACAGCCTATGAGGGGAGAGAGAGACAGAATTTTATTTGCTTTTTACTTTTGACTTTTAGAGAAAGATGATGAATGAGGATTTAAAACAAAGATCTGGGGCATGGGTTTTTAGTAATTTTAAGGTCCTTGGGTCAAATTTTGACCCATTGACCAAAACAATTTCGGCCACAACATATCTGGCGCGACGCTCTAGTCACCTTGCCACACTTTGAAATATTTTTTCTTTGTAGACTAGGTTTGGCACGGTGCGCCCCCCAATGCACCAACCTAAAAAAATTTCTTTATGAAGTCTAACACCTGCTGCCCCACGCCAGGTATCTCACCCTAGACTTAGACTTTTTCAGCTCCTTTTCCTCGCTCTTTTTGCCTCAAAATCCCTGTTAAACTCTACAAAAGCAAAAGATCTTAGACAGATGGTTGCCTCCCACCAAGTTCCTTCGTTATATTCATGGCACGTCATTCATGGGTTTCGTCCCATGTAGCGCCTCATTTAACATCACGACACAATTTATTGTTTCTCACACCTTCATTCGTGTGAGATGATAAGGATCCTGATTACTTGCTGAAATTTCACGAATCACATACTGCTCAACTACCTTCTTAAACCCTCCAATCTCTACCATTGGTCTCACTATAAATTGCTCATAATGAGGTGGCAGCCTTGCCGCGCTAAACACATCAAAGAGTGCCTCCTGACTATCCATATTCATCGATATCTTGCTCGACTTCACCTTGATCACAGCTTCCGCGGTGGCTAAGAATCCTCTCCCCAAAATAAGGAGAACTACTACATGTGCTTCGTAATCTAGGATTATAATGTCCATTGGTAAGATGAAAGGTCTCACCTTGATCAATACGTCCTTTATGATTCAATCAAGATAAGCAAGAGACGATCGACAAGCTGCGATGTCATATGTGGTAGGGCTTGGCTCACCTAAACCCAATATTCTGAACGAGGATGCAGGCACTAGATTTATGCATGTGCCCAAGTCACATAGTGTTGAACCAACCATTTTTGTTCCCAATAACCATTCGAATGGTGAAGCTCCCAAGGTCTTTAAGTTTCTTAGGAATTTTGTTCTGCACCTGAAAACTTCACTCTTCTGTGAGAGCCTCAGTCTCAAACTCTGTACATCTTCTCCTGTTTGCCACGACATCCTTCAGATACTCAGCATATTTCAGAACTTCTTGCAACAACTCTTCCAAAGGTTAGTTAACATGTACCTTCTTCAAAACATCATGAAATTTCTGGCAAGCTGCGTCTTTTTTTGCCTGTTAAAGCTTTATGGAAATTGAGGAGGTGGTCTGGCTTCTACTAATTTTGGCCGTGAGTTCCTTGACTCACAAACCTCCTTCTTGGACGTCACAACCTGCTTTGCATCAACTTTCTTATCTCTACGGATCACCTCAACCAGCTCTTTTCAACTACGCAAAAAAATTGTACTCATATTTTCCTTGAAGTTCTTCTCGGTATACTCGGAAGTGCCCCTTGTAGTCTGTTAGTCACCTGAAGGGACGATCTCCCCATCTGTCTCTCCAGCTGATGGATGGACTTCTGCATCTCATTAACCACCTGAGTCTGCTAAAGCATTCACTGCTTTATCATTTCCTCTAGGGAACTGCCAGTCCGTTGTCCAACGGGTCTTGGATAGTTGATCTGGGGACTTTGGAAATTCTATTTCCCTTCCCATAAGGGATTTGCTATGTTCCAGTACACCTAGTTGTAATTGTTACCTACAAAACCTCCACCACCATCTTGTTATCCAATAAATGAACACACTTTGGGTTTAGTGGACCACCTAAATAAGCGTGGCCTTCTCCACACACCTCAACTGATGGTGATGGATTTTGAACCTGGTAATCCTATTGAACCTGACTTTTGACTGGTTTGATTACAAGCTTGCTGATCATATTCACCAGCTGACTGATATCTGCTTGGATTGCTGCCATACCATCCATCTCGAGCATTCCTGGCACCTTGGCTGCTGTGAACCCTCTACTAGAGTCCTGATAGTCTTGACTCCCAACTAATATGAGATTCAAAAGAGCCTCTATTTCATCATAGCTCTTTGAAAAAATTTGTCCCTACGCGGAAGCGTTAAGAAAGATTTTTGACTCTGGTTTTAGCACCTCTATAAAGTTGTGCCCAATAATCTCCTTTAGCTGCATGTGTTGTCGGTAATCTCTCAAGTAGCCCTTGTATCATTCCCAAGAATGAGCTAATGTCTCACCATCTTTCTGCAAAAAATCGGAGATCTTCCCTCTTAACACTTTTGTCCTCCTTAAAGAGAAGAACTTGTTGATGAATTTGTTGGAAAGAGCCTCCCAAGTGGGGATGGAACTTTCTAGCTCATTCTGAAGCCACTCTTTTGCTTTCCCAATCAACGAGAATGGAAACAACGTGACCTTAACATACTCATATGACACTTAATGATAGTGAGAGTTCTCACTCAGGTCTACAAATTTTGTTAGATGTCTGTGAGGATCCTCATGCGGCTTGCCCAAATATTGGCAAGTATTTTTTACCAAAAGCATGGTTCGTTCTTTCAACTCAAGGTTTTGAGTGATGGCTGGATTAAAAATTTGTTCGGAATCATTCTCCGAGTTTGGCCTAGAAAAGTTAAGCACTGGAACCCTCTCCTGTTTGTTGCCTTGTGCTTGCTTGTTATACTATATAGCTAACCTGCAAAAGGATCTCTCAATTCCTGTATCAAAAGAAACCAAATGTTATCCCTGAATTCTTGTAAATGGCATACACTGAGCACACAATACTTGTAAACTTCAACAACCAACAAAAAAATGTAAAATACAATGCTAACCTACAAATGATTAATCAATCTTCAAGTCCCCGGCAATGGTGCTAAAAATTTGATCCGCCCAAGTGCACTCAAGTGCACGTGGCTGTCAAGTAATATAGGAAAGTGAAGTTCCAATTTTCGATCCCTTAGAGACTTGTCAGATTAATCGTTTAAGGTTAACACTTTATTTAACTATTCAAAAAAACACAGATAAAATTGTGTAATGGTTGGAGATTAAACTACTAAAACTTGAAATGTAAAATTTTAAGTAATAAACAAAAATTGTTAAAAACGTTTTTGTACTTCAAATGATGATGAAAATATAGAGAAATGGCACTTTGACTTCAGGTTGTGTTTTCAAGAATTGAATACCCTAGATTAATTCTTCTTAGGATTGCTAGTTGCAAGTTACTATTCAATTTCTTTCCACTCTCCCGAGCATCCAAGAACTATCACATGAGCCCTAACGCCTATGTCCCTATGGTCGCAGGAGAAACATGAAACAATGATTGTGGCTACTTGTATATCAACTAAAAAAGGTTGAAGCATATATTCCTATCCTCATCAACAACTTCTATCTTGAGCTCAGTCGAACAAGAGTCTTTAAATACATGTTCTATTCTTACTTTTAACCCTTCTAGTTTCCTTTTCCAAGTTCAACCAAAAGCCAACAAATTTATTCGAAAGGTGATAAGTTTAACGAATAAGCAGTTAACATAAGTAATAATACCAAGCTTTAACAAAGAATCAATACTAGCATAAACAAACTATCAAACTTCGACCATTAGCTATGGACAAAACCCTAGAATATGAGTTTATCCACTCATGTTCAAGCAAAAAAATAAAGATATAATTATAATTCAAAGCATAATGATAAATAAAAGAAGAAAAACCTAACTACTTGTCAGTTGTATCTCCACCAAAAATATTCTTACTATGATCAATGTGATCCCAAAATATGATGTATCATAGCTAAAATATGACCTAGATGTTATATTTACCAGTGAGGCCTCAAATAATGCTTTTCCCCTTAACTATATAGCTTCAAAATCGGCAAAATCCATCCCAAACTAGGTCTGGCATGTCACGCCACGCAGTGCACTAGGTTTCGTTCAAGTTTCCTCTAATGTTTTGTTTTGGATTCCCCACGCGAGCCATTGCACCAAGGTGTTAGTCAAATTTCTAAGAATCAGACTGCTCTGGCGCGCCACACCACCAAAAGCACAAGAGTGTTAGAAAAATTTCCTAAGTCTAGGATGCTTCTGGCGCTACACCACTCATCTCGTCAAGGTGTTGTTCAAATTTTCCTCCAAAGTTAGGGACCTTGCCTGCTGTGAACCCTCTACTTTAGTCCTAATAGTCTTGACTCCCCACTAATATGAGATTCAAAAGAGCCTCTATTTCATCATAGCTCTTTGAAAAAATTTGTCCCTGTGCGGAAGCGTTAAGCAAGATTTTTGACTCTTGTTTTAGCACCTCCATAAAGTTGTGCCATATAATCTCCTTCGGCTGCATGTGTTGTGGGTAATCTCTCAAGTAGCCTTTGTATCATTCCCAAGACTGAGCTAATGTCTCACCATCTTTCTGCGAAAAATCAGAGATCTTCCCTCTTAACACTTTTGTCCTCCATAAAGAGAAGAAATTCTTGATGAATTTGTTGGAAAGAGCCTCCCAAGTGGTGATAGAACTTTCTAGCTCATTCTGAAGCCACTATTTGGCTTCCCCAATCAACGAGAATGGAAACAACGTGACCTTAACATACTCATCTGACACTTACTAATTGTGAGAGTTCTCACTCTGGTCAACAAATTTAGTTAGATGTCTATGAGCATCCTCATGCGGCTTTCCCTTATATTGGCAAGTATTTTTGACAAAACGCATGGTTCCTTCTTTCAACTCAAGGTTTTCAGTGATGGCTGGATTAAAAATTGGTTTGGAAGCATTCTCCGAGTTTGGCCTAGCAAAGTTAAGCACTGGAACCCTCTCTTGTTTGTTGCCCTGTGCTTGCTTGTTATACTCTATAGATAACCTGCAAAAGGTTCTCTCAATTTCTGTATCAAATGAAACCAAAGGTTATCCCTGAATTCTTGTAAATGGCATACACTGAGCACACAACACTAGTAAACTTCAACAACCAACAAAAAAATGTAAAATACAATCCTAACCTGCAAAAGATTAATCGATCTTCAAGTCCCCGGCAATGGTGCGAAAAATTTGATTCGCCCAAATGCATACAAGTGCACGTGGTTGTCAAGTAATATAGGACAATGAAGTCCCAATGATCAATCCCTTAGAGACTTGTCTGATTAATCGTTTAAGGTTAACACTTTATTTCACTATTCAAAAAAACACAAATAAAATTGGGTAATGGTTTGGAGATTAAACTACTAACTTGAAATGTAAATTAAGTAATTATCTAAAATTGTTACAAACCTTTTTGTACTTCAAATGATGATGAATATATAGCGAAATGACACTTCCACTTCAGGTTGTGTTTTCAACAACTGTTAATTCTTCCTAATGTTGCTAGTTGCAAGTTACTATCCTATTTCTTGCCACTCTCCCGAGCATCCAAGAACTATCTCATGAGCCCAAACGCCTTGTCCCTATGGTCGCAGGAGAAACATGAAATAACGATTGTGGCCACTTGTATATCAACTAAAATAGGTGGAAGCATATATTCCTATCCTCATCAACAACATCTATCTTGAGCTCAGTCGAACAAGAGTCTTTAATTACCTGTTCTATTCTTACTTTTAACCCTTCTAGTTTCCTCTTCCGAGTTCAATGAAAAGCCAACAGATTTATTCGAAAGGTGATCAATTTAACGAATAAGCAACTAACATAAGTAAGAATACCAAGATTTAACAAAGAATCAATACTAGCACAAACAAACTACAAAACTTAGACAATTAGCTACGGCCAAAACCCTATAATATGAGTTTATCCACTCATTTTCAAATGAAAAAACAAAGATATAATTATCATTCAAAGCATAACGATAAATAAAAGAAGAAAAACCTAAGTGCTTGTCAGTTGTATATCCTCCAAAAATATTCTTACTATAATCAATGCTATCAAAAAATATGATGTATCATAGCTGAAAAATGACCTAGATGTTATATTTACTAGTGAGGCCTCAAATAATTCTTTTCCCCTCAACTATTTAACTTCAAAATCAGAAAAATCTATCCCGGAGTAGGTCTGGTATGTCACGCCATCTGTTGTGCCATGTTTGGTTCAATTTTCCTCTAATGTTTTGTTTTGGATTCCCCACGCCAGCCATTTCACCAAGGTGTTTGTCAAATTTCTAAGAATTGGACTCCTCTGGTGCGCCACACCACTCAAAGCACAAGAGTGTTAGAAAAATTTCCTAAGTTTGGGAAGCTTCTGGCGCTATGTGACTCATCTCGTCAAGGTGCTGTTCAAATTTTCCTCCTAAGTTAGGGACCTTAGCTGTTGTGGACCCTTTACTTGGGTCCTGATAGTCTTGATTCCCCACTGATTTGAGATTCAAAAGAGCCTTTGTTTCATCATAGCTCTTTGAAAAAATTTGTCCCTGTGCGGAAGCGTTAAGAAAGATTTTTGACACTGGTTTTAGCACCTATATAAAGTTGTTCCCAATAATCTCCTTCGATTGAATGTGTTGTAGGTAATCTCTCAAGTAGCCCTTGTATCATTCCAAAGACTATGCTAATGTCTCCCCATCTTTCTGCAAAAATCCAGAGATCTTCCCTCTTAACACTTTTGTCCTCCTTAAAGAGAAGAACTTGTTGATAAATTTGTTGGAAAGAGCCTCCCAAGTGGTGATGGAACTTTCTAGCTCATTCTGAAGCCACTCTTTGGCTTCCCCAATCAACGAGAAAAGAAACAACGTGACCATAACATACTCATCTGACACTTACTAATTGTGAGAGTACTCACTGAGGTCCACAAATTTCGCTAGATCTCTCTGAGGATTCTCATGTGGCTTGCCCTATTATTGGCAAGTATTTTGGACCAAACACATGGTTCCTTCTTCCAACTCAAGTTCTTTAGTGATGGTTGGCTTAAAAAATGGTTTGGAAGCATTCTCCGAGTTTGGCCTAGCAAAGTTAAGCACTGGAACCCTCTCATGTTTGTTGCCATGTGCATGCTTGTTATCCTCTATAGCTAACATGCAAAAGGTTCTCTCAATTTCTGTATCAAAAAAACCAAAGGTTGTCGCATAATTCTTGTATATGGCGTACACTGAGCACACAACACTTGTAAACTTCAACAACCAACAAAAAAATGTAAAATACAATCCTAACCTGCAAACGATTAATCAATCTTCAAGTCCACTGCAACGATGCGAAAAATTTGATTCGCCCAAGTGCATGCAAGTGCAGGTGGTTGTTAAGTAATATAGGACAGTGAAGTCCCAGTTATCGATCCCTTAGAGACTTGTTAGATTAATTGTTTAAGGTTAACACTTTATTTCACTATTCAGAAAAATACAGATAAAATTGGGTAATGGTTTGGAGATTAAACTACTAAAGCTTGAAATGTAAATTAAGTAATGAACCAAAATTGTTACAAATGTTTTTGTACTTCAAATGATGATGAAAATATAGCGAAATGCCACTTTCACTTCAGGTTGTGTTTTCATGAATTGAATATGCTAGATTAATTCTTCCTAAGGTTGCTAGTTGCAAGTTACTATCCCATTTCTTGCCACTCTCCCGAGCATCCAAGAACTATCTCATGAGCCCTAACGCCTATACCCTATGATTGCAGGAGAAACATGAAATAGCGATTTTGGCTACTTGTATATCAACTAAAAAAGGTTGAAGCATATATTCCTATCCTCATGAACAACTTCTATCTTGAGCTCAGTCGAAAAAGAGACTTTAAATACCTGTTCTATTCTTACTTTTAACCCTTCTTGTTTCCTCTTTCGAGTTCAACCAAAAGCCAATAGATTTATTCGAAAGGTGATCATGTTAACGAATAAGCAATTAACATAAGTAAGAATACCAAACTTTAACAAAGAATCAATACTAGCATAAACAAACTATCAAACTTCGACCATTAGGTATGGCCAAAACCCTCGAATATGAGTTTATCCACTCATGTTCTAGCGAAAAAACAAAGATATAATTATCATTCAAAGCATAAAGATAAATAAAAGAAGAAAAACCTAAGTACTTGTCAGTTGTATCTCCTCCAAAAATATTCTTACTATGATCAATGGATCCCAAAATATGATTTATCATAGCTAAAAAATGACCTAGATGTTATATTTACTAGTGAGGCCTCAAATAATTGTTTTCCCCTCAACTATTTAACTTCAAAATCAGCAAATCCATCCCGGTGTAGGTCTGGCATGTCAGGCCACCCAGTGCGCCAGGTTTGGTTCAATTTTCCTCTAATGTTTTGTTCTGGATTCGCCACGTCAGCCATTGCACCAAGGTGTTAGTCAAATTTCTATGAATAGGACTCCTCTGGCGCAGCACACCACCCAAAGCACAAGAGTGTTAGAAAGATTTCCTAAGTATAGGATGCTTCTGGGGCTACGCCACTCATCTCATCAAGGTGTTGTTCAAATTTTCCTCTGAAGTTAGGGACCTGGAGCACCACACCACCTATAGCATCAAATTTAGTGAAGATTTCTCTGAAATTTAAGGGTTCGAGCGCCAAGCCAGCTATCTCACTAGGCCAACTTTTGTGAACTCTTCATTCATTACACCTTGGGTCATTTTTTAGTCCTTTTTCTTTTGTTTCCAGCTCAAAATATCTAAAAACACTTGTTAGCTCAAACGACACACATAAAAATGAATTTATGCATTTCATAAGAATTCTGAACTCAAAACAAGGTAAAGCATGGTTAAAAACATGGCAAATGAGCATAAGAATATGCCCAACATTAGTCATAATCATAAAACATAGGTTTGCATGGACTAGTTTAAATAACGAAATTCATAATATCTTAACATATTTAAACTAGCCATGGAAACAATGTTGATGAATGGCCATGATGTATTATCTTGAAATTCGTGATAAATCATGCTTAATTGAGCAAAATAATCACAACGTAAAAATTATAAATTCATAAGAGATTCTTGTAGACTTGCATTTATAATCATAAAATATGGATTAAGTAATAGGAGAATTGCATTCATAGAAGATCATGTGTGTTTTTATCCATATTAGGTCTGACCCTAGAAATTCATAAAATCATTATTGGAGACTTTATCCATGAAATTGAGAAGCGTTTGGGCATGTGGGTGGAAGAAATCCCCCATTCATAACCCTGCATACCTACGCTTAAAGAGACCTTCCTATGTTTCGAAACACAAGAGAATTGGAGAAAAAGATGATGAAGAACCATGGCTTTTCTTTGAGAGAGAAATTCCAACTTACTTTGTTTGAAGAGAATTAGGGTTTAGGCTAAGTATAACCCGTTAACAGCCCTTTAGGAAGCTTAAACGACTTCACTTAGAGGTTAAAAGCATAGGGTTTTATTAATATCCCCCTGAACTACTGAACTGAAATTTTAACTAGCAGAACCAACGACCCATACCACGGGTCATTGAACCAACTAATGGACTATTAGTCCTCTCGTTAGTTCCCATTTTTTCTTTGAATCATCTTACGAACCTACTTCAATGACTTAAACAAATGGTTGGTACAATCTAATAATGAGTCATAAAATCCACTCATCTGTTTTGGTAGATTATGGAAAATTTTTGAAGTCCCTCACCATGTAAGAACCAACGAGCTATTGGTTAATAGGATGGCTCATTTTGCTAGTCATCTAATGGTCTGCTGCCATTTTCCTGTTGGTTTCTTATGTTTGTATAGGATCTAGTCTTACGAACTTTCGGGGATGTTCATACCCCATTGGATATTTTTCGATTTTGTGTACATATTGGATAGGTCAGGTCCTATCTCAATAGTTTACATTTTATTAAAATCTATCAAGGCTCTTAGGCTTGTCTTGTTGGGCTTGTTGTTGTTGTACGCCTTGTTGGTCCTTTTTGTATTGATCTTTTGAATTTGTGTGGCCTTGTCGGCCATTTCGATTTAGTGTGGGCCATTAGGACTCATTGTTATTATTACTATTGATTATACTATTATTTTGTGTTTCGTGATGCCAAGACTTATCATCTCTAGTCTGTTGTAGAAATATTATTACAAGGTTCGCTCGGTGAAGCAAGGCACCGGGTGCTGGCTACGCCTCCCAAGATTTAGGGTATGAAAAACTTCGTATCGATTAGGTCGTGTCCTAGAAATGGTATGAGTGGTGTATTGTAGATTCTTTTTTATTGGTATATTGCAAAACATACTTATAAACATGAGAATATAGGACATTTAAGATTGTTACCCTTCTTTCTGATCGATTATCATGTAGTAACTCTGGAGTCATAGGAGTTGGGTCTTGTTTCATGTTTGTTGATTTGTGTAGAGAATTCCTATGTCATGTAAGACAGCAGCCGATTAGTGGCTACACATAGCGGCAAGTGAAAGTACTTGTAAGGTACAACATGTTGGGATGGATCCGTCTGAGGCCTAAGATTAGGCTTCTGATCTACCTCCTGCACCTGTACATCCAGTTAGAGAAGTTGGTTTGGTCCTTGGCCTCTAGAGCCACCTATAACTATTACAGATCATGATTTGAGGGTTGCAGTACAATTATTGACGAGGATAGTATGTAGGCATCAATGAGTTGGGGCACTTGAGGATGCAACATTTGCTAAGAGATCAAGCAATTCTAGTACTTAAGAGTTAATAACATTGAACCCTCTAGATATCTGCAGGATGAATGCAAATGAAGACCTAATGATTTTATTGATCAGTTGTATCTTATATTTTTGATTATGCATTCTATATCAGTTGAGCTATTGGCGATATTTAAATTACAAGAAGGCTGGGAGTTGTCTATAGGTCGAGATGAACTTAAGCCACATGGGCTAACTTTTCTGAAGCTTTTCTGGATCATTACTTTCCTTTGGTGGTTCGGGAGGCCAAGGATGACAATTCCTTTCCTTAGAGCAGGGTAATATAAGGGTACGAGTGTATTAGCTCCAGTTTGACTTAGTGGCCCGATATGCTACTCCCTTTAATAGCACTATGTGAGCTAGGATACATCGGTACGTGAATAATTTCTACCTAAGTATGTAGAAAATTATATGATCGCCTCGATGGAGGAGGGCATATAGAAGAGGACTAGGCATATCTCGTATATAGGCTCTAGCCTAACGTTTAGAGTAATGCAGGCATTAGTAGCAAGAGATGGAGCAAGCTTAGAAGGAGTAGCGAAAGTGGATGAAGCTTGTAGATGTTCATAGTGGATCATAGGGCCATCCCTGGTCATAACTTGGTGCTTATAATTATGGGGCTCCCGTTGAGTCAACAAAAGGATCTTGAGCATCGGCATTTGGGTAGCAGGGTAGGGAAACCCTTTCATATTGTGAGATGTGTGGTAGGAGACATTCTGGGAGATATAGAAGGTGGATGACTGCTCATTACTCATGTGGAGATAAGGGTCACAAGATTAAGGATTTCCCTACTTGATGGTAAAATGGTATGGCACATCTGATAGGGTTGATAGTAAGGTAGTCTGCTCTGGCAAGATAAGTTGAACTAGGGTTGCTATTTGCCTTAGTTTAGGTCAAGGTCTAGGCAGAGTTACTATTCCAAACCCAGCTATACTTCACATCTTTGCCGTAGGAGATGTACAAACTACAAAGCCTTCAATGGGTGATGTATCATGTAAAATATTTGTTATGATTATTGTATCGAGTTCAAGTCTATCAGCACCATGGTTAGTCCAAGGTCATGTTGTATTATCTAATGTCGTTTTGTAATAGACCTATGAATTTTGTGATTGAAAGAGTTTAGTTTTGTTGTGATAACTCGTAGAATAGATTCATGCATGTGATAGACATTTGAGTATAAATGTTTCTAAGGAGGAAAATGTTACACCATGTGTGTCTACATCTGCTTTATTGATAGATTCTGGACATACGAGCCTAGTTTTATGACTATGTGTTGTATGTCGAGGGAAGGGTGGGGGTCGATAATGCATGTGACGAATGGAATAACAAATAAAAATCCAGAATTGGCTAAAAGATTGGCCTTCCACAATGCTAGGCGAGATGCAGCCCGCATCAGGATAGGCATTGGAGGAAGCCTATACATATAGTTCAATGGTCAGTATTGATCTTGGGCAGATTTATATGCCCAAGTGATACTCAAACGTATCATTTTCGCCTTGTTTATTGTGCAATGTGTATACATTTTCATGTAATTGGTAATAAAATGTGAATTTATACTAACCAACATGATTAGCATTGTTTTGTAGGTAAATTGTGATTTTGAGGAGCTAAAATGCATATTGGAACAATATCGGAGTTGGACTTGGATTCGAGCATGAAAAAGGCATTGGACTGCACAATATAAAGGGGCTCCGCGATGGAGCCGTGTCACGCTACCATCGCGGAGGCATTCTGCCTGGAGGGTGAATAATTTGTCAATTTCCAGTGGAGCCTCGCGCAGCTCCGTGGCACGGAGGCAAGCCTCCGCGTTGCACGCCGTGCCACGTTGAAGCTTTATTCCTGGACCCTAAATTTCCAGAAAGGGTCCGCGTCCACGCCGTGTCACGAAGGCAGTGCTCCGCGATGCACTCCGTGACACGTTGCTTGTTATTCCGGGAAAAATTCCCATTAGTATAAATAGAATACTTAGGCATATTTTTTATTAATTCAGACTTGGTGGAGCAAGGACGTGGGTTACAGGCAGTTGAGGGATGAAAAAGCTCAGGGTTTTTCTCTCTTTCTTTCTTCTTTCAATCAATTGTTTGTATGATTAACACTTGTTTTAGGATGATTAATCCACAAATGAGTGGCTAATTCTCTTCCTTGCTGAGGTTATGAACAATGGTGATGAATTTTGATTATTGAATTATATGGTTTTTCATCTTCTTCTTCCATGTTGTTCTATTAATTCTTGTTTCTACTGCATTGGTGTGTGGCCGACATTAATGTACATCTAAAAAGTCCGATTTCACTCGAGAGAGCACGAAATTGGAAAGTTGTGAATTAATAGGGTATTGTTCTTAACTTGATTTGGGAAAATTGAGTTTTGATGTGCTTTCCTGATAGAAAATATACTTGAAAGCCGTATTAGTCAATTTAGGAACCGGAATTCTATTGCTAGGTCATAAATTGCATTTGATCACAGAAATGTAGACGGATGGTTTATGATTCTTAAGTGAGATTAAATACGAAAGTTTTAATCTCTAGGCTAATGTTCTTGGCTAGCAACAGGAAGAGAAGATTAACCAAATTATGATTATAATCCAGTTCATTACTTGTTCTTAACCTTGGCATGCTCATATCCATAGTTTCAATTCAAAGTAGATAGTTGTTAATAGTTTTAGTATATAATTTCTAAACAAATTATTTAACTTTTGGTTACTTTGTTGTCAGCATATTTAGACGTAAGATAGAATATAGTATACTTGAGCAATTTTTACTTATCCAGAGTCTCCTTGGTTCGATACTTGGCTTACTTAAGCCACTTACTACTTGTTTGACCACGTGCTCTTGCGTGTCGGTTTTTAACCATATAGAAAACACCCGAACAAGTATGAACATTCCATATTCTTTTTCCTAGAGATGAAGGATGGTAGAAACCCTTTTTAATCAGTTTCTCTTGAATACCTAGTTATTTTTGAGTTAGAATTGTAATCCAAATTCATTTCCCAACTTAGATTGTCAAGCACGTCATGTGTTACATGTTCTAGCTGCATTTTCATTCATTCAGCCTTGTGGTAATATGTTGGGTAAGCTTCTCTTCCTTTTTAATTATTAGTTAGATGTCATGTTTATGAATCTGTAGGTGTTGGCAGGTCATTGTTTTAAAGTTTCTATATCTAAATCCATAGAAATCTTATTGATTGAGTTTCATGTATATTGTTTTCTTGTTGTGTTCTTGTTGTTTCGAGCAGGAGGGTTGAGGATTTCGTTGAAGCAGTATCTTGAGGGTGTTGATGGTGTGAGTACAAATATGTTTGATTCATTGATATAGATGTATGTTAAGGCTTTATTTTTCCTCTTTTCGACATATTTATCATGAACTATGAATATAACTTCTTGTCTTGCAAAGTTGCTGTTTCGTGGATTGAAATAACATTATAATCCTTAATAAGGGCTTCCAATTGGTTTTATTCTATAATTTCTTTTTATTCCTACTTTCAAGTGTTGGATTAGTCAATTATCATAGGTTGATGGAGCGATATAATGCGTAGGACTTGATATGTATTGTGATGTTGATTTGTGGCCTTATTTGATTGAATTAGGGGATGTTGTAGATGAGTTTGTATATGTTTCTTTTGTGGTATCTTTTGTGTGATTCTATTTCATTCAAGGGATTAACGTTAACCATAATTGTGATGTTTGCTCTGGCATAGGGGTCAAGCCTCAGGTTTAGCAGACCAGAATGGGCTGTGAAGTCTACTCAAAAATAGTCGAGCTTATGATGGGCTGATGTCGTGATTCCAGCCTGTGTTATGAATGGTGTATGGATTTTGTTGTCTTCTCCGTCATACTAGTGAGTTTGTGCCTGTGATGTCCTCTCTGGTGCACTTGGTACATGTTGTAGACCTGTATGACCAAGAGGTGTTTCCTCGACAAGGATGGATTGTGAACTGTTTGTGTTGTTATTAGTTTCTATACTTACACTCATACTGATATTGTTCTAGCTAGCTATGAATTGAATACGTGTATTGGTTATGATAAATTTTGTTGGGGTGGACTGGATAGGCTCAGGTATTGATTTGTAATCTATTGCATTGAGTTGGGGGTTGGCCATTCTGCTGATATCTTCCTTATCTTCTATCTTGTTTTTCTGTATATCTGAATTGTTATCTTTTAGTCACCTTACATAATCAGTACATTTTGATACTGACGCCCTGAGCCTAAGTGCGCTGCACATATTCTTGCAAGTGTTGACCGATAGGCGGATCATAACCCGCGTTGTTGAGTTGAGTTCCTAAGCATTGGTGAGCTCCATCTAGTTCAGAGTTACCATGCTGGGATGTCCTTTGGTTTACTGGTACATATTGGATAGGTTGGGACCCTGTATTAATTGTTTATTATTTTATTAAACTCTGTAGAGGCTCATAGGCTTGTCCTACTGGGTTGGTTATGGATGCAGGCCTTGTTGGTCCCTTTTCATTGAACAGGTGCAACCTTGTACGATATTTGTATATAGTGTGGGCCTATCAGCCTCGTTTTCATTTTATTATTGATTGAATTGTTGGTTTTATGTTGTCTTGATGTCGAGCCCTGTCTGCTCTGGCTTATTGTAGTTACATTATTGCAGGATTCAGTTGGTGAAGTGAGGCACCGCATGCTGGTCATGCCTCTCCGGGTTTGAGGTGAAACTATTGCTCAATTTGTCTTCGCTAACATAATTTTTTGTTTATCCGTTTCTAAATAGGATTAATCACAGGTTTTATTTTTAGTTACAGAATTTGTTAATCGTTAATACCTATTTTTAGTACTGAATGTGTCTCCAGAGGTTCAACGTACTTATGTTCTATCACATACATGATTTTTGTGAGCTGGAAGGTTTAGTGGGTTGAATACGTGGGATACTGATTATTAGATATAATGATTCACTATTATGTGAAATTTACATCTTCAAGATTTAGTTGGAGTCTGTTACTACTAGCAAGACCTAAATAAGGCTTGGAGGTTTTTCAGACAACTTTCCTAGATCAATTAACATCCCCATAAGAGATTTGGAGAAGACCTTGGTGTGCACAACATGTGATCAGTATGTATGGTTCAAGGAACCAAAGGTTCAATCCAGCATCGATATTTTTGCCACAATAAAGAGAACAGGAGAATGAGGTCTATACTTATTGAGTGTACTATATCTGTTGATGTCAAAGAGCAAAAGATCTACGAAAATGCATTATAAGGTTGGTACTGAGTTTAGTTGAGTATTTGACCCAAAAGGGTTCTGAAGAGATTAAAATAGTTCAACAGTGAAATAGATCACTATAATAGTGAAAATACATGACTTTATGTGTTTAACAAGAATATAAAAGTTTTCATAAAGTGGAGTTACCTATTGCAATATTTTGAATTTGTTGACTATGAAGACTATTTAGTTTTGATGAGTAGATGGGTAAGTTTATGACTGTAATGACAACAATTTTAGTATTTGACTTTCCTACGAGTAAAGAGGGGTTAAGGGAATGCCTAAGATTTTGGATAACTAAAAAACGTGGAAAGAGATATAGGACCTAGGATTGCCTAATGATTACAACTTCTTGATATATAGATACATGGTGTACCTATTTGTACCATAGAGCCATGTATGTTTCACATTAATCCCCAAAGTTTACAGTATATTCTTAAGAAAAAGGTACTATGATTTATACATCAACAAATATTTGAGTTGATACAATATATTCTTACGCAAAAGTTCCAAGTATGAAGTATATATTTTTATCAGTTGATGACTTAATCCCCTTATTTGAATAATTTTGTTATTATTTTGGTAAGACTAGTGGAATAGATATCCCATAATAAATAAGTAGTTTATGATCTATACTAGCAGTATCAGTTTTAGTAGGGGCAATATTAGCGGTGCCAATTTTAGTATAGGGGCTTTCTAGCAGTAGTAGAAGTTTTCCTGCGACATGAAATAGTTGGGGCAGCAACGAAGCAATTACTTTGTAGGAAGATTGTGATGGCCTATCTTGTTTCATGGATAATAGATATTAGCAGCTCTGGAAATTGTGGATCATGGATAAATGAGGAATTAGACCTAACGTCCTAAGTGTCTAGCTGGGGTATTTCACGAGGTTCTACTTGGTTTCTTTCAGCTGAGGGTATTAATGAAGTCAGTGGAATGATTGTGTCTTGCTCAAACTCTATAGACTTTCAAGGGAGGTTTTATGGTAATAATACCAAGTGCTTTGGAATAGTTTACATCAGTTGAGTGACTTTTGGTAGGCTTATTGAATCTGTGTACCTCATACCAGATTAAATTACTTATGTAGCATGGTTGTTGCACAAATCTAGTTCTAGAGAGGTTATGCAGTTTCACTAGATACCTTTTCGCATTGAATATTGTTATGTGACAACCAACAGATCAACCACATCACTTGTATTGGGTATTCTTGACCGACACTCTCAAAGTAATGACGAGGTTTATTCACTAAAACACATAAATCATAATTATCAAGCACCATCAATAACAGCGCTAAAAAATCAAGTGCTATAGATGATTTCCAAGAACTGCAACTGTGAGGACATATAATGTCACAAAATCAATCAAATAAAACTCACAAGGTCCATATACCCACTAGAAACAATTCTTCTTCGGGTATATCGCTCCACCGTAACCATTTCCCCTCGGTATGCATGAATACACTTCATTGAAACTATTTCCGCTCAATACATATGAATTTTAGAACTCTAAAATAAATTATAAATTTCAATAAATCAATCCAACTGACCCATCGAGCCAATAAATATCATGAATTAGTATGAATATGTTTTAAATCATGTAAACAGTACAAAACTTATTGCCAGACAACCTCAATTATTTCTTAATGCGCAAAATATTCAGAGTATTGTATCATCAAATAATATATTTATTCTAGCTTTACCACCCTTAGTCAAATCGTATGCATAATTTCACAATCAACTCCTTAGTCAAATCGTATGCATAATTTCACAATCAACCTTAGAAAATAGCAAATAATCGCAGAAATGTACTATATAAACAACTAAATACCCGCACATGCCACCTAGTTTTCCCAAAGGTGCTCATCACCTTACCTATACAGTTCTCCCCTATCCCAACCCCTTAACATCACTTACCGAAACATCCTCCATCGGAGTCTAAAAAGTCTTAGCTTACCTTAATCTGAAGTTCCAAAAATCACAAAATAGCCTTCCTCTTCCTTTGAGCCTCCAAAATGCTCTCAATATATCAAAAAAACCAATTCTACATGAGTATACAAGTCTATTGATACCCATATTAGCATAAAAGTTTAACAGTGAAAAAGTTAACAAAAAGTCAATCCCTTGCCCTACGGTCAAAACTGAAATTTTCTATCAACATGAGATAACTTATATCTCATAGTTCTCAATTCTAAATTTCAGTGAAATCTGACTGTGCACCGATCTTTAAATCTCAATTATTCATTATCTCAAACTTAGGGATTTCAATCACTAATTTCAACTTAAAAATGAATTGAGCAACTAAAACTTGTAAGATTCTGTGAATAATTAACAATAGGAAGTTTAGATATTATCCCCGCGATGTATCTTAAAAATCACTCCAAAAGTTGCTCCAATTCAAGATATATAGCTCAAAATATAAAGTTAAATGTTTATTCCCAATTTCAAAAGTGTTATAACAATGCCAAATGCCCTTTTACACGATCACCAAACCTATATTGCAATCACAAAACCTATTGAAAAAATCACCCTTCGCGATTGTGGACACAACTCACATGATCATGAAGAACACAAACATCACATGCACTTACGAGATCACAAAAAGCCTCGTGCGATCATGATACCAAAAACTAATAACCCTATGCGATCATGAAAACAAAATCAGCAACACCAGCAACTGAAAAATCTAGCGCAGCCCATTCTTTATTTGGTGCCTTAAACTTACTCGAACTAATCAAAATACAAATCAAATTTGTAAATCACTCCGAAAATACATTACAAACCTATGGTCAACTGGAATTTCTTAAGTTAACTAGTAACATACCCAGATATTTAAATCACACCCGAGACCCTTCAGAACTCGTGAAAACTAAATAACTAACTCAAAACTCAATGTTTGGACATATTGGAACCGTAAAAACTCAATTCCAAATTCATTCATCCATTTTGTTGACTTTGGTCAAAGTTTAACTATCTAAATTCTTAGTTTTAGATTTCATATCCGATATGCTTCTCATTGCCTCGGGAACAGTTTGATGCCGCCAAAACGCATGTCATCATCAAGTAACATAGGACAGTGAGGTCCCAATTATCGATCCCTCAGAGACTTTTCAGATTAATCATTTAGGGTTAACACTTAGTTAAACTATTCTAATAAACACAGCTAAAAATGGGGAATTGTTTAGAGATTAAACTACTAAAACTTGAAATGTAAATTAACTACTAAACTAAAATTGTTTCAAAAGTGTTTGTACTTCAAATGATAATAAATTCTTGGGAAATGACACTTTTTCTTTAGGTTGAGTTTTCAAGACTTGAATACGCTAGATTAATTCTTACTAAGATTGCTAGTTGCAATTTACCATCTCATTTCTTGCCATTCTCCCGAACATCCAAGAACTATCCTATGAACCCTAATGCCTATATCCCTATGATCGCAGGAGATAAATGAGACAATGGTTGTCACTACTTATATATCAACTAAACAAGGTTGAAGGGTATATACCTATCCTAATCAACAACTTATATATTAATGTCCCGACCAAAACATAGGTCCCAAAAGAGATACGGAACCTAGAACCACAAATGGCTCCAAGTCGACCCATGGCATGAACATGATAAATAAAGCATATACTTCAAGCAAAAGATGATAAATGAAGCCATGAATAAGAAAAAATATGAATACATATCAACCATACAGAGTTAACACTAACAAAGCTGAAATTCTACATATTATCTAAAAGCCTCTAACATAACTGAAGAGCTGATGGAAAAACATCGCCAACTCGCTCACTAAAAGTCTGAAAATTTAAAGTAACACAACTCCACAATTTGAATGTCCTAGAAGGATGAGGACTTACTAATAAGAGAACTGGAGGAGTTACTAATAAGAGAACTGGACTAAGCTATGGAGATTAGCTAACGATGAAACTGAGTCTGAGCATCTGAACTTGTATCATGAAATGATACAACATAGAGTATGCGGCAATAGATGGAATGTACTGAATATATAAGGTAAGTAAAACAGGCTGAGTAAGTAAAACTTAAATGATGCACATAACAGGAATCATAAGATAATGAGAGTAAGAACTGCACGCTAATATCTAAAAACATGAATAATCATAAACTAAATCTCATATCTAATCCAAATGAACCAAAGCTGAAAATAGAATAATATGGCTTGTCATAACTTAAATCATAAGTAAATGCTTATAAATTGATTGTTGGGTCAAACCTGCTGAAAACATAATAGCATATGTCATAAACACGAATAACTGAAATCGGCAGGAACAATGGAAGACTCGTCAGAGCTTACATGATGCCCCAACTATTACACTCAACTCGGCAGAGCCGTCCGAAATCTTGCTAGGTCTAAGGACGCTACCATGAATTCATATCAAGCGGAAGGCCCCTAGCAGGCAGGGAAAACACTCTTAAGAGGCCCTAAATATTTATAAACCTACATTGGCGTGTAGTTTTGAGACCCGGGGTTTACATGAACCCCTAGCCTACTCGATGCTAGACACTAATCCCAAAAACATACAAGGTGCTCTCCATTATTTTGAAACAAAGTTGAAACATCATTTTTACATGAAGCTGAAACCATCGTTTTTCAAAGAAGCTGATAATGTGTTGTGTTGTGAGTTTATAGCACTTTCGACGTTTAAAACTAAGAAAATAGCATGGACTTAGGTATATTTATATGGATATGAGGTGCTTTTACTTTGTTTTCAAGGAAAATAGGTGCTGGAGCAAAAATGTGCAAAAAATACATAAAAGTGCAGAAAATCAACCAAGTACAAATCTTAATACGAGTTGTACCTTGATTGTACGAGTCATACTGAGGATCGTGGTGAAAAATAGTAGGATGTAATAAGGGGAACACAAATTAAGACTCTCAGTACGAGCCATACGAAGGTGGTACGATTCATAACTTCAATCATGCAAATCTTTAGAGAAATTTGCACAAGGCAGTCTCTTGATACAAGTCTAACTCATGGATCATAACAACCACTTATGGCCTGTATCATGAGCCATAGGGAGCTCCAGTGATTTTTAAAGACTTGACTGAACTCCAGATGCAACAAGCAAGTACGATTCATAGGAGGAAGGTACGAGGCTTTCCACAACACTCGTAGAAAACTTCAGAAGAGGTCAAAGTTGTTAGGGCTAAGGCACGAATGGATTGTACGACTCGTAGGAATGTGGTACGAGCCGTACCAGCTTTTAACACTTAAACAAATCTGTTGTAGACAAGGATGTATGAGAGGCGGGTATGACCTAATCATGAGTCAAACCGGCGCCAGATATAGATAATATCCTATTAGCTTAGGAAAAGGTTTCTATTGTCTATATAAATACCTTTTCTATTTTATTTTAGTAGAAAATTTATAGAGAAAGTAGTAAGACATGTGAAAAGTATTATTTGTGAATTTTTATCATGTTTTGGAGAGCAATTCTTAGGATCAACACTTGATTTCATCAATTGTTCTTGAGATTATTCATTGATCTTCAAAGAGGGTTTTTCTTCCAATTATTATTTTAAGTATTTAATTATGTGTTTATCTATAAATGCAGAAGATAATCTTACAATCATGAGAGGCTAAAACCTGCACAACTATGATTGTGGGAACCATGGTGGATTAACGAAATAGGGTTAAACAAAAGTGATTCAAAATAAATGCTAAACGCTTGTATTGTATTCTCTTCATCTTTAAACATTTTTTAATGGTGTACAACATTAGGACTTGCCCGAATTCTTTATTTGCTTGAACCTAGAAAAGTAGAGATTAGGAAAAGAGAATCACAACAAAGCCTTGGACTTCATAATCATTGTATGAACTTGAGTTGTGGTCACAGGATAGTTAAATTTGGGAAAAATTGATAATGGTTTGAAAGAAATCACTTATGAGACTTGACCCGGTGATTAAGTATAGTCATCCAATAGGAAGGAACCATTCTTTTGGATGAACCTTAGTTATCAATTCTACAAGTAAGAATTAGGATTGATCACGTGTGTATACCCGAAGTAGTGATGAACCCATAGGGAATAATTACCCTAGTTATTTGTAAACCTTGGTAACAACCACAATAATAATTTTGCTTTAATATTGCTTTTTCTTTGAATCCCCCTAATTTGGAGATAACTTACCAACAAGTTTAACTATCGGCAATAGTCTAGATTTTACCTTATTCTCGTGGGTTCGACCCTAACCTCTCTGTTGGGTTCTTTATTCACAACGTTCACTTCATACTTTTCCAGAAAGTGTGAGTACGAGCGTTATCAAAAAGTGGTGCCGTTGCCTGGGAATATGGCTAAGATTAGATTAACTGGTTTTATTTAACTTTTGGTTGTTATTTCCTAAATTAAGTTTTGTTTTTGTTTTTGGATATCCAGAGGTTGTTTCTCAGTGAATTCCAAGTACAAATCGAAGTTGAAACCCCCTAATTCCTTTGTATCTCAAACTCGAAAGAACACTGCGAAGGATGGAGAACCAAGAGCAGAGCGATGCCCGTATTGCTGAATAAGCTAGGCAAGCGAGCTAGCTCGGCAAGCTGCACTTCAAGATGTGGAGGATGCTTGAGATTAGGTTATTAATGTTGTTCTCCATGGAAAGGGCAACATATGCCAATGATATGCCCCTTAATTCTTTAATGATGATGATCCGAACATTGATGATGTCTGGTCAACCGAACCTACTGTACCACCACTATTGCCTATTGGGGAAAAATTTGACATCATTAGCACCATGATCCAATTATTTAACATGAAGGGGGTGTTTAGTGGTCATTCAGCTGATGATTCTAACCTGCACCTAAAGAACATTGTTGGAATATACAAGGTGTATAGGTTTCCCGGAGTCAGCCAAGACGCTATAAGGCTAAGAATCTTCCCCTTTTCTCTATCTGGGGAGGCCACTTTATGGTATCAGAGTTGCCCAATGACTCCATTACCAACTAGAGGGAGCTCAAACAAGCTTTTCTAGAGAGATTCTTTCCACCCTCTAGGATGTTGCACTACAACTTAAGGATGAAATCTATAATTTTTTACAATTGAAGACTGGGGCACTTCATGAAACCTGGTTGAGGTTCAAGAAGAAGTTAAGCAAGTTCCCGAACCACAAAATTCCTGATGACAGCTTGTTGAAGATTTTTTACAGATCAATGAAAAACAATACTAAAACTGTAGCAGACACAATAGTGGAAGCAACACTGATGAGCCACACCTGGGAGAATGCTGCTACTATTGTAGACAGAGTGACCAAAACAAATAGGGCATAGCACACTCCATAAGCGGCGACTGGTACATTTGTTGTTGGTTTGACTATAGACAAACGAAGGAAAGAGGAAGAACTTGACCAGGAATTGGCTCATATGGACGCATCATTAGACCTGCTAAAAAAGCATATCATGGGCGCTGGAGCCAGAAAAGTTAATATAGTGGGGACAAAGGGACAGGAGCCAGGGCCTGAGCACTCAGATTCGGAGGAGGAGGCAAACTTCTAGGACAACCAGGTGGTCGATTTCCGAGCCAACACCCAAGGGTCTGGACAATACACTTGGAGCCAAGGTTCTAGAAACCAAGGTCGCAACCAATATAGCGACAATTACAACCGAAATGGGTACAGTGAGAAGCCAAGGTCGTGAGCGTGAGGTAGAATGGAGAAGGAATTATGGTTATCACAACGATCGAGAAGGATTGTACATGCCTCTGAATGCACGTGAGGGGGTGGCTGGACAGTCAATGTCTGAGAGCATGATGGATGATATGCTAAAGAAGGTTAGATCCACAGATGATCAACTGAAAGACATCCGTGGGGATTTATCAAGAATGGGTCAGAGAGTTGAGTCACATGCTATGACTATCAAGCAGATTGAACAATAGCTAGGGCAACTGTCAGCATCTATGAAACCTAGGAAAAAGGGTACACTACCTACCAACATAGTCAAAAATCCAAAGAATGATGGTCAGTGTATGGCTGTGATGACTAGGAGTGGAAATACAAGGTTAATCCCTCTCTACCGGTTGTAGTTGAACTTCAAAGGAAGAAAAAAAGCATAACCGATGATGAGGATGAGGTTGCTGATAATGAACATAATAAGGATGCTGAGTTGACTGAGGTTCCAGCTGTTGAGAAGGTGCCTAAGACTAAACAAGTAGAGAACCAAGGATCTACATAGATTTACAAGGCTATCCCACGACCACTTCCACTGTTCCCTCAAAGAATAAAGTAGAAGGAAGAGAATGGTAAGTTTTAGAAATTCCTATCAATGCGGAAACAGTTATCTATAAACATACCATTGGTCAAGGCGTTGGAACAGATGTCGGGATACACCAAATTTATGAAGGACCTTGTTATGAAGAAAAGGTTCGTTAGCTATGAGCCTGTGGATAATGTGCATCATTGTAGCGCTATAGCCTCACAGGTCCTTGCCCAAAAGAAGGAGGATCCACGTGCCTTCCCCATTCCATGTACAATTGGTGATGTTGAGTTCACGAAGGCACTCTACGACTTGGGAGCAATCATCAATATAATGCCGTTAGTTGTGTTTAAGCAGTTGGGCTTGGGAGCCCCCACACCGACTACTATGCGTCTGTTAATGGCGGATCGAACTTTGAATAAGCCTGTGGGTATCCGTTTGATGTACTTTTTACAGTGGATAGACACATATTCCCAGTGGAATTCATGTTCTGTGATTGCGAGGTTGATTTTGACGTCCCCATCGTTTTGGGGTGACCATTCCTTCCCACTGGGAGGGCTTTAGCAGATGTGGAGGCTGCCTAGTTTAAATCCAGACTCAATAAAGAAGAGGTCACCCTCAATGTCTGCCAGTCAATGAAGCAACCAAAGGAGTACAGAGTGGTCTCAGTAATCAAGGGTGAGTCCGAGTTCCTTGACGAAGTCGAAGTAGTCATGAGGGTTGTGTTGTGCCACGACGTTAAATTAGGAACTTCTTGGGAGACAACCCATGTGGTGGTTTGGTGAATTCTGATTAACAAAACCACCTATGTTTTGCTGCGATGTTAAATCAAGCGCTTCTTGGGAGGCAACTCAAGTTTATTGACTTATGTGCATTCAGTGTGCAGGGAAAACAAAACTAGATGCCAGAAGATGTAATGGCCCAAAAACACTAAGACCAGACCCGAGAGTTGAAATGAAGAAAATAAAATTTTCTACACCAGATCACGGAATAAGTCGTCGTGTGATCTGTGGGGTAGGCCACAATTTGTGATGTGACTCGTGGGGAAGGGTCCAGACTTGATTGAAAAATTTGGAAAAAACGGGGTGACCACGAGTCATGGTCAATACCACGAGTTGTGATGTGATCCATGGTCAAGAAAAAGTTGGAGACTGAGGGAAAGTAGGTAGTGTACCTAATGACTAGGCACCAGGAGTCGTGGTCCATGCCACAATCCGTTAGGTGACCCGTGGTCCAGGAGGGTTTGGGAAATGGGGACTTTGGCAGTGTAGTTGACAAGTGGGTCACCATGAGTTGTTGGGTACACCACGAGGCATGGTGTCCCTCGTGGTGACCAACAAGGGGTTTTTGGCAGTGCACTCGACAACCGTGACCATGAGGCGTTGTCACTAGGAACGAGTCATTGGGTTCCTCGTGGGGACTGGCGATCAGTTTTCCTTGTGATTTTATCAAGGGTCATTCCGAAATTTTCTCACCTCCTAAACTCTAAACTACATCGTATTGGGATTATTTTAAGGGGATTTAAAGGGGTTAAACAGTTTTTCACTAATTCTCAAATTTTTCAGAAAATAATGTAAGCTATCCTTCCAAGAACTCTCATGCACGACTAAGGCTTTTCATTTATTGCGGTGATTCAAGTTTTCTTCTATAATGAATTTGTAGCCAGGTATGTGAAAATTCAACAAGGGAATAGTTCTTCCCTTGTGTCCGCAAAATCCCTCCTAGTTTCTTTATTAGTTCTAGCCCTGAACTTTTGAATGTGAAGAAATTATATGTTAGACTTCATTAAATTCATGAAGAATGTTATTCGTGTTAATTTTAGGTATGGTTCCATCAGATTATGACTATATTTATTCTTGTCCCCAAAACTTTCTCTAAATTTTCCTGTCAGTTATAGCCCCGTGTATTCGAATTGTGGAAGGTTTACACAAAGAATTCTATAAACTTCTAGTAGAATATTGTTCATGATATTATTTTCTATATTTCCCGATCCTTAGAAATTTTGTGGAAACTAGCATTTTGAAGAATGATTTAGCCCTAGCTTCTTAGTTCAGTGAATCAGATTCTTGCATATCGTACTAGTTATTTCCTGTAGCTTGATTCTATCAGTATTGAGGATCCCCATATTATTTGTATATGTTGAATTCTCAGTCAGATACATGTTAGCCTAGTTTCAGCCAAAAATGTTAGAATATCCAGTGTTAGTCAAAAATGTTAGCTGATCAGTTTGACTACAGAAATTCTTGAGGCGTTAGTAGTGCCTCCCAGTTATCAGAATTAGACTCAGTGTTAGATTTTAGTGGTTCTTTAAGCGGTCATGACACTTTAGATAAGCATCTCTGACCATCCTTAGGACCCCAGCTTCTGATTATAGTTTGTTCTTTAGACAGTTACGACGCTTCCAGATAAGCAGTTCTGACTAGTCTTAGAACCCAGTTATAGAATCCGATCCAATAAGACTCTTAGTGTGATTTCAGATAAGTATTTTTGACTTAGTCTTAGACCCCAGTTTTGAGCTATCAGCCTACTAGTCAGTCTAGAAATATCAAGTGAGAGCAGGACTTAGCACCGAATGGACCGGGGTTCCAGCACGCCCAGGTTCCCAGAACTACGTTGTCACCGTAGGTTATATTTTTATTGTCCTCATGGGCCTAGACATATGATCATTCAGTTCATGCCTATATACCCTGGAATGGTATATTGGGTCCTACCGATGGGGTGTATACATCGAACACCACGTCTAGCTCACGTGGTTATATGTCGCTTATAGAATCTCCCACTACTATGATCAGCTCAGTCGCAGATTAGTCAGTTCATACCATTTTAGTAATGTATCTCTGATTTAGGGAATGTCCTTGACCGTTAGATAAGGTTATTTAGACCATCTTAGTATTACAATTATTTAGTTAAGTAGTTTTAGTTGGTCATTGCATGTTTGTTCAGTTCAGTAGTTTTATTTCTTGTGTATTGTTTCACTCACTTACTCATGACATTCAAAGTACTGAAACATACCTTTTATGCTGCATCATTTTATGATACAGCTGCAGGATCTCAGTCCCAGTCTTAGAAGATTGTGCTCAGAAGACTCCAGCTACACTATTTGGTAAGTTCTCATCTTTCAAGGATGAAGATCATTTTATTCAGTTGTGTTTTCTTTTATGTGGACTTGGAGTTAGCTAGGGGCCTGTCCCAACAACTCATCAGTTATAGTTGACTTTCAGACACAGACTTGGTTTTCAGACTTATAGTTTCGTTCATATATTTTAAATGTTATGATTCAACATTATTTTCATTAATGTTTTATATCATTCTTTTGAAAGCATCCAATATATTTATATGTTTACTCTGAATGCTACTGTACTATAGACCAGGGGTGGACTTGGGGTTACTTGTGACTCCAAGTAACGTGTTCTGTCCAGGGTGTAGACTTGGGTCGTGACAAACTTGGTATGACAGCCCTAGGTTTAGAGTATCTTTGGATGTTTAAAAGTCGCATTGAGTAGAGTCCCTTTCATGGGTGTGATGTGCGCCACACTTATGATGGGGAGGCTATGAGATATTATTAGGAAAATTTCCTTTTATTCATACTCTTTATCATGCATTGAAATTTTATTGTAGAATCGTTCTCCTAACTCGTGCTCTATTTCATTTCAGTGAATTATGTCTTCTAAATGAGGTAACGGAAGAAGGGCCGATAACGCTCACCACACTGCCCTACCAGCTCCTGCATCCCCTCAGGATGACTCAGTGTCCACCGCATAGTTCAAGGCGGCTATCCAGCTGCTCGCTCAGAGATTTACCAACCAGGTGAACCAGCAGGTGGTTCTGATCAACAATAATGGGTCTACAGCAGCTTCCTGACGGTGGGATTTCACTCGAATGAACTCTCCAAATTTCCACAGATCTAAGGTAGGAGAGGACCCACAGGAGTTTGTGGAATAGATTAGAAAGATCACCTAGATTACGAGTGTCAGTTCCTCGGAGAGTGCTGACTTGGCTGCTTACCAGCCAAAAAGGGTAGCCTAGTTCATGTACGAGCAATCGAAAGAGGGGAGGCCAGCGGGAGCAAGAACAGTGGAATGGGAGGAGCTCACTACAACCTTCCTTAATATATTCTTCCCTCGGGAGCTCAGGGAGGCCAAGGTGGCAGAATTCATGAACCTTAAGCAGGGAAAAAGAATGACAGAAGAATATGCTCTAGAGTTCACTAGGTTGTCTAAGTATGCTCCAGAGATGGTAGCCGAGCCAAGGGCTTGTATGCTAAAATTTGTTAATGAGGTTTCAAACTTGGTCCACAAAGAGTGTAGGATAGCAATGCTGATTAAGGATATTAATCTCTCCAACGTTATTGTTCATGCCCAGCAGATTGAGGCAGAAAAGCTGAAGGACATGGAGCAGAAGAACAAGCGGGCAAGGACTGGCCAATCAGATTATGGCCACTAGAGGTCTGGTGGTAGTGGCCGCCCACAGTAGCTGCAGTAGAGGGCTCCAACACCCAGCTTAGCTACCGCCCCTACCTTTCGGTCTCACCAGGATAAGAGGGATGGAGTATCTGGCTCACAGTTCTAGAGCTACAGTGCCAGCAACAGGTATCCATCATTCCCTAAGTGTGGAAAGAATCACTCAGGGGACTTCCTTCAGGGCTGAGAGGGTTGCTTTGGTTGTGGACAGCAGCGCCACCGACTTAGAAAAATGCCGGTTAGCAGGACAAGGAAGGGCACAATCCACCACTTCAGCAGCTCAAGCAGGCCGACCAGCTTAGCAGGACAATACTTCATGTATGGATGTAGGTTAGAGACAAAACCTTTTTTATGCCTTATCATCTCGTCGGGATCAGGAGAGCTTACCTGATGTGGTCACGGGTATGTTATGTCTTTTCCACCTAGATGTATATTCTCTAATAGATCCAAGAGCCAGACTATCATTCTTGACTCCATACATAGCTGTTCAGTTTAATATCAATCCAGAGGTCCTCTTAGAATCATTTTTAGTCTCCACCCCAATTGGCGATTCAGTTAGAGCCAGCCCACTGTATAGAAACTGCCCAGTCTTAGTCTTCAATAAGGTCATTCCAGCTGATCTTGTATAGTTAGATATGGTTGATTTTGACCTCATTCTTGGCATCGATTGGTTACACTCTAGTTATGCCTCAGTCGATTGCAGAACTAGAGTTGTCAAATTTCAATTTCCAAATGAGCCAGTGTTAGAGAAGATGGGCAGTAATTCAGCACCTAAGGGTTGGTTTATTTCCTACCTTAAGGCCCAAAAGCTTATTTCTAAGGCATGTATCTATCATCTAGTTCTGGTCAAAGATTCCAACTCTGAGACCCCAACTATCCAGTTAGTCCCTGTTGTTAGTGGATTTCCTGATGTGTTCCCCGAAGATCTTCCTGATGTTCCTCCTGAGCGGGAATTCAACTTCAATATATACATTCTCCAAAATACTCAACCAATCTCCATCCCTCCTTACAGAATGGCTCCAACTGAGTTAAGGAGCTGAAGGAGCAGGTAAACGACCTTCTTGATAAAGGTTTTATCAGATCCAACATCTCTCCTTGGGGTGCTCTAGTAGTATTTGTGCGAAAGAAAGATGGTACCCTCACGATGTGGATCTCTTACCGTCAGTTAAACAAAGTCACAGTCAAGAACAGGTATCCCCTACCCAGAATTGACAACTTGTTTTACCAACTTCAAGGAGCCAACTATTTCTCCAAAATAGATCTCAGGTCGGGGTATGATCAGTTAAGGGTCAGAGAGCTTAACATACCGAAAACAGCCTTCAGGACTCGATATGGTCACTACGAGTTCGTGGTTATGTCCTTTGGACTCACAAATGCCCATGCAGCCTTTATGGACCTGATGAACAGAGTCTTCAAGCAGTATCTGAATATGATCGTCATTGTATCTACCGACGACATTCTTATATACTCCAAATATGAGGAAGAGCATGCTAATCACTTGAGGATAGTGATTCAGACACTCAGGGAACACCAATTGTTCACCAAGTTCAACAAATGCAGATTCTAGTTGAAGTCCATGATCCTAGGTCACGTGGTCTCGGGTGGAGGCATTGAGGTTTACCCTCAAAAGATAGAAGAGGTTAAAGACTAGCGCAGACCTACCTTCCTAATCAAAATTAGAAGTTTCTTGAGTCTAGCAAGGTATTACCGATGCTTTATGGAAGGCTTTTCCTCTATAGCATGCCCTCTAACTAGGCTGACTCAGAAGAAGGTGAAATTTTAGTGGTAAGATGCGTGTAAGAAGAGTTTTTAGGAGTTAAAGACTCGACTCACTACCGTTCTAGTGTTGACCCTACCAGAAGGATCAAATGGGTCTGTAGTGTATTTCGATGCTTCTAGAGTTAGGCTTGATTGTGTTCTTATGTAACGGGGCAAGGTGATAACCTATGTCTCCAGAAAGCTCAAAGTTCATGAAAAGAATTATCTGACTCATGACTTGGAGTTGGCAGGGGTGGTGTTTGCATTAAAAACATGGAGAAACCTTTTGTATGGGGCTCACATGGATGTTTTCACTGATCACAAGAGCCTTCAGTATGTGTTCATTCAGAAAGACCTAAATCTTCATTCGAGAAGGTGGTTGGAGCTACTGAAGGACTATGACATGAGAGTGCTATACCACCCGGGCAAAGCCAATGTGGTAGCTAATTCACTGAGCAAAGTGTCAAGTGGCAATACGATCCTTCCTATGACTTATGGAATCGACTTACAAGGCATACCATATGTCATGGAAAAATACAAAATAGTTGTTTTCAAGGAGCATCAAGATACGACTCACTGTACGGATTGTACCTTCATGGTATGTGTCGTACCTTAGAGGCGTAACATTGATTTGGGACATTAAGAGTCTCAATACGAATCGTACCTCAAAGGTAGGACTCCTACTGTAGGTCATGGATAAATTAACGAGGACTTTTTTATTGCTTTCTTTTTCTCAGGTTTGGAATTCTAACCCTTTTTCTCAGGTTTGTAATTCTAACCCTTTTTCTCCATAGGTACAATGACACAGAAGAGAAAAGCATCTAAAGCAACTGCTCGCCGGGAATTGATAGATGAAACCTTTGAATTTGAACAAGCGGGCACCCTTAGTGGTTTAGTGGAGGAATATCGGGTTGACACATCTGATACTGACGGGACTCGAACCACTAGGGTGAAAGTTAAAGCCCAGGCCGTGGTGGCCACTGCCACATCTACTAGTGCTGCCTATACTGAGGAGGGAGCTGAGGAAAGAGCCTAAGAGTTCATAAGTGACTATAATGAAGAGGAGGGGCCCGAGGAGGCACAATCCTTTGATGTAGACATTGAGTGCGGATCTGAGGAGGAGGCACCCAATGCCGAGCAGGAGAAGACTCCACCTAGGGAGAATTGCACCATTTAGTGGAGAGTTTTAGGAGCCTAGGAGATATATGAGCAGGGTATCGCTCTAACCGCCAACAACAAACCTAAGTGGAGCATCCAAGAAGATTCGCAGATCCTCACCAATACATTGAACGAGGTGGAGGAGATGAAGCGGAATATTAGCTTCTATGGGTTCGACTGGATGGGTAGAGCTCCCGATCGATACACTTCAGGCATCGCCCAGGAGTTCTTTGACAATTATTTTGCAACAATGGAGCAGAAAGTGAAAGAGGGGCTAAAATTGAAAGATTAGCCCAAGCTAGAGAGCGTCATGGTACGAGGCCGCAATATGGAAATCTGAGCGCATTATTGCTCAGGTGTTATATGAGCCCAAATTCATACAATCACATGCTACACACAAGTATGAATATCGGGTGGAGGCCATGAAATAGATCAAGAAGATGGGCTTTGATAAGAGGCTGATTGTAATACCCCAAAAGTTCCTAAGATCAGACCCTAAAGTTAGATGGAGTTCAGCAGAAAAACAGTAGGATCTTCCTCAAAACGACTTATCCAATGAGTCGTTTGTCGCTCCAACAGCTCGTTATAGGGAGAGGTAGGAAGGGTTTTCAGAAATAATGTAAGATGATTTCACACCACGAGAGGATAGCACGAGTCATCGTAGGACACAATGACTCGTCAGGTGTAACCGTTGTGAGCAGGCAGACCAGACTTCTCAGAGGTGATATTTCAGGTGAAAACCCATTGGTTGTTGTAACGGGTCATGATGAAGAGTCGTTAGCTATAGTTCAGGGTTCCAGGTCAGTAACGACGAACGGAGACAACAAGCCGTTAGAAGGAGCAATCACCCGTCGTGTCGTTCGTTAGAAGGAAATTGAATGACGGACCAGTGGTGACGACGAGAGGTGATGATGAGTCGTTGGATGAAATAACAACTCGTCCTATTGGTCGTTGATTGAGGAAGTAGAAAATGAGAAAATCACTTCTCCAGTGGCAACGGATGGTCACCATGAGTCGTGGTAAGGACCAACGACTCGTGGTGAGAGTCGCTGTCACTGACGGGCAGATTTTAAAGCTTATTTCTAGGGTATTTTTGTAAATTCCTATGCTCCAAGTTCCTAAATGGAGTTGTTTTGGGCTTTGTAAGGGACGTTTTAGGGGTTTTCTAGCCTAACCTCTCATTCCCTCAAGATATTCCCTCAACTCTTCTTCCTCCTCTCTCAAGACTAAGGATTCAATTAGGGTTCTTCAAAGGCTTCAAGGGTTAAATTCAAGTAGGTATTTCTTCAAAGAAGGTAAGTGAGACTTCAAGAAGGATCTCCTTCCATCCTTGTGTCCAAAATTTTTGATACTAAAATCCAATTTTCTTTATTTTGTAGAAAGCATGATCTAGGGTTCAATTTGTGGATAATTCTCATGTCTCCTATGAATCGTAAGACCTATTGTGTTAGGTAGTCATGTGTGCTTATAAAATTACTTTCAAAATCTTGAATGATGTACTTGATGTGGGATTATCATGAATAAGGAATTTTCACCATGAACTAGTCTAAAATGTAAAAAATAAATCATATGCTCTTATCATGAAGTTATATCCTTGTTAAAGTATATATAATTCACATGGGTTCCGCAAATCTAGATCATATGTCGCATTGTATGTGTTGGAACATGATTTGAACTTATGGGCTTTGACCAATGTGGAGTATGTGAGTGTTTGTACTATGATTATGATGTAAATGTATTGGGTATGAGTTGAACCTATGTAATGGCATGATTATCGAATTTTCACCGTGATTTTGAGTAAATTTTAAAATGGGGTGTTTATGAAAAATTCATATGCTTTCCCATGATCTCATTGTACATGTTCAATGAGTTGATTATATGGGATTTCCGCAAAACAAGAATATATGAATCAATGTATATATGTTAAAGTATGAATTGGACTTATGGATCCTACCTAAAACTAAGATATGCATCATATGTTATGAACTCCATTGTGGATATGTGTAAAGTATGATCTGAAACTATAGATTTTTCATGAATGTAAACTGTGTGTATTAAATGGTCATTTGGTACCATGATGATATAAATTATGATGAAAAGCATGAGAAAGATCCTTCAGACTTTTGGGCTTGATGTTAGTAGAAATTAGCCTCAATCAATTCTAAATGAATTTAGTGTGATGAAATTAGTAAATGCTCATGTCTCTGATTAGCTGTAGAAGCTTAGACCAGATGAATAATGTCAGATCAATATTCTTCAAGTTTTAGTTCAATCGGGGACTCTCCATAGCTAAGAATGTTTCCCTTAGTTCAGTTGGGACTCTCCATAGCTGAGAATGTTTTCCTTAGTTTAGTCAGGGACTCTCTATAGCTGAAAATGTTTCTCTTAGTTCAGTTGGGACTCTCCATAGCTGAGAATGTTTCCCTTAGTTAGTCAGGGATTCTCAATAGCTGAGAATGTTTCCCTTAGTCGGTTAGGGACTCTCCATAGCAGAGAATGACTCCCTTAGTTCATGTTATCAGTTTGGCTTAGTTCTGTATAGTTAAGACTTCAGTTTAAATCAAATATAGCAGAATGCAGTCTCAGTTATCAGCAGATAGCCAGTATAGTGTATGATATCAGTTTCAACTTCAGCTTTCATTATATGTTTAGTACTTGACCTTTATGCATGAGTTTGATGATGCTTTAGAATATGAGTTCCAAATAAAAATTTCATGTTGATATGTGTATGTTACTCAGAAAGGGTTATTGCATTCTAATTCAGTTATATGTAGATGTACTCAGTTTAGTTCCTTATTGTATACTTGTATGTTTTATTTTACTTATGTTTCCCACATGCTCAGTACATTCCAAGTACTGACTGCATACTTTATGTGCTATATCATTTCATGATATAGATTCAGGTGTCTAGACTCAGCCCCGCGGTTAGACACGCTCCTTTACCATCTCAGCGGATTGTGGTGAGTCCTCATCTCATGAGGACGAGATCTATGTTTCTTATTTCAGTTATATTTCCATTTTTCAGACTTTAGGAGTTAGCTGGGGACCTGTCCCAGCAACTCATCAGTTTAGTAGAGGTTTTCAGACATGTGTAAATAGATTCAGTCTATGTATCAGAGTATTGTTAGATTATGTCTTTTGAGTGTTAAATTTGACTCTTACAGTTAGCTTCCGCTCAGTTATGTTTCTATTAGCTATTTCTATGGTTAAGTGTTATTCTATGATTATGCCATGGGTCGACCTGAAGCCTATCGGGGTTCCTTATCCAGTGTTACGGCTAGGGTGTAAACTCAGGCCATGACTCGAAGGTAGATTCAGTGGTTGTCCTAGGTTATTGATGACGACAAAGAGAAGCAGAATAGGTCACTAGCGGCAAGCAAATCACAAAGAATTCTCTAAACTTCATAGAAAAATCCTGATGGATGTTAGTACGCCACCGGTTGGCCCCGACAGTAAATGACAATACCCTCAGTGCAGACAGAGCACCTATGGTGGCATGTATCATGTACAGATATCCCATCAATATAAGGTCATCGTGGAGTAGATCCGGGATCAAGCTATGGGATTGAGCACTATTATCCCATTCCCTAGTCTAGTATTTCAAACTATGCATAGCAGGAAGGTATCAAGGTGCATCGTGGTGAGGAGCAGTTGATTGGAGGACATCGTATCACAAATATTGACTTAATCCGGGATGAGATGAACCCTGTAAGTCAGGCACAATTTTCCATCACAATCCATGTAACACAGACAGTTAGAGGCACGCAGGTGAATGCCCCCAACTCATAGGAGTAGGGTGAGATACTGGCTATAGATGTCGTTCATTCCAAGGCAGCTCCTAGCACCACCACCGCTCAATCTATTTTCCTTCCGAGCCAGACTCCAGCCAAGTACATGCTAGTGCCACAAGAATTTCTCCACAAGATAGCCAAAAGACTAACCGTAGCTGAGAAGAAGGTTCAGCCTATGATGGAGAATGTCAATCCTTGGGTAAAGGCTGAGATTGAGATAGCTGCATAGGCCCTACATGCCAGGCTAGATGGCTTTGAGAGCAGATTCAATGTGCGTACGGCCAAGCAGACTGACATGGGGTGAGGAGTTTGGGGCTCTTAGGAGCCAAGTGACCGGCCTGTCATCACGACACCCAGAAATTATAGTAGCCCCTACGCTTCTTGACCTCGATATTGGCATTGGTAAGGAGCTTGATCTGGCGACTTATTGGGATCCTACAGGAGCCGAAAGGGAGAGAGGGAAAAAGAGCGTCTTTGAGGATGTTGGAGATGAGACCCTAAAGAAGAAAAGGAAGAGTGAATAAGAAAGAGCGCAAACGGGCAAGATTGGAGAGCCAGTGAACTCACGACGAGCATAGGTCTGAGTTGCTTGAGAGAGCAAGAGGAGCAGGTACTCCACCACTGCCCATGCAAAGCTTGCGGGTGGCAAAGAACCTTCCAGAGAGACACATTCATCCCAAGTGATTTTCAAGGTTGAAGGGGCAACCGCTATTACTGAGGGGGTATTCATTCCCCCCACTGATACCCTAGTGAGTATGTCGGCAACCGCTAGCACCATGATTGCAGTGGAGGTACCATCTCTACAGGATGACAGGAGCGCTTAGTGCGCCGCATGTATGTTCCCTTCCTTCTTCTTCAAATTCTATGCTTCGGGGATGAAGCATGCCTTTTAAAAAGGGAGGGGGTGTACTTGTATTTTTGGGATTTTGTTGGATTCATCCGAGGATTTTTATTGTCGTGTTTCTTTTTCCTTGGGCATGCTATCTAGTAGAAGCGGCATGTTTAGGATTTTATTTTTGTGTGTTTGCTTAATTAGAAAGTAGCTTAGGAGTACTTAGCCAATAATTGCACTAGTTTTGAATTTGTGAAAATTGACCCTGTTTAAAATTTTTGACGGTTAGCTATGTACTTGTTTATTTCAAAGCATGATTTCTATGGATCTTTTTATGTCATTTAGTGTATTACCATGAATAGTTCTTTTCAACCATGTATAAACCAGATAGGTAGAATGAATGCAAGACATGTACCATGAGTGAGTGAGGTCTAATACCTAGTTCAATATGGCGTAGAGTATTTAGAACTTGCTCGGTTGGTCTTTACGTAGGTTTTAGGATGGTTGGTTAGGAAAGGATTATAGGCCATTTTTTTTAGCCCATTTTTAGCGTAAGTGATCCTACCAAATTAGTATGATTCCCTTGATCCTAATTTTAAGACTTAAATGAACCATTTTTCTTTTATTAACCAATTAACCGCACCCATTTTTATAATGAACCTATTTTGGCCCCTGTCCCTCCTTGAACATTGTGAACCTCAACATTGGTAAAACGACTATGTCGACAGTGGCTAGAGTAGGGGTGCATGAATCTTGGAGAGGTGAAAAAGGAAGAGAAAAAATGGTTAAAAATAACGTGTGGTGTGACAAAATAAGAAAAAAAAAAAAGAAAAAGATAAATATAAAAGAAAATACAAAAAGAGAAAGATGAATGAAAATTTGAGAAACACACCACAACCATACAAGTGCATAATAATGGTGAAAAGGGAGGAAAAAGTTGAAAAAACAAAAAGGGTGAAAAAGTGAAAAAATGGAGCCGCATGTATGTAGTGCCAAGGAAGGGTTTAGCCACTAAAAAGATTCCATATTTACCATACCCATCATCAAACGTGTTGTGGGATCCGTCCGTTGCCACGTCTAGGAGAAATTCTCTACTCCTTCCTACGGGCAGATGTAACGACTCGTTATTCCATACAATGAGTCGTACTTTGACCAGTACCATCCATCTTTTCTACCTTAGAGCCCAACCAATGAGTCCTTTGGTTCCTAACCATGGGTCTTACCACATTTCGTATCCTTCATCTTGACAATACATAACTAAAGAACGACTTTGACCCACGACTCACCAACGTTCCAAGAGTCATTATTGGACTCGTAGTTACCAACTTATCAACAGCGACTGCTGACCACAAATGATACGACTCGTACCAAGAGTCATCCAGAGTCAAATTTTCAAAATTATTTACTAATCATATTTCTAATCCCGAGTCTAGTCTTAGGCACTTTCGGGGTATTACAACAACTTCTATCATAGCCACTATATCGAGAAGTGAAATTGTTGGGACAATCACCCCAATATCTATCATAACCACTACATAAACTGCATCTATACCCATAGGGGAAATAGAACCTAGAACCATAAATGGCTCAAAGTCGACCCATGACATGAACATGAAAAGTTAAAGCTCAACATAAATAAAGCGAAATACTAAATTCTAGTATAGCGGATGTCTGAATAATATAAACTTTTGTCCCACAAAAATATCATAACACTAAATCCTAAGCTGAATATACAAACGATGTCTAATAATCCTCTAACATACTGACGAACTGACGGAACAACACCCCCAACTAACTCACTACAAGTCTTAAACTGAAGTTGACAAAAACTCAACTAACTGAAGGTCCCCGAAGAATTAGGACTTACCAACAAGTTATCTGGGTTGAACTTTGGAAACTAACTAGTGATAGGACGTAATCTAAATTTCTGAACCTATATTATGAAACAATACAACATAGAGAATGCGATTAGTACTTGGAATACACTTAATATGCAAGGTAGGTAAAATAGGCATAGGAAGTAAAACTAAAATCATGCATATCTTAAATCATAACATTATAAGATTCAGAGAGTAAAGGTTGTATGCTGGACTGAAAACATGAATAGACATAGTTGAAATAACTACATATGGCTTTCCATATCTGAAATCATAGGCAAAAGCTCATAATCAATCCATGGATAAAACTTGCTGAAAGCAAGGTATAATAACTTAGAGTACATGCATTACTAAAATCATGAGGAACAATGGGGGACCCGTCTTAACCGACAACCACCATGTATGAGCTCGTGGTGATCCCATGTCTTTCCCACGTGGAGGAGAGCCATCCTAAGCCTTGCCAGGGCGAAGGATTAAGTAAGGTGTGATATCATGGTGTGCCCTTCAGTAGGGGGAATGCTCTCTTATGAAGCCCAAAAGTATAGGTATATTGGCGCATAGTTTATGAGACTGGGAACCTTGGAACCCCTATCCTACTAGGTACTAGACACTACTCCCAAAACATTTGTAATGATCATATAAACATATATCAAAATATAACTTAAATCTCAACATATGAGGAGTATTGACTCCAAAAATTGAGATAACTGAACTTATTATCCTTGGCTAAATCACAAAATCTTGCTTAACTTGAGTGGGCTTCCCCAAATCTTAACATCATACTTGCATGAAATAGACATCATAAGCAAAACCATAAATATGTTCATGGGTAATTTGAAAACATTCATATATGCTAGAAATTTCATCATACTTGGAAGCATAAATCATAAACTCAAAATTTTCTTGAAACTTGCATGATTGGGAATAATGTTCTTAAAACTTGAAATCATGAATTCTAATCAAACTAGGTATAAAATCTATTCGTGAATATTAAAAAACCATTAAAAACATGAGAGGAATGGACCCATGAATTAAATATGGAGAATTTCGTAAATTGGGTTAAGACTCCCTAGAATCATACACTTGAATTCATGATCTTGAGATGAGATATGGGTATGAGAGTGAAGGGAATCTCTCATTCATGATATACATACCTAGGTAAACTTATTCTACACTCTTCCTTGAAAGCCTAAAAGATTTGGGGAAGAACTTGAAGAATTCTAGATTTGATCTCCTTTGGGATTCTCTAATCTTGCATGCATGGGGAGGGAATAGGTATGAATAAGCTAAACCCTCTAAAAATCCTCCTAACTAAGCTTAAAATGATGTAGTTTAGGGCTTAGGAGCTTAGGAATTAAGGAAATTCCCTTATTAAATTCGCAAAAAAATTGTTCATTACCGAAGCAACGACTCACACCACGAGTCGTACTCTGATACCACGACTCGTAGGTTCATTCCGTTGTTGCCACTGCTTCATCCCTGAGATTCTTGAGTTTTCCACTGGTTACAAAACGACTCTTACCACAATACCATTAGTCATTGGACCCATCTGTTACTATGAATGGGAAAATTTACTGCTCCTTCCTACGGGTGTGACCAACGACTCGTTGTTCCTCACAATGGGTCATACCTTGACCTATACATTCAAACACTACCACCTTAGATCTAACCAATGAGTCCTTTCCCAATTCGTGCTCATGTCATGACTCATACCTTCCATCCTGATAGTCCAAAACCAAATGACGACTCTAATCCAGGAAACATTACTAGGACCCATGAGGCATTATTGGAATCGTTGTTGTCGAACTTTCTTCAGCATAATGCTAACCACGAGTGATCCTATGACGTGTGACTACTGCCCACGAGCGATCCTATGACGTGTGACTACTGCCCACGAGTCATTCAGATGTAATTCTTCCAACTATTATACTAATCATATTCCAAATCCCGAGTCTAGTCTTAGGCACTTCTGGGGTATTACAATATCTCCCCCTTGGGAACATTCGTCGTCGAATGTGGGTAAACATACTAAATAATAGGGGAAAGGAACTGTGATCCCAAATACTTAATATCTTAAGCTGAAAATTGATGGAGTGACTGACAATGGACTGATATACATGACTGAACTAATTTCATGAATCACACATATATACACTGACATGAATTAAACTGGGAGACATGAACTAGACATGTAATTGAATAGAATTCTACAGAGGAAACTGGTACCTCAAGTTGGAACTAAGTCTGAAGGGAAAAGATAAGGATGTTTAGCCATCACATCTGTTTTGGCTTCCCACGTAGCTCCCTCAATAAGCTGATTTCTCCACAGAACCTTTGCTGAAGCTACTTCTTTGTTCCTTAACATCTGGACCTAATGATCGAGGATTTCAACTGGAACCTCTTCATAGCTACGGTTGTAATGCACACTAATGCTCTCTACTGGAATAACCAATGTAGGATCATCAATGCAGTTTTTAAAGAGCGATATGTGGAAAACTAGGTGCATTGACGCTAACTCGGTAGGTAACTCCAACTCATAGGTCACTTTGCCAACATGTCTCACAATCCTGTATGGACCAACATATCAAGGACTAATCTTCTCTTTCTTTCCAAACCTCATCACTCCCTTCATGGGATACAGTTTATAAACACCCAATCATCAACTTCAAATTCACGTTCTCTCCTCCTCACATCCACATAGGACTTTTAACGACTCTGAGCTGTTTTCAGATTTTCCCTTACAAGTTGTACTTTCTCCATAGCCTTATGAACTGAATCTGGCCCTATCAATGTAGTTTCACCTAGTTCAAAACAACCAATAGGAGATCTACAACTCCACCCATAAATAGCATCAAATGGAGCCATTTGAATACTGAAGTGATAAATGTTATTGTAAGCAAACTTGACATGAGGTAAATGATCATTCCAACTACCTTTGAAGTCACTCACACATGCTCTTAACATCTCCTTAAGAGTTTGAATAGTTTGCTCAGCCTGACCATCCATTTGTGGGTGAAAAGATATACTAAGCTTGACCCGAGTACCAAGGCCCTTCTGAAATGAATTTCAAAACTGTGAGGTGAATTGAGTACCTCCATCTAATATGATGGACAAGGGAATACCATGCAACCAAACTAGCTCCTAAAAACCAAATTCAGCATATTCCTATTCTAAGTCGATGGTTTTCACCTGTAGAAAATGGGTTGCATTCGTCAACCTATCTACAACAACCCAAATAGAGTCATACTATCGACGTGTATGAGGCAACCCTATAATGAAGTCCATATTTACCTCTTCCCACTTCTAAGTAGGGATACAAATGTCCTGTAGCACACCTCCAGGTCTTTTATTCTCCACTCACCTACTGGTAGTTCGGATACTTAGCCACAAACTTTGCTACGTCCCTCTTTATACCACTTCACCAATAGACTTCGTGTAGGTCACGGTACATCATGGTGGAACCTAGAGGTATAGAATATTGGGAACCATGAGCCTCATTCAACATCCTCTCCCTCAAATCATCAACATCTGGAACACCCAAACGACCCTAATATCGGAGTACACCATCACGCCCTTGGGAGAAGACCTCTACCTTTTTATTCTGAATGACATCCTTCAAATTTACCGAAATAGTATCCTTATCTTTCCTAGCCTTGACCTCAGTCACCAAAGAGGATTCTGAACCATTCTGAACAATGACGCCACCATCCGTCGAGTCAACAAGATGAACTCCTAATCGTGCAAGCTGGTACACATCCTTTACCGACTCATTTCTTCTATCTTCCACATGAGAAACACTATCCATGGATCGCCTACTAAGGGCATCTGCCACTATATTTGCCTTGCCCGCATGATAAAGGAGACTTATGTCATAATCTTTGAGACGCTCCAACCACCTCCTTTGCTGAAAATTTAGGTCCTTCTAGGTAAACATATACTAATGACTCTTGTGGTCCATGAACACATCTAGATGCACTACATACAAATAGTTTCTAAAAATCATCAATGCAAACACCATTGTTGCCAATTCTAGGTCATGCATCAGTTAATTATTCTTCTCATGAGTCTTAAGCTTTCTAGAGGCATACACAATGACCTTGTCATGCTGTATCATCACACAACCATGAAAAACCTTAGAGGCATCACAATATACCACAAACCCATATGTACCCTTGGGTAATGTCAATGCTGGGGCTGAAGTGAATCGAGTCTTTAACTCCTGAAAACTCTTCTCACAGGCATCCGACCACTGAAATTTGACCTTCTTCTGGGTAAACATAGTCAACGGTGCTGCAATGGATGAAAAAAAATCCCTCAACAAATCTTTTGTAGTATCCAGCTAAACGCATGATACTCCAGATATCCAAAGGATTAACTAGTCTAGGCTAATTCTTTGCATCTTCTATCTTTTTCTAGTGTACTTGTACACCCTCACTTGACACTACATGGCCTAAAAATGCTATTTAATTAAGCCAAAATTCACCCTTGCTGAATTTAGCAAATAGATGGCGATCCTTAAGAGTTTGTAGTACAATCCTCAAATGAGTGGGATACTCCTCCTCGCTCCGAGAGTATATGAGAATATCATCTATGAACACAATCACGAACATGTCCAAATATGGCATGCACACTCTGTTCATCAAATCCATAAAAGCTGCAAGAGCATTTGTTAGTCTAAAAGACATACCTACAAACTCATAGTGACTATATCGAGTCCTAAAGGCTATCTTCGGGATGTCACTCTCCCTAACTCTGAACTGGTGATAACCGGACCTGAGATCTATATTTGAGAAGAACTTAGCACCCTGAAGTTGATCCAATAAGTCATAAATCTTGGGGTGGGGGTACTTTTCTTGATCGTAACTATGTTCAACTGGCGACAATCAATGCACATATGAAGAGATCCATCCTTCTTCCGAACAAAGAAAACTAGTGCACCCCATGGGGATTTTCTAGGTTAGATGAAATCCTTGTCTACGAGATCCTTAAACTGCACTTTCAACTCCTTTAGCTTAGCTGGAGTCATTTTGTAAGGAGAAATAGATATAGGACGCGTATCGGGAAGAAGGTAAATACCAAAGTCGATCTCCAACTCTGGAGGATCTCCGGGAAGATCATCTGGGAACACCTCTAGATGCTCACACATTATAGGAACTGACTAAGGAGTCGGGGTCTCGGATGTAGCATCCTTAACCCAAACTAGATGGTAAACACAATTCTTAAAAAATCATCTTTCTAGCCTTAAGGTAGGAAATAAAGAGACCTACAGGAACAACTAAGCTACCCTTCCATTCTAGGACTGTCTCACTCGGAAATTGGAACTCTACCGCATGAGTTCTACAATTCATTAAGGCATAACATAAATGCAGCCAATCCATGCCAAAGATAACATCAAAATTTGTCATGTCTGACTCTACCAAATCTACTAACGTGACTTTCTAAGCACTGTGGCAGCGCAATTCCTATATACCCTTCGAGCTATAATTGAGTCACTAACTGGAGTAGAGACTGAGAAGGGTTTTGTAGGATTTTAGGACTGACTACGAAACTACTAGCAAAATAGGGAGTCACAAAAGATACGTAGCCCCTGGATCTAACAATGACCACATCTGGGGAGACATCCAACTGCTAACGAGACGAGAAGGCATAAAACCTGTCTCACACTGACCACCACCTACACTGGTGGATGCACCCTGTTGAGCTGAGCGTGCTGGTGGAGCTGTTGAACTGGTGGCTGGGCCTCGACCTCTATCATTGCCCTGTCTAGTCGCTGGACAATCTCTAAGAATATGACCTTGTTTCCCACATCTGAAACATACCTCTGAACCTGCTAGGAACTCTCCGAGGTGCCTTTTGCCATACTTGTTGCAAACTAGAATGCTAGGCTCTCCTGTCCTTCTCCCTTGACCTCTAGAGTCTGATATTTGTACCCTCAAATCACGCCTAGATCTGGATGACACGTTGGCTGATGATGGAGCTGGAGCTAATTCTCTCTAACGAAACTACTGACAATGCCCGCCACTGGGCCTCTATTGGGAAAACTCCATACTGCTTGTCCTGGACCACTTCCCCTTTCCCAATTTATCCTTCATCTGATTCACCTCTATCTGCTGGGCATATATGACCAATTAAGAGAAGTCCAAGTCACTATTCAACTTTGCTATCCTACACTCCTTGACTATTGAATCAGACACTCCATACACAAACTTGTTCATTTAGCCCCTCTGGCCTTCCACCATCTCCGACGCATACTTTGACAGTCGGATAAACTCCAAGGCTTACTCTTGGACCGTCATATAATTTTGCTTCAAATTGACAAACTCCATCGCCTTTGCCTCCCTCAACTCCCTAGGAAAGAATCTGTCTGGTAAAGCTATCACAACCTTATCCCAGCTCATGGGAACTGCACCTACTGCTCTACCATCTCTCCACTGACAATACCAAATATAAGCAACCCCCTTCAGCTGATAGGAGGCTAAGTCTGTGCTCTCTTCTCTCGTAACACCCATAATTTGGGTGATCTTCTATATCTCATCTAGGACCTCGTGTGGGTCCTCATCCACTCTTAACCCAAGTAAATGAAGGGGATTTATCCTGAGGAAATCCCAAACTCTGGCTGCTACTATGCTCCCATTCAACGGAACATGGGCCACCGCCTGCTGGTTGACCTCAGCGGTCAAAGCCTGGGCTAACATCTTAAAAGCTGCCCTAAACTCAGCATGAGAGACCAGCTCCGGCACCGGACCTACTGGGGCTGGTGGGGCATGACAATGCCATCTTCATTGTCATCATCATGGTCGTTTTCATTTTCATTCCTTCTTCCATTAACTTGGCGTAGAGGCATGACTCTGCAAATGCGTATAGCATGAGTTAGAAGAACAAAGATATACTTCATTATATGATATTAATCATGAAGGATGTGAAATTTCCTAAAACATTTCATAACCTCTTCGTCATAAGTGTGACTTGATTTACACCCATGAAAAATACTCTACTTAACACAACTTTTAGACACCCTAGGACGCACTGAACCTTTGCTCTAATACTATGTTTGTCACGACCTGAACATAGGCCTTGATCTAGATACAGAACCTAAAATCATAAATGGCTCCAAGTCGCCAATGGCATGGATATCAAAACTTAAAGCTCAACATAAATAAAGTGGAAGAATAAATTCTAATATAGCGGAAGTCCGAATAATACAAACATTTGTCCAACGGAAATATCATAACACTAAATTCGAAGCTGAATATACAAACTATGTCTGATAAGCCTCTAACATACTTAGGAACTGATGGGACAACACCCCCAACTAGCTCACTAAAAGTCTAAAACTGAAAAAGATAAAAACTCAACTAACTGAAGGTCCTCAAAGGATGAGGACTCACCAACAAGCTGTCTACGCTGAACTCTGGAAACTGACTAGCGACGACATGGAGTCTCAACATCTGAGCCTGTATCATGAAACAATACAACATAGAGTATGCGGTCAGTATTTGGAATGAACTGAGTATGCAAGGTAAGTAACACTGGCTAAGTAAGTAAAACTAAAATCATGCTTATCATAAATCATAACATCATAAGATTCTGAAAGTAAAGGTTGTATGCTGGAATCTAAAAACATGAATAGACATAAATGACATAAGTACATATGGCTTGCCATATCTGAAATTATAGGTAAAAGCTCATAAACCGATCCTTGGATCAAACCTGCTGAAAATATGATATAATATCTTATAGTACATGCTTTACTGAAATCATGAGGAACAATAGGAGAATAGCATAATTGTCGATCAATTGGAGAGCATAGCATAACGTATGATTTTGTGGATTTTGAATAGCATAACGTAGGACATGAGTTTTTTGGATTATAAAAAGTAATACCTCTCACCACTATCATCATCATAATCATACTTGTAACATATGAAATTAATGAAAGAAGGACTATAAGAATGAATTATAAGAGACATTTTATCATGATCCTTGCATGGACCCTAGATCGAGATACGGGACCTAGAAACAAGAATGACTCCAAGAAAACCCATGGCATATGCATAATGAATCCAAGAGCATAGTTAAAGTTGAAAGTAAATTAAGACATATCTAAGCGGAAGTCTAACATAAATCAATGATCATAAACAAATTCAACACTCGATAAAGTTGAAAGTCTTTATAGAGTTTGATAAGCCTCTAAACTGTCTAATAAGCTTATAGGATAACACCCATAACAAGATTGCTAAAGATAGAAACTGAAATAGCATAGTCAAAACCACTAAACTGAATGTCCTCGACAAATGAGAACTAACCAACAACAGAGATTGAGATGGATAGAGATGGAAGCTGGATTAACAGCGAGACTGAGTTTGATCGCTCGGACATGTATCATGGAACCATTAGTATGCGATCAGTACTTAGAAGGTACTGAGTATGAAGGGCAAGTAAAAAAAGATATTTAAAATACATAAAGTTCATGAGAATAGAGCATTTCCCAAAAATGATGTAATAAATCATATTTTACACATGAGGGCTCATGTTTTTCAAAACTTTTCATAAGCTAGTCATAATCGTAATAGTCAGAGAAATCTTGTAAATCATAACTTAAGACAAAGTATCATAATCATCATCATGCATAAAATATAAGGAACAACGAGAGGACTCGTCATTATCGACATCATCATGATAGATCTTACATGATGCCCCAACTATCTCGCTCAAGTGGACAGAGTCGTCGCAAGGATGCTAAGGCAAGGAATGATGACATAGCGTCATCAGTGAAGAGACCCATATGGTTAACATGAATATCTTTCTACGTTGGCACGTAGTTCTGAGACTCAGAGTTTTCCTAAAATCCGGGCCTACCGGTGCTAGATTCTACACCCAAAAACATGCACATGGATCATAATAAATATCGTGAAATCATACCTGATGTTCATGGGCTTGTTTAAATCATAATAATCATGAACATGATTGTAATAAGTGAACTAGCCATGAAATAAGGGCTAGTAAGTCGACCATAATCATAATCCTAATAATTATGAATATTATATATAATTGAGAAAGTCCTCATGTCACGCCCCACCTTGGGAGGCATGACTGGCACCTGGTGCCATACTTGAATCTGAACTGACATGACTGGGCTTATGCACTTTTGGTGCACGTCTGCTCTTCAATTCAAGAAAACGATGAGCTATATATCGACTGTAAACACAGCCTCCAGCCGATAAGGCCGCATAACTGCCTGTTAAAGAAAATAGCTAACCAACAACAAGCAGTACCAAAGGATCCTATGCGGGCCGACAAGACCACCATGTTGTCTAGTTATCACATAATGGAAACAAGCAATCAGCACTATACTATAGCCGACAAGGCTGCTAACTAAAAGCTAAACTAGGCCCCACACGGCCATCACACAAAAGATAACATACATAGACCCACACGACCAACAACAAAACTAATATTGGAACTCTATAGCTTGCAAACCTATAAGAGTGGAATAATGTTGGGACAGGGCCCCGACCTACCCATAAACTGTACAACAAAAGAACAAACCTCCTAATTAACAGCTCCGAAGCAAAAGGGGCTGATCAGACTGCTGACTTAGCTGATGAATAGAAAGGTCCTGAACTGCATCTAACCGTACCTGCAGGAATATATACCGAATATGTAAACCAGTAAATAAGAATGACTGGATAATACTGATAACAAAATAAAAACAATTCAATAGAAGAGACAGAGAGTTAACTCGAATAACCTTATAACATACGATAAAACTAATAATAAATAGTGCAAACAAGAACCTTACCTAGCCCCCATAAGCCTGGAAGGTACAACCAGCATAGAATAACCCGCCCGAGGCCCCCATAAGCCCTGGCGAGCACATCGTATCTATATACCCCTAACAAGGTCAAGGTGAGTCAACATGTAACTATAGCCAGTCTATCGGTCCCATGGGTCTGCAACTAAGCCTGCTCGGCTCCTGATCTATAGTTGTGTCTGAGTCTGGTGGACTCCTGATAACTGCACCCTGGGCACCAGACTCGACGAGGGTCAGTGACGCTGATATGACATAAAAACAATAGTCCAGCCATGGAATGGACTGTAATATGGCCCTTGGGCCTCTGCATCATCCCTTGGGATGACATATCGCTCCTTGGAGCAACGTCATATAGCCTTGTAGGCGTCGACACAACCAGTAATCCCTGGGGTTTGTCATGGAAGGCTATATAGGGCAGGTTCGATCCCATCTAAACTGGAAACACTAATCTTAGACTAGTAATAGCAGCTAACCACAATAATAATGCTTTCAACATTCTTAAGAGAGTCGAGGTCATATTATGACATGAGAGGAACAACTTACGGAAAAAATTTACCTTAACATACCTCGAATGCTAATTCCTAATTTAATTGGCGAAGTTTAACTTGCAAACTAAAGCTCTTTCCAACTGTCACCTCTATGCTGAGAAAATAGAATTAATCTCAATACTTAACTCAACAAATATGATAACTTTTGGTAATAGAAGTAACTATAATTCAACATCAGAAAACCCGACCAAAAACCTATAACTTCCCGAGAGTTCAGAAGGAAGAAATGTTTACTAATGCCTGTGACCATATCGGAATCAATTTGGATCAATTCTGACAACTTTTACTCAGTGGAGTTTCGGTTTGCAGGGAGGATTTTCGAGAAATAACTTCATACAAATGCTTTCTGTAGGCTTAGGATCCGATACCCGAAGTTAATTTGTGTTTGGACCGCGTTTAGCAGCGTAATCGAATGAAAATTGTATGAAAGTTGCGTCCTTTCTTACTTGTTGGCCGAGGGAAATGTTTAAAAATGCATTACAATTGAATGAGGGATATATATATTTAACTTTGGGCGGTGGACAGGGGGTCCGTGTCATGGCCCCCATCACACTGTTTACGAGCGTGCCACGCCGCCCGACATGGAGTAAGGGGAGTCCCTGACACGCTGCCTGTCGCAGCCTACCCCTGGCCCTCTGCCTCGTGCTAATTTGATACCGTTCTCAAATGTCTTTTCCCCAAGCCCTTTCTCGTATGCATTGTACTCTAAAACTCTCGACTTACTTATCAACTGAATGATTAAATAGTAGAAATTCACAGGGTGCAACATCCTCCCCCCCAGGATAATTCGTCCTCGAATGTCACCCTCAAGCCTAAAGGAGTTAACACTCTTAACCAAGATTTAAAAAAATTCTGGAAGAGTCTCCTCTGTATTATGGACTATCCGAAAAACCTGAAACACAAAAAAGTCCAACACAAGCACCTCACAAGATGCTATAACAGCTATTTCACCACAAAAAGGTAATGTGCTAAATAGTACTGATAACATAAGTAATAAAATAGTAGTTGAACGATAACATCACCTTAAGTGCACAATTTGAACCAATCTTACAACTAGTGGGGTTATTTAGACCTCATTTCATCCTCGATTTCCTAGGTCATCTCTTCTTTATTCCTATTCTTCCATAGTACTTTAACTAAGGCTACATCTTTAGTCCTTAACCTATGAACTTGTCGATTTAATATGGCAACTGGAATCTCTTCATAGGATAACTCCTCAGCAACTTGAATTTCCTCATCAGGCACAACTGGGACGGATCTCCGATGCACTTCAGTCATTGACACGTGAAAGACTGGGTGGACAGATTCTAGCTCTGGAGGTAGTTCTAGCTCATATGCCAGTCGGCCTATTCTCCAGAGAATCTGGTACCGGCCAATAAATCTATGGCTAAGATTTCCCTTCTTACCAAAACTCATCACGCCTTTCATGGGCGAAACCTTGAGAAACTCCCAATCATTAACCTCAAATTCCAAGTCTCTATGTTGTACATCAGAATAAGATTTCTAGCGACTCTAGGCTGTTCACAAGAGTTCCCTGATGAGTTTTATCTTCTCTTCTGACTGGTGAATCAGATCAGGTCCAACTAACTTAGACTCCCCTACTTCAAACCACCCGATAGGGGATCTGCATTTGTGCCCATACAAGGCCTCATAAGGCGCCATATGAATTGCAGAGTGATAACTGTTATAATATGAAAATTCGATATGGGGTTGATGCTCATCCCAACTACCCCCTATATCTAGCACACACGCCCGTAACATATCTTCAAGTGTCTGAATTGTGCGTTCTGCCTGACCGTCTATCTGAGGATGGAATGCTGTACTTAGATTAACCTACATTCCCAATCCTTTCTTAAAAGACTGCTAGAATCTAGCCGTGAACTGCGCCCCTCTATCAGAAATAATAGAGGAAGGGACACCATGCAGTCGAAAAATCTCTTTAATATACAACTCAGCATAGTCCTCTGCGGAGAAGGTAGTCCTGACTGGTAAGAAATGAGCTGACTTCGTTAATCTGTCGACAATGACCAAAATAGAATTGAATTTGCCCCTAATACGGGGTAATCCCATCACAAAGTCCATGTTTATCACTTCTTATTTCCACATAGGCAATGTTATATCCTGAGTTAATCCACCGGGTTTCTGGTGTTCGACCTTTATCTGCTGACAGTTAGGACATTGCGCTAGAAATTCTGCGACACCCTTTTTTTATTCCTGGCCACCAGTATATTTCATTTATGCCATTATACATCTTTGTTGAACCTGGGTGCAGAGAATAACGGGAATAATGTACCTCTTCCATGATCTACAAGCAATGTCCTACCACAGCTGGAACGCAGAGGTGACCTATAAATATCAAGACCTCGCCTTGTGTCAAATTGGAATGCCGCTAACTCGCCTTGTTGAACTATATCTATAAGCTATACTAGATTAGGATCTTACTACTGCCGCTCTTTCACTTCAACAAATAGGAATGATACTGCAGTATTTTGAATCACAACCCCATTATCCTCTAAATCCACAATTTGGATGGCTAAGCTGGTTGACCGGTGCAATTCTCGAGCCATTTCCCGCTATTCTGGCCTCAAATGTGCCAAGCTTCCCATAGATCTACGGCTAAGTGCATCTGCTACAATATTGGATTTCCCTGGGTGATATAAAATATGCACCTCGTAGTCCTTCAGCAACTCTAACCAACGTCGCTACCATAAGTTCAACTCCTTCTGTGTAAAGATGTTTTGGAGGCTCTTATTATCAGTAAAAATTACCACATGCACCCCATATAGGTAATGTCTCCAAATTTTCAAGGCGTGAACTACTACAGCTAACTCCAAGTCGTGAGTGGGATAGTTCTTTTTATGCTTCCTAAGCTGCCTTGAAGCATAAGCAATTATCTAACCGTGCTGTGTCAGGACGCATCCTAACCTAATGTCGGAAGATTCACAATATATAACATAACCCTCTGAGCCTTCTGGAAAAATTAACACTTGTGCCGACGTTAATCTATTTTTCAGCTCCTAATAGCTCCGCTCGCAGGCCTCAATGCACTGAAATTTGGCTGCTTTTTGAGTCAATTTAGTCAAGGGAGCGACAGGGTAGAAAACTCCTTCATAAACCTCTGGTAATACTCGTCTAATCCTAGGAAACTATGAACTTCTGTTGGATTTTTAAGTCTAGGCCATGTCCTTACCGCTTCAATTCTTCGAGAAACAACATGAATACCAACTTCCGATATAATATGGCCCAAGAAAGCTAAAGAATTCAGCCAGAACTCACAAATAGAATATTTGGCATACAACTGGCGATCTCTAAGAGTCGAAAGTACGGTCCGCGGATTATTTCTGTGTTCTGCTTCTTAACAAGAATAGACCAGAATGTCATCGATAAATACTATCACAAACAGATCTAAATACAACATGAACATGCTATTCATTAAATCCATGAACAACACTGGGACATTTGTTAACCCGAAGGACATCACTAGGAATTCAAAATGACGATACCTGGTCCTCAAAGCTGTCTTCGAGATATCTTTCTCCTGAACCCGTACCCGGTGATACCCTGACCTTAAGTCGATCTTGGAGAAATATTTTTCCCCTTGTATCTGATCAAAGAGTAATCTATCCTGTGATGCGTGTACTTATTCTTAATAGTAATGTTGTTCAACTACCGATAGTCTATGCACATGCGGAGGAAGCCATCTTTCTTTCTCACAAATAAAACTAGCTCACCCCATGGTGATGTACTCGACCTGCTGAAGCCCTTATCTAAAAAATCTTTCAACTGCTCCTTCAATTCTGTCAATTCAACTGGGCCATTCGGTATGGAGGGAATGGATATAGGTTGAGTACCTGGTAACAGGTCGATAGAGAAATCGATCTCCTGTTCTGGGGGAATACCAGGAAGTTCGTCTGGAAACACATCTGGAAATTCATTAACCACTAGAATGGACTATAGAGTTTGGGATTCTTCTTGCATATCCTGAACCATAACAATATGATATATACAGCCCTTTGCTATTAACCTTCTCGCCCTAAGATAGGATATGAACCTACCTTTTGGCGTAGCTGCATGGCCCTTCCACTCTCGCACTACCTCCCCTGGTAAGTGGAACTGAAACTATGTTGGTCCAACACTCTACATTGGCATAACATAGCGCTAGCCAATCCATGCCCATAATTGTATCAAAGTAATCATTTCCAACTCCACTTAATCTGCTAAAGTCTGGTGACCAACAACTTCTACTGTGCAGCCCCGATAGATCCTTTTAGCTATAATAGAATCACAGATGGGCGTAGACACTGAAAAAGGTCACTGGACCAATTTTGGCGTTATTTCAAACTTCCGGGACACTAATGGAATAACATAGGACAAAGTGGAACCTGGGTCTATCAAAACATAAACTGAGTGAGAGAAAATGTCCAGCATGCCTGTCACAACATTCGGTGACAACTCTGAATCCTGAACTAGATGCCCCTGACCTGCCTCGGCCTCTGCCGGCTGAAACTGAGAGCCTGTGCCCTGCGGAAGGTGCTGGGGCATGTGACCCTACTGAATATGTGTCCTGTTGGTCGCGATCACCCTAACCTCTACCTGGAGAATACCTCATCATGTGACCCTCTTGTCCACAAGAGTAGCCATAACACAAGTTTCCACTACTTTGGGAGCATCCCCATAATAAACCGATGCACTCTGGTTGGACAAGTGCCTACTAAAGTTTGTGCATATCTAGCTAAGGAATCAAACCTCATACCATATTCCCAGACACTCATCGAACCCTATGCCAAGTGCGTAAGAGTATCTACCCTGGCCTATTGAATTTCCCGTGACAAGTAATGATCCAGACAGGTCTCGAAAAAACCAGACCAAGTTGTAGGGGGAGTATTTCAGCCTCGAGACCTCTCCTAGCTCTCGTACCATAATACTTCTATTTCCCATAGCCGAAATACTGTGAACTAAACTGCTCTGCAGGCATAGCATGCATCACTCTTAAAATCCACTGCACCTGGTCCAGGAAGTCCTGAGGGTCCTCTTGTCACGACCCGAACATATACCCCGATCGTAGACACGGCACAAGGGACCCCGAGGGACCCCAAGTAGACACATGGCACATGCATACATCTAATCTCATTTAAATAAAGTGGAATACTTAACATAAATATAGCAGAAAAGTAAACATAACATAACACCAGAAATACTGAGCGTACACTTAAGCTGAAAACTATAGATTGTCTAAAAGCCTCTACTACATACCATGGGTTGATGGAACAACATCCCCAACTAACCCGAACAACACTGAAACATAATATAACATAAAAGCCTATCGAAAAGCCCTCGGAACATGAGGATTCACCAAGAAGCTGAGAACGTAAGCTGAGATAGGCTAAGGATGAGGATGAGCCTGAGATCTGGACCCTGTATCATGAAACGATACAGCATGGAAAGTATGCATTCAGTACGTGGAATTTAACGAGTATGAAAGGTAAGTAAAACGGGCATTTAAAAGTAAAAAAAAATTATAAGTAATGTATGAGAAGGACATCATGCATATATCATAAACATCATAAGAAAACATAAGGCTCGAGGCTTTAAAATCATTCATAAAAGGTTTATAATCATAATCGTAAGTAAAATTTGTCAAAAAATAACTTGAGCCAATAACATAAATATAGAAATCCATAAGACATGCGGAAAAATGGGAGGACTCGTCATAACCAACACCATCATGGTAGAGCCTTTCATGATGCCCCAACTATCTCACTGAAGTGGGCAGAGCCGACCCTGGCTTGCCAGGCGAGGGTCGTGCATTAGGAGTGATATCACATTTGAGGGGATCATTATCAATACATCATATCATTAGAAACCCACGGTGGCATGTGGTTATGAGACATCAACGCAATCCTTTGAACATTGGGCGGCTCGGTGCTAGGCACGACTTCCAAAACATGCATATAGGCTCATACATATATCAATAACATCATGCATTAAGATTCATTGGCTAAAATATAACATTTAACATCATTGATACCCTTTAAAACTTGCTTATCCAAGAATCATAGTCTCTTTTTCATCGGCCAACATCATAAATTGATAAATCATGTAATTCGCTTCACAAATCATAAATCATTCATTAACATGTAAGCATTGCCAAATACTTCATCATAATCATTTCTTTCAAAATATGCTAATAAACATGGGAATTTGGAAATCATTCTTTCCATCATCAATAAATTCAAATTATAGAATAGTCATCATAAATCATAACTTTCATGAACTTTCATCAAATGGGCATTATAGGTTTAAAAGATTGAAACATGATTTTTTTGAAGAAAGTAATATAAAACCAGCCCATCATTCATAATTCAATGATTAAGACTCAATTAAATCATACCCATAGGGAGAAATCACATTTCCATGCATTTGAGAAGAACCCCATAGATAATGAATAGGAGGATTCATGATTACATCAAAATTTGGGCATGGGTGTGAAAAAATTCACCCATTCTAAACCCTATATACCTGGAAGTGGACTGATTTCAATGCCCCTTGAATAGCGACAAAGGAAATAATGGGAACTTGGAGAAGATGTCCTTGAATCGCCCAAAAATCTCTCTAAGCTTTTGCATGAGAAAGAGCATGCATAAAGGAGTCAACTCACCTTAACCCACTCAGAATAATACACAAACAACGTAGTTTTAGGGTCTTAAAATGTGGAAAAGTCGAATGTGCCCTTAATGAACCTGCCCTGAAATATGGACGGATGGAAGCCACGAGTGGTACCAACTGGTCATGGAAACAACCCACATTCCATCTTGTCTCTTCGTTGAAAACCATGCTGAAAGCCCTTTCTCGGAATCGTACCATAGAGACACAGGACGGATCGTCCTAAGCTTCAACAGACCGTTCCTTCGGTCATTGTTTCCTTCTTCTGAAACTCTGCCCTCCCATTCCACAAGCCTCACCATGGCTCATTGTAAGCCTCAATAGGTCGTGGTTTCCACCCATTGTCTCCACTATGAAAGTAAACAGCCCTACCCTGACTGCTCACAACAGACTGTCGTTCCTTACAACGGGCCATTTTAACACCCGTTGTTACTTCAGCTACCTGGGCTAACTCTTTATCATGACCACCACGATGGCTCGTTATTTCATACAATGGGTTGTTGAATCAACTATTGTTTCCCCCTTACATCAGAAATACTGAACCTAAAGCCACAAATGATGGCCCGTGGTTACTTACCACGGGTCGTGGTACCTGTCGTTTTGCAACCTCTTTCCTAACTTTCAGTAGTTTTGCATTTTTGCTTCCCAGGTAAACTCCTAAGCCCTTCCGGGGTATTACAATATCTCCAACTTGGGAATAATCGTCCTCGGATGTAGGAAATAAGGAAAAACAAAAACATACAATTTATCAGAGCTAATATACTGATCATTTTAACTGAAATTTTCATGGAATGACTACCTCCAAATAAAACAATATAGCTGAACTAAGCTCATACTTCACATACACATTCATACATATAAAAGAAACTTGCACACATAAACTAAACATGAAAACTAGACAGAGTCATAGGGCAAAACGAATACCTCAAGTCGGAACTGAGCCGACAGAGAATAAATGTGGATATTTGGCCATCACGTATGCTTGAACTTCCCACGTAGATCCCTCAACATACTGATTTCTACATAAGACCTTAACTGAAGCTATCTCTTTGTTCCTCAACTTATAGACCTGACGATCCAAGATTTCAACAGGAATTTCTTCATAATTGTCTTTCACCCCAATATTGTCTATCGGGACTACCAAGGATTGATCACCCAAACACTTCTTCAAAAGTGACAGATGAAAAACGGGATGGACTAAGGACAACTCCGATAGCAAGTCCAACTGATAAGCGACTTTACCAACTCTCCTCACAACTCGTAAGGATAAACATAGCGGGGACTGAGTTTTCCTTTCTTTCCGAACCGCATGACCCCCTTCATGGGAGATACCATTAGAAATACCCAGTCGTCCATATCAAACTCCATATCCTTTTTCCTCACATTAGCATACAATTTTTGACGACTCTGTGCTATTTTTAACTAGTCCCTTATAAACTAGACCTTTACCATGGCCTCATGAACTAAATCAGGTACTATTATGGCTGCCTCACAAACCTTAAACCAACCAATGGGAGACCTACACCTTCTGCTCGTAAAGAGCCTCGAACTGTGCCATCTGGATACTAGAGCGATAACTGTTATCATAGGAAAATTTGATCAAGGGCTAATGATCATTCCAACTACCTTTGAAATGCATAACACATTCCCTCAACATATCCTCAAGGGTCTGAATGGTTCGTTCTGCCTGGCCGTCTATTTGGGGATGGATGGCTGTGCTGAGCTTAACTTGCGTCCCAAGTCCCTTTTGAAAAGAACGCTAGAATTGAGAAGTAAACTGAGTACCTCGGTCTAAAATAATAGACAAGGGAACTCCATGATGTTGAACCAACTCCTGAATATATAAATTAGCATAATCATCCGCTGAATCCATGGTTTTGAAAGGTAGGAAGTGTGCAGCCTTGGTTAACTTGTGAACCACCACCCAAACGGAGTCGTATTGCCAGCGAGTCCGGGGTAGACCTATAATGAAATCCATATTAATTTCTTGCCACTTCCAAGTGGGGGTGCTGATATCCTGAAGTACGCCTCCCCGAATTTGATGTTCGACTTTCATTTCCTGGCAGTTTGGACATTTTTCTATGAACTCTGTAATATCTTTCTTCGTACCATCCCACCAATAGATTTCTCGCAAGTCCCTATACATTTTCGTGGACCCTGGATGAATAGAACATCTGGTACCATGTGCCTCATGCAATATTCGTACTCTCAAATCATAAACATCTAGGAGCTAAAATGTATGTTGGAACTATATCGGAGTTGGACTTGGATGCGAGCATGGAGATGACATTGGAATGTGCAGAATATAAGGGCTCCGCGATGGCGCCGTACCACGCTACCATCGCGGAGGCACACTGCCTGGAGAGGGAATTAATGGACAAATTCCAGTGAAGCCTCGCGACAGCTCCGTGGCACGGAGATAGGCCTCCGCGTTGGCCTCCGTGCCACATTGAGGATAATTTACCGGACCCTGGGTTTCCAGTGAGGGTCCGCGTCCACGCCGTGTCACGGAGGCAAGGCTCCGCGTTGGCCTCCATGACACGTTGCTTGTTATTCCGGGAAAATTTTCCCACTAGTATAAATAGCACACTTAGGTTTATTTCAATTAGTTCAGTTTAGTTCAGACTTGGTGGAGCAAGGACGTGGGTTAGGAGCAGTTGAGGAACGAAAAAGCTAAGGGATTTCTTCTCTTCTTTTCTTCTTTCTATCAATTGTACGTATGATTTACACTTGTTTTAGGATGATCAATCCACAAATGAGTGGCTAATTCTCTTCCTTGCTAAGGTTTTGAACATGTGTAGTGAATTTCGATTGTAAATGATATGGTTTTCTTCTTCTTCTTTCATATTGTTCTATTAATTGTTGTTCTTACTGCATTAGTGCTTGGCCAACATTAATGTACATCTAAAAAGTCCAATTTCACTCAAGAGAGCAAGAAATTGGGAAGTTGTGAATTAATAGGGTATTGTTCTTAACTTGATTTGGGAAAATTGGGTTTTGATGTGCTTTCCTAATAGAAATATGCTTGAAAGCCGTATTAGTCAATTTAGGAACCGAAATTGTATTGCTAGGTCGTAAATTGCATTTGATCACAGAAATGTAGACGGATGGTTTATGATTCTAAAGTGAAATTAAATACGAGAGTTTTAATTTCTAGGCTAATGTTCTTGGCTAGCAACATGAAGAAGAGATTAACCGAATTATTATTACGATCAAATTCATTACTTGTTCTTAACCTTGGCATGCTCATATCCATAGTTTAAATTCATAGTAAATAATTGTTAATAGTTTTAGTATATATTTTATAAACAAAAACTCAATTAACTGTTGGTTACGTTGTTGTTAGCATAGTTAGAAGTAAGATAAGAATATAGTATACTTAGGCAAATTTTACATACCCTGAGCCTCCTTGGATCGATACTTGGCTTACGTAGCCACTTTATTACTTGTTTGACCATGTGCACTTGCGTGTCGGTTTATAATATATAATACCAATCGAATTAGCACCGAACAAGTTTTTGGCGCCGTTGCCGGGGAGGCTAGGCAAATTTGTGAAATTGTGTTAAGTGTAAATTTACTGTATTTTTATTTTTATTTTCTTAAGTGTTAACAACTTGGTCTTAGCCTGTATTTTGCAGATTTTGTTTCTGTGAACACTGGCAAGGGACAAGGAGCTGGTGGAATCTTACTTAGAGCCTGAACGTGAATTTCATAGTCAACGTAGAGAAGCTCTACAAAAGAAGCTGCAGTTGTTCCGACAATCTATTATGGAGCAACAAAATCCACCAGTTGTGAGGGCAGTGTTAGTGCCCGATGAAGCAGCAGCAAGGCCGGTTCGCGAGGTGGCAATCCCACATGCTAACAATGTACATTCTAGCATCCGCAAACCAGAGCCTGGAGGGAGGTTTGAATTAAAGCAGAATATGGTGCAACTCTTGCACACAAGCGGGCAATTTACCGCTCTCCTTCATGAAGATCCACAACAACATCTCCAAAACTTTTTGGAGATATGTGACACTTATATACCCGCTGGAGTGTCACTTGATTATGTTCGGCTCACCTTATTTCCGTTTTCCTTACTTGGTGATGCCAAGAGGTGGTTAAAAGCTGAACCGCCCAATTCTATATCAACGTGGGATGATCTTGCACAGAAGTTTTTGATTAGATTTTTCCCTTCTGGTAAAACAGCCAGACTTAGAAGTCAAATTCTAAGTTTTAAACAGAGGGAGGGAGAAAATCTATATCAAGCCTGGGAAAGATTTAAATCCATGTTGCGGGACTGTCCTCATCATCATCAGTCCAATGAGGTGTTGGTACACACATTTATTGAGGGTTTGGAACCCCACAATAAAATTCTGTTAGATTCAGCAGTTGGAGGGCAAGCGCTGGAAAAGACTTACGAGGAGCTGTACACTTTGCTCAACCGAATTTCACAAGGCAATCCAGAATGGAATGCAGATTCATCTCGAGGTGGAGCAAGGAAAGCAGCGGGAGTGCTTGAAGTGGATGGATTTACAGCTATCGCTGCACAGATAGCTGCCTTGCAAAATCAGTTAAATAATCACTTCAGCAATATGAACTTGAACTAGCCTTCAGCTTCGGTCAATCCAGTCCAGCAGATGTGGTGTGAAGTGTGTGGTAGTAGTGAGCATTCGGTTGAATGTTGTGGTGCAAATCCTGATTCTGTTAACTTTGTGGGCAATGCACAGAGAAATCAGCAGCAGTTTGGTAGTGGCTACAACTCAAATTGGAGGAACCATCCGAATTTTTCGTGGGGTAGCAACAACCAACAAGGCCAAAGTTCTGGTCAGGGTATGCAGAGAAATCAAGGAGGGCAACAAAACTATCAAGCTCAATTCAGAAATCACAATGCCCCTCCTCCACCACCATCACCGACCATTGAGGAGATGTTCAAAACCATGATCGCTAATCAGGCACAACTGCAGGCTGACTATGTTAAATTGGCAGCCGAAGTGAAGAACAATCAATTGGCGACCAAGGCTCTTGAATATCAGTTTGGGAAATTTGCTAGTGCCAAAAATACAAGACCCAGAGGAGGACTACCTCGCGACACGGATCCTAATCCGAAGCAGGTAAATGCGGTGACCACGAGGAGTAGCTTACAGTTGAAGGAGGTGGAACCGGAAAGACCGCCTCAAAAGTCAGGAGCAGCAGATGTTGAGGAGGAACAAAGTTCTGATAGGGGGAATACTAAAGAAGCAGAATTAGAAAGGCCTCCACCCCCGTTCCCTCAACGACTTAAGAAACACAAGGAGGTGGCATGTTTCAAGAAATTTATGGAGGTACTTAAACAGGTACATGTTAATTTACCTCTTGTTGATGTCTTGCAGGAAGTGCCAAAGTATGCAAAATATATTAAAGACATCGTGGCTAACAAAAGTCGTTTGACTGAGTATGCCACGGTGGCTTTAACGGAGGAATGCACTTCCCGGATTCAGAATAGACTGCCCACGAAACTGAAAGACCCTGGAAGTTTTACTATCCAGCTGACTATTGGGCAAAGTATCCGAGCTCGTGGATTATGCGACTTGGGGCCAAGTATAAATCTGATGCCATCTTCGGTATTCAGAAAGTTAGGTCTAGGGAGTCCTAGACCTACAACGGTAATCTTGCAGCTAGCGGACAGGTCCTTAGCTAAACCGGATGGTATTGTTGAGGATGTGTTAGTGCAAGTGGGCTCCCTCATTTTTCCGGTCGATTTTATTGTTCTGGACTTTGAACCAGATGCTGAAGTCCCATTTATTTTGGGACGTCCCTTTTTGGCAACCGGAAAAGCATTAATTGATGTAGCTGCGGGTCAACTTACAATGCAGGCACATGACAAGGTAGAAGTATTTGACGTGTACAAAGCACCCAAGCTCCCGATTGTAAATGAGGAACTCTCGGTGATCAATGTGATTGATCATGGGAATGCTGATATAATGAATGATTCCCGAAAGTTAAAAGGAAGGCCACCAGATGAGGCTGAGCACTACTGGGGGGAGGACAAGGATCGTGAAAAATCGTCCCTCACCCTAGTAGATAATTGAGCATAATGGACGTCGAGCCGCGACGGTAAACCAGGCGCTGCACGGGAGGCAACCCGTGAAAAGAAAAATATTCTATTTTTCTTCTTTTAGTATAGTGTACATAATTTGTATTTTTTATTTTTCATTTTTCTTTTTTCTTGATTTTGTACAAATTTTTTCATTTTCGTTAGTATTTTTTTCATGGTAGTTTGGAAAATCTATTAATCTAACCAATTTCGTGTAGTGAGGTGATTTTCAGGTCTAACGGAGAAAAATATGCATGGAAGCGGGAAAAATAAGGCAAGGTATGAAAATAATTTTTATTGAAGAAACAGTGCACTGGGTCGTTGGCTCCGTGTCACGGAGGAGTGGCTCCGCGTTACCCTCCGCGACACGTTGAAGGCAAAATCAGATTTTTAAAAATTTCCAAAGAGCCAACGCGTTGGCTCCGTGTCATGAAGGAGGGGCTCCGCGTTACACTCCGTGACACGTTGCCCTTTATTCAGTGCCGGGTCACACCGGGTTGCCGGGTGACCCGCGTATTTTTCTTTAAATTAACCCCGATTTTGCCCAATTTTTCCCCATTTCTCTCCTCCTCCGTGACCAAAACACCCAATTCCCCCTCCCCAACCAACGTGCCACGCTAATAGGCAAGGAAAACATCAAATTTCTTCGGTTCTTCAACTAAAAGGTATGTTTTCATCGTTTCTCTCATGTTTTTGGCGATTTTAGTCGAATTTGAGCATGTGAGGTGAAATATATCACCCCAAGTAGCAATTAAACATGATGTTGAATTATTTTGTGATTGATTATGTTCGGATTGTTGTAATTAGTGTTTGAACTCGTCGATTATGTGAATAATTCAAATTTGATTGTAGAATTGTATTCTAGGGCTTGGGTTGTTGAATTTGACTTGGGCAACTTGATAATTTGATGAATTCGATGCCGGGGTGTGGTTGTAATTTGAGATAAGTCGAGGTAAATATTGTGTGAATGTTGTGGGAAGACGAATTCTCGAATTGTTGGGGAAAATGCGAAAATTGTGTAAATTGGTTTGATTAATTGGATTCGTTTGTTTATAGAATGTTTTTATCGTTGTTTTTAGTTTTTGTTTTTATTGCTTGTGCGATGGTTGAATTGTTAGCGATAGTAGGATTGGGATTAGATGTATGAAGTCTGAGTAGTACGCTAAGCGTTATGCTGTCGAAATTTTCGTGAACGCACTAAGCATAAATTGTATAGTCGTTGTCTTTGGTGTAAATAGAGTAATCCTTGCAGAAGTATTGTAAACATAGTTAGGGACTAAGTGTGGGGTAAACTTAGTTTAACCTGACCTTAGCCTAAGTTAACTTGTATTTAGCTTAACTTTGTGCTTGTTTATGTATATTGACAGGTACAATGGCAAGTCGACAGGACAAGGGCAAGGGTGCTTCTACCTCAGGCACCGGACGGAAAAGATTGAGGTTGGGCACTGCAGTCCCACTGCACTAGCTGTTCCGCGTGGCCAACGCCGCCAATACGGAACAAGATGGGTAACCGATGAAGGGAAGAAGTGGTACGCAAAACATAAAGAAAACAAGTACTTCCCCGAGGAACATATTGCACGGGAACCACTTGCACAGGAGTTCCCACGTATTGTGCAGAGAATCGAGGCAGCTGGGCTCAGCTTTACCTTTTAGGAGCCCAAGGAGTGCAACCTACATTTGGTCCGGGAATTCTATGCAAACTGGAACCCGGCCATCAGAAGCCACACAATAAAAATCAGAGGGCAGATTGTCACTCTGGAACCCCACCAATTTAATGCCATCGTTGGAGCGCGGGACACAGACGCTCACGTTCTCCGCCAGTTAAACATCACCCCACCGTACGCCGACATCAGACGTACGTTGTGTGGGGCTCGATCCACAGCCCGATGGAGTAGACATAAGGAGAGGGGTTACCACCAGACTCTGCCTTATTCGCAGATGAACAGGGAGGCCAGAATATGGCTGAAGATTGTGTGTTCGTGCTTGATCCCGGGAGTTCACATGACGGATGTGACTCGGGACCGTGTCTGCTTGGTGTATGCCCTTATGAAAGGGCTTGAGATTAATGTTGGGGCGGTAATTATATCCTCCATGAAGAGAGCCAGACTGCACCAGGGCCACATATACGGGTTTGGCGGACTCATCACCACCTTCCTCCGAGGCCTCAACATTGAGGAAGAGGCTTTGGACTATATTCCGCAGTTGGAGCGGAGGGCCCTCGATGTGACAAAAACTAAGGCCCCCGACACCACACACGGGCCAGTGCTGACTTTGGGCGAGCGACATGCTCGTGACGACCAGTACATGGCACATATGTTCGGCATGCATATGCTGCAGCTACGGATTGGTGGGAGACCAGCCACCGAGGAAGAATTATGGCAGCTGGAGCTGGATTACCCATTTGGCGAGAATGCCAGAGCCTTATGCCGAGTGGGAGCAGCCTTCGTGGTGCCGACTGATGACGATGTCCCTACTGATGAGGAGACACGTCGTGAGGACTCCGATGTGGAGCCTGATGACGACGATGGAGCTGACTCAGATATGGGCAATGAGGCAGCAGCACCAGATGAAGAAGTTGAATATTTCAACTGAACAGGGAGTTCCACCACCCGAAATTGTGTTTTGTAATTTTTGTGAACACTGGGGACAGTGTTCGATTTAAGTGTGGGGTGGGGAGTAGCTAGGTGCTGGGACTTGGGCTCTAATTTGCTGTATGTTTTTCCTTGGTTTGTATGTATGTTTGTGCTTTCCCTGTTATGAACTGATTTGTGGTGTATGTGTATATATTTGTTTGTGTGGTTAATGATGTGTGGTATGAAAAGTTATGGTTGCCTGTGTAAATATTTTGTAAAGATTTTTTTCTATCGAGATGATCGGTATTTTTCAAAATTTTTTCGTAAAGATTTTTTTCTATCGAGATGATCGGTATTTTTCAAACTTTTTTCGAGAATATTTTGCGCTTGTAAATATTTTCCTTCTATTGAAATGATCGATGTGTTGCAAAAATTTTCGGTTTTATTTTTTTTGGGTTTCTCGGAGTTTGTTTTCGGTTCTTTTACCGAGAATAGTCCCATCCGATGTCATAGTTAGTGACCATTCCCTATGATGGATGGATGACGACCGTCTTAAGGGAAATGTAGTCGGTAGGAGTAGGATTTTAATTTGTTTTTAATTTTTCTTTGGTGGATTGCATCAATGAACTGTAGTTGCTTTATGGTTGCAAAAATTTCGTTGCGTGTTGTAAATGATGTTCAAAATGTGAAAATGATTCGTTTGAAAGCATGCAATTTTGTAAATATGTTGAGTTACCTAGGCTGTAGAATTTGATTCAGTATGATTGAGGCCTAATCTTGAATTCATGTGATTGGCTAATTAGAGAGTCTGTGAATGCATCTTGATTCGAGCATGTGCATGAAGTGTGAAGTGAGGTTTTGGTATTCCATGCCATTGTGAATTGTCTAGAACTTGCCTGGTGTGTATACAAAACGAAATGAAGGAAGTGTAGTGTTGGAAAGGATGTAGGCATTTCTTTGTTTTTAACCGATAGTTTCCATTTTTTTTCTTGTCAAATTCTACCGTTTTATATGTTGTATACCCTAGTCAGCCCGTTGAGCCTTCAGCCGATTTCTTTCTTTCTTTTGTCCAAAATTGTATAAACTAAGCTTTATTCCTTCTTTTCATTAGCCTTAAAGTCTATACGAAGCTCTTAAGCACTTACAAAGAAAAGAAAATGTTTCCCAAAGTGTCAAAGAGTGAAAAGAGTGAAAAGAAAAAGAAAAGCAGAGTGAGGAAAGAAAAGATGATGTTGAAGAGGCACTTGTTGTAATTAAATTATATTGAGGGTACATGAAAACCCTTTGTTTTGTGTCAAGTGTGTTTGATGAAATGGGTTGTACGAAAGGAAACCAGCATGAATGGGAGAAAAAGAGGAAAGAGAGGAACAATGTCCATGAGTCGATGGGAATGAGTTGAAAAGGCGCTTAAGGATGCTAGCGACTATTATTGGCTAATCCAATATATATACTAGATCCATAGCCCCGTTACAACCCATTAAAGTCCTACGTGATCCTATATTGCATTTCTTTATATTAGTGGAGTAATACACTAAGGGCAAGCCTATGGGTCACGACATGATGCATGTGAATTCTTTTGGGAGAGAGAGTGAAATTAATTTTTATATGCCCCTACTTGCATGTTTGTGTGTTGCATGAACAAAAAGGGGAAGATTCTCTTGAGTTGTGAGGGCACATGCTTGATGAAAGATTGATTTTCGTGTCGGATTTCTTGATTAGCTGATTTGCATGAGTTTGCCGATATCACGAATCAATTCTTAAAGTCTAGGAAGTCATGATGTATTAAAGGTCATTGTAGTGTAAGACCAAGCATGTTTTCGTGATGATTTGCAAAAATTGAATAATCGGTATGACCGTAGCGTAAATTGTCGCACCATTGTGACGAAGGTTGGGATGTAATTTGCATGAGTTGTGTATGTGTTGTACGAGGACGAACAAGGATTTAAGTGTGGGGTAAGTGATCTTGGGCAGATTTATATGCCCAAGTGATACTCAAACGTATTATTTTCGCCTTGTTTGTGTGCAATATGTATATATTCTCATGTAATTGGTAATAAAATGTGAATTTATACTAACCAACATGATTAGCATTTGTTTTGCAGGAAAATATGATTTTTAGGAGCTAAAATGCATGTTGGAACTATATCGGAGTTGGACTTGGATGCGAGCATGGAGACGACATTGGAATGTGTAGAATATAAGGGCTCCGCGATGGCGCCGTGCCACGCTACCATCGCGGAGGCACACTGCCTGGAGAGGGAATTAATGGACAAATTCCAGTGAAGCCTCGCGACAGCTCCGTGGCACAGAGATAGGCCTCCGCGTTGGCTTCCGTGCCACGTTGAGGCTAATTTACCGGACCCTCGGTTTCCAGTAAGGATCCACGTCCACGCCGTGTCACGGAGGCAAGGCTCCGCGTTGGCCTCCGTGACACGTTGCTTGTTATTCCGGGAAAAATTTCCCACTAGTATAAATAGCACACTTAGGTTTATTTTAATTTGTTCAGTTTAGTTCAGACTTGGTGGAGCAAGGACGTGGGTTAGGAGCAGTTGAGGAATGAAAAAGCTAAGGGATTTCTTCTCTTCTTTTCTTTTTTCTATCAATTGTACCTATGATTTACACTTGTTTTAGGATGATCAATCCACAAATGAGTGGCTAATTCTCTTCCTTGCTAAGGTTTTGAACATGTGTAGTGAATTTTGATTGTAAATGATATGGTTTTCTTCTTCTTCTTTCATGTTGTTCTATTAATTCTTGTTCTTACTACATTAGTGCTTGGCCAACATTAATGTACATCTAAAAAGTCCAATTTCACTCGAGAGAGTAAGAAATTGGAAAGTTGTGAATTAATAGGGTATTGTTCTTAACTTGATTTGGGAAAATTGGGTTTTGATGTGCTTTCCTGATAGAAATATACTTGAAAGTCGTATTAGTCAATTTAGGAACCGGAATTGTATTGCTAGGTCGTAAATTGCATTTGATCACAGAAATGTAGACGGATGGTTTATGATTCTAAAGTGAAATTAAATACGAGAGTTTTAATTTCTAGGCTAATGTTATTGGCTAGCAACATGAAGAAGAGATTAACCGAATTATTATTACGATCAAATTCATTACTTGTTCTTAATCTTGGCATGCTCATATCCATAGTTTAAATTCATAGTAAATAATTGTTAATAGTTTTAGTATATATTTTATAAACAAAAACTCAATTTAACTGTTGGTTACGTTGTTGTTAGCATAGTTAGAAGTAAGATAAGAATATAGTATACTTAGGCAAATTTTACATACCCTGAGCCTCCTTGGATCGATACTTGGCATACTTAGCCACTTTATTACTTGTTTGACCACGTGCACTTGCGTGTCGGTTTATAATATATAATACCAATCGAATTGACACCGAACATGTTTTTGGCGCCGTTGCCGGGGAGGCTAGGCAAATTTGTGAAATTGTGTTTAGTGTAAATTTACTGTATTTTTATTTTTATTTTCTTAAGTGTTAACAACTTGGTCTTAGCCTGTATTTTGCAGATTTTCTTTTTGTGAACACTGGCAAGGGACAAAGAGCCGGTGGAATCTTACTTAGAGCCTGAACGTGAATTTCATAGTCAACGTAGAGAAGCTCTACAAAAGAAGCTGCAGTTGTTCCGACAATCTATTATGGTGCAACAAAATCCACCAGTTGTGAGGGCAGTGTTAGTGCCCGATGAAGCAGCAGCAAGGCCGGTTCGCGAGGTGGCAATCCCACACGCTAACAATGTACATTCTAGCATCCGCAAACTAGAGCCTGGAGGGAGGTTTGAATTAAAGCAGAATATGGTGCAACTCTTGCACACAAGCGGGCAATTTATCGGTCTCCCTCATGAAGATCCACAACAACATCTCCAAAACGTTTTGGAGATAAGTGACACTTATATACCCGCTGGAGTGTCACCTGATTATGTTCGGCTCACCTTATTTCCGTTTTCCTTACTTGGTGATGCCAAGAGGTGGTTAAAAGCTGAACCACCCAATTCTATATCAACGTGGGATGATCTTGCATGGAAGTTTTTGATTAGATTTTTCCCTTCTGGTAAAACAGCCAGACTTAGAAGTCAAATTCTAAGTTTTAAACAGAGGGAGGGAGAAAATCTATATCAAGCCTGGGAAAGATTTAAATCCATGTTGCGGGACTGTCCTCATCATCATCAGTCCAATGAGGTGTTGGTACACACATTTATTGAGGGTTTGGAACCCCACACTAAAATTCTGTTAGATTCAGCAGCTGGAGGGCAAGCGCTGGAAAAGACTTACGAGGAGCTGTACACTTTGCTCAACCGAATTTCACAAGGCAATCCAGAATGGAATGCAGATTCATCTCGAGGTGGAGCAAGGAAAGCAGCGGGAGTGCTTGAAGTGGATGGATTTACAGCTATCGCTGCACAGATAGCTGCCTTGCAAAATCAGTTAAATAATCACTTCAGCAATATGAACTTGAACCAGCCTTCAGCTTCGGTCAATGCAGTCCAGCAGATGTGGTGTGAAGTGTGTGGTAGTAGTTAGCATTCAGCTGAATGTTGTGGTGCAAATCCTGATTCTGTTAACTTTGTGGGCAATGCACAAAGAAATCAGCAGCAGTTTGGTAGTGGCTACAACTCAAATTGGAGGAACCATCCGAATTTTTCGTGGGGTAGCAACAACCAACAAGGCCAAAGTTCTGGTCAGGGTATGCAGAGAAATCAAGGATGGCAACAAAACTATCAAGCTCAATTCAGAAATCACACTGCCCCTCCTCCACCACCATCACCGACCATTGAGGAGATGTTCAAATCCATGATCGCTAATCAGGCACAATTGCAGGCTGACTATGTTAAATTGGCAGCCGAAGTGAAGAATAATCAATTGGCGACCAAGGCTCTTAAATATCAGTTTGGGCAATTTGCTAGTGCCAAAAATACAAGACCCAGAGGAGGACTACCTAGCGACACGGATCCTAATCCGAAGCAGGTAAATGCGGTGACCACGAGGAGTGGCTTATAGTTGAAGGAGGTGGAACCGGAAAGACCGCCTCAAAAGTTAGGAGCAGCAGATGTTGAGGAGGAACAAAGTTCTGATAGGGGGAAGACTAAAGAAGCAGAATCAGAAAGGCCTCCATCCCCGTTCCCTCAACAACTTAAGAAACACATGGAGGAGGCGTGTTTCAAGAAATTTATGGAGGTGCTTAAACAGGTACATGTTAATTTACCTCTTGTTGATGTCTTGCAGGGAGTGCCAAAGTATGCAAAATATATTAATGACATCGTGGCTAACAAAAGTAATTTGACTGAGTATGCCACGGTGGCTTTAACGGAGGAATGCACTTCCCGGATTCAGAATAGACTGCCCACGAAACTGAAAGACCCTGGAAGTTTTACTATCCAGCTGGCTATTGGTCAAAGTATCCGAGCTCATGGATTATGCGACTTGGGGGCAAGTATAAATCTGATGCCATCTTCGGTATTCAGAAAGTTAGGTCTAGGGAGTCCTAGACCTACAACGGTAATCTTGCAGCTAGCGGACAGGTCCTTAGCTAAACCGGATGGTATTGTTGAGGATGTGTTAGTGCAAGTGGGCTCCCTCATTTTTCTGGTCGATTTTATTGTTCTGGACTTTGAACCAGATGCTGAAGTCCCATTTATCTTGGGACGTCCCTTTTTGGCAATCGGAAAAGCATTAATTGATGTAGCTGCGGGTCAACATACAATGCGGGCACATGACAAGATAGAAGTATTTGACGTGTACAAAGCAGCTAAGCTCCCGATTGTAAATGAGGAACTCTCGGTGATCAATGTGATTGATCATGGGAATGCTGATATAATGAATGATTCCCGAGAGTTAACAGGAAGGCCACCAGATGAGGTTGAGAACTACTGGGGGGAGTACAAGGATCGTGAAAAATCGTCCCTCACCCTAGTAGATAATTGAGCATAACGGACGTCGAGCTGCGAAGGTAAACCAGGCGCTGCACGGGAGGCAACCCGTGAAAAGAAAAATATTCTATTTTTCTTCTTTTAGTATAGTGTACATAATTTGTATTTTTTATTTTTCATTTTTCTTTTTTCTTGATTTCGTACAAATTTTTTCGTTTTAGTTAGTATTTTTTTCATGGTAGTTAGGAAAATCTATTAATCTAACCAATTTCGTGTAGTGAGGTGATTTTCAGGTCTAACGGAGAAAAATATGCATGGAAGCGGGAAAAATAAGGCAAGGTATGAAAATAATTTTTATTGAAGAAACAGTGCACTGGGGCGTTGGCTCCGTGTCACGGAGGAGTGGCTCCGCGTTACCCTCCGTGACACGTTGAAGGCAAAATCAGATTTTTAAAAATTTCCAGAGAGCCAACGCGTTGGCTCCGTTTCACGGAGGAGGGGCTCCGCGTTACCCTCCGTGACACGTTGCCCTTTATTCAGTGCCGGGTCACACCGGGTTGCCGGGTGACCCGCGTGTTTTTCTTTAAATTAACCCCGATTTTGCCCAATTTTTCCCCATTTCTCTCCTCCTCCGCGAACAAAACACCCAATTCCCCCTCCCCAACCAACGTGCCACGCTAATAGGCAAGGAAAACATCAAATTTCTTCGGTTCTTCAACTAAAAGGTATGTTTTCATCGTTTCTCTCAAGTTTTTGGCGATTTTAGTCGAATTTGAGCATGTGAGGTTAAATATATCACCCCAAGTAGCAATTAAACATGATGTTGAATTATTTTGTGACTGATTATGTTCGAATTATTGTAATTAGCGTTTGAACTCGTCGATTATGTGAATAATTCAAATTTGATTGTAGAATTGTATTCTAGGGCTTGGGTTGTTGAATTTGACTTGGGCAATTTGATAATTTGATGAATTTGATGCCGGGGTGTGGTTGTAATTTGAGATAAGTCGAGGTAAATATTGTGTGAATATTGTGGGAAGATGAATTCTCGAATTGTTGGGGAAAATGCGAAAATTGTGTAAATTGGTTTGATTAATTGGATTCGTTTCTATATAGAATGTTTTTATCGTTGTTTTTAGTTTTTGTTTTTATTGCTTGTGCGATGGTTGAATTGTTAGCGATAGTAGGATTGGGATTAGCTGTATGAAGTCTGAGTAGTACGCTAAGCGTTATGCTGTCGAAATTTTCGTGAACGCACTAAGCATAAATTGTATAGTCGTTGTCTTTAGTGTAAATAGAGTAATCCTTGCCGAAGTATTGTAAACATAGTTAGGGACTAAGTGTGGGGTAAACTTAGTTTAACCCGACATTAGCCTAAGTTAACTTGTATTTAGCTTAACTTTGTGCTTGTTTATGTATATTGACAGGTACAATGGCAAGTCGACAGGACAAGGGCAAGGGTGCTTCTACCTCAGGCACCGGACGGAAAAGATTGAGGTTGGGCACTGCAGTCCCAGCTGCACCAGCTGTTCCGCGCGGCCAACGCCGCCAATACGGAACAAGATGGGTAACCGATGAAGGGAAGAAGTGGTACGCGAAACATAAAGAAAACAAGTACTTCACGAGGAACATATTGCACGGGAACCACTTGCACAGGAGTTCCCACGTATTGTGCAGAGAATCGAGGCAGCTGGGCTCAGCTTTATCTTTCAAGAGCCCAAGGAGTGCAACCTACATTTGGTCCGGGAATTCTATGCAAACTGGAACCCGGCCATCAGAAGCCACACAATAAAAATCAGAGGGCAGATTGTCACTCTGGAACCCCACCAATTTAATGCCAACGTTGGAGCGCGGGACACAGACGCTCACGTTCTCCGCCAGTTAAACATCACCCCACCGTACGCCGACATCAGACGTACGTTGTGTGGGGCTCGATCCACAGCCCGATGGAGTAGACATAAGGAGAGGGGTTACCACCAGACTCTGCCTTATTCGCAGATGAACAGGGAGGCCAGAATATGGCTGAAGATTGTGTGTTCGTGCTTGATCCTGGGAGTTCACATGACGGATGTGACCCGGGACCGTGTCTGCTTGGTGTATGCCCTTATGAAAGGGCTTGAGATTAATGTTGGGGCGGTAATTATATCCTCCATGAAGAGAGCCAGACTGCACCAGGGCCACAGATACGGGTTTGGCGGACTCATCACCACCTTCCTCCGAGGCCTCGACATTGAGGAAGAGGCTTTGGACTATATTCCGCAGTTGGAGCGGAGGGCCCTCGATGTGACAAAAACTAAGGCCCCTGACACCACACACGGGCTAGTGCTGACTTTGGGCGAGTGACATGCTCGTGACGATCAGTACATGGCACGTATGTTCGGCATGCAGATGCTGCAGCTACGGATTGGTGGGAGACCAGCCACCGAGGAAGAATTATGGCAGCTGGAGCTGGATTACCCATTTGGCGAGAATGCCAGAGCCTTATGCCGAGTGGGACCAGCCTTCGTGGAGCCGACTGATGACGATGTCCCTACTGATGAGGAGACACGTCGTGAGGACTCCGATGTGGAGTCCGATGACGACGATGGAGCTGACTCAGATATGGGCGACGAGGCAGCAGCACCAGATGAAGAAGTCGAATATTTCAACTGAATAGGGAGTTCCACCACCCGAAATTGTGTTTTGTAATTTTTGTGAACACTGGGGACAGTGTTCGATTTAAGTGTGGGGTGGGGAGTAGCTAGGTGCTGGGACTTGGGCTCTAATTTGCTGTATGTTTTTCCTTGGTTTGTATGTATGTTTGTGCTTTCCCTGTTATGAACTGATTTGTGGTGTATGTGTATATATTTGTTTGTGTGGTTAATGATGTGTGGTATGAAAAGTTATGGTTGCCTGTGTAAATATTTTGTAAAGATTTTTTTCTATCGAGATGATCGGTATTTTTCAAAATTTTTTCGTAAAGATTTTTTTCTATCGAGATGATCGGTATTTTTCAAACTTTTTTCGAGAATATTTTGCACTTGTAAATATTTTCCTTCTATCGAAATGATCGATGTGTTGCAAAATTTTTTGGTTTTATTTTTTTTGGGTTTCTCGGAGTTTGTTTTCGGTTCTTTTACCGAGAATAGTCCCATTGAACCGATGTCATAGTTAGTGACCGTTCCCTATGGTGGATGGATGACGACCGTCTTAAGGGAAATGTAGTCGGTAGGAGTAGGATTTTAATTTGTTTTTAATTTTTCTTTGGTGGATTGCATCAATGAACTGTAGTTGCTTTATGGTTGCAAAAATTTCGTTGCGTGTTGTAAATGATGTTCAAAATGTGAAAATGATTCGTTTGAAAGCATGCAATTTTGTAAATATGTTGAGTTACCTAGGCTGTAGAATTTGATTCAGTATGATTGAGGCCTAATCTTGAATTCATGTGATTGGCTAATTAGAGAGTCTGTGAATGCATCTTGATTCGAGCATGTGCATGAAGTGTGAAGTGAGGTTTTGGTATTCCATGCCATTGTGAATTGTCTAGAACTTGCCTGGTGTGTATACAAAACGAAATGAAGGAAGTGTAGTGTTGGAAAGGATGTAGGCATTTCTTTGTTTTTAACCGATAGTTTCCAATTTTTTTTCTTGTCAAATTCTACCATTTTATATGTTGTATACCCTAGTCAGCCCGTTGAGCCTTCAGCCGATTTCTTTCTTTCTTTTGTCCAAAATAGTATAAACTAAGCTTTATTCCTTCTTTTCATTAGCCTTAAAGTCTATACGAAGCTCTTAAGCGCTTACAAAGAAAAGAAAATGTTTCCCAAAGTGTCAAAGAGTGAAAAGAGTGAAAAGAAAAAGAAAAGCAGAGTGAGGAAAGAAAAGATGATGTTGAAGAGGCACTTGTTGTAATTAAATGATATTGAGGGTACATGAAAACCCTTTGTTTTGTGTCAAGTGTGTTTGATGAAATGGGCTGTACGAAAGGAAACCAACATGAATGGGAGAAAAAGAGGAAAGAGAGGAACAATGTCCATGAGTCGATGGGAATGAGTTGAAAAGGCGCTTAAGGATGCTAGCGACTATTATTGGCTAATCCAATATATATACTAGATCCATAGCCCCGTTACAACCCATTAAAGTCCTACGTGATCCTATATTGCATTTCTTTATATTAGTGGAGTAATACACTAAGGGCAAGCCTATGGGTCACGACATGATGCATGTGAATTCTTTTGGGAGAGAGAGTGAAATTAATTTTTATATGCCCCTACTTGCATGTTTGTGTGTTGCATGAACAAAAAGGGGAAGATTCTCTTGAGTTGTGAGGGCACATGCTTGATGAAAGATTGATTTTCGTGACGGATTTCTTGATTAGCTGATTTGCATGAGTTTGCCGATATCACGAATCAATTCTTAAAGTCTAGGAAGTCATGATGTATTAAAGGTCATTGTAGTGTAAGACCAAGCATGTTTTCGTGATGATTTGCAAAAATTGAATAATCGGTATGACCGTAGCGTAAATTGTCGCACCATTGTGTCGAAGGTTGGGATGTAATTTGCATGAGTTGTGTATGTGTTGTTCGAGGACGAACAAGGATTTAAGTGTGGGGTAAGTGATCTTGGGCAGATTTATATGCCCAAGTGATACTCAAACGTATTATTTTCGCCTTGTTTGTGTGCAATATGTATATATTCTCATGTAATTGGTAATAAAATGTGAATTTATACTAACCAACATGATTAGCATTTGTTTTGCAGGAAAATATGATTTTTAGGAGCTAAAATGCATGTTGGAACTATATCGGAGTTGGACTTGGATGCGAGCATGGAGACGACATTGGAATGTGCAGAATATAAGGGCTCCGCGATGGCGCCGTGCCACGCTACCATCGCGGAGGCACACTGCCTGGAGAGGGAATTAATGGACAAATTCCAGTGAAGCCTCGCGACAGCTCCGTGGCACGGAGATAGGCCTCCGTGTTGGCCTCCGTGCCACGTTGAGGCTAATTTACTGGACCCTGGGTTTCCAGTGAGGGTCCGCGTCCACGCCGTGTCACGGAGGCAAGGCTCCGCGTTGGCCTCCGTGACACGTTGCTTGTTATTCCGGGAAAAATTTCCCACTAGTATAAATAGCACACTTAGGTTTATTTTAATTAGTTCAGTTTAGTTCAGACTTGGTGGAGCAAGGACGTGGGTTAGGAGCAGTTGAGGAACGAAAAAGCTAAGGGATTTCTTCTCTTCTTTTCTTCTTTCTATCAATTGTACGTATGATTTACACTTGTTTTAGGATGATCAATCCACAAATGAGTGGCTAATTCTCTTCCTTGGTAAGGTTTTGAACATGTGTAGTGAATTTTGATTGTAAATGATATGGTTTTCTTCTTCTTCTTTCATGTTGTTCTATTAATTCTTGTTCTTACTGCATTAGTGCTTGGCCAACATTAATGTACATCTAAAAAGTCCAATTTCACTCGAGAGAGCAAGAAATTGGAAAGTTGTGAATTAATAGGGTATTGTTCTTAACTTGATTTGGGAAAATTGGGTTTTGATGTGCTTTCCTGATAGAAATATACTTGAAAGCCGTATTAGTCAATTTAGGAACCGGAATTGTATTGCTAGGTCGTAAATTGCATTTGATCACAGAAATGTAGACGGATGGTTTATGATTCTAAAGTGAAATTAAATACGAGAGTTTTAATTTCTAGGCTAATGTTCTTGGCTAGCAACATGAAGAAGAGATTAACCGAATTGTTATTACGATCAAATTCATTACTTGTTCTTAACCTTGGCATGCTAATATCCATAGTTTAAATTCATAGTAAATAATTGTTAATAGTTTTAGTATATATTTTATAAACAAAAACTCAATTAACTGTTGGTTACGTTGTTGTTAGCATAGTTAGAAGTAAGATAAGAATATAGTATACTTAGGCAAATTTTACATACCCTGAGCCTCCTTGGATCGATACTTGGCTTACTTAGCCACTTTATTACTTGTTTGACCACGTGCACTTGCGTGTCGGTTTATAATATATAATACCAATCGAATTAGCACCGAACAGTAATCGTTACATCTTAGTGGCCGTTGATTATGTATCAAATTGGGTTGAAGCACTAGCTTGCCCCAGGAATGACAACAAGGTGGTAACAAAATTTGTGAAGAAACACATTCTCACCAGGTTCGGGACACCCCGAGCCATTATCAGTGATGGAGGGGCTCATTTTGTCAATGCAAGTTTCAAAAAGTTGCTGACTAAGTATGGGGTGCGCCACAAGGTGGCAACAACATATCATCCTCAAACTAGTGGGCAAGTGGAGGTGTCGAACAGAGAAGTGAAGAAAATTCTCCAGAAAACAGTGAATGCACAATGTAGTGATTGGTCAAGCAAACTTGACGATGCGTTGTGGGCATATAGAACTGCTTACAAGACCCCAATTGGGACATCTCCATACCGATTGGTCTATGGAAAAGCGTGTCATCTGCCAGTGGAGCTAGAACACCGAGCTTTCTGGGCCATGACGAAATTGAATATGGACCTAGAGCTAGCGGGCAAGAAGAGGCTGATGCAACTCAGCGAACTTGATGAGTTTCGTTGGCATGCTTATGAAAGTGCCAAGGGCTACAAAGAGAAAACAAAGAGGTGGCACGATAAGCATATGGTGCATCGTATTTTCGGGCCGAGGCAGAAACTGTTGTTTTCAATTCAAGATTGAAGCTGTTTCTGGGGAAATTGCAGTCTAAATGGTCAGGGCCGTTTGAGGTAGTGAGAATGACCCCGCACGGAGCAATGGAGTTGTGGCAAGAAGATGGAAGTGCCACGTTCTTGGTTAATGGGCAGCGGTGTAAGCATTATTGAGGTGAGGACGTTATTCGAGAGAAAACATCCATCACTCTAGTGGATGATTGAGCTTTAATGATGTCGAGCCGCGACAGTAAACCAAGCGCTGCACGGGAGGCAACCCGTGAAATTTTTGTAATACATGAGTAGAAGTAGTTAACAAGAAAAAGAAAATAAAAATAAAAAATAAAAACAACAAAAACAAAAAATATTTTTTTTCTTTCATGTTTGAAACCCATAATTCTAACCAATTTCTTGTTGTGAGATGATTTTCAGGTGTAACGAAGGGCAAAAATGCAAAGGACTGCAAAGAAAAAGAATTGAGGTGAGAAAAAAATTAAAAGTGGCAAAACAGTGAGCCTGTGCGATGGCTCCGTGTCACGGAGGAGGGCCTCCACGTTACCCTCCGTGACACATTGAAGGTGTTTTGCAATTTTTACAAATTCCAGAACCCCTGCGCGACAGATCCGTGTCACGGAGGGGGTGCTCCGTGTTACCCTCCGTGATACGTTGAAGTGTTATTCGCGACGGGTCACTCCGGGTCGCCAGGTGACCCGCGCGAAAAATCTTCTTTTTAACCCCGAAAACACCACATTTTTCCCATTTCTCACTCCCCTACATGAAAAACTCACCAAAATCCCCCCTCCCCCAACATGACACGGACCTAGGATCAAATTTCCTTCAACTTTTCTTCAAGTTCATTGAATTAAAGCTATGTTCTTGAACTTAACCTCAATTTTTGCCGAAATTTGCAATTTTTTAGCATGTGAGGTAGCTAAAGCTTGCCCTAAGTGTAAATTGAGCATGAATTCATTTAAGTTATTGTTGATTGATGTTCGTAGTATTGTTATGATTATATGAACGCGATAAATACATGTTTGATTGAATTTGTGCGAAATTGGTAGCTAGGGTTGGAATTTGAATAGGAAGAAACTAAATTTGGTTGAAAATTTGAAAATGATTGGGTTGTGCATGTTGGGTGATGTAAATGATTTTGGGAATATGGATGAATATGCTAAATAAACAAGGGAATTTTCGGGAAAAGGAAATTGGTGAATTGTATAGGTGGTTGTTGTTGAGAAAAAGTTTGGCTAAGTGTTATGTGATGTAATGGAATCGATGGTGAAATTGTGATTAGTTGTATGAAGTCTGAGTAGTACTTAGTCATTATTCCCTCGACTTATCTGAATGCACGAGGCATTTTGATTGATAAAAATTGGAAAAGAATGATTGTCTTACCGAATTGTTTTTATTGTGGCTAAAGATTAAGTGTGGGGTGGCCTAACCCAACCCAACCTTAATCGAAGCAAATTTTTGACTTGAATAACATTGGGACTGTCTGTTTGATTTGATAGGAATGATGTCAAGCAGGCAAGACAAAGGAAAGGGCGCATCTACATCAGACGTCCGGAGAAAAAGGATTAGACTGGGAACAGCAGTCCCAGCAGCACCAGCGGTTCCACATGGCCAACGCCGTGAATTTGACGCTCATCCTTTCTAGAGCCTCTGCATTCTCTTCTTGCTGAATTCTCAATACTGCCATCGCCTCCTTCATTGCTTCTGATTGCTCCAGGAGTTGTTTCAGCATGTCTTCTATTTGAGCTTGGCGTCCCAAGTCCTCATTTTCAGCATGCCTATATTCAGAAAAAACAACAGAAGGATCATAGTAGGGGCTTGGGGGAGGGGAATATGCATTCGGACAGCCATCCCAATGGCCACCTTGACCACCACATATATTGCACGTGTTACAGTGCTGCCACGAGTGGTGTCCTCCGCAGTTCAGACAAGATTCGCTAAAATATGAGTATCCACCGTTTAAACCATTTGTATTCCACGATGTCATGTCAATAAGGGCATCCGAAAAAGAAGAAAAATAAAATAAAATACAAAAAAGAATTAAAACAAACACTAAGACCAAGTTGTCAGCACTAAGAAAAAAAAATATAGTAAATTTACACTTAAAACAAATTCACCAATTGCCAAGTCTCCCCGGCAACGGCGCCAAAAACTTGTCTGGTGCTTTGGTTGGGGTTATAAACCGACACGCACGTGCACGTGGTCAAATAAGTAGTAAGTGGCTTAAGTAAGCCAAGTATCGATCCAAGGAGACTCTGGATAAGTGAAAATTGCTCAAGTATACTATATTATATCTCACTTCTAAATATGCTGACAACAATGTAACCAAAATTTGAATAATTTGTTTTATAAATTTATACTAAAACTACTAACAAATATCTACTTTGAATTTAAACTATTGATATGAGCATGCCAAGGTTAAGAACATGTAATGAACTGATTATAATCATAAATTGGTTACTCTTTTCTTCCAGTTGCTAGACAAGAACATTAGCCTAGAGATTAAAACTCTCGTATTTAATCTCACTTAAGAATCATAAACCATCCGTCTACATTTCTGTGATCAAATGCAATTCATGACCTAGCAATACAATTCCGGTTCCTAAATTGACTAATACGGCTTTCAAGTATATTTCTATCAGGAAAGCACATCAAAACTCAATTTTCCCAAATCAAGTAAAGAACAATGCCCTATTAATTCACAACTTTCCAATTTCGTGCTCTCTTGAGTGAAATCGGACTTTTTAGATATACATTGATGTCGGCCACACACCAATGCAGTAGAAACAAGAATTAATAGAACAACATGGAAGAAGAAGATGAAAAACCATATAATTCAATAATCAAAATTCATCACAAGTGTTCATAACCTCAGCAAGGAAGGGAATTAGCCACTCATTTGTGGATTAATCATCCTAAAACAAGTGTTAATCATACAAACAATTGATTGAAAGAAGAAAGAAAGAGAGAAAAACCCTGAGCTTTTTCATCCCTCAACTGCCTGTAACCCACGTCCTTGCTCCACCAACTCTGAATTAATGAAAAATAAACCTAAGTGTGCTATTTATAGTAGTAGGACTCTTTCCCGGAATAACAAGCAATGTGTCACGGAGTGCATCGCGGAGCACGGCCTCCGTGACACGCTACGGACGCGGAGGCCTTCTGGAAATCACCCGAAATCGGCCCAGGCAGCACCCTGCCGCGTTGGCAGCGTGTCACGCTGCTTGGGCAGCGCGTTGGCAGCCCTTGGCCGCGGAGGCCACCTGTCGTGGCACATTTCCAACGCGCAGGTGCGCTATTGTGAGCGGCCTGCCTGCCGTGGCACCTTGTCGACGCGCCGGTGGGCTGTTTTGTGCCTCCACTTTGCCGACGTTCGCGTGTTGATTCCGTTTCCAAGCCTCTACCTCACCAATGCATGGATTAGTTGCTCAAAAGTCATCAAAACCCACAAAACAAAGGCTAATCATGTTGGTTAGCACATGTCTTTACTTTATCTAAAATTACATGAAAATGTATACAATAATCTTAGATAAACAAGACTAATTTAAGTCGTAAAGCATATCTCGGGCATATATTTTTGCCCGTGATCAGACCCCTAGGATTTCCTAGATCAGATGCAGAGAATTTTTCGGGTTATGCATGTGAACCCTACAGAATCAGTTGAGCTTGCAGTGTTTCGGTTACGGGACATAGCTGTATTATGGTACGAGAGTTGGGAAAGGTCTTGAGGGAGAGATATTGCCCCTCCAACCTGGTCCAGCTTTTTGGAGGCCTTCCTGGACCACTACTTACCCCGGGAGGTCAGACAGGCCCGGATGGACCGGTTCTTACACTTAGAGCAGGGGGCCAGTAGCGTCCGTGAGTATTCTTTACAGTTCGACTCCTTAGCCCGATATGCTCCAGCATTTGTGGACACTATGTCGTCCAGAGTCCACCGCTTTATTATGGGCCTGAATTCAGATTACATAGAGACATGCATGACGGCTACTTTGAGAGAGGACATGGACATAGCCAGGGTACAGGCCTTCGCACAGACAATTGAGGGCCTGAGACAGCGGTAGCGGGGCGACAGGCAGGCGACTTCAGAGCAGCGCCGGAAAAATAGACCGGCTGAGATTCAGGGGGAAACCCCTAGGGGGCCGAGAAGACTGTTTTCAGATAGGCCACCCAGATCTCTAACTCTGGTACAGCAGCAGAGAGGCAGATTTGTTCGCCGGAGTCAGTCAGAGTCCGGTAGCAGTTTCTGGACAGTAGCATCACCTCAAAAGCAGAGGGCAAAACAGAATAGATTTGCACCTACCCCTTGTCCTATATGCCATTGACCCCATTCTGGAGCCTACAGGCAAGGCTTCTCAGGGTGTTATAACTGCGGACAGGAAGGGCATTTAATGAGAGATTGTCCGGCCAGAGGACAGGGTAGCCGGGATAGTCTGGATAGAACATCAGCGGGGCCACGAGCTCCAGCAGCCTCAGCAGGGCGCAAACCCTCAGGTTCAGCAAATAGGGGCCGAGGTAGATCAGCAGCCTCTGGCTCAGGTGCAGGCCGCAGTCGTACCTATGCATTACCAGGGAGGCAGGATTCAGAGGCATCTCCCGACGTGGTCACAGGTATATTGGTTATCTCCTCATACCCTATTTATGTATTGATTGATCCAGGGTCTACCTTGTCATATATTACACCATCTGTGGCCCGAATTTTGGGTATCGAACCAGAATTCCTTCAGCAGCCCTTTTCAGTGCTTACACCGGTCGGTGATTTGATTACAGCTAAAAGAGTTTACCGGGGATGTACGGTGGAGGTTGCTGATCGCTAGACCACAGTAGACTTAATAGAACTTGAGATGGTCTACTTCGATGCCATTATGGGTATAGACTGGTTAGTGCCATGCTATGCCAACTTAGAATGCTGGACAAAGACGGTCCGATTTCACTTTCTAGGGAAGCAGTGTGAGAGTGGAAAGGGAGCACAGCTACACCAATAGGTAGGTTTATTTCCTACCTTCAGGCGAGAAAATTAATAGAAAAGGGATGTATTTACCACCTAGTTAGAATCCAGGACGTTCGGGTGGAACCTCCGACTCTTCAGTTTGTTTCAGTGGTCAATGAATTCCCTGTCGTATTTCTAGATGAGTTTCCTGGTATCCCTCCTGAAAGGGAGATAGATTTTGCAATTGACTTGTTGCCAGGGACTCAACCTATATCCATTCCCCCATATCGCATGGCACTAGCTGATCTTAGAGAGTTGAAAGAGCAGTTAAAAGATTTGCTCGACAAAGGCTTTATCAGGCCGAGTACTTCCCCGTGGGGTGCGCCAGTTCTATTTGTAAGAAAGAAGGATGGCTCACTCCATATGTGTATAGACTATCGACAACTGAATGAGGTAGCAGTTAAAAACAAGTACCCGCTCCCTATAATAGATGATTTGTTTGACCAGTTACAGGGGGCCAGATGTTTCTCTAAGATAAATCTGAGGTCCGGATACCATCAGGTTCGGGTTCGTGAGAGGGGCATTCCAAAGATTGCTTTCGGGACCAGATATGGTCACTTTGAATTTCTAGTGACGTCTTTTGGGCTAATGAATGCTCCCGCAGTGTTTATGGACCTGATGAACAGCATGTTCAGGCCGTATTTGGATTTGTTCATGCTAGTGTTTATCGATGATATTCTGGTATATTCTCGTTCAGAGACAAATCACCAGAACCATTTACGAACAATACTCCAGATCCTTAGAGACCGTCAGCTATACGCCAAGTTTTCTAAGTCTGAGTTCGGGATGAACTCAGTTGCCTTTTTGGGGCATATCGTGTCGGATGCTGGTATACAGGTGGACACACAGAAAATAGAGGCGGTCAAGACATGGCCCAGACCTACCACTCCGACCGAGGTTCGTAGTTTCTTGTGTTTAGCAGGGTATTATCGGAGATTTGTTGAAGGATTCTCCACTATAGAAGCACCTCTGACCAAGCTAACACAGAAAGCAGCAAAATTTCAGTGGACGGAGGCATGTGAGCAGAGTTTTCAAGAATTGAAAGACAGATTAACCTCCGCCCCAGTATTAGCATTGCTAGAGGGAACAGATGGGTATGCGGTGTATTGCGTCTGTCAAGGTATTGTGGAGTAACAGGAACCGAGAGGAGATGACTTGGGAAGCGGAGGAAGATATGAAGACCAGATACCCTCATTTATTTCAAGCCTAGTCAGGCGACAGGTATGTTAGTATTATTATCTTATGCAGTGCCTTATAGTATATATATATAAGTGAGAAGGTCTATTTTAATCTGTCATTCAAATACTATAGTATTATGTGGAATACCTGTATTAGACTTTTAAGCATTTCAAGTTTTTGGGATAGTCCATATTACAGGGGAAACTCAGCCAAAATTTGTCTAGAAACAAGTTGAGTAAGTTGAGAAGTCCTCTAGTTAGAAGTTTATATTCAAGGATGAATGTTCTTAAGGGGGGGAGAATGTTATACCCCGTAAAAATTTCCAATGCATAGATGGCCTATTCGCGTGTTGGTTAAGAGTATTTGAAAGCCGTACATGCTAGGAAAAGGCCCGGGAAAAGACAGAACGAGAAAGTTGTCAAACCATCCCGGAAGGAGCCGGGACAGAGCCCCTCCGCGATGGCAACGTGTCACGGAGGTGGAGCCTCCGCGTTGGCTCCGTGATACGTTGGCCCTGTCTAGCCCCAAGTATATAAAGCCTCCAACTTCAGTTCATTTCATAAAGATAGCAAATAATTTCCAGAACTTGTGAGAAAATAGAGTGTGCGAGGGTTGTTGATAATTTCCTTCCGATTACACCATCAAACGCGGTCCAAACTCAAATTAACTCCAAATACCGAGGTATTAAGCAGTAAGGAGCATTCCTACGGATTTAGTTTCGCGAAATTTGGCCGGCGAATTGTCGTGCTATCGAACTGAGGTAAATGGAATTACTCCAAATTAGTGTCAATATACTCCTAGCCTTAAAGTGAATATTTCTCCCTTCTGGACTTTCGAGAAATAGCAAGTTTTTGACCGTCTTTCGATAAGCCAAAGTTTAGACTATAAATATATCGAAAGTGACATTTTCTTTCAGAATATTAGTGTATTTGGTTCTAATTGACATGTATATGAATGTAGTTGGGAGAAACAGCTGAAAAAAAATCACATCGGTCAGTCGGGTGCTCAGAACCAGGTATGTAAAGCTATTCTTTTGGTAAGCCAGGAAGTACAGTCTAGAAAATAAATAGAATAAAGGCCATTAACAAATACCCAACATACAGGAACGATTTTAGTACGATTCCCAGCAAGCATGCTAGTATATCATTACATATCATGCGATAATTAGAATAACGGATAGTTAGATGATTTTAGATAGTAATGTGGTATCAGCTAGTAGCTCAGCATGTTCTTACGTAATATCCAGAATGGAAGTTGTAAAAGTAGTATAATGAATTAGCAAGATTACAGATAGTATGTATTACATTTGTTGAGACTGTATCCGGTAATAGATGGCACATCTTATGTTATTGAGCTATATCTAGTTATAGATGGCATGTTCTATGTTATTGAGTTAGATCCAGATGTAATCAGATCAGTAATCGGATGTAGAAATAGCTCCAAATACAGAAATAGCTCCATAAATAGATATAGCTCTAGAAACTGATGTAGCTTCAGATCACATATGACGATGATCAGATAAATAGATAATGGCCAGGTAGCAGTTAGCCCAGCAATCAAAAGTGGTGTAAAATAGAATATAGCATCAGTTGTTTAGTATGGACTGGCCTTGAAATAAAAGAAGAGAATATGATTGGTATTTTTCATTTGAGCATGCTTGCTGTATATGTGTTTTGCATGTTGAGACTTGTTGTGGCATGTGGGCACCCTTTAGCATCCCCACCGCCCCTGGGTTATAGCTGTGTCGATACCAGATTCAGATACCGCCACCAGCTGGGCGATGTCGTCCGCCTAGAGGACGATGATGGCCGACCACCATTATAATACGGTCCAGATTACCCTGCTTCTAGGGGCAGTTCAGTTCGCTCTGTGCAGAGCCAGATTACCCTGTTTACAGGGACAGATTACTCTGTGTGCGCTTGTGGCCAGGGGCAGTTTCAGATACAATTTTTTTATAAAATTACCCTGTTGTGTGCTTGCACCCAGGGGTAGTTTCAATCACAGATACAGCAGCAGATTACCCTGTGAGCGCTTGCGCCCAGAGGCAGGAGTCTTCGGACTCAGACATAGTTTATTGTCAGAGGCCAAGGCCTGAGCTACGTACCCAAGGGGGCTGGTTGGAGGAGCTCACAGTTATCAGATGAGTGGAGTGACTTATTTTTGGTTGGTTTAGACCCGGGTAGGGGTAAATAGATTGTTCTATTGGTTGGCACCTTCCGGCTTATGGGGGTTGGTCAGGTATTGTGTGTATTTATATGTATATCTATGTGTGCTATTAGATATTGATACACAGTAGGATGACACGTCGTCAGGAACGCCCAGTTTAGTTACAGAACAGGTAAACTCTACCCAGTTATGCTCAGCCAGATAGACTCAGCTACTTCCTACTTATATGTCATGTTATTATTGTTACCTATTTCAGTTTGCTTTACATGCTCAGTACATGTGGTACTGACGCCCGTGGGGGCGCTGCATTGCTTGCCTGCAGGTACACACAGATGAGGAGTCGATCCCTCGTGATCCAGTCAACAGAGTTGTCAGCTCCTATCCTCCAGAGCTAGACAGTCGGAGGTTGCTCCTATTTCCTTTTTGGTTACAGTTTTGGGTAGGTCGGGGCCCTGTCCCGATCATTCTATTAATAATTCCTAGAGGCTTGCAGTCTGATGTTTCCCTGTGGTTAGTTGTGCCGGTCGTGTGAGGCCGTGCGTTTTGTTTAGTTGCTTAGCTTTGTTGATCATGTTGTCCATGTGGGGCCATAGTCTGATGGTAGTGGTGACCTTGTCGGTCACGTAGTTATTCAGTATTGTATTTTTAAGTTATAGATAACTAGACAGCATGGCGGCCTTGTCGGCCCGCATAGGTTTCCCTATATGAGATGATTCTAGTTAACTAATGATACAGTACAGGTGGCTATAGGCCCAGTCGGCCGGAGGCTGTATTTACAGCCGTTATATAGCCCGTTGATTCCAGAAATCTGAGATTAAAGCTAGCTAGGCACCAGATGTGCTTAGGCTCACCAGTTAGTAGTCTAGGTCCTACTAGGGCACCAGGTGCCAGTCATACCCCCCAAGGTGGGGCGTGACATTAGGAATATTTGAGGGTGTTACATTATCTCCCTCTTGGGAAAGTTCTTCCTCGAATGAAGGGCTAAAAGAGATTAAAGGATTGGGAATGAACTATACTCCCAAAACTGAAAGGTTATAAACTGATAATTATGGAGTGACTGACTTCGGACTGACATACATGACTGAGTTGAATTCACGAAATCTACATGGATACTAGCACATGAAATGAACTAAGAACCATGAACTTGACATGAAACTAAATAGATTACTAAGGAGGAAACTAATACCTCATGCTGGAACTGAGATAGATAGAATAAGATGCTGGTATTTAGCCATCATATCTGCTTTGGCTTCCGATGTAGCTCCTTAAACTAGTTGATTAATCCATAAGACCTTCAATAAAGCTACCTACTTGTATCTCAACTAGTGAACATGACGATCAAGGATCTTAACTGAAATCTCCTCACAGGTAATGTTATCCTTCACACCAATGCTCTTTACCAGGATGACTAAAGCTGGATCATCAATGCACTTTTTCAGTAAGGACACATGGAAAACTGGATGCACCGAAGATAACTCCACTAGCAACTCCAAATAATAAGCCATAGTACCAACACACGTTAGAATCCTATAAGGACCAACATATCAGGGACTAAGCTACCCTTTCTTTCCAAACCTCATAACTCCCTTCATCGGTGACACATTCATAAACACCCAATCATCTACCTCAAACTCAAGCTCCCTCCTCCTAATATTCATTTAAGATTTCTGATGTCTTTGAGCTATTTTCAGCCTTTTCCTAATAAGCTGAACTTAATCCGTAGGCTCATGAATAGAATCTAGCCCTATAAATGTACCCTCACCTTCCTCTAACCATCAAATAGGTGATCTACATCTCTGCTCATAAAGAGCCTTAAATAGAACCATCTAAATGCTGGATTAGTAATTGTTATTGTAGGCAAACTTAATGACAGGCAAGTAATTATCCCAACTACCTTTGAAATCGATCTGGAAAGCTCTCTATATGTCGTGAAGAGTCTAAATAGTCAACTCGACCAAACCATCTATCGGCGAGTGAAAAGCTATACTGAGTTTCATCTGAGTTCCAAGGCCCTTGTGAGACGATGTCCAAAACTGAGAGGCGAATCGAGTACCTCTATCTGAGATGATAGACAATGGTACTACATGCAACCGAACTAAATCTTGAATTTAAATTCTAGCATAATCCTCATCTTAGTCTATAGTTTTAACTGGGAAGAAATATCCTGACTCAATCACCTGATCTACAATCACTCATAGAGAATCATGTTGTCGGCTTCTATGAGGCAACCTTGTAATGAAGTCCATATTGACCTCTTCCGACTTCCAAGTAGGAATATTCATACCCTGAAGCATACATCCCGATGTCTGATGCTCAACCACCTTAGACTACACTCCTACCTGAGCTCCTATCAATAATAAATTCTTAGACCAATAGCATACTTCCCCTACCCCCTTGTTCAAGCCTAACTTGACTAGACCTCTAATAATCGACAGTTATCCCCCTAGAATACTACTTCTCTATATTTTGACAATAACATGACCTCAAGTTCTAATCCAGAAGTCCCTGGTCACACAACATTATGGTTCACTAATACATCATCACATCATCCAAGCCTATCACTATAATAATCTTGAGGCTCCTCTGAAGCTTATACTACCCAAAGAACCTTCCTGTCTCCCTGGCCTGGCTACTAACCTTTACTCCATGATCTTTCAACTATAGGGCATCTAAGGCATGAACAGGATGTAATTCAAAATGTACATGATGTAACCATCATCTCTACCATGGGTGAGCGTACATAGGGTTTAGTGTAAGGAAATCGTAAGCACGAACCATTTAAGACATCTAGAATAAGCATATACATGATGTAACATGATTTTATGAGCAGCTAAAGAGAATTCTAAGGACTGAGTTCATAGAGTTGAGTATACTATGAGATATGAGTTTTCATACATAACGAGTTGCATGACGTGAAGCTGGTGTTTGTGGAATCATTGAGTAAAAGGGGAATCGTTGTCTAAAGCAGTTAGTTCTAATTATAGGAATCTTAATATGGCCATGAGTAGAGTGTCATGTTGACCGCAACACAATAAACATCTGAATAAAAATGGATCGACATCCCATAGTTACTATTCCTACAACCTCCATACTTGGAAACTGAAGACATGACTTGGTCCTTTACCTGATCATCTCCCCTTTAGCTTAAATTTCATCACTCTGTGGATGTGGACCTATTCTTAAGGCGAGATAAAAAATCACTTAGTTTTGACTACTCATTTAACTCTAAGGTTACCTCCGAAGGCTTCATACTTCTTCTATTGTATCTCTCCATTCATCCAATCCTCTATCCATCCAAATAATACACTGAATAAAACTCATACTTAGACATTTAAAGAAATTACATGACTTATACTATAGTTACTAGGCCTAGCAAGATTCAAGGATAAACATGAAAAACCCATAACATACTTGTAACTACTTCTGACGAGTTCCCCCGATCTTGGTGTGATGATAGGGCATGAAAGTGGTCCTGGCGCTGTCCATTAGCAGCGTCAGATGATGTGCCCTGCTAAAGTGGGTGGGCTATTGGAGTTACTAAAGAGGTGGCTAGGGCTCTACCATCATACTGTTTGGCTGTTGGGCAATCACTGAGCTTATGGCCCAAGAAGCAAGCAACTGAACCAGCCATGTACTCTCGAAGGTCATTCTTTCAACATTTCCTGCAAGTTGGACAGGTAACCTCCCTTACCCTAGACATGGTCCCCTGAATCTTAGAGCCGAACACTATGCCTCTTAGCTCCGCTTGGGATCCGAGTAGTGGGACACTGACTGACGGAGGTGCTGGAGCCTATGATCTATGTATGAGTTATGAGTGATTCCTACCTATCACAACCTGAGTTCACACCCTAGCTATAACACGGGACAAGGAACCCCAAAAGGCTCCAAGTCGACCCATGGCATAATCATAGCACGACACTTAACATAAGAAACGACCAACAACATAAATAAGTGGAAGTTAATAACAAGAATCTAGTAGAAACCAAAAGAGAAATTTAGTAACACTTAGATACAATGTTGAAATGGTCTAGACAAGTATGAAAGCCTTTTACTAAACTGATGAGTTACTGGGACAAGCCCCCAGCTCACTCCCAACATCTAAAAACTAAAACATAAGGAAAATGAAACATAAATCATGTCCTCGGAAGATTAGGACTCACCCCTATGAACTGAGAGAAGATGGAGCATATCTAATCACGAAGCTGAGTCTTGAGACCTGAATCTATATCATGAAACAATATAGCACAAGAAGGCATGCGGTCGTACTTGGAATGTACTGAGGATGCGGGAAGCGTAATAAAAGTAAACATAAAAATATACAAAGAGGAAGTAATTTAAACACACATTAATAGTAATATAACTGAAAGGAGATACAACAATCGTATATGAGATTTGTATATATATGTTAACATAATCACTTTATTGGGACATTCATTAAAATAAGATCACCTGATACGCAAAACATAATAAATGGAAATAATACAGAGGTACAATGACGCGACTGGTATCAAAGGGAGTCCTTGACTGTCCAAGGGAGAGTCCCTGACTGTCAAAGGAAGAGTCCCTGACTATCTAAGGGATATGTCTTGTCTACAGGAAATCCCTGAATGTCTAAGGGAGAATATGCTCTGATATATAGAGAGTCACTGACTGACTAGGGATGTGGTCCCGACCGACCAAAGGGAAACATGCTCATGGTAACTAGGGATGTGAGTCCCTACCAACTAAAAGGAAACATGCTCAATTAGTAACAAGGGATGTGAGTCCCGACTGACTAAAGGGAAACATGCTCAACTGGTAACTAGGGATGTGAGTCCCGACCAACTAAAAGGAAACATGTTGAACTGGTATATAAGGATGTGAGTCCCAACCGACAAGGGATATGAGTCTCGACCGACTAGGGATGTGAGTCCTGACAGGCTAGAGCTAGTCTAAATTACTACAGCTAAATAGAGATAAGAACATTCACTGTTTTCATCATAAAACATTCATTTTAAAAGGATTAGGGCTGCTTTCTAATACACACAAGCTCAACTGTCTAACATATCATTCTCATGATTTATCATCATCATTCACATCATCATGGAGTCAAATCAATATTTGTACGAGCACCTTACACTAACAAGCATGCTATAAGTTCACATTATGCATTATACCAGCACAACATTGTCATTCTAAATTCATCTCATTCAACATGTAGCATAGGGTCATGCATGATCTATAGGTTCAATTCACACTTTATCAAGGACATAGGACTTGATTTATTTAAATTTATGGATAACCCATACATTGAACTCATACCTCGTCATTTACATCAAAACCTTGGGAGGAACATTCATGTTTATTTCATAAGACCAATTTCATAGTTTATTCCAATTCATGAGGAAGATAAAATAATTAGGCTATTATAATAGATTCATCTCATACCCATTCAATTTAATCGAAAATATGATGATAATACATAATTTACTTACATTTGTTCAAGCCCAGAATGTCCAACTCATCTCAACACAATCGACAATGGCATAATCAGTTTATTTTTAATAACCATATGATAATCACATAATTTAAACAAGAATATGAATTAGTACGGTAAATAAGTGAACAATAACTAAGTCCCATCCAATACACAAGTCAATTTATGAAGAACATTCCACACCCATACATTTCCATCATCTAATACACAATTCAAGACAACCCATTAATTATATTCCAATTAATTTTGTAATGGCAGTAGATTTTTACAATTAAAAATATGTAGAAGAAATTACCCATCACACAAACCCTAAATCATACTTTTCTAGATTAACTAAAAATGGGTTTTTAGTAAAATATTTTGGGGCACAAGGATGGACGAATATCCTTATTGAAAAACCCGCATACCTGGTAGACAAAATCCCACACGAGATTGCACCGTGAATCTTTGATGAAAACCTTGGGGAAAACATTGATGTTGAGAGGAGAGGAAGGAAGAGTTGATAAAAAGAGGGTTTGGGCATGGAAAAGCCTTAAAAACATGCAGGGTAGTATCAAAAACGACATAGTTTAGAAGTTAAAAGCGTTGGAGTTTACAAAAATGCCTATGGAGAAAACTGAAAAAATTCCCGAACTGGAGCCACGAGTCACATGATGTTCGACTCCAAAACTACATGCAAGTGCACGTGGTCGTACAAGTAGTAAAGTGGCTTTATATCAAGCCAAGTATCGATCCCACAGTGACTGAACTACGGTATTAATTAACTTAAGCGTCAGTGAACGATATCTCTATGAATGCAGACAACCAAATAAATAATGTTTTATGAGTTAAGATAACTAATTAATAAGAATCTAAGTCTAGATTATAATTTGAGTTTGAACAATAGCAATGAACAAGCTGAGGTTAAGGCCGGTATGCAGGGATGTACTTTATTAATTCAATTCAGCTAATCTTCTCTTCAGTTTCTAGTCAAGAATTAATTGCCTATGGATTGGATCTTTCGACTCCTATCCAATTAAAGAATCATGAAACCTTATTCTACATTTCTATGATATAAGAATCTCATGCTCTAGCCATACATAACCGATTCCATAATTGACTAATAAGAGTTTCACATATATTTCTATTCTGAATGTAAATCAATTCTCAATTTTCTCAACTAAGAAAAGATCATATCCTACCAATTCACATCTGTCCAATTTCTTTCCTTTTCAAAAATCAAAATTGGATTTCTAAGATATACATTAACATTGGCCAAACACTAATGCAGTAAAAACAAGAATTGATAGAACAACCATTGAAGAAAAGATGAAAACTGAAATGATCGATAATTACATTCCTCTACAATTATCCTTAACCTCTGAAAGAAGTGAATTAGCCACTCATTTGTGAAGTAAACATCTTCAAATAAGTAGAATTAATACAAGCAATTGAAATTAAAGAGAAAAAGGAAGAGAATAACCCTAGAATTTTCGTCCTCTAAACTGCCTGCAACCCACGTTCTTGCTCAACCAAGTTAGAATGTTTAAAATAAAACCTAAGTGTGCTATTTATACTATTGAATTTTTCCCGGAATAACAAGCAATGTGGAACGGAGTGTATCGCGGAGCACGCCCTCCATGCCACGGGGCTATTGCGGAACCCCACTGGAAGTCGGCTCTCAGGTAACTGCACCTCACCGTGGCATGGCTTGTATCGCGGAGCCTTGCCTCTGTACCACGGTGCTATCGTGCACCTTCACTGGAACTTGAGGTTCCAGGTAATCAAAATCAATGTGACACGGAGTGCATCGCGGAGCACTGCCTCTGTGCCACGGAGGTAACGCGAACCTCCATTGGAATTTGACATAAATAATTCATCCGAGGCTGAATGCCTCCGCGATGGTAGCGTGACACGGCTCCATCGCGGAGCCCCTATTTTTGCCAACTTCCCTTGCCAACTTCCATTCCTTGCTTCCAAGTCCATTCCCGCACTTCACTAACATATATATTTGCTTCCAACAATTTCCTTTTACCTGCAAAACAATGTTGGTTAGTATAAATTCACATTTATCATAGAATCAGATGAGAATGTACACATAACGATAGATAAACAAGTAGAAATGAAGCATTTGAGTATCACTTGGGCATGCAATTCTTCCCCAAGATCACTTACCCCACACTTTAAACCTTTTTTGTCCTCGAACAATACTTTCACATTTCATGCAATTGAAACCCACGCATAACTAATTTGGCTCGACCATTCAAGCTACGGCTATACAGATTATTTAGTATAGCAAATCATCAAGAAGACATGCATGGTATCATCAATACAATGAAGTACACCACTTTAAGACCTCCTAACCTCAAGAATCGATTCTCGATCTAGGCAAACTCATGCAAATCAACTTATCAAGACATCTGCCACGAAATTTTATCTCTCGTCAAGCATGTGCCCTCACATCATAAGAGAATTACCCCATTTGCCATCATAAGATTTCCAAAGCACTACGTGAAGGGGTATACAATTACAATTTCGCTCGCTCTCCCAAAGAATTCACATGCATGATGTCAGGAACCATAAGCTTGCCTCTAGTGTTTTACTCCACTAATATAAGGACTCGTGATATAAGATCACGTAGGACTTAATGGGTTGTAATGTCAGCTGAAGAACTAGTCAATACTGGGCTAACCAATAATAGCAACTAGCTTCCCTAAGCGCTCTTCAATACATCCCACCTTTAGTACGGGCTTTCCTTCTTCCTCCGTCCTCTCATTTTTGAATTTTCTTCTTTGTTTTTGTTCCCATTTCTTTAAGCACACTCGACTTACTAGCAAATAGTAGTTATGCATCTTTATTTTTTTTTCTCATTCATGGATTCTCTTACTCTCTACTATTAATTAATCAATTTCAACAAGTGCACCTTTGACCTTTTCTTTAGTTTTCACAACTTCCGCTTTCCTTCCGGTTCACACTTCTCACTCCTTTACACTTTGGGAAAAATATTTTTTTCTTAAGCGCTTAAGGGATTTGGATCAAATTCACGGCTAATGAAAAGAAGGGATTAAGCTTGGTTTGCACCTCTCAAAGAATAGGCTAAAGGCTCAATGGGGCTAACTAGGATGTAACATTAAAGGTAGGTATGATAAGGGAGAAACTTTCAGTTTATTCAAAGAAATGCCTACATCCTTTCCTACAATCCACATCCTTCATTTTGTTTAGTACACACACCAGGAAAGTTCTAGACACTTCACAATAGCATGGAATAGTCGAAACCTCACCTCACACTCATTGAACATGCTCAACTCAAGACATATTCAATAAGCTAATTACAAGAATTCACTATTAAGCCTCGATCACACTGAATCAAATTCTATGGCCTAGGTATATACATGTTTAACACCTTAGCATGCTTTCATATGAATCACCTTTGCATCTTAATATCATGTACAACACGTAACAAGAAGTTCAAACCATTAATTAGCAATACGTTTGGGAAACAAACAACAGAAAGAAGAAAAAAAGAAAAAAAACTACTCCTATCGACTACATTTCCCTTAAGACGGTCGTCATCCATCCATCATAGGGAATAGTCGCTATCTATGACTTCAGTTCAATGGGACTATTCTCGGTAAAAGCACCGAAAACAAAAGCCGAGAAACCCAACATAAAAAATTCAACACAAAATTTCAATACAAAAATCGATAGAAAAAGATAAAAATATAATTTGAAAAATATTTACACATCATACACAACAGCAACACAACAACAGCTCAAGATTCATTACAACGCCAACATCAATTACAGAACACGAAACACAGAGTCACAAGGTCACATTTAGCACAAGCACAACAAACATAAACCAAACATAAACAAAACAGCTAGCACCTAACTACTCCCACCCCACACTTAAGCTGAACACTGTCCCCAGTGTTCACATAAACTCAAAATATCACAAAAGTTGGGTGATGAAACTCCTTGATCAATCAAAGTATTCAACTTCTTCATTAGGTGCCAGTGCTTCGTCCCCCATGTCAGAATCGCCCCCGCCGTCCTCGTCTGACTCAACATCTGAGTCCTCCCGGTGTGTCTCCTTATCGGTAGGGACATCATCATCCATGGGCTCCACAAATGCGGGCCCCACTCTGCATAAAGGTCGGGCATTCTCGTTGAATGGGTAATCCAACTCGAGCTGCCATATCTCATCCTCCGTTGCGGGCTGTCCATCGATGCGCGGTTGCAACATCTGTATCCCATACATGCGGGTCATGTACTTATCATCTCGAGCATGTCTCTCGGCTAGTGTGAGCACCGGCCCATAAGTAGTGTCAAGTTCCTCGATTATGGTGACATCCAAGGCACACTTGTCGATTTTAGGGATGTAATCTAGGGCCTCCTCAATATTGTGGTCCCTCAAGAACGTGGTAAGCAGACCACCGAACCCATATCTATGCCCTTGATGCTGTCGGGCTCTCTTCATAGAGGAGATCATCACCGCCCCCACATTGATTTCCAACCCCTTTATCAGGGCATACACCAAGCAAACTCTATCCCGGGTGACATCTGTCATGTGCACCCCCGGGATCAGGCATGAACAAACAATCTTCAACCAAATCCGAGCCTCTTTATTCATTTGAGAATAGGGCAATGTCTGGTGGTAGCCTCTCTCCTTGTGCCTACTCTACCTGGTTGTCGATCGGGCTCCACATAAGGTGCGCCTGATGTCCGCATAGGGTTGAGTGATGTTCAACTGACGGAGCACATGAGCGTCTGTGTCCCGCGCCCCTAGGATTTCATTCAACTGGTGGGGCTCAAATATGACTACCTATCCTCTGATTTTTATGGTGTGGCTGCGTAAGGTCGGGTTCCAATTGGCATAGAACTCCCGAAAAAGATGGAGATTGCACTCCCTGGGTTCTTCGAAAATGAAGTTAAGCCCAGCAGTGTCAATCCTGTGTACAATATGTGGGAATTCCTGTTCTAGTGGTTCCCGTGCTATCTACTCTTCTGGGAAGTATTTAGTTTCTTTATGTTTGGCATACCACTTCTTCCCCTCATCACTCACCCATCTAATTTTGTATTGTCGGCGTTAACATCTAGGAACCACTGGTGCTGCTGGAACTGCTTCTCCCAATCTTACCATCTTTCTGCAGGCGCCCGATGTGGATGCGCCCTTGCCTTTGTCTTGTCGGCCCGACATTGTTCCTGTACATTCAAACATATAGTTTCAATGTTATTCAAGTCATAATTAGCTACAACTAAGGTTGAGTTTAATTGGATCACCCCACACTTAGTCTTAAGCCATAATCAATACAATTCGACAAGACATTCTTGATCTTGCCATTCTTAGCATTCAACATGCTTAGTGCATTCATATAATTCGATGGGATAATTACTTTGTACTACTCAGACTTCGTACAATGAATAAAAATTTCTCCATCTATTCAATTACATCATCATTAGCACTTTGCAATTTTTTTTTCAACAAGCTATGTAATACACCAGTTGCATTCTCCCGAAAATCCCTCTTCTAACTTAGCATATTCAACATCAATCACAATGCATTTCACTTCACCCAACATGCACAACCAAATTTATCAACATTTTAAAGCATTAAGTCTTCTTCCTATTTAATCCTCAACCCTAGCTAGAAATTTCGCAAGAATTTCAATAAAACATGCAATCATTGAGTTCATCCACTAACAATGATACTATGAACATCATTCAATCATAACTCAAGTGATTTCAAGCTTATTTCTCACTTAGGGCAAGGTTTAATCACCAAACATGTTCAAGAATCAATCATTTGAGCAATAATTTGGAAAAATTCAAGAACATACCTTTTCTTCGATGAAATTGAAGAAAACTTGAAGAATGTTGATCACTAAGTCCGTGTCACGTTGGGGGAGAAGGGTATTTGGGGTGTGGGTCACTGAGGAAATGAGAGAATAGGAAAAAAAATGAAGGGATTTGGGGTTAAAATGAGGTTTTTTCGCACGGGTGACCCGGTGACCCGAGGTGACCCGACGTGAAATACTCCTCAACGTGTCATGGAGGGTAACGCGGAGCACTGCCTCCGTGACACGGCGCCATCGCGCAGGTATTCTGGATTGTGCCAATTTTTATTTTCTTACCTTGATTTTTTCCTTTGCATTTTTTTTATTTTTGCCCTCCGTTCCACCTGAAAATAATTTCAGCACAAGAAATTGGTTAGAAATCATAGATTGCAGCACAACAATTTTTATTTTTCATTTTCTTTGTTTTTCTTTTTATCTTTTTTTTCAAATAATTCTACCCTTCTATTACAACACGTTCACGGGTTGCCTCCCGTGCAGCGCCAGATTTACCATCGTGGCTCAACGCTATTCATGCTCAATCATCCTATAGAGTGATGGACATCTTCTCTCGAATAACGTCCTCACCCCAATAATGCTTACATCATTGCCCGTTCACCAAAAATACGACACTTCTATCTTCTTGCCACAACTCCACTGCCCCATGTGGGGTCGTTCTCACCACTTCAAAAGGCGCTGACCACTTGGACTGCAACTTACCTGGAAAAAGCTTCAACCTTGAATTAAAAAACAACACTTTCTGCCCCGGCTCAAAAATCCAATGCACCATATGCCTGTCCTGCAATCTTTTAGTTCTCTCCTTGTAGCATTTGGTACTTTCATAGGCATGCCATCGAAACTCATCTAGTTCACTGAGTTGCATCAATCTTTTCTTCCCTGCTAGCTCCAGATCCACGTTCAGCTTTTTCATGGCCCAAAAAGCTCGATGTTCCAGCTCTACAGGCAAATGACATGCCTTTCCATAGACCAATCTGTACGGAGAAGTCCCAATGGGTGTCTTGTATGCAGTTCTATAAGCCCACAATGCATCCTCGAGTTTTCTTGACCATTCAATTCGTTGTTCATTCAATGTCTTCTGTAGAATCTGCTTTATCTCTCTGTTCGACACCTCCACTTGTCCACTAGTTTGGGGATGATAAGTTGTTGCTACCTTGTGCCGCACCCCATACTTAGCTTGCAAATTCTTGAAACTCGCATTCACAAAATGAGCCCCTCCATCACTGATAATAGCTCGGGGTGTCCCGAACATGGTGAAAATATGCTTTTTGACAAATTTTGTCACCACCTTGTTGTCATTCTTGGGACAAGCTGTTGCCTCGACCCACTTAGATACATAGTCAGCCGCTACCAAGATGTAACGATTACCAAATGATGGTGGAAACGGGCCCATGAAGTCTATTCCCATACATCAAAAATCTCCACTTCTAATATCTGCTGCAGTGGCATCTCCTGTCTTCTACAATTTGTGCCTATTCTTTGACATCAATCACACATTTTTACATATGCTATAGAATCTCAGAACAGTGTAGGCCAAAAGAAACCTAACTGTAACACCTTGTGAGTTGTCCGCTCGCCTCCGTGGTGCCCTCCATACAATGATGAGTGACAACTCCTCAATACTTCTGCAATTTGGCTCTCCGGGATGCATCGTCTCACCACCTTATCTGGTCCTAGCTCAAACAAATACAACTCATCCCATATGTAATACCTGCAATCATGTCTTAACTTCTTTCTTTACTGAGTCGTAGCCTCCGGTGGGTAGACTCCACTTACCATCAAATTCACAATGTCTGCATACCAAGGGATTTCAGCTTCCCGTATTGCCAAGAGCTGCTCATATGGGAACTCTTCTCTGATAATATCACCTTCTTTTATATTCAATCGGCTTTCCAATCGCGATAGGTGATCTTCCACTTGATTCTCGCTCCCCTTTCTGTCCCAAATCTCTAGGTCAAACTCTTGTAGCAACAATATCCATCTGATTAGTCTGGGCTTTGCATCCTTCTTGTTAAACAGATACCAAATTGCTGCATGATCAGTATATACCACTACTTTAGAACCCACTAGGTAGGACCTGAATTTATCAAATGTGAACACCAATGCTAGCATCTCCTTTTCCGTGACTGTATAATTGACCTGGGTTGTGTCAAATGTTTTGCTTTCATAATAAATTGAATGAAAAATTTTATTCCTTCGCTGCCCCAATACAGCTCCTACAGCCACGTCACTTGCATCACACATTAATTCAAACGGTTACTCCCAATTCGGATAAATGAGAATAGGCGCTTCTACCAACTTCTGTTTTAACTCCTTGAATGCTTTAACACAATCCTCGTAAAACTCGAACTTCACCTCTTTTTGTAGTTATCGGCATATCAGTCTAGAAATTTTAGAGAAGTTCCTTGATGAATCGTCTGTAGAACCCGGCATGTCAAAGAAAACTGCGAACACCCTTCACTGACATGGGTGGTGGTAGCTTTTCAATCACTTCGATCTTTGCACGATCGACTTCCAACCCCTTGCATGACACCTTATGGCCAAGGACGATACCCTCCTTGACTAAAAAATGGCATTTCTCCCAGTTGAGCACAAGGTTAAAGTCTTCACATCGAGCTAGCACCCTGTCAATATTCTGCAAACATGTAGCAAACGAATTACCGAAAACAGAAAAGTCATCCATAAATACCTCGACAAAATCTTCAACCATATCGTGGAAGATCGCCATCATGCATCTCTGGAATGTGGCTGGTGCATTGCATAAACCAAATGGCATCCGCTTGAAAGCATATGTCCCATAAGGACATGTAAAACCGGTCTTCTCCTGATCCTCTGATGCTATGGCTATTTGCTTATAGCCAGAATATCCATCAAGGAAATAATAATATTCTTGACCTGCCAACCTGTCCAATATCTGATTAATGAATGGGATTGGATAATGATCTTTCCTTGTGGCCTCATTGAGCTTTCGGTAATCCATGCAAATCCGCCAGCCTGTGACTGTGCGTGTGGGAATCAGCTCATTCTTTTCGTTGGTGACCACGGTCATCCTCCCTTTCTTTGGAACACACTGAACGGGGCTAATCCATTCACTGTGTGAAATGGGATATACCACCCTTGCATCAAGCCACTTGATCACTTCCTTCCTAACTACATCCTTCATCGCCGGATTCAACCTCCGCTGATGTTGTATAGTTGGCTTTGATCCTTCTTCCATAAAAATCCTGTGTGTGCAAAAAGCTGCATTAATTCCTATGATGTCTGACATTTGCCACCCCATTGCTTTCTTCCGCCTCTTGAGGACCACCAATGCATCCTTCACTTGTGCCTCTATCATTTCTACGGAAATGATGACTGGCAAGGTGTCATCTTCCCCCAAAAATACATACTTCATATGTGGAGGCAATGTTTTCAACTCTAATTTTGGTGCCTCCTCAATTGATGGTTTTGGTAATGGTTCCAAGGACCTCATCAATGGTTGAAAATCATGCTTCCTGGGAAACCATTTTGGCTCGTTCAGCGTCTGCACCATCTCGTATGTAGCACTGTCTCCAAAATGATCGGAGCCCATCGAGGCTCTCTCTAATGGGTCCTGAGAGTCAACAATTTGCAGAATTGATTCCTTACTTAGCACATTGATTGTTGATAGCTCCTCATAAATGGCCAATAACTTCATGGCCTTGTACACATCAAACACCTCTACTTTGTCATGTGCTCGCATGGTTAGCTGTCTAGCAGCCATATCAATCAAAGCTCGCCTGGTTGCCAAGAAAGGACAACCCAAAATAAATGGGACTTCTACATCCGGCTCGAAATCCAAGATAATAAAATCCACCGGGAAAATGAGAGAGCCCACTTGCACTAACACATCCTCCATAATACCATCTGGTCTGGCCAAAGAACGGTCAGCTAGCAGCAAGATCACAGTAGTTGGTCTAGGGCTGCCCAAGCCCAACTTCTTGAACACCGATGTCGGCATCAAGTTTATGCTTGCTCCCAAATCACATAATCCATGAGCTCGAATACTTTGCCCGATTGTAATCTTAATGTTAAAGCTCCTAGGATCCTTGTGCTTTGTCGGCAACCTATTCTATATTCGGGAGGTGCACTCCTCAGTAAGCGCCACCGTAGCATACTCTGTTAATCTTCTTTTGTTTGGTACGATGTCTTTGATATACTTTGCATATTTCGGCACTCCCTGCAAAACATCAACCAAAGGTAAATTAATGTGTACCTGTTTCAGCACCTCCATGAACTTCTTAAAGAAAGCTTCTTCCTTGTGCTTCTTTAATCTTTGACGGAACGGGGGTGGTGGTCTTTCTGTCTCAGCTGCCTTTTCCTTCCCCTCACATCATCATGTTCCCCATCTTTTTCCACTGCTCCAGATTGTTGAGGTGGTCTTTCTGGTTCTACCTCCTTGAGTTGTAGTCCACTCCTTGTGGTCACTGCATTGACCTGCTTGGGGTTTGGGTTAGTATCACTCAGTAGTCCTCCTCTGGGCCTGGTGTTTTGAGCTCCAGCTAACTGTCCAAACTGGTACTCAAACGCCTTTTAGCTAACTGCTGATTTTTCATGTTGCTTACTAATTTCACATAATCAGCCTGCATTTGCACTTGGTTAACAATAATTGTTTTGAACATATCCTCAATGTTGTTGGGTGGTGGAGGAGGTGCATTGTTTCTTCTGTATTGAGATTGAAAATTCTAATGCCCCCCTTAATTTCTCTACACGCCCTGATTTGAACTCTTTCCTTGATGGCTATTTCTCCCCCAAGAGAAATTTGGACGATTCCTCCAATTTGAGTTGTAATTGTTGCCATACTGTTGATTATTTTTCCTCTGGACGTTCCCAACAAAATTCACCGAGTCTGGATTTGCGCCACAACACTCAGCTGAGTGTTCACTACTCCCACATACTTCACACCATACCTGATGAACTGCATTGACTGGTGCTTGTGCTTGATTCAAGTTCATACTGCTGAAGTGGGTGTTGAGGTGACTTTGCAACGTAGCTATCTGTGCAGAAATAACTATAAAACCATCCACCTCAAAAACTCCTGCAACTTTCCTCGTTCCTCCTCGTGTTGAATCCGCATTCCATTCTGGATTTCCCTATGAAATACGGTTTAACAAAGTGTAGAGCTCCCCATAAGTCTTCTCCAATGCCTGCCCACCCGCTGCTGAATCTAATAGAATTTTAGTATGTGGTTCTTAACCCTCAATAAATATGTGCACCAACACATCATTAGATTGGTGATGATGAGGACAGTCCCTTAGCATAGACTTGAACCTCTCCCAAGCTTGATACAAATTCTCACCCTCTGTCTATTTAAAATGATGAATCTAACTCCTAAGTCTGGCTGTCTTCCCAGATGGAAAGAATCGTATCAAAAGCATTCTTGCAAGATCATCCAAAGTGGTGATAGAATTAGGTGGTTCAGCTTTCAACCACCTCTTTGCTTCCCTCAATAATGAGAATGGAAATAATGTAAGCTGCACATAGTCGGATGATACTCCAGTGGGAATGTAAGTGTCACTTATCTCCAAAAAGTTTTGGAGATGTTGTTGTGGATCTTCATGAGGGAGACCTGTGAATTGCCCGCTGGTGTGCAACAACTGCACCATGTTATTCTTAAGCTCGAACCTCCCTCCTGGCTCTGGTCTGCGAATACTGGATGTAACATTATTTGCTTGTGGGATTGCCACTTCGCGGACCGATCTTACTGCCATCTCCTCGGGCACTAAAACATCCCTCACAAGTGGTGGATTCTGTTACTGCTCCAGAATTGCTTGTCTTAGCAACTACAACTTCTTCTCTAGAGCTTCCCTTCTTTGGCGATGAAATTGTCTCTCTAGCTGTATAAATGAATCCACCAACTTCTTATCTCTTGCCAGCGTTCAGAAAAAATTCAATACCTGCTACAGAAAGGCTAAGATCAAGTTGTCAACACTTATATTGAATTTATAAACTAACACTAAGAAAATAAATTTACCAATTGCCTGTCCCCGGCAACGACGCCAAAAACTTTGTCGACTCCAAAACTACACGCAAGTGCACGTGGTTGTACAAGTAGTAAAGTGGCTTTATTTCAAGCCAAGTATCGATCCCATAGGGACTGAACTATGGTATTAATTAACTTAAGTGTCAGTGAACGATATCTCTATGAAGGCAGACAACCAAGTAAATAATGTTTTATGAGTTAAGATCACTAATTAATAAGAATCTAAGCCTAGATTTTAAATTGAGTGACAATAGCAATGAACAAGCTGAGGTTAAGACAGGTATGCAGGGATGTACTTTATTAATTCGATTCAGCTAATCTTCTCTTCGGTTGCTAGTCAAGAATTAATTGCCTATGGATTGGATCTTTCGACTCCTATCCAATTAAAGAATCATGTAACCTTATTCTACATTTCTGTGATATAAGAATCTCATGCTCTAGACATACATAACCAATTCCATAATTGACTAATAAGACTTTCACATATATTTCTATTCTGAATGTAAATTAATTCTCAATTTTCTCAACTAAGAAAAGATCATACCCTACCAATTCAAATTTGTCCAATTTCTTTCCTTATCAAAATCAAAATTGGATTTCTAAGATATACATTAACATTGGCCAAACATTAATGCAGTAAAAACCAGAATTGATAGAACAACCATTGAAGAAAAGATGAAAACCGAAATGATCGATAATTACATTCCTCTACAATTATCCTTAACCTCAGCAAGAAGTGAATTAGCCACTCATTTGTGAAGTAAACATCTTCAAATAAGTAGAATTCATACAAGCAATTGAAATTAAAGAGAAAAAGGAAGAGAATAACCCTAGAATTTTCGTCCTCTCAATTGCCTTCAACCCACGTTCTTGCTCAACCAAGTCAGAATGTTTAAAATAAAACCTAAGTGTGCTATTTATACTATTGAGAATTTTTCCCAGAATAACAAGCAACGTGGCACGGAGTGTATCGCAGAGCACTCCCTCTGTGTCACGGGGCAATCGCGGAACTCCACTGGAAGTCGGCTCCCAGGTAACTGCATCTCACCGTGGCACGACTTGTATCGTGGAGCCTTGCCTCCGTGCCACGGTGCTATCGCGCACCTTCACTGGAACTTGAGGTTCCAGGTAATCACACTCAATGTGACACGGAGTGCATCGCGGAGCACTGCCTCCGTGCCACGGAGGTAACACGAACCTCCACTGGAATTTGACATAAATAATTCATCCGAGGCAGAATTCCTCCGCGATGGTAGCGTGACATGGCTCCATCGCAGAGCCCCTATTTTTGCCAACTTCCCTTGTCAACTTCCACTCCTATCTTCCAAGTCCATTCCCGCACTTCACTAACATATACATTAGCTTCAAAAAATTTCTTTTTACCTGTGAAAATAAACTAATCATGTTAGTTAGTATAAATTCACATTTATCAAAGAATCACATGAGAATGTACACATAACGATAGATAAAAAAGTAGAAATGAAGCATTTGAGTATCACTTGGGCATGCAATTCTGCCCAAGATCACATGACGTGTCGTTGTTACCTCAAATGACTCGTCGTCATGCAAGTTAGGTACACTGGAAAATAACTTCAGAAATTCATCTTCCTCAACTCAAGATTAACATGACGAGTCGTTGTTGCTTCTAACGACTCGTCAAATCCACCTGTCAAGTACACTACAATTTCATTCATGGTTTCAGCTTCTCCTATCTAATGACTGACATGATGAGTTGTTGCCACACCTAACGACTCGTCAAATCCTTCCATCAATCACATTGTTATGACTTAACCCAGGGATCATATCCTCCACCCAACGACCCACCTAACGAGTCGCTGCTACGCAAGATGACTCGTCAGGTTGTCCATGGCCACTGGGCTTTCCATCCCATTTTTACAGTTTCTCACGGGTCAAACCATGATCCGTTAGGTCTCCTAATGAGTCATTCTCTTAATCGTTCTGAGGCAAGTTCTACTGGTGTTTCTGCTGAGCTTCATCTAACTCTAGGATCTGATCTCAAGGTCTTACGGGGTGTTACAATATCTCCCCCTTGGGAACATTCTTCCTCGAATGTTGGCTGAAAATACTGAAAGGATAGAGATCAACTAAAATCCAAAAATCAATCTACCAAAGCTATCAGCAATGGAGTATCTGACTCTGTACTAACCTTATACACCGAAAACTGGATATCCACGTTGAACATGCATACCATGGCACAGGAGAAACTGAAGGACATGAAATTAACATAGAACTAGACAGAACATCGAAAAGAATTCTTCCCCATTTTATTTGGCAATGAACCGATACGGACTAAACCTTCATTTTCAAATCCGTTCTTGATACAATGGTAGAATTCAAGGTATCCAGTCTAACTGAGGGTAAGGAATTCATGAGCACGAGTTTTTCCCGACATCTAAAACTGAGCACATACATGGGATAGCCTGGTTCTACTACGCAATTAAGCAACTTCTATAGACTGAGTTCGGATGGATCACACAGGAAAACATGACTTAACACACATAACTAATTAACAACAAGAAGATGAGCCTAAAGGATTCGTAGAGCAAGACTGACTAACATCACATACACATCATCTCCCCCTTAGCTTAGAGTCATCATTCTAAGACCCCCGAATATTCATTAAGGTCAAGAAAATTTACAAGCTACTAGCTTCTCTTCCACAACTAACCTTCACTAAAGGGCTCACACTAACAACTATTTACATCACACATCGATAGTCTCTTCCCAATAATCATAAAAACGCTTCTTATTGAGTATAGATGTTTGCAACATGTAAGGGTAACACAAGATCCAAAACATACCTGAGGCCAATACCAGCGCCTTGCCCTTTTCTTGGTGTGCTTCTACAACATAGGAGCGGTTTTGACGATGTCCACCACCCTGGTTAAGTGATGCACCCTGCTGAAATGGGTAGGCTATCAGAACTATTGAAGAGGTGGCTGAGAATCTACTCTCGCCTCGCTTAATTATTGCGCAATCTTGGTACTTATAGCCTACCTTGACGCACAAAAAACAAACATCTGAGACGGCCATACACACTCCCAAATGGTGCTTTCCATAGCTGATTCATAACGGATACGTAATCTCCCTTACCCTGGGCTTATATGGAACACTGGCTGTCAAAGGTGCTGGGGTCGATAATTTTTACTGGCAGCGTGAGTGATGTCCGCCACATGACCTCTGTTGAGAGAACTCTAGATCTCCAGTCCTAGCCCTCTTGGCCTCTCTCTCTTTTTCTTTCGCCTATTCTGCTTCCATCTGTTGAGCGAATATCACCAAGTGTGTTTTGCCTCCATCTGTTGTGCGAATATCACGTAGCGTGGGAAATCAATGTCCTGGTGTAACATGGCAGTCCTGCATTCCTTTACCAAGAAGTCTGACACTCCAATCAGGAACCTGCACACTCGAGCCCACTGGTCGGCTACCATTTCCGGTGCATACTTGGATAACCGAGTAAATTCCAACGCGTATTCCTAGACAATCATGTCATTCTTTTTCAAATTAATGAACTCTGCTGCCTTTGCCTCTCTCAACCCCCAAGGGAAAAACCTATCTAAGAATGTTATCATAGACTCATCCCAACCTATAGGACCCACTCCAATTCCCCGACTGTCCCTCCACTGGCAAAACCAGACATAAGCGACTCCCTTAAGCTGGTAGGAGGCTAACTCTTCACACTCACTTCCCGTCACTCCCATGATATGAGTGATCTTCTGAATCTCTTCCAACAATTCATACGGGTCCTCATCCACCTTTTACCTTAAGAATTCGGGTGGGTTCATCCGGAGAAAATCTCTTATCCTAGCTGCCGCTTCATTTCCATTCTTCAGAACATGAGTCATCGCCTATTGGTTAATCTGAGAGGTCAGGGCCTGTACCAACATGTGAAAGGATGCTTAGAACTCGACATGAGTAACATGATCTTCCATTGGGTTTGCCTGAGCTTGTGGTACCTGTTGGCGACCTTTACCACGTCTCCTTCCATTCACTCGTCTACGAGGCCTTATCTGCGAGCGCGTAAACCACGACTCAGGGAAGGAACCGTTACGAGCTTCATACTTTACGCACGATAAGAATCATGAAGAAAAGGGGAAATTCCTAAAATGTCTCTTAGCCTCCTCGTCATAAGTGTGTCGCGCTTCACAAACATGAAGAAGATTCTACGTAACACGGCGTTCAGAAACCCTAGGACACCTAAACCTTTGCTTTGATACCAAGTTTTTCATGACCTAAGTTCACACCCTAGCCGTAACATGGGAAAAAGAATCCCGAAAGGCTTAAAGTCGACCCATGGCATAATCATAGAACAACACTTCACATAAGAAACGACAAACAACAGAAATAAGCGGAAGTTAACAACAAGAATCTAGAAGAAACCATAAGAGAAATTTAGTAACACTTAGATACAACAATGAAACTTTCTAGACAAGTCCGAAAGCCTTCTACTAAACTGACGAGTTACTGGGACAAGCCCCCAGCTAACTCCCAACATCTGAAAACTAAAACATAAGGAAAATGAAACATAAATCACGTCCTCGGAAGATAAGGACACACCCCTATCTGCTGAGAGAAGATGGAGCGTATCTAACCACGAGGCTTAGTCTGGAGACCCGAATCTATATCATGAAACGATATAGCACAAGAAGGCATACGGTCAGTACTTGGAATGTATTGAGCATGCGGGAAACGTAATTAAAGTAAACATACATATATACAAAGATGAAGTAATTTAAACACACATTAATAGTAATATAACTGAAAGGAGATACATAAATCTTATATAAAATTTACATATATATGTTAACATAATTACTTTATAAGGACATTCATTGACATAAGATCAACTGATGCGAAAAACATAATAAACGGAAATAACACAGAGGTACAATGTCACTACTGATATCAAAGAGAGTCCCTGACTGTCAAAGGGAGAGTCCCTGACCGTCTAAGGGATATGTCTCGGCTAGAGGAAATCCCTGAATGTCAGAGGGAGAATATGCTCTGATATATAGATAGTCACTGACTGACTAGGGATGTGAGTCCGACCGACTTAAGGGAAACATGCTCAACTGGTAACTCGGGACATAAGTCCTGACCGACTAAAGGGAAACATGCTCAACTGTTAACTAGGGATGTGAATCATGACCGACTAAAGGGAAACATGCTCAACTAGTAAATTGGGATGTGAGTCCTGACCAACTAAAGGGAAACATGATGAACTGGTATCCAGGGATGTAAGTGTCAACCGACTAGGGATGTGAGTTCCGACAGGCTAGAGCTAGTCTAAATTACTACAGCTAATCAGAGATAAGAACATTCATTGTTTTCATCATAAAACATTAATTTTGAAAGGATTAGGGCTGCTTTCTAATACACACAAGATCAAACATCTAACATATTATTCTCATGATTTATCATCATCATTCACATCATCATGGAGTCAAATCAAGATATGTTAAAGCATCTTACACTAACGAGCATGCTATAGGTTCACATTATGCATTATACCAGAACAACATTTTCATTCTGAATTCATCTCATTCAACAAGTAGCATGGGGTCATGCACGATCTATAGGTTCAAATCACACTTTATCAAGTACATAAGACTTGATTTATTTAAAAATATGGGAAGCTGATACATTTAACTCATACCTCGTCATTTACATCAAAACATTCGGAGGAACATTCATGTTTATTTCATAAGACCCATTTCCTAGTTTATTCCAATTCATGAGGAAGATAAAATAATTAGGCTATTATCATAGATTCATCTCATACCCATTCAATTTAATTGAAAACATGATGATAATACATAATTTACTTACATTTGTTCAAGCCCACAACCTCCAACTCATCTAAACACAATCGACAATGGCATAATGAGTTTATTAGTAGTAACCATATAATAATCACATAATTTAAACATGGATATGAATTACTATTGTAAATAAGTGAACAATAACTTAGTCCCGTCCAATAGACAAGTCAATTTATGAAGAACATTCCACACCTATGCATTTCCATCATCTAATCCACAATTCAAGACAACCCATTAATTATATTCCAATTAATTTCATAATGGCAGAAGATTTTGACAATTAAAAAGATGTAGAAGAAATTACCCATCACACAAACCCTAACTCATACTTTTCTAGATTAACTAAAAATGGGTTTTTAATTAAACATTTTGGGGCACAGGGATGGAAGAATATCCTTGTTGAAAAACCCGCGTACCTGGTAGACGAAATCCCACATGAGACTGCACCTTGAAGCTTTGATGAAAACCTTGGGGAAAAATTTGATGTTTAGAGGAGAGGAAGGAGAGTTGAGAAAATGGTGGTTTAGGCATGGAAAAACCTTAAAAACGTGCAAGGTAGTACCCAAAACGACATAGTTTAGAAGTTAAAAGCATCGGAGTTTATGAAAATGCCCATGGAGAAAATGGGATCAACTGCCCGAACTGGAGCCACGACTCACATGACGTGTCGTTCTCACCTCAAACGACTTGTCATCATGCTCGTTAGGTACACTGGAAAATAGCTTCAGAACTTCATCTTCGTCAACTCAAGAATAACATGACGAGTCATTGCTGCTTCTAACGACTCGTCAAATCCACCCGTCAAGTACACTGGAATTTCCTTCATGCTCTCAGCTTCTCCTCTCAAATGACTAACATGATAAGTCATTGCCACACCTAACGACTCGTCACATCCTTCCGTCAACCACATTGTTAAGACTTAACCCAGGGATCCTATCCTCCACCCAACGACCAACCTAACGAGTTATTGCCAGGCAAGACCACTCGTCAGGTTGTCCGTAGCCATTGCGCTTGCCATCCCTTCATTATAGTTCCTCATGGGTCAGAGCATGACCCGTTAGGTCTCCTAATGAGTCATTCTCTGAATAGTTCTGAGGCAAGTTCTGTTGGTGTTTCTGCTGAGCTTCATCTAACTGTACGGTCTGATCTCAAGGACTTCCAAGGTGTTACAATATCTCCCCCTTGGGAATATTCTTCCTCAAATGTTGGCTAAAAATACTAAAAGGATAGAGATTCAACTGAAATACCAAAATCAATAAACCAAAGTTATCACCAATGGAGTATCTAACTCCAGACTGACCTTATAGACCCAAAACTGGATATCCACGTTGAACATGCATACCATGGCACAGGAGAAACTGAAGGACATGAAATCAACATAGAAATAGAAAGAACACATAAAATAATTTCCCCCCTTTTATCTAGCACTTAACCGATAAAGACTAAACTCATTCCAACCTACGGGACCAACTCCAATTTCCCGACTGTCCCTCCACTAGCAAAACCATACATAAGCGACTCCCTTAAGATGGTAGGAGGCTAACTATACACTATCATTTCCTATCACTCCCATGATATGAGTGATCTTTTGAATCTCTTCCAAGAATTCATACGGGTCCTCATCCACCTTTGACCCTAAGAATTCGGGTGGGTTCATCCCGAGAAAATCTCTTATCCTTGCTACCATTTCATTTCCATTCTGAGGAACACGAGCCATCGCCTACTGGTTAATCAATGCGGTCAGGTCCTATGCCAACATGTGAAAGGCTACTCCGAACTCGGCATGAGTAACATGATCATCCATTGGTTTCGCCTAAGTTGGTGGTACCTACTGGCGGCCTTTACCATGTTTCCTTCTATTCACTCATCCGGGAGGCATTATCTGTGAGCACGTAAAGCACGAGTCAGGGAAGGAACTATATAGAGCTTCATACTCTACTCACGATAACAATCATGAAGAAAAGGGGACATTCCTAAAATGTCTCGCAGCCTCCTTGTCATAAGTGTGCCGCGCTTCAAACACATAAAGAAGACTCTACGTAACGCGACGTTTAGACACCCTAGGACACCTAAACCTTTGCTCTGATACCAAGTTTGTCATTACCCAAGTTCACACCCTAGCCGTAACACGGGACAAGGAATCCTGAAAGGCTCCAAGTCGAGCCATGGCCTAATCTTTGGATAACACTTAACATAAGAAACGAACAACAACATAAATAAGTGGAAGTTAACAACAAGAATCTAGTAGAAACCATCAGAGAAATTTAGTAACACTTATATACTATGCTAAAACTATCTAGACAAGTATGAAGCCTTCTACTAAACTGATGAGTTACTGGGACAAGCCCCCAGCTAACTCCCAACATCTGAAAACTAAAACATAATGAAAATGAAACATAAATTACGTCCTCGGAAGATGAGGAGTCACCCTTATCAGCTTAGAGAAGATGGAGCATATCTAACCATGAGGTTGAGTCTGGAGATCCGAATCAATACATGAAACAACATATCACAAGAAGGCGTGCGATCAGTACATGGAATGTACTGAGCATGCGGGAAGCGTATTTAAAGTAAACATACAAATATACAAAGAGGAAGTAATCTAAACACATATTAATAATAATATAACTGAAGAAGATACAACAATCTTATATGAGATATACATATGTATGTTAACATAATCACTTTATAGGGACATTCATTAACATAAGTTCAACTGATGTGAAAAACATAATAAAAGGAAATAATACAGAGGTACAAAGACGACTAATATCAATTAGTATGCCTGACTATCAAAGAGAGAGTCTTTGACTGTCAAAGGGAGAGTCCCTGACTTTCCAAAGGATACGTCTCGGCTAGAGGAAATCCCTGAATGTCTAAGGGAGAATTTGCTCTGATATATTGAGAGTCACTGACTGACTAGGGATGTGAGTCCCGACCGACTAAAGGAAACATGCTCAACTGGTAACAAGGGATGTGATTCCTGACCGACTATAGGGAAAAAAGCTCAACTGGTAACTAGGGATGTGACTCCCGACAGACTAAAGGGAAACATGCTCAACTGGTAACTAGGGATGTGAGTCCCGACCAACTAAAGGGAAACATGCTCAGCTGATAACTTGGGATGTGAGTCCCGACCAGCTAAAGGGAAATATGCTTAACTAGTATCTAGGTATGTGAGTCCCGACCAACTAGGGATGTGAGTCTCGATCGACTAGGGATGTGAGTCCCGACAGGCTAGAGCTAGTCTAAATTGCTACAGCTAATCAGAGATAAGAACATTAGCTATTTTCATCATAAAATATTCATTTTTAAAAGACTGGGGCTACTTTCTAATACACACAAGCTGAACCATCTAACATATCATTCTCATGATTTATCATCATCATTCACATCATCATGGAGTGAAATCATTATTTGTTCGAGCACCTTACACTAACAAGCATGCTATAGGTTCATATTATGCATTATACTTGCATAACATTTTCATTTTGAATTCATCTCATTCAACATGTAGCATAGGGTCATGCATGATCTATAGGTTCAATTCACACTTTATCAAGGACATAAGACTTTATTTATTTAAATTTACAGATAACCCATACCTTTAACTCATACCTCGTCATTTACATTAAAACCTTGGGCGGAACATTCATGTTTATTTCATAAGACCCATTTCCTAGTTTATTCCAATTCATGGGAGGATAAAATAATTAGGCTATTATCACAGATTCATCTAATACCCATTCAATTTAATTGAAAACATGATGAAAATACATAATTTACTTACATTTGTTCAATCCCAAAAACTCCAACTCATCTCAACACAATTGACAATGGCATAATCGGTTTATTAGTAATAATCATATGATAATCACATAATTTAGACATGGATATGAATTACTACGGTAAATAAGTGAACAATAACTAAGTCCCATCCAATACACAAGTAAATTTATGAAGAACATTCCACACCCATGCATTTCCATCATCTAATCCACAATGCAAGACAAACCATTAATTATATTCCAATTAATTTCATAATGGCAGTAGATTTTGACAATTAAAAAACTGTAGAAGAAATTACCCATTATACAAGCCCTAAATCATACTTTTCAAGATTAACTAAAAATGGGTTTTTAATAAAATATTTTGGGCCACAAGGATGGAAGAATATCTTTGTTGAAAAACCCGCATACCTGGTAGACGACATCCCACACGAGATTGCACCTTGAAGCTTTGATGAATACCTTGGGGAAAACATTGATGCTGAGAGGAGAGGAAGGAGAGTTGAGAAAATGAGGTTTTATGCATGGAAAACCCTTAAAAACGTGCATAGTAGTACCTAAAATGACGTAGTTTAGAAGTTAAAAGTGTCGGAGTTTATGAAAATGCCCATGGAGAAAATTGGAAAAACTAGCCGAACTGGAGCCACAACTCGCATGATGTTTCGTTGTCACCTCAAACGACTCGTCGTCATGTCCATTAGATACACTGGAAAATAACATCAGAACAACAGCTTCCTCAACTCAAGATTAACATGACGAGTCATTGCTGCTTCTAATGACTCATCAAACCACCCGTCAAGTACACTGGAATTTCCTTCATGGTCTCAGCTTCTCCTATCTAACGACTGACATGATGAGTCGCTGCCACACCTAACGACTCATTATATCCTTCTGTAAAACGCACTGTTAAGACTTAACCCAGGGATCATATCCTCCACACAACGACTCACCCAACGAGTCGTTGCCAGGCAAGATGATTTGTCAGGTTATCTGTGTCAACTGGGCTTGCCATCCTTTCTTTACAATTCCTCATGGGTCAAACCATGATCCGTTAGGTCTCCTAATGAGTCATTCTCTGACTCGTTCTGAGGCACGTTCTGCTGGTGTTTCTATTGAGCTTCATCTAACTCTAGGGTCTGATCTCAAGGACTTCCGGGGTGTTACAATATCTCCCCCTTGGGAACATTCTTCCTCGAATGTTGGCTAGAAATACTGAAAGGATAGAGATGCAACTAAAATCCCAAAATCAATCAACCAAAGTTATCACCAATGGAGTATCTGACTCCGGACAAACCTTATACACCCAAAACTAGATATGCACGTTGAACATGTATACCATGGCACAGGAGAAGCCGAAGGACATGAAATCAACATAGAACTAGACAATACACCGAAAACAGTTCTTCCCCCTTTTATTTGGAACTGAACCAATATGGACTAAACCTTTGTTCTCAAATCACTTCTTGATACAATTCTAGGCTTCACGGTATCTAGTCTAACTGAGGGTAAGGAATTCATGAGCACGAGTTATTCCCGACATCTAAAACTAAGCACATACATGAGATAGCCCGGTTCTACTGAGTGATTAAGCAACTTCTATAGACTGAGTTCGAACGGATCACACTGGAAAACATGACTTAACACATATAACTGATTTGCAACAAGAAGATTAGCCTAAAGGATTCGTAGAGCAAGACAGACTAACATCACATACACACCATCTCCCTCTTAGCTTAGAGTCATCATTCTAAGACTCCCGAATGTTCCTTAAGGTCAAGCAAATATACAAGCTCATCGCTTCTCTTCCACCGCTAATGTTACACCCCAAAATTATTTTGATGATTATTTGATGGTTATATATCATATAAATGGAATTATGGGTCGTATGTTGTCCGTAGGTGAGGAGGGAAGCATGTGCAAAGGGAAAAGCGAGGCGTATGTGAAGTTTGTAAATAAGGGTTAATTTTAAATGGACATATCTCCAAATATATAATGATTCAGAGGTCCTATAGTCTATCAAATGAAAGATATTTGAGTCTAGTTTACAGTGAAAAAACCACTCGTCAATCGGAGTTTGGAGTAAAAAGTTATGCTCGTTTGAAGACAGCACCGTCGGCTAGAAAAACGCCCATGCGTGCCGGCGCCGAGACAAGCAGGCAGCAGGCGCGCGCGCGAGGGCACGTCGCACGGGCGCTGCATGCGGGCACCACCTAGCCTGCCTATATGAAGTAATTTTGAGCTAAAAAGCTCATTTCTACTCCGTTTCACCTCACTTTTTTTAAAAAAAATTCGCAGAATTAACAACTCTATCCAATGGTGAAAAGATATCCCAGGTAAGAAACTTAGCTCTTGTCAATTTTGGGCTTTCAAAAGAGAACCTTGGAAGGAAGTCATGACTTGTTGTTGTCTTGTGGTTGATTGTGGTATTGTTGTGTTATTTGATGATTCTAGGCAGAGGAAACATTAGGAGTTTACTCCTACTTTAGCTGATAACATCTCTAAGAATGGGTAAGTAATTCCCTTTTTGATTTCGTTAAGTTTATGAGGTTATAACTTGGAGAATGTTGTAGTATTGTGTTGTTGTTTCTTTGTGGGTTTTTGTGGCATGTTGCTGGCCGATTTTCAAGAAATTTGGTGAAGTGAAGTTGCTGTTTGTTTAGTTTGTAAATTGGATTTAGGAGGATCCTTAAGGAGTAAGCTTAATATTCTTGGCAAAATTAGAGTCGATATTCCAAGGTAGGTAAAGGCGTCCCTATTCTTATTGTCCAAGCACGAAATCTTGTTGTTGAACGGGCCAATGTTCCTATGTTTTGTGTTCCTATTGAGGCATACATGATTCTGCCCAATGTATTAGAAATACTTCATAGAAGGCTTGAAGAGTTAAATATGCTTGCAGTGAACGAATGTGAAGTGGAAGGCGTATTGTTTACGATTATGGTTGTGGTTGTAAATCGAGACTGAAGTCCCCTCAGTGTGGGCCCCGTGAGCTGGTCATTTATATTATTTCATGCATGTCATATCAAATGTGTTCAAAATTCTAGTTGCTATGTGAAATTTGTAAAAAGGAAAGAAGACGACACGCAAACGAACTTAACGCTAGAAAACAATTTTAAGCTAAATAAGGATAAATGAGAACAACGAAACGAAAATTCCTTAAAATAGTTATCCACCCTCTTATGAAAATGTTCTAACGTATATAAGGCCAAGGGGAGATTCCTTGATTTCTCTCCCTTTGTCTAACTGACTAGTTAACGAGTTTTCGAACGAACCGATATGTTGAACTTGAAAGATAGAACTCGAATCTGTAATATTATTGATATTTCTATGAAATCATCTTTTTGGGAAGGTTATACACAGTTTATTAATGTTAGAAGGTTATACAAAAATAACTATATATTTACGCTTATTCCTAAGTTCAAGTTACACGCTAGGGCAACAAAAATTGTCTTTAGAGTGTCGTCGTAAATTTATTGTAACTCTTGTGCTATCTGAACCTCCTAAGAGTCGACAAGGAATTAAGTTAAATAAGTGATATAAATACTTTATACGGTAATGATATAAAGAGTATTAGGTGATGACCTTGTATAAATCAGCTAGAGTTGAAAGTTTGTAAAATAGTAACTTAAGTTAAAGAGAATTGTTGAAATTGTTGCTATACCCCTAAACATTTATGTTAAGTTATCAATTCTAAGTGTTGAAATTGTCTTCCATGACCGAAAAGGGTGATCCTAGGAGCTTCTAATCCATTTATAATTATGTAAGATTTCATAAGCTCCTCGGTTAATTACAAACTTGTGAAAGTCAATCCAGCGTCGTCCGAATTATGGTTATAAGTCTTTATTATCCTATAAGGCAGCACTTGGAGAGTTGCTTATAAATTCTCAAGTTGAACAAATCCAAATCTCATATTCTTAAGTAATGTCTTCCAGTCCCTAAGTTATGTTGAATTGTATTATGCTAAGAAGTTTTCAAGAGATCATATTCCGAGAATCATGCTGATGTCTCGATCAAGTATTTGAAGTTGCGTACCAGCCGAAGAACTTAAGTCTTTATATGTATTTCCAGTAAGAAGTCCTAATGTATATGATTTTCATATTATAACATACAATTGATTTTTTTCAGTTATATTCAAGTGAGGCATCTATATATTTAGATCTTGTTGAGTTATCATTTGAATTCCCTAAATTCAAAAGAGAGTGATTCTCCCATGTACCAATGTTCCTAATATCTAAGTAAGTATAAGCACAAACTATGAAAATGATCAGTTAAGCTTAGAACTTCTAATCCCAGGAAGTCACCTGGAGGTCACTCAGCTAACTAAATACGAGTTTATACCTTAGAAAGAAGTCTCATATGTTGTATGTATGTAATTCAGCTCTTAGCTCTACGTATATGTTAAGCATTATGACAATAACTCCAAGCTTCAAGTTATAAGTGATCTTGGGCAGAATTATATGCCCAAGTGATACTCAAATGCTTCATTTCGTCTTGTTTATCCATCGATATTTGTACATTCTCATGTGATTTGTAGTTAAAAGGTGAATTTATACTAACGAACATGATTAGTGTTGTTTTGCAAGAAAAATGTAATTTTAGGAAGCTAAGATGCATGTTGGGAGAAATTGGGAATGGACTCGAAAGCGAGCAGTGGAAAAGGCCAAGGAAATGCAGCAAATTAAGGGGCTCCGCGATGGAGTCGTGTCATGCTGCCATCGCGGAGGCATTCTGCCCTGGATGATTAAAATTGGCCAAAGTCCAGTGGAGGTCTACGTTGCCTCCGTGGCACGTTGGACATAATTACTTAGATAGGGAATTCTAGTGACGGTTCGCGTAGAGGCTGTGGCACGTTGGCCAAGCCCCGCGTTACACTCCGTGACACGTTGCTTGTTATTCCGGGAAAAATTTCCACTAGTATAAATAGCACACTTAGGTTTATTTTTAAATGTTCTGACTTAGTTGAGCAAGAACGTGGGTTACAGGCAGTTTAGGAGACGAAAATCTTAGGGTTCTTCTCTAACTCTTTCTCCTTTATTTCAATTGTTTGTATGATTTATACTCATTTGATGATGTTTAATCCACAAATGAGTGGCTAAATTCACTTCTTCCTGAGGTTAAGAACATTTGTAGTGGAATGTAATTATTGATCATCTTGGTTTTTCATCTTTTCTTCCATGGTTGTTCTATCAATTCTTGTTCTTACTACATTAATGTTTGGCCAATGTTAATGTACATCTAAAAAATCCGGTTTTATCTCGAAAGATAAAGAAATTGGAAAGTTGTGAATTGGTAGGATATGATCTCTTCTTGGTTTGGGAAAATGAGAATTGATTTACCTTCAGAATAGAAATATATCTGAAAGTCTTATTAGTCAATAAAGGAATCGGTTTCGTATGGCTAGAACATGAATTTCTTTTTATCATAGAAATGTAGGCGGAAGATTCATGATTCTTAAGTTGGGTTAAATACGAGAGTTTTAATCCATAGGCAATAATTATTGACTAGCAACCGAAGGAAGGATTAGCCGACTTGTATCAATAAATTGCTTCCCTGCATGTTCCTTTTAGCCTCAGCATGCTTATTACTATAGTTCAGACTCAATTTGTACATTTGTTTTAGATTAGTATAAATTGGGAAAGAGACTCCCAAAATCTTCTTGAAACTGTTGTCTGCATTCTTAGAGTTAGAGTTCATTAACGCTTGATTCGATTATTACCTTGGTCCAATCCCTGTGGGATCGATACTTGGCTTAATTTAGACATTTTACTACTTGTTAGACCAGGTGCACTTGTGTATAGTCATTTACAATCCCGAACAAGTTCTTGGCGCCGTTGCCGGGGACTGGCAATTGGTAAAACTGTTTTCTTAAGTGTTAGTTTACGATTTCTATATTGTGCTGACAACTTGATCTTAGCCTGTCTTTTGCATATATCGAATTCTGTTGAACACTGGCAAGAGACAAGGAGTTGGTGGACTCATACTTAGAGCCGGAAAGACAATTCCATCATCAAAGGAGAGAAGCTCTGGAGAGAAAGCTGCAGTTGCTCAGACAAACAATCCTGGAGCAACAACAGAATCCACCACCTATAAGGGCTGTGTTAGTTCCCGAAGAAATGGCAGCTGGGCCGGTTCGCGAAGTGGCAATCCCACATGCTAACAATGTTACATCAAACATTCGCAAACCGGAGCAAGGAGGGAGGTTTGAGCTGAAACAGAATATGGTGCAATTGCTGCACACCAGCAGGCAATTCACAGGTCTCCCTCACGAGGATCCACAACATCTCCAAAACTTTTTGGAGATAAGTGGCACTTACATCCCCTATGGAGTATCATCTTATTATGTAAGGCTTACATTGTTCCCATTTTCACTATTGGGAGAAGCAAAGAGGTGGTTGAAAGCTGAGCCACCTAATTCCATCAACACTTGGGATGATCTTGCACGGAAATTTTTGATACGGTTCTTTCCATTCGGTAAAACAGCAAGACTTAGAATTCAAATTCTAAGTTTTAAACAAAGAGAGGGGGAGAATCTGTATCAAGCTTGGGAACGATTCAAATCTATGTTGCGAGATTGTCCTCATCATCACCAATCCAATGATGTGCTGGTGCATAATTTCATAGAGGGTTTGGAACCCCACACAAAAATTTTGCTAGACTCAGCAGCTGGGGGACAAGCATTAGAAAAGACTTATGAGGAGCTGTATACTTTGTTAAACCGTATTTCGGAGGGAAATCTAGAGTGGAATGCAGACTCTTCAAGAGGGGGAACAAGGAAAGCAGCAGGAGTCTTGGAAGTGGATGGTTTTACACGTATCGCTGCACAAATAGCTACATTACAGAATCAACTCAACACCCACTTCAGCAATATGAGCATGAATCAGTCTCAAGCCCTAGTGAATGTAGTGCAGCAGATTTGGTGTGTAGTGTGCGGCCGTAATGAACACTCAGCTGAGTGTTGTGGTACGAATGCTAATTCAGTGAACTTTGTTGGTAATGTACAGAGAAATAATCACCAACAATATGGCAACAACTATAACTCTAATCTGAGGAATCATCCGAATTTTTCCTGGGGTAGTAACAGCCATCAAGGGCAGAGTTCGAATCAGGGTGCACAGAGAAATCAAGGAGGGCAGCAGAACTATCAGACTCAATACAGAAGCAACAATGCACCTCAACCACCACCATCACCCAGCATTGAGGAAATGTTCAAAACGATGATAGCTAACCAAGTTCAATTGCAGGCTGACTATGTGAAATTGGCAGCCGATGTAAAGAACAATCAGTTAGCTACAAAGGCGCTGGAGTACCAATTTGGGCAACTAGCTGGAGCTCAAAACACCAGGTCGAGAGGAGGACTCCCGAGTGACACTGACCCCAACCACAAGCAAGTGAACGCAGTGACCACAAGGAGTGGTTTACAACTCACGGAGGTGGAACCAGAAAGACCACCGCAACAGTTGGGAGCAGTGGAGAATGAGAGGGAACACAATGATGATAGGGGGAAGGAGAAGGAAGCTGGACCAAAAAGACCACCACCCCCGTTCCCTCAAAGATTAAAGAAACACAAGGAGGAAGCGTATTTCAAAAAGTTCATGGAGGTGCTTAAACAGGTACACATTAATTTACCTCTCGTTGATGTTTTGCAGGGAGTGCCGAAGTAAGCAAAATATATCAAGGACATCGAGGCGAACAAAAGCAGGTTGACGGAGTACGCTACGGTGGCGCTTAGGGAGGAGTGCACTTCCCGGATACAAAATAGGTTGCCCAAAAAGCTAAAAGACCTTGGGAGCTTTACAATTCAACTTACAATCGGGCAGAGTATCCGAGCTCGCGGATTATGCGATTTGGGAGTGAGCATTAACTTGATGCCGACATCGGTATTCAAGAAATTGGGGCTAGGCAGTCCTAGACCAACGACAGTAATCTTGCAACTAGCGGATCGTTCTTTGTCCAGACTAGATGGAATTGTGGAGGACGTGTTGGTGCAAGTGGGCTCCCTGATCTTCCCGGTAGACTTTGTCGTGCTGGATTTTGAGCCGGATGCAGAAGTACCATTTATTTTGGGATGTCCTTTCTTAGCGACTGGGAAAGCGCTGATAGATGTAGCTGCAGGACAGCTAACTATGTGGGCACATGACAACATGGAGGTATTTGATGTGTACAAGGCCACGAAGCTTCCGGCTGTGTATGAGGAACTTTCAGCGATCAACGTGTTTGATCAAGCAGATACTGTTAAGATGGTTGATTCGCAAGATCTAATGGGAAAACCACCGATGGAGGACCCCCCAAAACTGGAGTTGTGGCAAGAAGATCAAAGTTCCACTGTCGCAATTGATGGGCATCGGTGTAAGCATTACTGGGGTGAGGACGGTAGTCGAGAGAAGACGTCCGTCACCCTAGAGGATGACTAAGATTCAATGACGTCAAGCTGCGATGGTAAACCAGGTGCTGCACGGGAGGCAACCCGTGAAATTGTTGTAATACTTGGGTAGAATTAGTTAGAAAAGAAAAAAAAGAAAAGAGAAAAATAGAAAAATAAAAATAAAAACAAAAATTGTGTTTTATGTTGAAACCTATGAATTCTAACAAATTTCTTGTCGTGAGATGAATTTCAGGTTGAATGGAGGTTAAAAATGCAAAGGTCGCAAAGGAAAAATCGAGGTGCGAAAAATAATAAAAAGTGGCAAAACAGTGAGCCTGCGCGATGGCTTCGTGTCACGGAGGAGGGCCTCCGCGTTGCCCTCCGTGACACGTTGAGGTGTAATTCTGGAATTTTAAAAATTCCAGAACACCTCCGCGTTGGCTCCGTGTCACAGAGGGGGTGCTCTGCGTTACCCTCCGTGACACGTTGAGCTGTTATTCGCGTCGGGTCACACTGGGTCACCGGGTGACCCGCGCGAAAATCCTCCTTTTTAACCCCGATTTCCCTAATTTTTTCCTCATTTCTCATCCCCTCCGCTACAAACACCGAAAAATCCCCCATTCCCCAACGTGACACGGACCTTGGCACGAGTTTTCTTCAACTTTTCTTCGATTTCATCAAATTAAAGGTATGTTCTTTAACTTCATCTCAATTCTTGACTAATTTTTCGATTTTGAGCATGTGAGGTGAGTAAACCTTTCCCTAAGTGTAAATTGAGCTTGAATTCATTTAAGTTATTGTTCATTGATGTTCGTAGTATCATTGTAATTGTATGAAATCGATAAATATATGCTTGATCGAATTTTTGTGACATTTGTAGCTAGGGTTAGAATTTGAATACGAAGGAACTAAATGTAGTTGAAATGTGCAAAATTTTGGGGTTGTGCATGTTGAGTGAGGTGAATTGTGTTGTGCTTAATGTGAATATGCTAAATAAACAATGGATTTTCGGGAGAATGAAATTGATGAATTGCATAGGAATTGGTGAATTCCATAGGTTGTGTGTTGTTGAGAAAAATTTTGGGCTAAGTTCTATGTGATGTAATGAAATCGATGGTGAAATTGTGATTAGTTGTACGAAGTCTGAGTAGTACTTAGTCATTATTCCATTGACTTATCTGAATGCACGAGGCATGTTGATTGATAAAAATTGGAAAAGAATGATAGTCTTGCCGAATTGTTTTCATTGTGGCTAAAGACTAAGTGTGGGGTGGCCTAACTCATCCCAACCTTAATCGAAGAAAATTTTTGACTTGAATAACATTGGGACTATTTGTTTGATTTGACAGGAACGATGGCAAGCAGGCAAGACAAAGGAAAGGGCGCATCTACATCAGGCGCTGGGAGAAAAAGAATTAGACTGGGAACGGCAGTCCCAATAGCACCAGTGGTTCCACGTGGCCAACACCGCCAATATGGAACCCGATGGGTGACTGACGAAGGGAAGAAATGGTACACAAAGCACAAGGAGACCAAATACTTCCCTAAGGAGCACATTGCAAGGGAGCCACTTGTACAGGAATTCCCCAGAATCGTACATAGGATTGATGCTGCCAGGCTGAACTTCACCTTCGAAGAGCCCAAGGAGTGCAATCTCCACTAGATTCGGGAGTTCTACGCAAACTGAAACCCGACACTCCGCGGTCACACCATCAAGATAAGGGGGCAGGTTGTCACCTTTGAGCCTCATCACCTAAATGCAATCTTGGGGGCGCGAGACGCAGACGCCCATGTACTTCGGCTGCTGAACATAACTCCACCATATGAGCATATCAGACGCACTCTGTGTGGAGCCCGTTCGACAGCGCGCTGGAGCAGGCACAAGGAGAGGGGCTACCATTAGACACTGCCCTACTCTCAAATGACAGATGTCACCATGGATCGTTTGTGCTTCGTTTATGCCCTGATGAAAGGGCTGGAGATTAATGTTGGGGCGGTGATCATCTCCGCCACGAAGAGAGCCCGTTTGCATCAAGGGCACAGGTACGGGTTTGGTGGTTTGCTGACCACATTTCTGAGGGTCCTTGACATCGAGGAGGAGGCCCTAGACTACATCCCGCAGATGGATAGGCGTGCCTTGGACGTCACCAAAACTAAGGCACCTGACACCACTCACGGGCCAGTTCTCACACTAGCCGAGCAACATGCTCGGGGTGATCAATATATGGCGTGCATGTTCGGGATGCAGATGCTGTAGTTGAGAATAGGTGGGAGGCAGCAACAGAAGATGAGTTGTGGCAGCTCGAGCTAGATTACCCCTTTGGCGAAAATGCCAGGGCTCTACGCCGAGTGGGGCAAGCTTTTGTGGAGCCTATTGATGATGGTGTTCCCACAGATGAGGATACACGCCACGATGACTTAGATGTTGAGTCAAATGAGGATAGTGGGGGTGATTCAGATATGGGGGACGAGGCGACAGCACCTGACGAAGAAGTTGAATACTTCGACTGATCAGGGAGTTTCACCACCTACTTCAGTGTTATGTTGAATTTGACGAACACTGGGGACAGTGTTTGGTTTAAGTGTGGGGTGGGAGTAGTTAGGTATCGGTTGTTTTGTTTTTGTTTATGTTCATGTTTATGTTCATGTTCTGTTGTTGTGCCTGTGTAAAAATTGTGAAAATTGTGACCCCGTGATTTTGTGAGTATGTTGTGTATTGTAATTCGGTGTGTAATGAATGTTAATCTGTTGTGTGATGTGTTGAGTTGTTGTTAGCTGGTTGTGTAAATATTTTTTTTCTATCGAAATTATCGATATTTTTAAATTCTTGTTGAATTTTTTTATGATTGGGTTTCTCAGCCTTTTTTTCGGTGCTTTTACCGAGAATAGTCCCATTGAACCGAAGTCGTAAATAGTGACCGTTCCCTATGATGCATGGATGATGACCGTCTTAAGGGAAATGTAGTCGATAGGAGTAGTTTTCTTCTTTCTTTTATTTTCTTTTGTTTGGTTGTTTCCCAAACGTGTCGTTATTTCATGGTTTGGAATTCTTGTTGCGTGTTGTACATGATATTAAAGATGCAAAGATGATTCGTGTGAAAGCATGCAAATGTGAAACATGTTGAGATACCTAGGCCATAGAGTTCGATTCGGTGTGATTGAGGCTTAATATTGATTTCTTGTAATTAGCTGATTGAAGAGTCTGTGAATAAGTCTTGAGTTGAGCATGTGCAATGAGTGTGAGGTGAGGTTTCGATTCTTCCATGCTATTGTGAAGTGTGTAGAACTTGCTTGGTGTGTGTATGAAACGAAATGAAGGATGTGTATTGTAGGAAAGGATGTTGGCATTTTTTTGATTTAACCGAAAGTTTTTCCATTATCATACCTACCTTGATCGTACATCCTAGTTAGCCCTATTGAGCCTTTAGCCTATTTGTTTTCTTTCGTCGAAAAGGTACAAACAGAGCTTAACCCCTTCTTTTCATTATCCGTGAATTTGATCCAAAACTCTTTAGCGCTCAAGAAAAATAATTTTCCCACAGTGTCAAGGAGTGGTAATTATGAAAAGAAAGGAAAAGCAAAAGTGGTGAAAGTAAAGAAAAGGTCAAGGGTGCACTAGCCGAAATTAATAAAATGAAGATGTATAAATAATCATTGTTATTAAGTCTAGTGTGCTTAAAGATATGGGAATAAACATAAAGAAAGACTTCAAGAATGGGAGGATGAAGGAAGAAACAATGCCCATAATGTTGGTGGGATGTATTTAAAAGCACTTAAGGAGGCTAGTTGCTATTATTGGTTAGCCCATTATTTACTAGTTCCATAGCTTACATTACAACCCGTCATGTCCTACGTGATCTTACATCACGCTTCCTTATATTAGTGGAGTAATACACTAGAGGCAAGCCTATGATTCATGACATGATGCATGTGAATTCTTTGGGAGAGAGAGAGCGAAATCGTGTTTATATACCCCTACATGTAGTGCTTTGGAAATTATATGATTGGAAAAGGGGTAATTCTCTTTGTTGTGAGGGCACATGCTTGACGAGAGATTGAATTTCGTGTCGGATGTCTTGATCAGCTGATTTGCATGAGTTTGCCGAGATCGAGAGTCGATCCTTGAGTCTAGGAGGTCTTAATGTGTTGAATGTCATTGTATTTATGAGACTATGCATGTTTTCTTGATGATTTGCTATGTTAAATAATCGGTATAACCGTAGCTTGAATTGTTGAGACAAAGTAGCTATGATTGGGTGTCAATTGCATTAGATGTGAGATTATTGTTCGAGGACGAACAAGGTTTTAAGTGTGGGGGTAAGTGATCTTGGCCAGAATTATATGCCCAAGTGATACTCAAATGCTTCATTTCGTCTTGTTTATCCATCGATATTTGTACAGTCTCATGTGATTTGTAGTTAAAAGGTGAATTTATACTAACCAACATGATTAGAGTTGTTTTGCAGGAAAAATGTAATTTTAGGAAGCTAAGATGCATGTTGGGAGAAATCGGGAATGGACTCGGAAGAGAGCAGTGGAAAAAGCCAAGGAAATGCAGAAAAATAAGGGGCTCCGCGATGGAGCCGTGTCACGCTGCCATCGCGGAGGCATTCTGCCCCGGATGATTAAAATTGGCCAAAGTCTAGTGGAGATCCGCGTTGCCTCCGTGGCACGTTGGACATAATTACCAGGAACAGGGAATTCCAGTGAAGGTTCGCGTTGGGGCCGTGGCACGTTGGCCAAGCCCCGCGTTACACGCCGTGGCACGTTGGGCATAATTACCTGGAGGACCGGATTCCAGTAAGGGTCCGCGTTTGCGCCGTGTCATGGAGGAAGTGCTCCGCGATGCACTCTGTGACACGTTGCTTGTTATTCCAGGAAAAATCCCCACTAGTATAAATAGCACACTTAGGTTTATTTTTAATTATTTTGACATAGTTGAGCAAGAACGTAGGTTACAGGCAGTTGAGGAGACAAAAATCTTAGGGTTCTTCTCTAACTCTTTCTCCTTTATTTCAATTGTTTGTATGATTTATACTCATTTGATGATGTTTAATCCACAAATGAGTGGTTAAATTCACTTCTTGCAGAGGTTAAGAACATTTGTAGTGGAATGTAATTATTGATCATCTTTGTTTTTCATCTTTTTTTCCATGGTTGTTCTATCAATTCTTGTTCTTACTGCATTAATGTTTGGCCAATGTTAATGTACATCTAAAAAATCCGATTTTCGCTCGAAAGAGAAAGAAATTGGAAAGTTGTGAATTGGTAGGATATGATCTCTTCTTGGTTTGGGAAAATTGAGAATTGATTTACCTTCATAATAGAAATATATCTGTAAGTCTTATTAGTCAATTAAGGAATCGGTTTCATATGGCTAGGACATGAATTTCTTTTTATCACAGAAATGTAGGTGGAAGGTTCGTGATTCTTAAGTTGGGTTAAATACGAGAGTTTTAATCCATAGGCAATAATTATTGACTAGCAATCGAAGGTAGGATTAACTGACTTGTATCAATAAATTGCTTCCCTGCATGTTCCTTTTAGCCTCAGCATGCTCATTACAATAGTTCAGACTCAATTTGTACATTGTTTTTAGATTAGTATAAATTAGGAAACAAACTTCCAAAATCTTCTTGAAACTGTTGTCTGCATTCTTAGAGTTAGAGTTCATTAACGGTTGATTTGATTATTACCTTGGTTCAGTCCCTGTGGGATCGATACTTGGCTTACTTTAGCCATTTTACTACCTGTTCGACCATGTGCATTTGCGTGTAGTCATTTAAAATCCCGAATAATAAGTATCATGTTTTCCTTCAAATGAGGCAAATGAATTGAGAACTGCATGTGCTCATCGACGTGATAAGTTTGGCAATAAAATTCCAGGTATAGTTGTCGATGCATGTAAAGGAACCACCCTGTGGGCAGTATATATATGTAGTTCCCAGATGTCAAAGGGTTGTATAGAAATGGGAATCTATGTGCTTCTACTCAAGAAATACGTTAAATTGGTAAGACTATCTATAGTTCATTGCTTGTAAGTCTTCTAAAATTCATATGTTGGCTAAACCTCCTAAAGGTCCGTCGAGTCACTAAGTTGACATGTTTGTATATAATTTGATAGATTTACGTGATATATGTGCATATTTTCTAATTTTACATGGTATATGTGCTCACTTGTATTTATATGTTACGAAAGAGACCCATTATGACCACATATTAAACATTTGTCATTTCAATGCTACATGTGTTAAATTGACTCAGTATAAGCTTTATCGGCTCCATTAATGATTCTGATAGAGAATATTTTTATTTTTACCGCGGTATGGCACACCGACTGGAGATGTTTTTATTTTACCCCGGTATTGCACACCGGCTGGAGATGTTTTTATTTTACCCCGGTATTGCACACCGGTTGGAGATGTTTTTATTTTACCCCGGTATTGCACACCGACTGGAGATGTTTTTATTTTACCCTGGCATTGCATACCGGCTGGAGATATTTTTTTTTACCCCGGTATAGCACACCGGCTGGAGATAATTTTTTTACCCCGATATAGCACACCGGCTGGAGATAATTTTTTTTTACCCCGGTGTGGTACCTCGCTGGAGATATTTTTATTTTACCCCGATGTGGTACACGGCTGGAGATCTTTTATTTTACCCCGATGTGGTACATCGGCTAGAGATATTTTTATTTTACCCCAGTGTGGTACACTGGCTGGACGAATTTTATATATGGATTTACGATTGGCTGGTCGCTGACATTATAGTTATAGTTTCTTTCTTGTGCATTGCTTAATTGCATTTTCATCTTATTAAAGAGTTATTATCAGGTTTCAGTTTCCAGGATTCCAGGTTGTTACCATTCCTTATTCCCGGTTCAGTTATTTGAGTTCTGTTATGTTATAGTAAGTTGATATCAATTACAGGTTGCAAAATTCCAGGTTATTTTTATCCTTTACATGTTTATGTGCTAAGTTAGTTATTACAGGATTGTTATCTCATGGTTACAGTTTCAGCCTTGCATACCAGTATATTTCATTCGTACTAACGTCCCCTTGCTTGGGGACCTGCGTTCGTGCCGCAGGTGCAGGTAGAGGTCAGGATAGCCATTTGAGTAGGAGTTCGTGAGATCAACAGATGGTTGGTATGCTCCTTTCTTCCTGGAGATAGGGCCTAGTTATTTATGCTTGAGTTTTGATATACGGTTGTGGGTAGGTCGAAGCCTTGTTCCGACCATCAGTTAGTTTAATTTTTAGAGGATTTGTGGACTTAGTGTGTACAACGGTATTCAGTTTGTGGCCTTGTCGGCTTTTTGTTGTTTAGTTTAGCATACTCAGAGCCTTGTTTGCATTTCAGTTGTTTACGCTGTATTGTTGAGACATTATGGGTCAAGTTTGTGCTCCAGTTGATTGTGACAGGTGGCCTGGACGGCCTAAGTGTTGCAGTTACAGATGTCATATAGCTGACTTTCCAATCAGTCAAGTATAATGAGCTAGTCGCCCCCCCCCCCTAGTTATGGGCTATGACAGCTAACCTTCACTACAGGCCTCACACTAACAGCTATTTACATCATACATCAATAGTCTCTTCCTAATAATCACAACAATGCTTCTTTTTCAATATAGACGTTTGCAACATGCAAGGGTAACAAAAGATCCAAAACATACCTGAGGCCACTACCAGCACCTTGCACTTTTCCTGGTGTGCTTCTACAGCATAGGAGGAGTTTTGACGATGTCCACCATCCTGGTTAAGTGATGCACCCTGCTGAAACGGGTGGGCTATTGGAACTACTGAAAAGGTGGCTGAGAATCTAGTCTCGCCTAGCTTAGCTGTTGTGCAATCTTGGTGCTTATATCCAACCTTACTGCACCAAAAAAAAACATCTGAGCCGGCCATGAACACTCCTAAATGGTGCTTTCCACAGCTGATACACAACGGATACGTAATCTCCCTTATCCTGGGCTTATATGGAAAACTGGCTATCGAAGGTGCTAGGGTTGATAATTTCTGCTGGCAGAGTGACTGATGTCTGCCACTCGACCTTTGCTGAGAGAACTCTAGATCTCCGGTCCTAGCCCTCTTGGCCTCTCTCTCTTTTTCTTTCGCCTGTTCTACTTCCATCTGTTGAGTGAATATCACCAATTGTGTTTTGCTTCCATCTGTTGTGCGAATATCACCTTGCGTGGGAAATCTATGTCCTGGTGTAACATGGAAGTCCTGCATTCCTTGACCAAGAAGTCTGACACTTCGTTCATGAACCTTCTCACTCGGGCTCGCTGGTCGGCTACCATTTCCGGTGCATACATGGATAATCCAGTAAATTCCAATGCGTATTCCTGGACAGTCATGTCATTCTTTTTCAAATTAATGAACTCTGCTGCCTTTGCCTCTCTCAACCCCCAAGGGAAAAACCTGTCTAAGAATGTTGTCACAAACTCATCCCAACATACAGGACCCATTCCAATTCCCCGACTGTCCCTCCACTGGCAAAACCAAACATAAGCGACTCCCTTAAGCTGGTAGGAGGCTAACTCTGCACACTCATTTCTCGTCACTCCCATGATATGAGTGATCTTTTGAATCTCTTCCAAGAATTCATACGGGTCCTTATCCACCTTTAACCTTAAGAATTCGGGTGGGTTCATCCGGAGAAAATCTCTTACCCTTGCTGCCGCTTCATTTCCATTATGAGGAACACGAGTTGTCGCCTGCTGGTTAATCTGAGTGGTCAATGCCTGCGACAACATGTGAAAGGCTACTCAGAACTCAGCATGAGTAACATGATCATCCATTGTGTTCGCCTGAGCTAGTGGTACCTGCTGGCGGCCTTTACCACGTCTCCTTCCATTCACTCGTCTGGGAGGCATTATCTGCGAGCGCGTAAAGCATGAGTCAGGAAGGATCTGTTTAGAGCTTCATACTCTACACACAATAAGAATCATGAAGAAAAGGGCACAGTCCTAAAACTTCTCGTAGCCTCCTCGTCATAAGTGTGCCGCGCTTTACACACATGAAGAAGACTCTACGTAACGCGGCGTTCCGACACCCTAGGACACCTAAACCTTTGCTCAGATGGCAGGTTTTTCATGACCCTAGTTCATACCCTAGCCGTAACGCGAGACAAGGAATTCCAAAAGGCTCCAAGTCGACCCATGGCATAATCATAGCATAACACTTAACATAAGAAATGACCAGCAACATAAATAAGTGGAAGTTAACAACAAGAATCTAGTAGAAACCATAAGAGAAATTTAGGAACACGTAGATACAATACTGAAACTATCTAGACAAGTCAGAAAGACTTCTACTAAACTGACGAGTTACTGAGACAAGCCCCCAGCTAACTCCCAACATCTGAAAACTAAAACATAAGGAAAATGAAACATAAATCATGTTCTCAGAAGATGAGGACTCACCCCTATCAGCTGAGAGAAGATGGAGCATATCTAACCGTGAGGCTGAGTCTGGAGACCCGAATCTATATCATATTGTGCGGTCAGTATTTGGAATGCACTAAGCATGCAGGAAGCGTAATTAAACTAAACATACAAATATACAAAGAGGAAGTAATTGAAACACACAATAATAGTAATATAACTGAAAGGAGATACAACAATTTTATATGAGATTTACATATATATGTTAACATAATCACTTTATAGGGACATTCATTAACATAAGATCAACTGATGCACAGAACATAATAAATGGAAATAATACAAAGGTAAGATGCCATGATTGATGTCAAAGAGAGTCCCTGATTGTCTAAGGGATACGTTTCGGCTAGAGGAAATCCCTAACTGTCTAAGGGAGAGTATGCTCTAACATATAGAGAGCCATAGATTAACTAGTGATGTAAGTCCCGACCAACTGAGGGGAAACATGCTCATCTGGTAACTAGGGATGTGAGTCCCAACCGACTAAAGGGAAACATACTCAACTGTTAACTAGGGATGTGAGTACAGACCGACTAGGGATGTGAGTCCCAACCAACTAGGGATGTGAGTCCCAACAGGATATAGCTAGTGTAAATTACTACAGCTAATCAGAGATAAGAACATTCACTATTTTGCTCATACAACATTCATTTATAAAGGATTAAGGCTACTTTATAATACACACAAGCTCAACCGTGTGACATATCATTCTCATGCTTTATCATTATCATTCATATCATCATGGAGTCAAATAAATATTTGTTTGAAAACCTTACACTAACAAGCATGATATAGTTTCACATTATGCATTATACTAGAACAACATTTTCATTCCGAATTCATCTCATTCAACGTGTAGCATAGGGTCATGCACAATTTATAGGTTCAATTCAGACTTTATCAAAGACATGAGACTTCATTTATTTAAATTTATGGATAACCCATACATTTAACTCATACCTCGTCATTTAAAACAAATACTTGGGAGGAACATTCATTTTTATTTCATAAAACCCATTTCCTAGTTTATTCCAATTCATGAGGAAGATAAAATAATTAGGCTATTATCATAGATTCATCTCATACCCATTCAATTTAACCGGAAACATGATGATAATACAAAATTTACTAACATTTGTTCAAGCTCACAACCTACAACTCATCTCAACACAATCAACAATGGCATAATCGGATTATTAGTAATAACCATATGATAATAACATAATTTAAGCATGGATATAAATTACTACGGTAAATAAGTGAACAATAACTAAGTCCCATCTGATACACAAGTCAATTTTTGAAGAACATTCCACACCCATGCATTTCCATCATCTAATCCACAATTCAAGACAACCCATTAATTATATTCCAATTAATTTCATAATGGCAGTAGATTTTGACAACTAAAAAGATGTAGAAGAAATTACCCATCACACAAACCCTAAATCATACTTTTTTAGATTAACTAAAATGGGTTTTTAATAAAACATTTTGGGGCAAAAGGAGGAAGAATATCCTTGTTGAAAAACCCGCTTACCTGGTAGACGAAATCCCACACAAGATTGCACCTTGAAGCTTTGACGAAAACCTTAGGGAAAACTTTGATATTGAGAGGAGAGGAAGGAGAGTTGAGAAAATGAGGGTTTAGGCACGGAAAACCCTTAAAAACGTGCAAGGTAGTATCCAAAACGACGTAGTTTAGAATTTAAAAGAGTAGGAGTTTATGAAAATTACCCTTGAGAAAATTGGAAAAACTACCCGAACTGGAGCCACGACACACGTGACGATTCGTTGTCACCTCAAACGACTCGTCATCACGCCCGTAAGGTACACTCGAAAATAACTTCAGAACTTCAGCTTCCTCAACTCACGATTAACATGATGAGTCGTTGCTGCTTCTAACGACTCGTGAAGTCCACCCGTCAAGTACACTTGAATTTCCTTCATGGTCTAAGTTTCTCCCATCTAGCGACTGACACGACGAGTCATTGCTACGCTTAACAACTCGTCACCTTATTCCACTAACCACACTTTTAAGACTTAACCTAGGGATCCTATCCTCCACCCAGCGACCCACCTAACAAGTCGTTGCAAGGCAAGATGACTCGTCAAGTCGTCCATGGCCACTGGGGTTGCCATCCCTTCCTTACAGTTCCTCACGGGTCAGACGATGATCCGTTAGGTATCCTAACAAGTCGGTCTCTAACTCGTTCTGAGTCAAATTCCGCTGGTTTTTCTGCTAAGCTTCATCTAAATCCGCGGTCTTATCTCAAGGACTTTCTGGATATTACTCTACCACTTGACCCTCATTGGGAAAACTCAAAGTTGCCAATTCAGGATCTCTTGTTCTAATTTGCTCTTTTCTTAAACCTCCCGACCACTTTAAAACTCTGAATCTTAGATGGACTCTTTTTGGTGAATTCTCAAACCCTAGTGGCTATTGTCTATCTGGTAGTGCTTGAAGGTTTGATTGCCTGCTAATTAAGCCTAGTGGTCATGGCCTTTACCAGCACTCTAAATGTAGCCCCTAGCTCAGCATCTATAACTTGCCCGCTCAGGGGGTCCACCAGAGTTAATAGGGTTAGCTGTTGTCCGTTGTAGATTCCACTTCTGTTGGCCCTTCTATGGAGCATTTTCTGCGAGCACGTATTTTACAAGTTAGAGTAATAGAGAGAGTTGAACTTCATTGGATGACATAGATAATGAAAGAAGGGAACTTACCTAAAACATCTAGTAGCCTCTTCCTCATAAGTGTAGTGGACTTCACACCCACAAAAAAGACGCTACTTAACGTGACTTTTAAACTCCCTAGGACGCACCTAAACCTGTTACTCCAATACTAAGTTTGTTACGACCCGAGAATGGACACCAAACTGTGACATGAGACCTAGAACCACTAATTATTCCAAGCTAATCCATGACACATTCAAAACATCATTAAGAGCATATAGCTATGCGAAAATAAATTAGGAAGTAAACACAAGCTGATGTCTATGATATCATAACGTAAATGTAATAAATTGAGTCAACAAGGCATAAAGCTGAAGTGCAACATCTAGTCTTAAAAGCCTTTGAAAATTCGATGAGCTAAAGGGAGAACAACACTATCAAGCTCTACTAAAGTTTTAAACATGTAAGACATAAAGAAAAGGGCATATATCAAGCTTACATCCTCAGATGATAAGGACGTATCCAATAGCTGGGACTGGACTAGGCTGATGCAGGAGTAAAGCTAACATCGATGTTGAGAGGGATCACCAGAACCAATATCATGAGTCGATATAGCATAAAAGTATATGATTAGTACTTTGAATATACTGAATATGTAGGATAAGTAAAAACATCATAGTAAATGAGATCATCTAAAACATGAGATCCTAATCATAAACTGATTATAATGGTTCAAGGTTTTGAAAACTATATCATAAAGTTGGAGATGACTAAATTTGTAAGTAAAACCTCATAAGCATATACTGAGTCAGAATATCATATGCCAAAAAATCACGGGTGATGAACATGAACTTGAATAAGGAATCATTGGATATTGGGAAATTCTCATAACAGGCACCATCACGATTGAGCACATGATGCTCAACTATCTTTCTCTAGTTGGCAGAGACGTTCTAAGCCTTGCGGGGCAAAGAACGATGATGACATGATATCACTCGTGAGATCATGTGGGCAAGGAAAACCATTCTCAAGTGAGGCTCCTAGAATGATCATACCTATAGTGGCACTTAGTTCGAAGGCATAGGTTCGCTGGAACCACGACCAACTCGGTGCTAGATGTTCCTCTCAAAATACACACATTGTATATAGTCATGATCATGAAACATAGGTTTTCATGGACTAGTTTAAATCATGGAATTCATAATATCTTAACGTACGTGAATAGCCACGAAAACAATGCCAATGAACGGACATGATGTATAAGCTTGAAATTCGTGAAAACCATGCATAATTGAGCAAATTTATCATAACTTGAATTCATAAATTCATGAGAGATTCATGTAGATATTGAATTCCAAGAAGATCATGAGAGTTTTCATCAAAATTAGGTCTAAACCAAGAAATTCTTAAAGTCATGATTGGAGACTTGAATTCGTGAAGTTAAGAAGGGTTTGGGAATAAGGGTGGAAGAAATCCCCCATTCATGACCGTACGCGCCTAGGCTTGAAGAAACCTTGCTAGGGTTGGAAACCCAAGAAAATTAGAGAAAAAGATGATGAACAACCCTGTCCTTTCCTTGAGAGAGAATTCCAACTTATGGTGTTTGAAGAGAATGATGGTTCAGGAAAAGTATCCCGCTTAATCAGCCCTTTAGGAAGCTTAAAACAACTTCACTTAGGTGTTAAAAGTATAGGGTTTTACTAAAATATCCCTAGATTGCCGAAATGAAATTTTAACTGGAAGAACCAATAATGCATACCACGGGTCGTTGAATAAAAAAAATGGACCGTTAGTCCTCTCATTGGTTCCCAATTTTTCTCTATATCATTCTCTGAACCTGCTTTAATGACTAAAACAAACGATGGGTACAATCTAATAATAGGTCAAATAATTCACTCGTCGGTTCTGGGAGTATTTTGGAAATGAAGTCCCTTACCAAGTAACAAATAACAAGCCATTGGTTAATAGGATGACTCGTTCTGCTGGTTGTCCAATGGCCTGGTGCCATTTTCCTGATGGTTTCTGCTGCAGGTCTCGGATGTGATCTTAGGGACTTTCAGCTGTGTTACACTATCTCCTCCTTGGGAGCATTTTCCCTCGAATGAAGGGCTAACTTAGCTGAATGGATTGGGAAAGAACTACCGTCCCAAAACTGAAAGGATATAAACTGATAACTGACGAAATGACGTACTCTGGACTGACATACATGACTGAGCTGAATTCACTAAACATAAATGGATAATAGAACATGAAAGGAACTGAGAGACATGAACTTGACATGAAACTGAAAAGAGTACTGAGGAGGAAACTAACAACTCATGCTGGATTTGAGATGGAAGAATAAGATGTGGGTATTTAGCCATCATATCTGCTTCGGCTTCCTACATAGCTCCCTAAACTTGCTGATTACTCTACAAAACCTTCACTGAAGCTACCTATTTTTTCCTCAACTTGCGAACCTGAAGATCAAGTATCTCAACTGAAACCTCTTCATAGGTAATGTTGTTCTTCACACTAGTGATCTCAACTAGAACGACTAGAACTGGATCATTAATGCACTTTTTCAGCAAGGACACATGGAAAACATGATGCACCAAAGTAAGCTCCACTAGCAACTCCAACTCATAAGCTATTATACCAACACGTCTTAAAATCCTATAACAACCGACATATTAGGGACTAAGCTATCCTTTCTTGCCAAACCTCATGACTCCCTTCAGGGTGAAACCTTCATAAACACCCAATTGTCGACCTCAAACTCATGCTCTCTCTTCCTAACATTTACATAAGATTTCTAATAGCTCAGAGTTATTTTCATCCTTTTCCTAATAAGCTAAACTTTCTTTGTAGTCTAATGAATAGAATATAGCCCTATAAATGGAGCCTCACCTTCCTTGAACCATCCCATAGGTGATCTACATCTTTGCACATAAAGAATCTCAAAGAGAGTTATCTGAATGCTGGAGTGGTAACTGTTATTGTAGGAAAACTCAATGAGAGGCAAGTGACCATCCCATCAACCTTTGAAATCGATTAGACAAGCTCCCTACATTTCCTCTAGAGTCTTAATAGTCTGCTCGGCCAAACCATCTTTCTTTATGTGAAAAGTTGTACAATGCTTCATCTTAGTACCAAGGCCCTTCTGAGACAATCTTCAAAACTAAGATGTGAGTTGAGTACCCCTATTTGAGATGATAGACAATGGAACTCCATGCAACCAAACTATCTCCCAAATGTTATATCTAGCATAATCCTCAGCTAGATCTTTAGTTTTAATTGGTAAGAAATATGCCGACTTAGTCACCCAATCCACAATTACTCATATAGAATTATGTTGTCGGTGTGTATAAGGCAACAATGTAATGTAGTCCATTTGACCTCTTTGCACGTCCATGTAAGAATACAGATACTCTGAAACATACATCTTGATCTCTGATTCTCAACCTCCTCATCATATACTCCTACTTGAGATCGCATAAATGATAAGTCTAAGTCCAATAGCATACTTCCTCATCTCCCATGTTCAAGCCTAACTCAACTAGACCTCTTGCAATATAAATTTATTCCCCTAGAGTACTATTTATCTTAATCATGACAATAGCTTGACCTCAATTTCTAATCCAGGAGTCCCTGGTCATATAGCACAATGGTTCACTGATACATCATCACATCATCCAAGCCTATCGCTATAATTATCTTGAGGCTCCTCTAAATCTTATACTACCCAAGAACCTTCTTGTCTCTTTGGCTTGGCTACTAACCTTTACTCCACGATATTCCACCTACAGGGCATCTAAGGAATGAATAGGATGTCATCTCAAATGTGCACGATGTAACCATCATCTCTATCATGGGTGAGCGTTCATAGGATTTAGAGTAAGGAAATCATAAGCACGAACAATTCAAGACATCTAAACTAAGCATATACATGATGTAACATGATCTTTTGAGCCGCTAAAGCGAATCCTAAGGACTAAGTTCATAGAGATAAGTATACTGTGAGACATGAGTTTTCATACATAATGAGTTTAATTATGTGAAGCGGGGATTTATGGAATCATAGAGTAAGACTAGGATCATTGTAAGAAGCGGCTAGTTCTCATTCTAGGAATCTAAATAGGCATGAATAGGGAGTCATATTGACTGAAGCACAAGGTAAACATATGAAATAAAATGGATCAACATCCCATAGTTACTATTCCTGGAACCTCCAGACGTTGAAACTAAATACTTGACTTGGTCCTTCACCTTATCATCTCTCCCTTAGCTTAAAAGTCATAACACTAAGGATCTGGACCTCTTCTTAAGGCTAGATCAAAAATCACAAACTCTTGACTACTCATTTGACTCTAAGGTTATCTCTGAAGGCTTCATACATTTTCTATCGAATCCCTTCATTCATCTAATCCTATATCTATTCAATATAATACACTGAATAAAACTCATACTAAGACACTTAAAGGAATCACATGGCTTATAGTGTAGTTCCTGGGCCTAGCAACATCCAAGGATCAATATGAAAAGCTCATAACATATGTGTAACTACCTCTGGCGAGCTCCCACGATTTTGGCATTATGACAGGGCTTAGAAGTAGACCTAGAGCTTTCCACTACCTAGATCAACTGATGCTCCCTACTACGGTGGGTGGGCTATAGGAGCTACTAAAGAGGTGGTTGGGCTCTACCATTTCACTATTTCGCTGCTGGCTAGTCTCTGAGCTTATGGCCCAAGAAACAAGCATCTGAACCAACCACGCACTCTCTTAGGTGGTTCTTCCCATAGATCTTGCATGTTGGATAAGTTATCTCCTTTACCCTAGATATGCTCCCCTGTATCTTGAGCTAGAGACTCTGCCCCTTTGCTCACCTTTGGATCGGGGTAGTGGAACACTAACTGACGGAGGTGTTGGTGCCAGTGATCTCTGTATGAGATGTGAGTGATTTCCACCACTTGACCCTCAGTGGTAAAACTCAAAGCTGTCAGTTCTATCTCTCTTGTTCTCACTTGCTCCTTTTTAAAACCTCTTGCTGGCCTTTAAATTGTGAATCTTAGAAGGATTCTTTTTGGTGGATTCTCCAACCCTAGTACTTGCAGTCTCTCTGGTAGTGTTCGTAGGTGCGATTGCTTGCTGTTAGGCTGAGTTTTCATGTCTATATCAACACTGTAAAGGAAGCCCCACGTTCTACATCTGTAACTTTCCTACTTAGAGGGACCATTGTTGTTGATGGGGCTGGCTGTAGTCCGTTATAGATTCTTCTTTCGCTTGCCCTTCTAGGGGCATTTTCTATGTGTGCGTATAACATGAGTTAGAGGAATAGAGAGATTTGAACTTCATCGGATGACGTAGATAATGAAAGAAGTAAGTTTCCTAAAATGTCTAGTAGCCTCTTCCTCATAAGTTTGGGGCGCTTCAAACCCAGGAAAATGCTCTACCTAATGCAACTTTTGGACAGCCTAGGACACACCTAAACCTGTTGCTCTAATATCAAATTTGTCACGAACTGCGCTTGAACTCCAAACCGTGACATGGGACCTAAAACCACTAATGGCTCCAAGTTAACCCATGGCACATTCATTACTTGATTAAGCGCATATAGCTAAGTGGAAATAAATCATGAAGTAAACACAAATGGATGTCTACCATATTATAATGTGAAAGAAAAAAATTGAGTCAACAAGTCGCATAGCAGGAGTCTAAACATCCAGTCTTAAAAGCCCCTAAACATTCGATGAGCTAAAGGGACCATACCCCTATCAAGCTCTACTAATGTCTGAAACATGAAAGACGTAAACAAAAGGGAATATATCAAGATGACATCCTTAGATGATGAGGAAACACCTAATAGATTGTCACAACCTGAACATAGGCTCGGATTGAAACATAGGAGAAAGAACCCCGAGGGAGTCCAAATCGATCCATGACATGAACATATATCTAAATCAATCAATTAAGAGCGGAAGAATTAACATGATAAGTTTAGCAGAAATCTGAAATAAACATAACATCAAATGTACACACGAATCTGAAGCTAATTACGTTCAATTGTCTAAAAAGCCTCTAATACTGATGAGTAGATAGGAAAAGACTCCAAACTAACTCTCTACGTCTGATACTGAATATATAAAGAAAACTAATAAAGAATGGTCCTCGGAAGATGAGGACTCACAACCAGATGTGGGATGCTAACTCTGAAAAGCCAGCTACAGACGAGGCTAAGTCTTAATACCGAGGCTTGTATCATGAAACGATACACCATAGAGTATGTGGTCAGTACGTGGAATGTACCGAGTATGCAAGGTAAGTTAAACCGCATAAATAAGTAAAATCATTTAAAACATGCATAAAATAAAACAAGAACAAAATAAGAATCTGAGAGTAGGGCTTGCATGCTTTTTTTCTGAAATCATGATCTCAACATAACATAACATCATCACTGAATCGATTGACCCAAAACTAAAATCTGATAGTCATAAGTAAAACTGAACATTGGGTAAAACCTTCTTTAGAACGTATATGTATATATCTCATGAGTGATAAACATGCATAACTGAAATCATGAGGAACAATGGGAGACTCGTCACATAACTGACATACCAAGATAGAGCTTACATAGTCCCAACTATCATACTCAAATGTTAAACAAAGCTATGGAAACAAAAAATAAAAACAATCTATCTTAAAGAGTAAATAACAAAATAAGAAAAAACACGCCATGGATTAAAGGAAGTGAAAATATTACTCAAAAATTAGAAAATATAACAACTAACGATCAAAAAATCGAAATGATAATATTTACAATTGACAAAGAACAAATATTACAAGATAAATTGAAATCATTATATAATGAAAATCCAATACAAGGATGGGAAAAACATAAAACAAAAGTAAAAATTGAATTAATAGATGAAAATAGTATAATAACGCAGAAACCCCTAAGATATAATTTCGAAGATCAAAAAGAATTCCAAATGCATATAAAAGAATTACTAGAAAATAATTATATACGAGAAAGTAACAGTAAACATAACAGCCCGGCATTTATAGTAAACAAACATAATGAACAAAAAAGAAAGAAAAGCAGAATGGTAATAGATTATAGAAATCTAAATGCAAAAACTAAAATGGTAATAGATTATAGAAATCTAAATGCAAAAACTAAAACATATAATTACCCAATACCAAACAAAATATTAAAAATAAGACAAATACAAGGATATAACTATTTTAGTAAATTTGACTGTAAATCAGGATTTTACCATTTAAAACTAGAAGAAGAATCAAAACAACTAACATCATTTACTACACCCCAAGGATTTTATGAATGGAATGTATTACCCTTTGGATATAAAAATGCACCAGGTAGATATCAACACTTCATGGATAATTATTTTAACCAACTAGAAAACTGTATAGTAAACATAGATGACATATTACTTTATTCAAGAACAAAAGAAGAACATATAAGATTACTAGAGAAATTCATACATATAGTAGAAATATCAGGAATAAGTTTAAGCAAAGAAAAAGCCGAAATACTAAAAAACCAAATAGAATTTTTAGGTATACAAATAGACAAAAATGGAGTAAAAATGCAAACGCACATAGTACAGAAGATAATAAATTCTGAAGAATTATTAGATACTAAGAAAAAATTACAATCCTTTTTAGGACTAGTTAACCAAGTAAGGGAATATGTACCAAAATTTGCAGAAAATCTAAAACCATTACAAAGGAAACTAAAAAAGGATATAGAATATTACTTTGATGAAAAAGACAAAAAATATATAAAAAAGATAAAAGAAATGTGTAAAGAACTACCAAAATTATATTTTCCAGATGAAAACAAAAAATTCACTTACATAGTAGAATCAGATTCTAGCAATCATAGCTATGGAGGAGTATTAAAATATAAATATGGAAACGAAAAAATAGAGCACCATTGCAGATACTACTCAGGTTCATATACAGAATCACAGATAAAATGGGAAATAAACAGAAAAGAATTATTTGCTTTGTATAAATGTTTATTGGCATTCGAACCATATATTGTTTATAACAAATTTATTGTCAAAACAGATAACACACAAGTAAAATGGTGGATAACTAGAAAAGTACAAGATTCGGTAACAACGAAAGAAATAAGGAGATTGGTTTTAAATATATTAAACTTTTCATTTACAATTGAGATCATCAAAACTGAGAAAAATACAATTGCAGACTACATCTCAAGATACAAAGACTGAAGAAGGTAAAATGGAGCAAATACTCGGACTCCTAACTACACTTTGCAAAAAAGTGGAAAGTATGGAGGAAGAGATACAAAAGCTAAAAAGCAAAGCTATTAGTCAGCAGCATGACTTAAAAAATGCGGAGCTACGTCGATCGGAAGACGGAAAACTTCCAGAGCTAAAAGGAGACGTTGGGAAACTCCATAAAACCCAAGCTAACATTTCACCTAGTGCAATTGCAGGTACTTCAGGACCTAAGGAAAGAAGAGATATTATAAGGAAACAGCTATTCGATAAACAATTCACAATGAAAAATATACCACCTATTCCACAAACCAGCACATACAAGGAAAGTCTGAACCAAACTAAACAAACCTATAACCATATAGCCAATACCTACATATAAAACATCCACAAAATACAAACCTTCCTAATCAGAAACCCACGATTTATAAATACCCAGAATCCAGAAGAAGATTATGTCACCCAATATCTACAAGGGTACAACAAGCTAATAGCACAACCAAATACCAACGCCAACCTAGTAAAAACATGTTACAACTATGGACTACTCGGAACAGTATATACCAAAACAGGAGACGAGATAACAACCATACCAGAGCTACACAAGGCATTTATGACATATAAAAGAATAACGAAAGGAACATTTTTCTACATTAAAATATATGCAGCACCTGCTGAGATATTATTTGACGAAATAAAACCAATTATCCAAGTGGTGAAAATAGGACTAACGAGAGAAATGATTATACCGGAAAAAATAGACCAACAGGAAGAGATAAAAAGTACAGATATACCGGAATTCTACGCCAACAAAAGAATTAATGGTCTAGCTACGATACTAAGCGAACTAGCCAATAATTTCTTAAACGGAAATTCTATCTGGAGCTACTATTCAAGAGATCTAACAATGATATATGCAAACTCCAGAGAACATAAAGAAGCAGATATGGAGGAATTACGCCAGTGGATACTCAGTCTGCTTAAACCAGAAGAAATACCTACAACAAGAGCTATACGAAGAAACTATATTTCTCCAGCTCTACTAACAAGATACTGCAAAACGATAGGACAAAAATCAATTTGGGGTTGGGGTTGCGGAATTGAGAGAGAATAGAGAGAATTGAGCAATGTGGATCGGCTTTATGTACTTCGGGTATCGTTGCTATCTCGTCTCCTGTTGCTGTGTATACGGTGTTGAGTAACCTGTAATCATAGCAAGTTCTAAATAGATTGGCATTTGTTTTAGGTTGTGCTATTAGCTTATTATATCTTTGGAGGTGCTGGGTTATATAGTCTTCGGCGGGATTGTTTGTATTTGTAGATCTTGGATTTTTGTTTAGGTAGGTTTGGATTCTGTGGATGTTTTGTATATATCTGTTGGCTATGTGGTTATATGTCTGTTTGGTTTGGTTCAAGCTTTCTTTGTAGGTGGTTGTTTGTGGTGGTGGAATGGATGGTATATTTTTCTTTGGTGTAAATGGTTTATCAAATAGCGGTTTTCTGATTATGTCCCTTCTTTCTTTAGGTCCTGATGTACCTGCAATTGAAGTAGATGGATTGTTAGTTTGGGTTTTAAGGAGTTTCCCAACGTCTCCTTTTAGCTCTGGAAGTTTTTCGTCTTCCGATCGACGTAGCTCCGCATTTTTTAAGTCATGCTGCTGACTAATAGCTTTGCTTTTTAGCTTTTGTATCTCTTCCTCCATACTTTCCACTTTTTTGCAAAGTGTAGTTAGGAGTCCGAGTATTTGCTCCATTTTACCTTTGTCAGGTTTTGTATCTTGAGATGTAATCTGCAATTGTATTCTTTTCAGTTTTGATAACTTCAATTGTAAATGAGAAGTTTAATATATTTAATACCAATCTCCTTATTTCCTTTGTTGTTACAGAATCTTGTACTTTCTTAGTTATCCACCATTTTACTTGTGTATTATCTGTTCTAACAATAAATTTGTTATAAACAATATATGGTTCGAATGCAAGCAAACATTTATATAATGCAAATAATTCTTTTCTGTTTATCTCCCATTTAATTTGTGGTTCTCTATATGATCCTGAATGATATCTACAATGGTGTTTTATTTTTTCATTTTCATATTTATATTTTAATACTCCTCCATAGCTATGATTGCTAGAATCTGATTCTACTATGTAAGTGAATTTTTTGTTTTCATCTGGAAAATATAATTTTGGTAGTTCTTTACACATTTCTTTTATCTTTTATATATATTTTTTGTCTTTTTCATCAAAGTAATATTCTATATCCTTTTTTAGTTTCCTTTGTAATGGTTTTAGATTTTCTGCTAATTTTGGTACATATTCCCTTACTTGGTTAACTAGTCCTAAAAAGGATTGTAATTTTTTCTTAGTATCTAATAATTCTTCAGAATTTATTATCTTCTGTACTATGTGCGTTTGCATTTTTACTTCATTTTTGTCTATTTGTATACCTAAAAATTCTATTTGGTTTTTTAGTATTTCGGCTTTTTCTTTGCTTAAACTTATTATTGATATTTCTACTATATGTATGAATTTCTCTAGTAATCTTATATGTTCTTCTTTTGTTCTTGAATAAAGTAATATGTCATCTATGTATACTATACAGTTTTCTAGTTGGTTAAAATAATTATCCATGAAGTGTTGATATCTACCTGGTGCATTTTTATGTCCAAAGGGTAATACATTCCATTCATAAAATCCTTGGGGTACAATAAATGTTGTTAGTTGTTTTGATTCTTCTTCTAGTTTTAAATGGTAAAATCCTGATTTACAGTCAAATTTACTAAAATAGTTATATCCTTGTATTTGTCTTATTTTTAATATTTTGTTTGGTATTGGGTAATTATATGTTTTAGTTTTTGCATTTAGATTTCTATAATCTATTACCATTCTGCTTTTCTTTCTTTTTTGTTCATTATGTTTGTTTAATATAAATGCCGGGCTGTTTTGTTTACTGTTACTTTCTCGTATATAATTATTTTCTAGTAATTCTTTTATATGCATTTGGAATTCTTTTTGATCTTCGAAATTATATCTTAGGGGTTTCTGCGTTATTATACTATTTTCATCTATTAATTCGATTTTTACTTTTGTTTTATGTTTTTCCCTTCCTTGTAATGGATTTTCATTATATAATGATTTCAATTTATCTTGTAATATTTGTTCTTTGTCAATTGTAAATATTATCATTTTGATTTTTTGATCGTTAGTTGTTATATTTTCTAATTTTTGAGTAATTTTTTCACTTCCTTTAATCCATGGCGTGTTTTTTCTTATTTTGTTATTTACTCTTTTTGCGCCTATTTTCTTATTACACGGGGTAGTGAACCACCAATTTGTTTTTGTTATCGTGTGTGGGTATAGCTTTTCTAAAAATGGCATTCCTAATAGTATATCTCTATTAGTGAATTCATAACTATACATTTCTTCTATTATTAGTATTTTATCCCATATCTGTGCTTTTATATTTTTAGCTTTGTGTGTTATCATACTTCCTTCATTGTTAAATCCAGTAACTATAAGTGGTGATTTTAATTTTTCCCATTTATCTTCTGGTAAGCAGTTGTGTTTACACATATTTGCTCCTGCTCCTGTATCTACCATAGGTGTATAATATTTGTTGTAATATCCTTCCACTATTATTTTCATTAGTATATAGATTTTTGTCATTCTTTCATATTAAAGTCCTTTTAATGATTATCTTTTTATTTTCGTAATGTATTATTAGTTGTTTTTCATCTATATTATAAGGTTTTACTGTTTCTAGCCATTTTATTCCTAGAGTAATTTTATCTTTTCCTTGATATATTTTGAATTTTATTTTTATTGGTATTCCACCAATAATTAATTCTTGTTCTGTACTTTGTTCCATATTTGTTAATATTCCAGGTAATTCTGTATTTATATTTTCGTTTTTTGTAATTTCTTCTTCTTTTATTAGTTCTCTTGTGACATAGCTTTCGTTTTGTCCTGTATCTATTTTTATTAAATATTTTCGTTGATTTAATATTCCTGTTATATAGTATTGGTAAGGTTGTATTTCATCCATTCTTTGTTCTAGTAATTTAGGTTGTATTTCGTATTCTATTCTTCTTGAGGTACTATTTTTAGATGATGATGGTGTATCATAATTTATTCTTTTTGATGTGCTTAGTCTTTCTTTTACTATTTCTAGATCCTCCTCAATATCCATATCTTTGTAGCTATAATCATTATTATCGATAACATTAATTATTTTATCAAAAGGGTTTTCTATTTTAATTCTTTGAATTTTATTTTTAGCTGTTATCTTATGCTTTGTAGTTAATACATATAAGTTTTTACATCTTGCTGTAAATATTTTACTACCTGGAGCCAGTTTTATTCCTGACATTTTCCAGTATAGTACTAGAGATTTATCTATATTTCTGTCATCTAATGCTACTGAGTAGTTGGCACTTATAATAAATTTAAATTTTTGGTATATTAAGTTTCCTCTAACTGCGCTTATTATACTTTTTTCTATTGGGTGGATTATCCTATCATCTGCTAAATATAGCTCAATTGGTGTATCTATTCCTTCTCTAAAACATGCTTTTATAAGTATTTCTGTTGCTCCTAGGTGTACATATTTTATTGGATTTTTAGCTTTTATTTCTTGGATTTCCTTGTTTATTATCTTCTTATTTATAATAGGTATTTTAGCTTTTCCTTGGGTGTATTTGCAGTCTATTATATGTTCTTTTTGGCTTACCACGTAGTATTCTTCCTGTCTTATTTTAAAGAAATTTCTTAGTTTAGGTATTTCCAAAATTTTGTCTACACTTAAATCTAATTCTTTTCCTTTTATTTGTTCGAACATGTTGTTATCAAATATTATTTTTTGTTCTGAGCTTTCTCTATCTTGATATTCTTCTTTACTTATAATCCTTACATCTGTTTCAGTCATTATCTGTTTCGTATTCATTTATCTCACTTTCATTATCTGTTTTTTCGTATTCTGTTAATTCGTATATACTATCTTCATTATTTAGATTATAGTCCATATAATCTATTTGTTTATATTTTTCATCTTCGATTATTATTTCTACTTCTGAAATTTGTTTTTTATTTACGTTTTTAGGTACTCTACAGTCTCTAGCTAAATGTCCTAATTTTCCACAGTTGTAGCATTTGCATTCTGATATATTTTTCTTAACTCTGTGAGGTCTCTTTTGTTTGTAATTTTTTATATAGTATCTTTTTCTTGGTTTTTTATACTTGTGTTTGGTTCTAAATGGTCTGTATTTTTTAACTCTTTTCTTGTATTTGTATTTATTTGTGCAACCAAACTGCGGTGCTGTTCTAGTTGTGCAACATGCTAGATTTTTTACTAATATTTTTTCCATTTTCATGTCTTCCTTATGTTTTTCGCATAATTCTGTAAACCATTTTTGTAGAAATTTTATTCTAGATCCTAGTGTATCTATTAGTCCTGATTCTTGCCAGTCTTTAGTCACTTTTGAACTAAACGGTTCTGGTAATTTTGTATAGTATAACTTTCTTATTTCCCTACTTTCTTCATTCGTATATAATCCTTTATAATAATATTTCTTAAATGCACATGTATATCCATCCATATAACTCATTTTACATATGCTTAATTTATTTATTAGATTTCTGTTTAGTTCTTTATCTTTTTGCCGTTCTTCTATTTCGGTAGTCATACTACTAAATTCATTTCTTATTGCCATTTCGTACTTGGTTAATATATCTATAGATGTTGTTGCTGGTTCATTATTAATTTTCTTATTATTTCTTAATGTTTCTAAACTTTCTGATGATAAATTCTGTAACCATATTTTAGTTGTTCCTATTAGTGTTCTTTCTATATATCCAGGGGCATATGTTATTAATATTTTATTGTCTATTAATTGTTTTGAAATATATCCTATCCATAATTGGATTGCTTTATTTGTGTCTGCTATACAATCTAAGTCTAAGAAATTATATTGTTCTATATTTTGTCTAAGTGTCCAATTTTTATTTAATCTTTTATTCCATAATGTTTTGTTTCTATTTTCTCTTTCATAAGTATAATAAGTTGGACTAGTATTTAGTCTTCTTGGACTTCTAGTTCCTGATGTACTAGGTTTTTCATCTATGTCTTCTACATTTATTTCTATGTTATTTTCTTTTTCTATTAGATTAGTATAAGTTTCTGATGTTTCTGAATATTGATCTAAGTTTTCTTCATCATTTTGCTTACTTATGTCGTCTATTCCTATTTTAGGCTGATTTTCTACTGTACCTGATTCTTCTAATAATATCTTAAATTTTTCTATTTCTTCTGTAAGTTTTAACTCTTCTTTTTGTTTTTCTTTAGCTTTTAATTTTTCTTCATATAATTGTTTAAGTTTTTGTAATTCTTTTTCTAGTTCTTGGATTTTTGTGTCTTTTTCTTCTTTAATTTGCTGAACTTCTGTTTGTGTTTGTTTTTTAATTTTTTCTATTTCCTTTTTTCTGTCTATTTCTTCATTTTCTCTGTTTATTCTTACCATTGCTGTTAGACTATCTTCTAGTTTTGCTGATTCTTTTTCTAACATTAAATATAATTGATTTCCTATTACTTTAAATCTTCTTCCTAAATTTGAGTGTATAATTTTTATTTCTAATCCTTTTTGACTCATATATTTTTCTTCTTCTACTGCATATTCTTCTTTATTCATGGTAGTCCGTGCTGTAATTTATATTCTAGGTGTTGTAGTTTTATTTCTAGATAGAATATTTCTTTTCTTTGTGTTTTTATTGATGTGCTACATACTCTTGCAAATATATTGTATCTTAATCTTTCCTTCCTAAATTCTATTTCATCTGTCAGTTCATTTATTTTGTTGATTAATTTGCGTCTGTATTTTTCGTCGTTATCTATATTATTTTTCATGTTTTCTTTTTCAGATATTTTATATATTTATATTCTGTTTCTGAGATTAGATCTATTAGGTGTTCGAGTCTATTTTTATTTGTTTCATTTAAGCTTAGCTGTTTATATTCGGGATACAGTGCTTTTAACTGATTTTTTAATTTTTTAACCTTTTTCTGAATATGTCCTTTTCTTGGCTTTTGTAGTTCTTTATTGATTAATCTTGTGTGAACATCTTATTATAGTATTCGATTTTTAATGGTTCTAATCGCTGTAATTCCTTTATACATTCGAATGTATATTCTAAGTATTCCAGGTTACTATTTTTCATATATTCTCTTATATTATCTTCCAATAGGAGCTTTGTTAATCTTATACTTTCCATAGTAGATAACCAATATTCCATATATTCATAGTTTATCATTTTTAATCTAAATTTTTATCTAATTTTCTAATTTCTTCTATAGTCATCTCCGTCCAATCCTGGTTAATTAACTTCATAGTTTCTTCTAATTCTATTATCTCTTCTAATATCTGAAACAATAATTTCATTATACATAAGACAAGTAACTCATATCTATGATTTCTATGTGATAGGTTTGAACTCATTTTATGAATTTTTTCTAAACATAATATTCCTTTTAATCTCCTTAGGCATTATTTGAAATTATCTAATTCTTACATCGTTATTTTGAATTATCCTTTTGGGTCATTACTATGCGTTTTCAGTTATGATTAGTTACCCTAACAATGACTTCAACTCTGTGTACTCCCCTAAAACGGCTCTCCTGGCCTAACCGGTTTCCACGTTAGGATGTCTTAGTCTGGGCATACTTATTCATAACTTACTAAACACGTACATAGAAAACTTAATCAGGTATTCATAAAAAGGATATAACAAGAAGATATTAACAAATAATACTTAGCAGATTATCAGGAATATAACAGTTTAGTTATTCATAATTATGAATAAACATACCTCAGTTTGTAGTTTTGCATCACTGCTAGATTTTTCCATAGATGGATATTTTTAAAGTAGATTGTTTTTGTTTTTGATCTTTTAGCTCTGATACCAATTTGGGGTTGGGGTTGCGGAATTGAGAGAGAATAGAGAGAATTGAGGAATGTGGATCGGCTTTATGTACTTCGGGTATCGTTGCTATCTCGTCTCCTATTTTGGTATATACTGTTCCGAGTAGTCCATAGTTCCAGGGCAAAGAATGATACCATTATATCGATATCATGTTTGGGGCCCGATCGGGACAGGGGATAGCTCATAAGGGAGGTCCCAAAGAATATATAAGATACGTATAAACCTACATTGGCACGTAGTTCTAAGGCATAGGGTAATCGATCCTTAGCCTACTTGGTGCTAGACACTACTCCAAAAAACATGCATATGCTCTCCATTGTAATTCAACGAAGCATACCTTCGTCTATTGACATAGCTCAATAATCAAATACATATCAAATCTTAAATCATATATGAGGAGCTCTTGCTAAACCATACCACAAGCTGAATATAAATGGGAGTCTTCGCTCCAAAACCATGTGTTAAGCTTAATTCATAAATTCTTACATCATACTTGAACATATGTGCATTGTCTGATACTTTAACATGCTTGAAAATACATAATTCACTTGAAAACATGATCATAAACATGGGTATCTTGAAAACATGCTTTTCATCATAAATATCTCATCATACTTTAACATTCATCATAAATCTCAACTTTCATGAACTTCTCATAATTGGGCATTTTAATTTATAAAGCATGAAACATGATTTTAATTGAAAACAATGTAAAACATGCCCATGAATCATTATTCAATAATAGAAATATCTTTAAAATCATACCCATGTAGTAAATGACGAATTTCAAGCATTGGGTTAAAACCCCATAAAATCAACATATGGAATTTTCGTGATTTAGAGAGAGATTGGGTATGGGTGTGAACGAATCCACCCATTGATAACCCTACATACCTGGGGAAGATATGAATTTACCACTCCTTAATTGCCCAATGAAGAATTGAAAAAAACATGTAGGAGAATGAGCTTGATCACCTCTCTAGACCTCTACTTTGCTTTCAAAAGTAAGAATGGCCTAAAATAACGTAGTTTAGGCCTAAGGATCATAGGAATTATGGGAAAGCCCTTACTAAATTCGCAAAAGATAAGTACCTGTTAGTCCCCATGAGGGACTGAACGAATCATTACCAAGGACCATGACTCGTGGTCTAAGTCGTAGAGTGCATTGTCGAAAATTTGTCTAGGAATCACCACAGGGGACCTTATAAGCCATTACTGGTGACCATGAGTCATGGTCACCACTCATCACCTTCACTGCTGAAATCAATCAGCAATCGGCTGGCCACGACTCATCCCACGAATCGTGGTGTCCGACCACGACTCTTGGTGATCAACCGTAGGGTATGCTTCCACTTCTTCTTCGCCTTTCTAAACTCCTTGCCTCGACTTATTCAATGAGTCATGGGGACTAGCCACGACTCGTGGTCAGGTTTGTGGGGACTTCAAATTACAAAATCTCAACTCATGTCCTGTACCGCACCATGAGTCACTTCACGACTCGTGGTCTGCCCCACGGGTCACAGAACGACTCATTTTGTGACCTAGTGCCAGATTTCCAATTTTTCTCCATTTAAACTCCCGGGTCTAATCATAGGGCTTCCGGGGTATAAAAATATCTCCCTCTTGGGAACATTCATCCTTGAATGTAGGACACCATATAGAAAAGCAGAGAAATGCAATCATCATATTCAAATATTGAACATATAAGCCGAAAACTGACAGAATGACTAACTCCGATTTAAACTGTATGGCTAAACTGAATTCACGAACCATACATACATACTTTGACATAAAAGAAACTTCTTCACATGAACTGAACATGAAAACTAAATAATGTACTGGGGTAAAACTGATACCTCAAGCTGGAACTGAGCCTGTAGACAATAAATATGGGCATCTAGCCATCATGTCTTCTTCGGCTTCCCATGTAGCTTCCTCAACACGTTGATTCCTCCATAAAACATTAACTGAAGCTACTTCCTTCTTTCTTAGCCTTCAAACTGGACGATCCAGTATTTCCACCGGAACCTCTTCATAATGAAGGTTGTCTTTTATACCGACACTATCCACTGGGACAACTAGAGTTGGATTACCCAATCACTTCTTTAAAAGTGATACATGGAAAACAGGATACACAGAAGCTAATTCCGAAGGCAACTCCAATTCATATGACACCTTTCCAACCGGCTTCACAATCCAGTAGGGGCCAACATAATGAGAACGGAGTTTTCCTTTCTTTCCAAACCTCATTACTCCCTTCATTATCTTCGAACTCAAGTTCTCTCCTCCACACATCGGCATAGGACTTTTAGCGACTTTGACCTATTTTCAACCTGTCCCGTATGAGATGAACCTTCTCCATAGCCTCATGGACTGAATCTTTTCCTATCATTGCAGGTCACCGACTTCAAACCAACCAATAGGTGATCTACATCTCTTCCCATAGAGAGCCTCAAATGGAGCCATCTGAATGCTATAATGGTAGTTGTTATTCTACACCAACTCGATAAGAGGCAAATGATCATCTCAACTACCCTTGAAGTCAATCGTGCATGTTCACAACATGTCCCCGAGAGTCTGAATTGTCTACTCCACTTGACCATCAATTTGCGGGGGAAATGCAATGTTGAGCTTAACCTGAGTACTCAGTCCTTTTTGTCACGACCTCCAAAATTGAGAAGTAAATTGGGTACCTCTTTCTAATATGATAGAAAAGGGAACTTCATGCAACCTAACCAACTCTCAAATGTACAGTTTGGCATAATCCTCCACTGAATCAGTGGTGTTGACAGGTAGAAAATGAGTGGCTTTAGTCAATCTATCTATAACAACCCAAATAGAGTCATATTGCCGACGAGTGCGAAGCAAATCTATTATGAAGTCCATATTGATTTCTTCCCACTTCCACGTAGGAATACTGATATCCTGAAGAACACCTCCCAATCTCTAATGCTTAACTTTCACTTGCTGCCAGTTCGGGCACTTAGCTACAAATTCTGCGATGTATTTCTTCATGTCATTCCCAAAATAGACTTCCCGTAAGTAACAGTACATCTTGGTGGCACCTGTATGGATTGAATACCTGGAACCGTGAGCCTCATTTAACATTTGATTTCTCAAATCATCAATGTCGGGGACACACAAGTGACGCTGGTCCCGAAGCACACCATCTCCCCATTTGGCGAAGACCTCTACCTTCTAATTTTGAATGACTTCCTTTAACCTTACAAAAATGGGATCCTCATCTTGTTTAGCTTTTACATCAGTCAGCAAGGACAATTCTGATCCGTTTTGAATAATAACACCACCATCGGTCGAGTCAACCAACTAAACTCCTAACCTTGCAAGCCGATGTACATCCTGCACCAACTCCTTTCTCCCTCACCCACATGGAACACACTCTCCATAGAGAGTTTACTAAGTGCATCTGCTAGTACATTAGCCTTGCCCCGATAGTAAAGGACACTCATGTCATAATCCTTAAGTAGCTCCAACCCCCTCCTTTGCCGAAGATTGAGATCCTTCAAGGTAAACACATATTATAGACACTTATGGTCCATAAACACATCCACGTGGATGCCATACAAATAGTGTGTCCATATCTTTAAGGCGAATACCACCGCCGCCAACTCAAGATAGTGGGTTGGGTAGTTTTTCTCATGAACTTTCAACTGCCTTGAAGAATATGCTAGAACCTTGCCATGCTGCATCGATACATACCCAAGTCCGATCCTTGAAGCATCATAATACATCACAAACCCATTGGTACCCTCTGGTAGGGTCACATTGGTGCTGAGGTGAGTCGAGCCTTCAACTCTTGGAAGCTCTTCTCACAAGCCTCCCACCATTGCAACCTTACCTTCTTCTGGGTTAGTTTAGTAAATAGTGTCGCGATTGATAAAAATCCCTCAGCAAACCTTCAATAGTAGCCAGCTAAACCCAAGAAACTTCTGATATCTGAAGGATTCACTGGTCTAAGCCAATTATTCACTGCCTCTATCTTCTGTGAGTCTACCTAGACACCACATGACACAAGAACGCCACAGAATTCAATCAAAACTCACACTTGCTGAATTTTGCATACAATTGATGATCCTTCAAAGTCTACAACACCACCCTCAAATGAGTGGCAGGCTTTTCCTCGCTACAAGAGTATATGAGAATGTCATCTATGAACAAAATGATTAACATGTCCCAATATTGCTTATACACGCTATTCATAAAGTCCATAAAAGCTGCAGGAGCATTCGTTAGTCCAAAAGATATAACTACAAACTCATAGTGACCATACCGAGTTCTAAAGGCTGTTTTCGTAATGTCACTCTCCTGAACCCTTTGTTGATGGTATCCGGATCTGAGATCTATCTTCGAAAAGCACTTTGCACCTAGAAGCTAGTCAAACAAATCATCAAACCTAGGCAGAGGATACCTGTTCATAATGGTGACTTTGTTCAATTGCCGATAGTCAATACATATACGAAGGGAACCATCCTTCTTTCAAACAAATAGAACTGGTGCACCACATAGAGACTTGCGAGGTTTGATGAAACCCTTGTCTAGAGGGTCTGTCAACTGATCTTTCAACTCTTTTAGCTCAGTTGGAGCAATTCTGTAAGGAGGGATAGATATAGGCTACATGTCGGGAAGAAGGTCAATACCAAAATCAATCTCCTGCTGGGGAGGGATTCTCGAAAGATCATCTGGAAAGACTTCTGGATACTCACATACTACTGGCACTGACTGGATATTCGAGGTATCACACGTTGCATCCTTAACCCTAACTAGATGGTATACAAAACTTTTGAAGATCATCTTTCTAGTCGTAAGGTAGGAAATTAAATGAGCTACAGGAACAACTGAACTACCCTTCCACTTTATGACTAGCTCACCTGGAAATCTGAATTCTACTGCCCAGTTTCTACAATTAACAGAGGCATAACTTGCAAATAGTCAATCCATGTCATGGATAACATCAAAATTGGTCATGGCTAACTCTACTAAATCTACTGAGCTGACTTTCCGAAGGACTGTGACTGGGCAACTCCTATACACCCGTCTAGCTACAACTGAATCACCAACTAGAGTAGACACTGAGAAGGGTTCTGATAATATTTTGGGACTTACTCCGAAACTACTAGCCATGTAAGGTGTCACAAAAGACAAGGTCGCCCCTGGATCTAACAAAGCATAAACATCAAGATGGAAAACTCGTAACATACCAGTGACTATATACATGGAGACCTCCTGCTCTTGGGTAGATTCTAAGGCATAGAATCTTTTTTGGCATTGATCGCCACTTGTGTGGTAGATGCCCCCTGTTGGGCTGACCGTGCGAGTGGAGCTATTGAAATGTAAGCTGGGACTCGGCCCTTGTCATGGCCTTCCTAACTATTGGGCAATCTCTTATCATATGTCCAAGTTTCCAACACCCGAAGCAAGCACCTCTACCAGCCAAGCACTGACCCATATGCCCCTGACCATATTTGCCACAAGCTGGGATACTAGAAACTTCGGGCCTGCTGCTCTGACCCATTGAGCCTGATGCTCGCCCTCTCTGATCGTGCCTAGTTTGGAATGGAACACTCTTCACTAAATATGCTAGGGCTAAAGATCTCTGGTGGGTCTGCTGTCAATGCCCACCACCTAGCCTCGGCTGAGAGAATCCATAACTATTTGTCCTGGCCCTCTTGGCCTCTCTCTCCCTCATATGAACTGCCTCCATCTACTGAGTATATAAGACTATCAAAGGGAAATCCATATCTTGGTGGAGCATAGAGGTCCTGCAATATTTGTCTAAATAGCCCGCCACACCTGAACAAACGTGCTCACTTGCGCCCTCTAATCAACTACAAACTTTGGGGTATAGTTAGACAAATGAGTGAACTCTAGGGAATATTCTTGCACCGTCATCTTCCACTACTTAAGATTCATGAACTCAGCTTCCTTCAAATCCCTCATCTCATAAGGGAAGAACCAATCTAGAAAAGCAGCATGGAACTCCTCCCAACTGATAGGGCCCGCTCCAGATTCCCTACTATTGTAATACCCCAAAAGTTCCTAAGATTAGACCCGGGATTTAAAAATGAATGTTGGCAGAATCTAGCAAAAATTCCACAGAACGGGTCACCTAACGGATTGTTGGTCCAACCAATGACCCGTGGGAAGCATCTGTAGTGAGGACTGGCCGGGTGGCAGTCGGAAGTAACGGGTCAAGCAACGACCCATTGTTTGTTCCACAAGTCATTGTTTGGAGTAATAGTGGGACTGGTGCTCAGCCTAATGGGGAGTAACGGAACGTTGGACGATCCGTTGTGAGGAGCAACGGCTCATGGTGAGCAGTCATGGGAAGGAGTATTAAAATATCTAGTCGATGTAATGGAGGGAAACCATGACTCGATGGAAGGAGGAATGAGTTGTGGTGTGGCTTGTGGGAAGGCTTGGTGTAGGTCGTCTAGGGAGAAACAATAGACGGTGCAATGGACCATTCTATTGTACAATGACTCGTCCTATCAAGTCGTGGGATCAAATCTGAGGATGTGAAGTTGGGAAGTGGAGATGATAGATGGATACCACGGGTCGTGGTATCCAAGAATGACCTATTAGGACGGTAGTTTCACCACCAGTGTAGAAATTTTAGGAATTTCCTTAAGGGAATTTTAATCATTCCTAAATCCTAGGGTCCTAAACTACGTCATTTAAGGCTCAAAATGCAGTGTTTTATAAGGGTGAAACCTATCTTAGGATGCATGCAAAGTTAGAATATTAGGGATGTTATCAAGCTTGTTCTTCTTAAAGTTTTCCTTCTATTTTCCATTGGGCTTTCAAGGAGTGGTGAAATTCGATCTTCCTTAGGTATGTAGGGTTGTGAGTGGGTGATTCCTTTCATACACATGCCAAATCCCTCTCTAAATCACGAATTTCCTATGTCTAATCTATGGGGTTTTAACCCAATACATGAATTTCCTAATTCTCTATAGGGGTATGATTTAAATATTTTTATACTATTTAATTATGAATTATGGTAAAGTTTTACTTTATTTTCAATGAAAAATCATGTCCTATGTTTATTAAATCAAAATGCCCAGTAACGGAAAGTTCATGAAAGATGAGATTTGTCATGAATGTATGATTATGATGAAAAGCATGTTTTCAAGCTACCCATGTTTATAATTATATTTTCAATGTGAATTGAGTATTTTCAAGCATGTTAAGGTATTGGGAAATGCCCACATATTCAAGTATGATTAATGATTTTCCTGAATTAAGCTTACAATATGGTTTTGGAACGAAGACTCCTAATAATCTTTTAGCTTGTGGTACTGTTTGAGATAAAGCTTCACATATGCATGATTTCAGATTTGAGATGTATTGATTATTGCGCTTCAACAATTTATGATGGTAAACTTTGTTGACAAACGATGGAGAGCATATGCATGTTTTTGGGATTAGTGTCTAGCACCGAGTAGGCTAAGGGTCGATTACCCTATGTCACAGAACCATGTGCCAACATAGGTATATACTTATATATATCACTTTGGGACCTCCCTTGTGAGCTATCCCCTGTCGTATTGGGCCACGAGCTTGATATCGTTATCATGGTATCGTCCTTAGCCCTGGCAAGGCTTTGGATGGCTCTACCCACTTGAGAATGATGTTGGGAAAATGTAACCTCTATTGTGGAATGTCAGTTAAGAAAAGAGTCTCCCATTCTTCCTCATGATTTCAGCCATGCATATTCATCATTCATGATATACATGTCTATATATGTTCTAAAGAAGGTTTGACCTAATATACAGTTTTATGTATGATTATCAGATTTCAGCCTTGGGTCAATCGATTCAGTTATGATGGTATGTTATGTTGGGATCATGTTTTCAGAAAGAATGCATGCAATCTCTACTCACCAACTCTTATTTTGTTATGTTTATATTATGCATGTTTTAAATGATTTTACTTTTCTAAGCGGTTTTACTTACCTTGTATACTCGGTACATTCCAAGTACTAACCGTATACTCTATGCTGTATCATTTTATGATATAAGCTCCGATCTTCAGACCCAACACCGTTAGTAATTCATCTAAAAATTTAGCACCCAGCTCTTTTATGAGTCCTCATTCTCCGAGGACCGGTTTTACATCAGTTATCTTTTCATGTTTAGTTTTCTAGACTTGCCGGGTTAGTTAGGGGTGTTGTCCCATCAACCCATCAAATATGTTAAAGGCTTTCAACTATGTGTAGAGTTCAGCTATTACGTATGTAGTACATTTCGCTTTTCATGTCATGTTATGTTTATTCATCCACTATTTCATTATGCTAAGTATTCCCCTTTATTGATATTGAGTTAGATGTATGTTCATGCCATGGGTCGACTTGGAGTCTCTAGGGGCTCCTTGTCCCGTGTTATGATCCGGGTCTAAGTTTGGGTCGTGAAAAACATGGTATCAGAGCCATAGGTTTGAAGTGTCCTAGGGTGTCTGAAAGCCACGTTAAGTAGAGTCTTTTTCATGGCTGTGAAGCGTGCCACACTTATGAGGAAGAAGCTATGAAACATTTAGGAAATGTTCCCTTCTTTAATGATTTATGTCGTGCAATAAAATGTCTCCCTATCCTTCTAATTCATGTTATTCGTGATTGCAGAATCATGGCTCCCCGAAGAGTAAATGCTAGAAGGAATGGGGGTTGAGACAGCCACAAGGATGGAAACGGAAATGGGCACCAACAGGCCCCACCAGTCCAGGAGCACCATGCACCGGTGCCGGTTGCCCATGCTGAATTTAGGGTAGCTATTTAGATGCTCGTGCAAGCCTTGACCACTCAGGTCAATCAGCAGGCAGTTGCACATGTCCTGCTAAATGGCAATGCAGCGGCGGATCGAGTCAGGGATTTCTTCAAAATGAACTCGCTAGAATTCCTCGGGTCAAAAGTAGATGAGGACCTGCATGAGTTCATTGATGATATTATGAAGATCACCAAGGTAATGGGGTGAATGGGGTTGAAGGTGCAGAGTTGACTTCATACCAGCTGAAAGGGGCCGCACTCATTCGGTTTCGACAATAGAAAGATAGTAGGGCCGCCGGAGTAGGTCCGGTCACTTGGGAGGAGTTCTATGCTACGTTCTTAGATCGGCTCTTACCTCATGAGATGCAAGAGCTAAAGCTAGCTGAGTTCGAGAATCTTAAGCAAGGGAGAATGATGGTATAGGAGTATGGCCTTGAGTTCACTCGCCTGTCGAAGTAAGCCCCGGAGTTAGTGGCTTATTAGAGGGTGCAGGTGAGCAGGTTTGTTCATGGCGAGGTGGGCTATTTGGACAAAGATTGTAGGACCGCTATTCTACACCAGGATATGGATTTCCCTCGAATAGTTTTGTACGGCTAGTAGATAAAGGCGCGTATATGAGAGAGAGGGAGGCCAAGAGGGCCAGGACTGATAGTCACAAATTCTCATAGTCAAGGTCGGGTGGTCGGCGCCGATAGCAGACCCACCAGAGATCTTCAGACCCATCATCTTTTGTGTTGAGTGTGCCATCTAGGACTAGGCATGATCATAGGGGGAAAGAATCAGGATTGAGGGGTCAGAGCAGCATACCCGCAAATTCTAGTGTCCCAGCTTGCCGCACATGTGGTCAGGGAACACGAGCCAGTGCTTGGCCGATTCTAGTGCTTGCTTTGGGTGTTGGAATCCTGGACACATTCTTAGAGATGGCAGCTAGACAACACCATGATGGGGGTCGAGGCACAACTTCTAGTTCAGCATCCCCACCCACACGTTCAACACATCAGGAGGCATCTACAAGCACAGGTGGCGGTCAGGGCCAAAATAAATTCTATGCATTAGCATCCCGCCAGGACCAGGACGTCTCCCTAGATATGGTAACTGGTATGTTGTGAGTCTTCCATCTTGATTTTTACGCTATGTTAGACCCGGGGGCTACACTGTCCTTTTTGACACCATATGTGGCCGATAACTTTGGAGTCAGTCCCGAAGTCTTGTCAGAACCTTTCTAATCACTACTCTAGTAGGTGATTCAGTTGTAGCTAGACGGGTGTTTAAAAGTTGCCCAGTCTCAGTCCATCAAAAAATCACCTTAGCAGATTTGATAGAGTTAGCCATGATTGATTTTGATGTTATCCTCGACATGGATTGGCTATTTGCATTTTATGCCTCAGTTAATTGTAGGACCCGAGTAGTAGAGTTCAAATTTCCGGGAGAGCCAGTCTTAGAGTGGAAGGGTACTTCAGCTGTGCTTGTAAGCCGTTTCATTTCCTACCTTAAGGCTATAAAGATGATCTCTAAAGGTTGTGTGTACCATCTAGTTAGGGTTAAGGATGCGATGTTTGAAACCCCGACTATCTAATCTGTCCCAGTAGAATGTAAGTATCCAAAGGTATTTCCTGATGATCTACCAGGAATCCCTCCCGAGCGGGAGATTAATTTTTGTATTGATCTTCTTCCTAATATGCAACCAATATCTATTCCACCTTACAAAATGGATCCATTCGAGATAAAGGAGTTGAAGGAGCAGTTGAAGGACTGGTTAGATAAGGGTTTCATTAGATCGAGCAAGTCCCCATGGGGTGCACCAGTTCTCTTTGTTCGAAAGAAAGATGGTTCCCTTCCATGTGTATTGATTATCGGCAATTGAACAAGATTACCATCAAGAACAGGTATCCTCTACCTAGGATATATGATTTATTCAACCAGCTTCAGGGTGTCAAGTGCTTCTCAAAGATAGATCTCATATACTGGTACTATTAGCTCAGAGTTTGGGATAGCGATATCTCGAAGACAGCCTTTAAGACGCGGTATGGTCATTATGAGTTTGTAGTTATGTATTTTAGAATAACGAATGCTCTTGAAGCTTTTATGGACTTGATGAATAGGGTGTTCAATACATACTTGGATATGTTTGTGATTGTGTTTACTAATGACATCCTGATATACACTAGGAGTGAGGAGGAGCATGCTGCTTATTTGAGAGCAATGTTGCATACTCTGAAGGATCGCCAATTATCTGCCAAATTCAGCAAGTGTGAGTTTTGGTTGAACTCAGTGGCATTATTGGGCCATGTGGTATCAAGCGAAGGCATAAAGGTGGACTCTCAGAAAATAGAAGCAGTGAAGAATTGGCCTAGATCGGTGAATCCTTCAAATATTCAGAGCTTTTTGGGTTTAGCCGACTACTATCGAATGTTTGAGGAAGGTTTCTCGTCTATTGCAGCACCCTTGACCAAATTGACCCAAGATAAGGTGAAATTCCAATGGTCAGAGGCTTGTGAGAGGAGCTTTCAAGAGTTGAAGGCTCGACTTGCCTCAGCACTGTGTTGACCCTACTCGAGGGTACTGATGGGTTCGTGGGGTATTGTGATGCTTCAAGGATCATACTTAGGTGTGTATTGATGCAACACAGAAAAGTTATAGCATATGCCTCCAGACAACTAAAAGTTCATGAAAAGAATTACCCGACCCATGATCGTGAGTTGGCCACAGTGGTATTCGCCTTGAAGATATGGCGACATTATTTGTACGGGGTCCACGTGGATGTGTTTATGGACCCTAGGACTTTACAATATGTGTTTACCCAAAAGGATCTCAATCTTCGGCAAAGGAGGTGGTTGGAGCTACTCAAGGACTATGATATAAGTATCCTTTATCATCCGGGTAAGGCCAATGTAGTCACAGACACACTTAGTAGACTCTCTATGGATAGTGTGTCCCATGTGGATGAGGGAGAGAAGGAGCTGGTGAAGGATGTGCACGATTCGTAAGGTTTGGAGTTGGGTTTGTTGACTCAACTGACGGGGGTGTTATTTTAGAACGTATTAGAATCGTCTTTGGTGACTGATGTAAAAGCTAGGAAAGATTAGGACCCGATTTTGATAAAGTTAAAGGAAGCCATTCAGAATCAAAAGATAGAGGTCCTCACCAAAGGGGAAGATGGTGCGCTATGGTACCAGGGTCACTTATGTGTTCCGGATGTTGTGGATTTAAGGAACTGGATGTTGCACGAAGCTCATGGATCAAGGTATTCTATCCATACAGGTGCCACCAAGATGCACCATGACTTACGAGAATTGTATTGGTGGAATGGCATGAAGAAGGACAAAGCAGAATTTGTAGCTAACTATCCAAACAGTCAGCAAGTGAAGGTCAAGCATCAGAGACCGGGAGGTGTGCTTCAGGATATCAGTATTCCTACTTAGAAATAGGAAGAAATCAACATGGAATTCATCATAGGGTTATCTCACACTAATCGACAATATGACTCCATTTGGGTTGTGGTAGACAGGTTGACCAAGGCCGCTTATTTTCTACCAGTCAAAACAACGGATTCGGCAGAGGATTATGCCAAACTATATATCCGAGAGCTAGTTTGATTGCGTGGAGTGCCCTTGTCCACTATATCGAACAGAGGTACCCAATTTACCTCTGAGTTTTGGAGTTTGTTTCAAAAAGGACTTGGTACTAAGGTTAAGCTTAACAAAGCATTTCACCCGCAAATGGGTGGTCAAGCGAAGAGGACCATTCAAACTCTCGAGGACATGCTGAGAGCATGCATGATTAACTTCAAGGGTAGTTGGGATGATTATTTTCCTCTAATCTAGTTTGCATACAATAAAAACTATCATTTCAGTATTCAGATGGCTCCATTTGAGGCTCTCTATAGGCAGAGATGTAGATCGCCCATTGGTTGGTTCGAAGTTGGCATGCAGTGATGATAGGACAAGATTCGGTCCATGAGGCTATGGAGAAGTTTCAGCTCATGCGAGACAGGTTGAAAATAGCTCAAAGTCGCAAAAAGTCCTATATAGATGTGGGAAGGAGAGAATTGAAGTTTGAGGTGGATGATGGGGTTTTTCTGAAGGTGTCTCCCATGAAGGGAGTGATACAGTTTGGAAAGAAGAAAAACTAAGCCCTCGATATGGTTGCCCCTACCAGATTGTGAAACGAGTTGGCAAGGTGGCGTATGAATTGGAGTTGCCCTATGGATTAGCTTCCATGCATCCTGTTTGCCATGTGTCGCTCTTAAAGAAGTGATTGGGTGATCCAGCTATAGTTGTCCCGGTGGACAGTGTTTGTGTGAAAGACAACCTTAGTTAAGAGGAGGTTCCAATGGAAATAATGGATCATTAGGTTCGAAGGCTAAGGAATAAGGAAGTAACTTCAGTTAAAGTTTTATGGAGGAATCAGCATGTTTAAGGAGCTACGTGGGAAGCCGAAGCAGACATGATGGCTAGATACCCACATTTGTTCTCTATCGGCTCAGTTCCAACTTGAGGTATTAGTTTTTGCCCTAAGACTCTTTTTAGTTTTCATGTTCAGTTCATGCACCCAAGTTTCTTTTATGTATGTTGATGTATGTGTGATTCATGAATTCAACTCAGCCATATAGTTTGAATCAGAGATAGTCATTCCATCAGCTTTCGGCTTAAATGATCAGTATTTGAGTGTAATGATTGCATTTTTCTGTAAGTTTTCCCACATTCAAGGATGAATGTTCCCAAGGGGGAGATATTGTAATAACCCAAAAGTGCCTAAGATTATACCCAAAATTTGAAAATGGAAGTTGGTAGAATCTGGAGAAGATTACACAAAACTGGTCACCAAACGAATTGTTGGTTCAACCAATGAGCCCTGGGAAGCATCCGTGGTGAGTTTTGGTGGGGTGGCAGTTGGAAGTAATGGGTCAAGCAACAAACCGTTGTTTGTTACCATGACTCGTTGTATTGAGTTGTAGTGGGACTGGTCCTCAGCCTAAGGAGGAGTAACAAGTCGTTGGGCGATCCATTGTGAGGAGCAACCGGTCGTGGTGCGCAGTCATGGGAAGGAGTATTAAAATCTATGGTTGATGTAATGGAGGGAAACCACAACTCGTGGGAAGGAGGAACGAGTGTGGCGTGGCTCATGGGAAGGCTTGGTGCAGGTCATCAAGGGAGAAACAATGGACGATGCAACGGACCATCGTATTGTACAATGACTCATCCTGTCGAGTCATGGGATCGAACCTGAGGACGTGAAGTCGGGCAGTGGAGACGACGGATGGATACAACGGGTCGTGGTATCCAAGTATAATCCGTTGGGACGGTCATTGTCACCAGAGTGCAGAAATTTCAGGAATTTCATACATGGCATTTTCGTCATTCCTATGTCCTAGGGTCTTATCTATGTCGTTTAAGGCTCGAAATGCAGTGTTTTATGAGGGTAAAACCTATTTTAGGATGCATGCAATGTTAGAAAATTAGGGAGGTCATCAAGCTTTTTCTTCTTCAAGTTTTCCTTCAATTTTCCATTGGGGTTTTAACCCAATGCATGAATTTCCTAATTCTCTACGTGGGTATGATTTAAATATGGTTCTACTATTTAATTATGAATTATGGGAAATTTTTACGGTTTTTTCAATGAAAAATCATGTCCTAAGTTTATTAAATCAAAATGTCCAATTATGGAAAGTTCATGAAAAGATGAGAGTTGTGATGAATGTATGATTATGATGAGATATTATGATGAAAAGCATGTTTTCAAACTACCCATATTTATAATCATATTTTCAACGTGAATTGAGTATTTTCAAGCATGTTAAGGTATTGGGCAATGCCCACTTTTTCAAGTATGGTTCATGATTTTCTTGAATTAAGCTTAGCACATGCTTTTGGAGCGAAGACTCCCAATTATCTTTCAGCTTGTTGTATGGTTTGAGATAAAGCTTCTCATATGCATGATTTCATATTTGAGATGTATTGATCATTGAGCTTCGTCAATTGACGATGGTAAGATTCATTGAAAAACAATAGAAAGAATATGCATGTTTTTCGGAGTATTGTCTATCCCCTGCCCTATTGGGCAACGAGTTTGATATCAATATCATGGTATCGTCCTTAGCCCTGACAAGGCTTTGGACGGCTCTACCCACTTGAGTGTGATAGTTGGGACCATGTAAGCTCTATCGTACTATGTCAGTTAAAAGACGACTCTCCCAATGTTCGTCATGATTACAGTCAGGCATATTCACCATTCATGATATACATGTATTCATATGTTCTAAAGTAGGTTTGACCCAATGTTCAATTTCATGTATGATTATTATATTTCAGTCTTGGGTCAATTGATTCAGTTATGATGGTATGTTATGTTTAGATCATGTTTTCAGAATGAATGCATTCAAGCCCTACTCACCGACTCTTATTTTTTTATGTTTATATTATGCATGTTTTAAATGATTTTACTTTTCTAAGCGGTTTTACTTACCTTGCATTCTCAGTACATTCCATGTACTAACTGCATAACTCAACCCTGAAGTACTGGATAGCTATGTGACCGGCAAGGTCACCACTACTGTCGCACTATGGCCCCACACGGCCAACATAAAGGAAATAAAAGTACTAACAGCTATACAAGTACACGGCCTCACACGACCGGCTCATCTGACCATAGGGAAACATACACAGACTGCAAGCCTCTAGGAATAATAATAGAAATGATCAGGACAGGGCCCTGACCTACCCGTACTATACAACAAAAGAGAAATGAAATACACCTCTGGAATTTAGTCTCCGGATGACAGGAGTTGAATACTCGATCGCTGATAGGAATCACGTGGTATCGCCTGCTCATCTATGAGTACCTGCAGGCAAGTAATGCAGCGCCCCACCAGGCGTCAGTACCGCTGGTACTGAGTATGTAAATAAATAACTGAAAGAAATATCTGAAAATAACAATACAACTGATGAAAGTGAATGTAGAAAGGAATGGATTAACTGTCTGATAATGTAAATCATACCTTCTTTTAATTATACTAGAAGGAGTAGGAGTCATACCTGAGGATTTATCATTCTACTGTCGATCTACTCGTATCTACTATAACACGGCCTAACATATCATAACATAACATAGCACACACAAACCTTACCCGGCCCCCATAAGCCGGGAGGTACAATCAGCACAAAATCTTTACCCCTACCCCGGTCATCCCATCTCCTAAAATAGCTATAAGCATCCCGCCGGTCCCCTGGGTAAGCACTTGGGCTCACTGAGCCCCTAACTATAACTGCATCTGAGTCCGGAGGACTCCTGAATCAACACCTGGGCGTATCCGCTTGACAGGGGTGTGTAAGGGCTGATCAAGGCATAATATGGGGAAAACTGGCATCCCATCTTCGTCCCCTGTGGGACGGCATGCCACTCCGTAGAGCGACGTATCCTCGTCCTCTGGCGGACGAGTCGATACAGCTATCAACCCTGGGGCGGTCATGGATGCTAGGTAGTCCAACCCCAAACAATACAACGGTCTCAACTAGTAATACTATCTGCATGTCCCACATACTGAAGCTAGTAGTGGTAAAGTATTTGTATATACTATATGCTGAGCTAGTGATAGTAATATGTGCGTACTTAATACATGGTGAGGCTGGTAATAGTATATACGTATAAATATAGTCTTCTGCCAGACTGTACTAGGTCTAATGCTGAAGGAGATATGGTCTTTCTGCTGAAAACTATGATGTATGCTCAGTTTCTATAGTAATATGATTTACTATTCCTAACATGCTTTCTAGACTTCATTTTAACTTATCATTCTACTTCTGAGATGTCTTACAGGTATTACATTGCTTTACTAGGTTTCAACTGAATACAATGATATCGTAACATTCTATGTCACATCACATACTGAGCATGCTGTGCAGTTCCTAACACTTATATTAGGATCTATATCGTGCTAGCAAGTCTCGTGCTGATCATAACATGATGTTTCTAATGTCATACCAACATTCGTAATAAACATCATACATGGCTTCTGAATATTCTACTGGCCTTTAAATTACTGTACTGTACCAAGATTACTAACTTGCCGAGGAAACTAGCTTTACATACCTTATCGTCGAACTATCCGACTGTCAGACGAGGCTCGGCCGGTACTTCAACTATTTTCTCCCAACTGCATTCATAAATATGTCAATCAATACTAAATACAGCTTTATTTTAAAGAGCAACGTCACTTTCGATATAGTTTATAGCCTAAACTTAGGCTTATCAAAAGATAGTCAAAAACTCGCTATTTTTCAGAGGTCTAGAAGGGAGAAATATTCACTTCACAGCTAGGAACAAATAGACACTAGTTTAGATCAATTCCACTTACCTTAGCTCGGTAGCTCGACAATTCGTCGGCCGTATTTCACAAAACTAAATCCGTACGAATGCTCTCTGCTGCTAAATACCTCGGTATCTGAGGTTAATTTGAGTTTGGACAACGTTTAGCAGCGTAATCGGATGGAATTATATTACCTTCTTCGTTCTATTTCCTTTCTCTGATGGTTTCCTCTGTTTTCTGGAAATTTCATAAGTGATTAATGATTTAAAACCGAAGTGGGGCTTTATATACTTGGGCCTGGACAAGGCCAACGTGTCACGGAGCCAACGCGGAGGCTTCACCTCTGTGACACGCTGCCATCGCGGAGGGGCTCTGCCTCGGCTCCTTCCGCGATGGTTCGACAGGTTTCTCATCCGATCTTTTTCCCAAGCCTTTCTTTAACACGTATGGCCTTCAAATATGCTTAACCAACGTGCGAATAGGTCATCTAGGTGCCGGGAATCCTATGGGGTATAACATGAACCCTAGACAAGCTCAGTGCTAAGCACTCTTCCTAATGATAATTTATTGATAGCTCAAAATCTAGTGTTCTTAAAGCTATTTCTGGAACTTTATCTTACAGTATTTTGAGAGCCTAAAGAACCTAAAAATAGTGTTTATGTTGTCAACATATGGATATTAAAATCATGATAGAATCACAAAGACTGAAATATGAGTTCATTCTAACTCAATGCCATATAGAATCAAAATATATATTTATATAACTAAACTTGAATTATGTGAAAATCTGTAATGAAATTATTATTTGCAGCTGATTTTGTAAAACAATGAATGTCTCATACTAGAATCACAAGAGACTTGAGAACATTGAAGTAATAAGGTAACTCATAACTGAACAAAATCCCTAAGATATGATTTTTCTATTGAACTGAGATATCAATGTTTTCTGAAAACTTTTGGAGACAAGGGTGAAATAATAACACTTGTTTAAATCCCACATAATGGGAAAAGAAATCTCAAAGAAGAAATCTTGAAATTTGCAGCACTTTGAATGGAACCCTAGCTTAGACCTAAGAGGGTCTCCTATCTTGCATATATTGTTCCTGTATGTCTTGAAGAGAATGAGAGGAGAATGTCAATAAATTCCCCTTAATTCCCCTCATAAAGTACCCCAATACGACGTTGTTTAAGAGTTAGGAGGCTAAAATTATACAAAAATTCCCTAGGTTTGAATGACTTATCGTCTGGCTCATTACAATAGGAGATAGGATGACCCATTACGTCATACTACGAGTTGCTATATGCCTCATTGGTACATGATAGGAAATTTGCAGAGGCTGACAATGACTCTCCTTACAGGCCGTTAGGCCTGAGAATGACTCATTCGTTGAGCCACTCTAAGGCAAAAATGTTTTGATTTCTTTTTGGTTTTTCATTTCAAGGCTGGGGTTTGGTCTAAGGAACTTTTAAGGTGTTACAATATCTCCCCCTTCAAAACAGTCATCCTTGAATGAAGGATAAGCAAGTTGAAGGACTGTCGAAAGAGCTGCAATCCCGAACTGAAGACTATGAACTGAATACTAAAGGAGTTACTAACTCCGAACTGAGATAGACGTACTAATCGATTTCATAAGACTAGACTGCACACTAAGACATAAATAGAGCTGATGAGCATGGAATTAAAATAGAGTACTGAGGAGAAATTTAGTACCTGATGTTGAAGCTAAGCTCGAAGGGAATAGGTAAGGGTATCTTGCCATCATATTTTCTTTGGTCTCCCATGTAGCTCCCTCAACTAGCTGGTTCCTCCATAAAAATTTTACTGAAGCTACCTCCTTGTTCCTCAGCTTATGAACCTGACGATCCGGAATCAAAACTAGAACTTCTTTGTAAGAAGGATTATCCTTTACCTAACACTATATAAATGCACAATCAAGGTCAGATCACCAATGAATTTCTTCAATAGAGACACATGGATGATTGGAAGCACCAATGCTAACATTGTAGGCAATTCCAACTTATAAGCCGTATTGCCAATGTGTCTCAGGATTCTTTAAGGACCAACATGTCTAGGACTATGCTTTCCCTTCTTCCCGAACCTCATCACCCCTTTCAAAGGAGAAATTTTAGAATATACCCAATCATCCATAACATACTTCAACTGTCTTCTCCTTATATTTGTATACTATTTCTATCGACTTTGAGTTGTCTTCAGTCGTTCCCTGATAATCTGAACCATTTGCATGGCCTCATGCACTAAATTAAGTCCTATTAAGATAGCTTTACCAATCTCAAACAACCCTATAGGAGATCTACACCTCCTGCCATATAATATCCCTAATAGGTCTGTCTGAATAATGGAGTGGTAGCTGTTGTTGTATGCAAACTCAATAAAAGGTAGATGATCATCCAAACTGCCTTTGAAATTGGTAACACTCGAATCAACTCTCCCGATTAATTAAGGTGGAAGCAATCCTTTTCAAGAACAAATAAACTCGATGGGTGTTGGGGTCGAATCCCACAAAGAATTGAGTCGGTAATCAAAAATTTATAAATTAACTCAAACTAGAATGCATCGTTGCTCAACATTTTGAAAATAAAATTGGAGGAAATGGGACAACAATATCAAATTCAAATTTAGAACTAAATGAGTGGGGATTCTGATTGTTGCAATCACAAGTGAGAAGGCTAGGGGTTTTCTATTGATGGGCTAACAACAAAAATGGGATTTTCTTTGTTGCCTTAGATTTAAATTTAGCATAGATAGCTGTGGATAAAACACATTCTCTTGTTTCTCAACCACAAGAATATTTATGCCTTGGGTTTTCTCAAGCCCCAAGGACCAATTCAAATTATAAATCGCAACAGCTTGAGGAAGGATCAAGCTATCTATAGCCTTGAACTGTTAATGGAGTGGGAATATGGGTTTTGGCTATCTCTAGCTCAACACCACACATCAACACTCCAAATCCTCCCTATTATTTTCTCACCAAATTCTCACTTTTCTTTCCCAAGCAAAAGAAAGAATAGTAAACAAATTTCATCTTTGCAACCATCGATTATTCATAATTAAAACACAGAGAGAACAATAGATCTATTCTTGCAATTAGAAACCAAGAACAATTCATCAATAACCATTCAAGTTTACAAACCCACCATGCACACACCCCTAACTAGCAAATTAGCTATGCATATTTAGATAGAGAGAAACTACAAAGAGGATTTCCCTCAACATTCATCATATTGCTTGACAAATTTTCTTCACAAATTCTTGCAACAATGGTGGAATTCCCCCAAAATGGGTTAAAGAAAAGGAACAAAAAAGTACTTTATATCTCTACAATAGTATGGTTTGCCAAATTCATCTCTCTAAAATATATCTACGAATGAATTCCTGTGTGGTGTACAATTTTGGGTGATAAATATTTGTACTCTCTTGTGTATAACTTTCCACAATTGCCCTTGGAGGCTTTTAGGAGCTTTGGGAACCTTCCTAGATGTTTTTTCCCCTCAATCAGCGAAATAGGTCACTTGCCCTTGGTGTTGTGGTTAGGAGATCCCAACCTGCTAAGCACATGTTAATAATAGGTGGAAATAGTTCCGCCTACATTTAGCAGGTGCCAATCCGCGGTTAGCAGGTGCAAACGTTGGTGGAAGGCAATCCCTCCTGCATTTGGCCTGCGTTTCGCAGCTCTAGATCCGTGGAAAATATGTCTTTAGCCGCTCACTTCAAACTTAAATCCTCCATTATCTTTTTCTCCTTCAAATGCCTACATATAGAATAAAAATGGAATAAAACCTTCCTAAATGAGTTGAAAATCAAGAAAAAGCTCCTGTTTAAAAGCCGAATGAGTTGGTAAACTACCAACACATCAAACACCCAAACTTGAAGCATCGCTTGTCCTCAAGCAAGACATTCTCTCTTAAGAAGAATTTACTTAAGCTTGGAGCATCACGGAAGGTTCATGCAAACCATTAAGACTCAATACAATCCAAGAATCACACACCAACTCAAGAAAATGAAACGACTCAAAATATGTTGCACAAGCTTCAATAGGTGACCACAATCATTAAGCATATCTTCCATGCATTAATTTTATTCAAACAAGGGGCATAGTTCATTGCCAAAACATGCTCATGGATCATCTCAAGTCATTGACAATTCACATTCAAAGCTTGTCTTAAAGTTCGCTACAAAATTGTCTCATTCACACCTCTCACTTGAAAACACTATTAAGATTGTACCCCAAAGAAGTGATGTCACTCACAAAAAGAGAGAATTCCATACATTTTTTAAGCATTATACACATAGGGATTATATGATATGTAAAATATGCTCACTCTAGCAATGAAATTCAAGTGCATTCAAATTGATCCATAGGATTGCCTTTTGTGTAACTCGCCACTAATGTAGAGTTGCTACACTTAAAATCACTAAGGACTTCCAACTTATCATGAAGGATAGGGGTAAGGAAAGGCAAAATATTTGGCTCTAGTGACTAGAACCTCCCTAGTGCCTTTTTGTCAACACTTTTAACATTCCATCACACTATTGAGATCACTCTACCTTATCTTTCCTTGTTCATCATCTTCATCTTTTATTTAGCAAGAGCCACCCTTATCAAACCTTTGGATTTCCTAATTTGCCTCATCTAATCAAGAGGTAGTACCTTTCAACTATTCTTTCTCTTTTAATGATTCAAGTTTTCTCAGTCAACCATTTCATCATCATTTGGTGATATCTCACATTGAAGCTCACATACTCCCTTTTTGCAAACCCCCAAACTTAGGCTTTTGCCTCAATTCAGTGCATTTCCTTGTCGCTCCCATCTCTTCGATTTAAACCATTATTTTTCATTCTTTCATCAATAGCACTAGGGAGGATAGGTGCCAAAGAAGAGGATTAAAAAGGGTCATTAGGCTTGTAATGTAGTTTTCAAGAAAAAAGGTAAAGGCCTAAACATTAGCTATCAATCATTGATGTTCAAGGAGATTATTTTAGTGAATTTACTATCAAAAGAAAGCCTAAGATCATGTTCGAAGTGCAAGCACATTTAAAATTTCTCCTTGAGTCACACTTAGAGAAAGTTCTAGACATTCATGCACATACAAGAATTAAGCCAAAGGACAAATCACACAAGGAATCACAATCTAAGGAGTTTACAAAACTTCTAAATCACATTAAGAATATGATGTTAGACAAGCTATTCTGTGAATCAGAATGCCAAAAAAGGAATGTGCAACCCATGAGAAGAGAATGCTCATTTGTAAATTCAAGTGCCCCATTTCATCTTAAAAACCATTTTGCAATGCCATTAAAAAATTTTGTGGTACCTCTTTAAACAACTGCAACCAAGACTCACAAAGATACTAAACTTGGCATGTTCTCTTATGAAAGTTTCCTCTCAATCTATCATAGGGAAGTACCACCCGGTTTGACAATAAAAATAAAGAAAATAAAAAGTTGCTCCTTGGGAAATAACAGTAGTATAAAGAAAACACTTGGAGTTTATTCATTGTCTACTATCTAGAAAGGCGATGCTAACTAGCAAGTAATGATGATTTTCCCTTAAGAATGACGTCACCCTATCTATCATATAGCCATATCATGCATCACTATCAAGTGGGTTACTCAGACTTCACCCCCAAACAAAAATAAAGCATTATCCTAGATGCACAAGGTTGAAAAAAATAAGGAGGGAATGAGTGAAAGAACTCCTTGGTCTGGTAGAGGAATTTGCATTAGAACTGCCAGGCATTCTAGACATAACCTGCGCCAAACCTGCAGTTCGCACCTTTGCACCTGCATTTTGCAGGTCTAGCGCAGATATGTCAATGTTTGAGCACTTTTTATTCTAGGTATTCTGGTTGGCACATGCACTAGACCTATATTTTTCACATTTGGACCTGTGTTTCGCAGCTCTAATGAACGCTTCATAATATTTTCTCCTTCCATTTTTTGTTACATTCCACACTTATTTCACCCCTGCACAATCAAAGACAACAAAAATGTAAAACAAAAATAAATTTAAAAATTCTTGGATTGCCTCACAAGAAGTGTCTTAGTTAACGTCGCGGTTCAACGACTTCAATCTTCACCACATTTCTCTCCTCTTTGAGCTTGCGAATTGCACCCCTAATTTCTTATCCATTCTTCTACACTGCTTAAGGGGTGGTGGTGGAACAGTAATCTTGAATTATTTGGGCATTAAAGGAGGAATGTGCTTTGGTCTTGTTGGCATGTCATACTTTAAGGTGAATCTACATTGATCTTCCTCTTCAACTTCCTCCATTGAATTAGTCACCTCAGTTTTCATATCTTCACCCAAGTTGAATGTTGAGAAATGGTTGGATGGCAGTTTAAGCCGCTCCATTCTCAAACATGCTTTTTTCTTGACATCCTTCCTCTCTTGTGCACTAGAGTCCTCACAAATGGTTTGAGGGACTTCTCTTTGGAGCTCTAGTTTCACTTTTTTAGTTATGGCATCTTGCATTATAGTTAGATTTGTTGGTTGGTACTTCGCTTTGACCTCTTCAAAGTCCATGTTGATCCCTTCTTCATCATCATGTTGAGTTTCCTCCCATGAGTTAAGTTGGACTAGGTCCTATTGTTCACTCCTTCTTTTTATGCTTCTCAATATCTCCTCGGCTTCTTCTTTTAGTGATCTATAGTTTCCTTCTTGAGTAGATGATAATTTCATGTGAATAGAGGAGTTGGCTTCCTTCTCCGAATTAGACACGCCCTCCAAAAAAGCTTGGAAAATGGATTCATTGCGGTCACATATATTTCTTCCTCTCTCACATAAAATGGTTTTATTCCTATGAAGCTTAAGAGCACAACTTCTATCATAGCCACTATATCCAGAAGTTAAATCATTGGGACAATCACCCTAAAGTCTACCATGACCATCTCATAAAGTGCATCTATACCCACCATAGGAGAAAGATGGTGCACACATCTCTATTTTAGGGGCATATTTGTAGGATTTCAAAAGGTGCGGTCCTCCAAAATAGGTATACGGGTCATCATGGTAAGGGTTGAAACAACCAAACTTTCTTTCATCCCAAAATGCCATAATACAAAATAAAAAATAACAAAAGCAAAACAAAATGCGAAACAACATACAAAAAATATTTAAATTCATAAACAACTATTGGTTATCGCAACTCAATTCCCTGGAAACGACCCCGATTATGGGAGGCGGCAGCGATCGTTGTCAAAAACAAATATACCCAAACAGTGTCGGGATCGAATCCCACAAGGAATTGAGTTGATAATTCAAAGGTTATACACTAACTCAAACTAGAACGCATCATTGTTCAACATTTGGAAAGTAAAATTGGGTGAAAAAGGGACAACAATATCAAATTCAAATTTAGAACATAGGGGGATTTCGATTGTTGCAATCACAAGTGATATAGCTAGGGTGTGCTATATATGGGCTAACAACTAAAATGGGATTTACTACATTTCCATAGATTCAAATTTAGCATAGATGAAGTGGATAAACCATATTCTCTTGTTTCTCAGCCACAAGAACATTATGCCTTGGATTATCTCAAACCCCAAGGCCAAATTCAAATTATCAGCCATAAGAGCTTTAGGAAAGATCAAACTATCTCCAGCCTTGAACTATTAATTGAGTGAGAATGTGGGTTTTGACTATCTCTAGCTCAACCCCACACATCAACACTCCAAATCCTCCCTATTATTTTATCAATCAATTCTCACCTTTCTTTCTCAAGCAAAAACAAGAATAGTAAATAAAATTCATGTTTGACACCATCAATTTTTTACGATTAAAACTTAGAGAGAACAATACATCTATACTTGCAATTAGAATCCAATAACAATTAATCAATACCCATTCAAGTTTATAAATCCACCATGCACACACCCCTAACTAGCAAATTAGCTATGCATATTTAATGAGAGAGAGAGAGATAAGATACCAAGAGGATTTCTCTCAATATTCATCATGTTGCTTCACAAATTTGCTTCACAAGTTCTTGCAACAATGGAGGAATTCCCCCTAAACGGATTAAAGAAAAAAAAGACAAGTACTTTCTATCTCTACAATTCTATGGTGTGCCAAATTCGTCTCACTAAAATCTATCTATGAATGAATTTATGTGAGGTGTACAATTTTTTGTGATAAATATTTATACTTTGTGTATAAATTTCTATAATTTCCCTTGTAAGTTTCTTGGAGCTTTGGGAACATTTCCGTATGTTTTTTCCCCTCCGATAGTGAAATGGGTCACTTGCCCATTGTACTACGGTTAGCAGGTGCCAACCTTCTAAGCACAGGTGAATAGCAGGTGCAAATAGTCCCACCTACATTTCACCTGCATTTAGCAGGTGCCAATCCGCAGTTAGAAGGTGCAAACACAGGTGGAAGGCAATCCCTCATGTGGTTATCCTTCATTTTTCAGGTCTGGATCCACGAAAAGCATGTCTTTAGCAGCTCACTTCATGTTCAAATCCTACAATATTTTCATCTCCTTCAAATGCCTATATAGAGAATAAAAATGGCACAAAACCTTCCTAGATGAGTTTGATATCAAACAAAAGCTAATGCTTAAAGGCTGAATGAGTTTCTAAATTACCAACTCATCATTAATCGATCTTGCAAGCCCGCAATATATCCTCTAGAGTTTGAATAGTCTGTTTAGCCTGGCCATATGTCTCTGGGTTAAATGTTGTGTTGAGCTTGACATGAATACCAAGTCCACTCTGAAATGACTTCCTAAAGTGTGAGGTAAACTGAGTGTCCCTATCTGAAATAATCGAGAAGGGGACTCCATGCAGTCTGACTTACTCCCAGATGTATAGTCTAGCATAATCCTTTGTTGAATCTGTCATCTTAACTGGTAGAAAGTATGCTGAGTTAGTCATCCGGTCTACAACCACCCAAATTGAGTCATGTTGTCGGCACGTATGAGGTAGACCTGTAGCTAAATCCATCTTCACTTATGCCCACTTCTAAGTAGGAATTCTAATATCCTGGGTCATACCCTCAGCTCTTTGATGTTCAACCTAGACCTGTTGGCAAGTTGGACACCTAGCCACAAATTTTTATCCTTCTTCATGCCATTCCACCAGTAGACTTTCCGTAGATCACAGTACATCATGTTGGCACCTGGGTGGATAGAGTACCTGGTGTTGTGAGCTTCTGTTAGTATCTGCTGCCTCAAATCATCTACATTGGGAACACACAACCTAACTTGGTAATGGAGAACACCATCTCACCATTTTAGAAATGCTTCCACCTTTTTCTTTAGGACTGCGTCATTCAACTCTAGTAGTATTGGGTCTTCATCCTGCTTTGACTTAACCTTCACCAAAATGGAGGATTCTGACCCACTCTGGATTAAAACTCCACCCTTTGTAGAATCAACTAACTGGACCCCAAACTAAGCTAATTAGTGAATATCCTTTGCCAGGTCCTTCTTATCATCCTCAACCTGAGCAACACACCCTATAGACAATCCGCTAAGGGCTTTAGCCATTATGTTAGCCTTGCCCGGGTGATACAACACACTCATGTCATAGTCTTTTAACAACTCCAACCACCTTCCTTGATGTAGATTCAGGTCCTTCTAATTGAACACATACTGTAGGCTCTTGTGGTCAGTATCCGCATGAAACCTTTAAAGGTAGTGCCTCCAAATCTTCAACGAAAGTACTACCACTACCTGCTAAAGAACGTGAGTCGAATAGTTCTTCTCAGGAGTCTTGAACTGTCTGGAAGCATATGCTACAACCTTACCATGCTGGATCAAAACACCACCAAGACCAACTATGGAGGAATCACAATTGATCACGAACCCGTCTGAACCTTTTGGTTGAGTCAAAACTTGGGCTTTAGTGAGTCGATTCTTCAATTCATGAAACTCTTCTCACATGCATCAGACCATTGAAACTTCACCTTCTTTTTATAGAGTCTAGTCAAACGAGAGGAAATGGAGGAGAATCCTTCTATGAACCATTAGTAGTAGTGGCTTATGCCTAAGGAACTCCTAATGTCTGACGAAGAAGTGGATCTTGGCTAGTCCTTGACTACTACTGCCACGCCCCACCTTGGGAGGCATGGCTGGTATCTGGTGCCCTACTAGGATTTGAACTGACTTAACTAACTGAGCCTAAGCACTCCTAGCGTAGGTTTATTTCTCAAATCAAGAAGACAATGGGCTATATCTCAGCTGTAAATACAGCCCCCGGCCGACAAGGCCTTATAGCCACCTGTAAAAGAAAACTAGCTAGCCAGAAACAACAGCAACAGAGAGTCCTATGTAGGCTGACAAGACCACCATGATGTCTAGTAATGTCTGTAAAGTAAATTTAGTGCTAAGCTAAATTATGGCCGACAAGGCCGCTAATCTATTAGCTAGACAAGGCCCCACGCGGCCAACATGTAAACTAAAACAGATATAGGCCCCACATGGCCAATAACAGCTAACCACAAGGAAAAGAAAACAATTTATAAGCCTCTAGGAGTAATATGATGGTCGAGATAGGGCCCCGACCTACCCATAAACTGTACAATTAAAAAGGAAGTGAACCTTCTATCTACGAGCTCCGGAAGAAAGGAGCTAACTTCTCTGGTGACACTGGCTGAAAGCTACGAGATACCTATTCCTCTTCTATCCGTATCTACAGGAAAGTAATGCAGCGCTCCTAGAAAGGGCATCAGTACAATATGTATTGAATATGTAAGGCGATAACTGTAAATGACTAAAATAAAGAAGTGCAACTGAAAGTAACTAAAATGGAGGGATAGAGATCATACCTGAGTAATAGATCATCTTACTATGTAACTATAAATAAAAAAAGCAAACATAAACCTTACTTGGCCCCCATAAACCAGAAGGCACAACCAGCACAAAATAACCCACATAGGGCCCCCATAAGCCCTGGTGAGTACACCTCAGTCTATACACCCTAATCAAAGGTCACACTGGGTCAACTAATAGCTATAGTCATCCTACCAATCCCATGGGTCTGCAATTGAGCCCGCTCGGCCCCTGATTGTAACTATGTCTGAGTCCGGTGGGATCCTAATATCTGCACCTCAGGAACAAGGCTCGATGGAGGTGTATATAAGGCCAACCACAACATATGAGGATCTGGAACCCCATCTTCATCCCTGGCAGACGGCATACAGCTCCGTAGAGTGATGTCATCTCTCCCCTGGTGGGCGTCGACACAACTAATAACCCTGGGGTCGGTCACGGAGGCTATACAGGAATAATCCATCCCTAACTAATATGGAATACTGATCTCAGCTAATAACAAAAACTAATCATAATCGACACGCTTCTTGTAATCTTTCTTGATTTCAAACTAAGCTATCATGCTAAAGAAACTAACTTGCCAAAGGAAACTGCCTTAACATACCTCGTTCTCCGATTACTGATTAACTAGCGAGTTTCAGCTCGTATTCAACTGGTCTTCTAAACTACATTCATATTATTGGAAGAATGAGGCTAATTTCAGTACTAAATTCGATTAAAATGATAACTTTATATATAAATATTAACTATATTTCAACTTGGCGGAACATGGTCGATAACTCATAATTTCTTGGAAGTCCAGAAGGGAGAAATGCTTACTTTAAGCTTGTGATCGTATTGACACTTGTTTGAAGCAATTCAAACAACTTTAGCTCGGTGGAGTTACGATTTGCGGGGCGAATTTCACGAAACTAACTCTGTAGTAATGCTCTTTGTGGCCATATACTTCGATACCTGAAGTTAATTTGAATTCGGGTAGCGTTTCATAGAATAAATGGAAGAAAAATATTGGTTTCCTTCGTGGTTTCTCAAGTCTGGTCATAAGTTTGCATAGGAAATGAAATGAAATCAAAGGGAGGAGCCTATATATACTTGAGGTGGTGGACAAGGGTCTGTGGCACGGACCCCAATGTACCAATTGTTTGGCGTGCCACGGCACCCATCGCGGAGGCCAAGGTCCGTGCAACGCTGCCCCTTTAGGAAGTGAGCTCGGCCTCCTCCCGTGCGGTCCTAATTTTGCGCTCGTCCGACCTTTCCCCGAGCCCCTTTCTCATACGTATTATTTTCTAAAACTCTTAAGCAATGTACAAATAGGCCATCTAAAAATTTGAAACTTATGGGTTGTAACATCTTCCCCCCCCTTAGGAACATTCTTCCCCAAATGTTAACTTTAGCCTACAAGAACCTTAACTCTTATAACTACTTATTCTTGAAAAATTTTTCGGACAGTTTCCCCTGTAATATGGACTATCTAAAAATCCTGAAATGCAGAAAAGTCCAGTACAGGCATTTTATATAATACTATAACAATTATTTCATAATAAGGCTAGAGTCAACTGAGAAATATATATGTAGCACAAATCATGAAACAACAACTGAATCAATAATTTACCTTAACTGCATAATTTTGACTATGTCTGGAACAAATGAGGGTATTGTGATTCCATGTCGCCCTCAACTTCCCAAGTCATTTCCTCTCTATTCTTGTTTCACCATAGTACTTCAACAAAGGCAATATCTTTAGTCCTCAACCTGCGGATCTGCCAACCTAATATAGGTATTGGAATCTCTTCATAGGCTAATTCCTTGGTAACCTATACATTTTCAAATGGCACTATTCGGGACAGATCCCCTATGAACTTTTGTAGCATCGACACATGGAAGACTGGATGAATAGATTCCATCTCTGAGGGCAAATCTAGCTCGTATTCCACCTGAACTATTCTCTGGAGTATTCCATACGGCCCAATAAAACTCGGGCTGAGCTTACCCTTTTTGCCAATCCTCATTACGCCCTTCATTGGCGAGATATTTAGAAATACCTAGTCACCTATACTGAACTCCAGGTTTCTATGCCTCATATCAGTATAAGATTTCTAGCGGCTTTGAGTTGTCAGCAGACGTTCTCTGATAAGCTTTACCTTCTCTTCTGACTGATGAATTATATTTGGCCCAATTAACCATGACTCTCCAACCTCGAACCAACCAACTGGGGACCTACATTTCCGCCCGTATAAGACCTCATAAGGCGCCATCCGGATTGTTGAGTGATAACTGTTATTGTAAGCAAACTCAATAAGCGGTAAGTGTTCATCCTAGCTGCCCCCAAAATCAAGCACACATGCTCGTAACATATCCTCGAGCGTCTGAATTGTACATTCTACTTGCCCATCTGTCTGAGGATGGAATGTCGTACTCAGATTAACTTGCATTCCAAAACCTCTCTGGAAAGACTGCCAGAACCTAGCTGTAAATTATTCTCCCCTGTCAGAAATGATAGATACTGGGACGCCATTTAATTTGACTACCTCCCTAATATAAAGCTCGACATAATCTTCTGCTGAAAAAGTAGCCCTCACTAGAAGGAAGTGAGTTGATTTCCTCAATCATTCAACAATCACCCAAATGGAATCACATTTATGCCTGGTATGAGGTAACCCTGTCACAAAGTCCATGTTAATTGCATCCCATTTCCACATAGGCACTGCTATCTCCTGTGTCATTCCGGCGGGTTTTTGATGATCGTCTTTCACCTGCTGGCAGTTAGGACATTGAGCTACAAATTCTGCTATCTCCTTCTTTCCCAGCCACCAGTAAATCTCTTTTCTATCATGATACATCTTTGTTGAATCCGGATGAAGAGAGTAACCGGAATAATGCACCTCGACCGTAATTTAATGGCGAAGTCCTACCGCGTTGGGAATACAGAGGCGGTCCCTGTATCTCAAAACTCCATCTTCAGTTACCTAAAAATCTGTTACTTCCCCTCGCTGAACCTTATCTCTGAGCTGAACCAGGTGAGGGTCTTGGTACTGCCATTCTTTCACTTCTACAAGTAATGACGATATTGTCATATTTTGAATTACTGCTCCATTGTCTCTCAACCACTATACAGATGACCAAATTTGCTTACTGATGCAATTCTCGGGCCAATTCCCATTGTTCTAGTTTCAAGTGTACTAGACTCCACATGGATTTACGGATGAGGGCATCAGCTACAACATTGGCTTTCCATGGGTGATACAAAATATTCACATCATAGTCTTTCAACAGCTCTAACCAGTGAAGCTTCCGTAGATTCAACTCTTTCTGTATAAAAATGTACTGGAGGCTTTTATGATTAGTGAAAATATCCACATTAACACCATACATATAGTTCCTCCATATTTTCAAGGCATGAATCACCGCGGCTAATCCAGGTCATGGGTGGGGTATTTGTTTCATGCTTCTTTAGCTACCTGGAAGCGTAAGTGATCTCGGGCAAAATAGCATGCCCAGTGACGCTTGATAACTTAATTTAGTCTTGTTTAGCTAAGTAATGGTATACATTTTCATGTGATTTTATATAAATGTGAATATATGTGCTAACCAACATTATTAGTCCTTGTTTTATAGGTTTCAATGATTTTGAGGAACTAATTTATAAGTTGGTGAAGTAGCGGAATGGAGTCGGGAGCAGATGCGGCAGGCAGGCAGCACCTGCGCCCCAGCAATGTGCCACGCCATTCCAGCTGCATGACAGGGGTGTGCCAACGCGCTGCCCAAGCAGCGTGACACGCTGCCAACGCGGTGACACTCGGCAGTTTCGGCTTCTGGAGGCAATTTCCAGAGAGCTTTCGCGTTACCTCCGTGTCATGGAGGCAGTGCTCCGCTATACACTCCGTGACACGGAGCCGTTCGATGACAGGCTAAATTATGCACGTTTTACATTTACAATAAATAGGTCCCTTAGCTCCTAAAAACACTTTGTCACGATTTTATTCCCTAAAACTACCTAGGAGTGAAGGGAGAAGTGGGAGAACTCATCTAGGGTTGGGAAAATTCCCTTCTCATCTACCAAATTCTTGTAAGTATATTAGTTTAGTCGTAGTTTCTTGTAGTTTAACGAACATGAATGGCTAGAACCCTTCCTCTAGGGTTGAAGCCATGAATTATGATTGTGATTTTATGAAATTGTTTTGGAATTAAGTTATTGATTGTTGTTTCCTTCTTGCATTCTGGATTGTTGGGTGTTTTTATGATTGATCACCATGAAAGCATATATGTTAGCTTGGGCATTGGCTTGAGAAAGCATTACCTAGGTCAGGACATGAGAATGTGAGGAGCATGTTTGTATCTCATGATATAATTTTGTATTAGGATAGAAATATACCTAACACCTTGCTTGGTTGATAAAACGGGGGTTATTAAAGACCAACTTAGGATTATCGCATCACCACTCGAAGAAGTAGTTGTGAGGCTAAGTTGAGTTAAATTGTTAGACGCACGAAAGTCCCTAATCATTTCCACGTAAACCACAACATAATTAATTGCCCACGAACTAGAAATTAGCATCCTCGCTCACAATGATGCAGTGAGGCTAGTTTGTAGTGTTTAGAGGCTCGAAAGACCCTTAACATGCAACTCTAATGATGTGAAACAACAATCGATAGTTTCATGTTTAACCCATTGCAAATCATAGGATCGGATGATAATCTGCTATTAACTCTATGTTGCTCCTAGAGTAAATCCAGGATATTTCGTTGACCAAAACTAGACCTAATTAAATCTCCTTTGAAAACTTCTATAAACAACACTTGCGAAAGTTAAGATCACACTTCAAATGGATAGTTAGAGGAATGGTTCCAGTCCCTGTGGGTTCGACATTCCGGTTCTCTAAAAGAGCCACTATATTACTTGCACGACTCGTACACTTGCGGACATGCGAATCAGGCACGTCAGTAAGCAATTACTTTACCATGTTGCATCAGAACACTCCCTAACAGAATGCCTGAAGTATCACAGTACACTGCAAAACCCTCTGATCCTTCTGGGAAGGCTAATATTGGTGTTGAAATCAGTCTGTTTTCCAACACTTAAAAGCTCTGTTCACGTGCTTCAGTCCACTGAAATTAGTTTCTTTCTCAGTGAACTTGGTCAAAGGCGCTGCTGACGTGGAAAATCCTTCCACGACCCTTATGTAATACCCAGCTAACCCCAGGAATCTACGTACCTCAATCGGAGTGGTAGGTTTAGGCATTGTTTTCACTGCCTCAATTTTCTACGACTCTACCTGAATGCCAGCATCTGACGCAATGTGGCCCAAAAAGGCTACTGAATTAAGCAAAATACACATTTAGAAAACTTCGCATACAGCTGGTGATTCTTGAGGGTCTAGAGCACTGTTCGCAGGTGATCCCAGTGATCTGCCTCTAGGTGGAAATATACCAAAATATCATCAATAAATACTATCACAAACAGGTCCAGATATGGCCTAAAGATACTTTTCATCAAGTCCATGAACACTGCTGAAGCATTTGTCAGTTAAAAGGATATGACTAGAAATTCAAAGTGAACATACCTGGTCCTGAAAGAGGTTTTTGGAATATCCCTCTCACGAACCCGAACCTGATGGTACCCTGACCTTAAGTCAATTTTTGAGAAATACCTTGCCCCCTGCAACTAGTCAAACAAGTCGTCTATTTTGGGATGCGGGTACTTATTCTTGATAGTGACTTTATTAAGTTGTCGGTAGTTTATACACATACGGAGGGAGCTATCATTCTTTCTCACAAATAGAACTGGTGCTCCCTATGGTGAAGTACTCAGCCTGATGAAGCCCTTGTCTAACAGATCTTTCAATTGTTCTTTCAACTCTCTGAGCTCAATAGGAGCCATTCGGTATGAAGGAATAGATATGGGCTGAGTACCTGGTAATAAATCAATTCCAAAGTCAATTTTCCATTTTGGGGGAAATCCAGGTAGCTCATCCGGGAATACATCTGGAAATTGATTGACTATTGGAATGGACTGAGAAGTCAGAGATTCTGCTTGGACATCATGAACTCTGACAACATGATAAATACATCCTTTTTCTATCAATTTTCTCACCCGAAGATAGGAAATAAACCTACCTTTTGGCGTGGCTGCACTACCTTTACACTCCCGTACAACCTCCCTTGGAAGGTGGAATCGGAAAGTCTTGGTCCAACATTCAACATTGGCATAGCATGGCGCCGGCCAATCCATACCCATAATTTCATCAAAATCAATCATCTCTAGTTCTAGCAAATATGCTAAAGTCTGACGATTAACAACCTTTACTATGCATCCCTGGTAGACCCTCTTGGCTATGATAGAGTCACCGATGGGTGTAGGCACTGAAAAAGGTCGCTAAAGTGATCCTGCCGTAATACCGAACTTCCGAGCTACTAATGGTGTAACATAAGACAAGGTGGATCCTTGATCAATCAGTACATAAATAGAGTGAGAGAAAATGTCCAGCATACTTGTCACCACATCCGACGACGACTCTGACTCCTGTTGTCCCGGTAAAGAATAAGTGCGATCTGGACCGGTACCTAAGCTAGATGCCCCTAATCTGCCTTGGCCTCTACCGGTTGGAACTGAGGGCCTACGCCCTGCTAGAGATGCTGGGGCATGTGATCCTACTGAAGATCTATCCTGTCTGTCCCGATCACTCTGACCCCTGTCTGAACAATCCCTCATCTAATAACCCTCATGTCCACAGGTATAACATGCTGTGGAACCATACCTGCATGCCCGGAGTGACGTCAGCTGCAAATAGGACAAAGAGGTACAGTAAATTTATTCTGCTCCGCTCCTCTCTGCTATTGTGGGCCTACTAATTGTGAGCTCTCGCCGGGACCTAACTGCCCCCAACGACCAAATACACTACCCTGTTGCTGTTGTAGGGGTGGGGGTCTTTGTGGTCTACCTAAAAATCGTGGCCTGGATCCACCCTAGGACTTCGCCTGCATGTCACTAGGTCTGGCCTGGCGGCGCTGCTCCTGATCTGCCCTCCTTATCTCATGTAGCCGCTAACTGATCCCTTCAATATTTTGAGCAAAAGCCTGGATGCGGGCAATATCCATGTCCTCTCGTAGAGAGGCCGTAATACAAGTCTCCACATATTCTAGATTCAGCCCCATAATAAACCAATGCACCCTAGCCGGCATGGTATCTACAAAACCCAGTGCATATCGTGCCAAGGAATCGAACCTTATAGAGTACTCCTGAACACTCATCGATCCCTACTCTAGATGTAGAAAATGATCAACCCGGGCCTATCGAATTTCCCGTGGTAGGTAGTGATCCAGAAAAGCCTCTGAGAAGCTGGGCCAAGTCGGAGGGCGAACACCTCTCCCTCGGGACCTCTCCCAACTCTCATACCAGAGTACCGTGACGTCCCGTAGTTGGAATACCTCTAAGTCAACCAACTTTGCAGGTGTAGCATGCATCACCTTGAAAATCCGTTGTATCTGATCCAAAAAATCCTGAGGGTACTTTGCCCGATCCGTCCCTGTAAACTGCGGGGGCCTCAAGGAGAGGAACTCTCGGACCATCGAACTTCCAGGCCCTCATGTGGAATATGCGACTATAGGTGCCACTGGCTGACACTGTGTAGCCATCATCTGAGCTAGCATAACAACAACACTACTGACCTCCTTATTCGATCGTGCTGGTATAGAGACTATTGGAGGCGGTGCCATCACATTTGCCCCTCCGAGCGGCTGCTGGCGTAGTGGAGAGTGTTGGGGAGACCGATTCGATGTCTCCCTGTTGCCCTCAAATCTGGCTGACTCTCACTGAGGCATCCTGCTGGTGCCTTCCCCTGCTGCAACATCTAATCTCCTACCAGTCATGGTGTGTCGCGGGTCTGTCATTTCTCTGTAGATAAAAGAATATGGTAAGCTAAGGGATTCAACCCTATACTGTGCATCTCTACAGCACAACTGGATTAGAAGAAAGAGTAACCATCATATCATGCCTCGCAGCCTCCTGCCTATACAATGTGGTGCACAAAACATCCATAGACAAGACTCTACTTAGAATGGATTGCAGACTCCCTGGGATACGACCTTGCTCTGATACCAAGTTTGTCACGCCCCACCTTGGGAGGCATGGCTGGCACCTGGTGCCCTACTAGGATCTAAACTTACTTATGACTGAGCCTAAGAACTCCTGGCGCAGGCTTACTCCTCAAATCAAGAAGACAACGGGCTATATCTCAGCTGTAAACACAGCCCCCACCCAAAAAGGCCTTATAGCCACCTGTAAAAGAAAACCATCTAGCCAAAAACAACAACAATAGGGAGTCCTATGCAGTCCTACAAGACCACCATGATGTCTAGTTATGACTGTAAAGCAAATCCAGTGCTAATCTAAACTATGGATGACAAGGTTGCTAAACTGTTAGCTAGAAAAGGTCCCACATGGCCAACATGTAAACTAAAACACATATAGGCCCCATACAACCAATAACAGCTAACCACAAGGAAAAGGAAATAATCTGCAAGCTTCTAGGAGTAATATGATGGTCGGGACAGGGCCCTAACCTACCCATAAACTGTACAATCAAAAAAGAAGTAAAACTTCTATCTACGAGCTTCGAAAGAAAGCAGCTAACTGATCTGGTGACACTAGCTGAAAGCTACGAGGAACCCTCTCCTCGTTTATCCGTTCTTGCAAGAAAGTAACGCAGCGTCCCAAAAAGGGCGTCAGTATAATATGTACTGAATATGTAAGGCGATAACTGTAAATGACTGAAATAAAGAAGTAGAACTAAAAGTAACTGAAATGGAGGGATAGAGATCATACTTGAGTAATAGAACGTCTTACTGTCCAACTATCAATAACTAAAGCAACATAATCCTTACCTAGCCCCCAGAAGCCGAATGGTACAACCAGCATAAAATAACCCACTTGGGGCCCCCATAAGCCCTGGTGAGTACACCTCAGTCTATATACCCCTATCCAAGTTCACACTGTGTCAACTAATAGCTATAGCCATCCTACCGATCTTATGGATATGCAACTGAGCCCTCTCTGCCTCTGACTGTAACTGTGTCTAAGTCTAATGGACTCCTAATATCTGCACCCCGGGTACCAGGCTCGATAGCGGTGTATATAAGGACAACCATGGCATATGAGGATCTGGAACCCATCTTCGTCCCTAGCGGACGACATTCCGTAGAGCGACGTCATCTCACCCCTGGAAGGCGTCGACACAACTAATAACCTTAGGGTCGGTCACGGAGGCTATACAGGAATAATCCATCGCAAACTAATATGGAATACTGATCTCAGCTAATAACAAGAACTAATCATAATCGACATGCTTCTGGTAATCTTACTTGATTCCAAACTCAGTTATCATGCTAAAGAAACTAACTTGCCGAAGGAAATTGCCTTAACATACCTCATTTGCTGATTACTGATTAACTAGTGAGTTTTGGCTCGTATTCAACTGCTCTTCTCAACTGCATTCGTATTATTGGAAGAATGAGGCTAACTTCAGTACTAAATTTGATGAAAACGATAACTTTATATATAAATATTAATTATATTTCAAATTGACGGAACACGGTCGATAACTCTTAATTTCTCGGTAGTCCAGAAGGGAGAAATGCGTACTTTAAGCGTGTGATCGTATTGACACTAGTTTGGAGCAATTCCAACAACATTAGCTCGGCGAGTTACAATTTTTCTGGCGAATTTCATGAAACTAACTCCTTAGTAATGCTCCTTGCGGTCTTATACTTTGATACCCGAAGTACATTTGAATTCAGGCAGCGGTTTGTAGCGTGAACGGAAGAAAAATATTGGTTTCGTTCGTGGTTTCTCAAGTATAGTCGTAAGTTTACATAGGAAATAAAATCAAAGGGCGGAGCCTATATATACTTGAGACGATGGATAGGGGTCCGTGCAATGGGCCAATAGTGGGGCGTGCCACGGCGCCCATCGTGGAGGACAAGGTCCGTGCCACGATGTCCCTTTGCGCAATTGGCCCGGCCTCCTCCCCCGTGGTCCCGACTCCGTGCTCATCTGACCTTTCCCCAGGCCCCTTTCTCATACGTATTATCTTCTAAAACTCTTAACCAACGTACGAATAGGCCATCTAAACATTAGAAACTTAAGGGGTGTAACAACTACTACATTTTGAGGATCCACCTAAATACCCTTACTATAGACCATATGACCGAGGAATGCCACTGATTTTAGCCAGAATTCACACTTTCTGAATTTAGCAAATAACTAGCGGTCCTAGAGAGCCTGTAAAACTATCCTCAAAAGGTCTACATTCCTCCTCAATTCTGGAGTAAAGCATAATATCATCTATAAAGTCAATAATGAACATATCTAAGTACTGCTTGAATACCCTATTAATCAAATCTTTAAAAGATGTGGGAGAATCGGTTAGTCCAAAAGACAAAACTACGAATTCGCAGTGCCCATACCGATTTTTGAAGGCTATTTTCGAAATCTCGCATTCTCTGACCCTGAGCTGATTATATCCTGATCTTATATTTACCGTAGAAAAATAGCTATCTCCTTGGATTTGGTCGAACAAGTCATCAATTCTCGGTAGTGGATACCTATTCTTCACTGTGACTTTGTTCAGCTAATCATAGTCGATGCACTTTCTGAGTGTACTGTCTTTCTTTCGCAAGAATAGGACTGGGGCACCCCATTGAGAGATATTGGGTCTAATAAATCCCTTATATAGAAGGTCTTTCAGCTATTCCTTTAACTCTTTGAGCTCAACTGGAGCCATTCTATAGGGATGAATAGAGATAGGCTGGGTATTTGGAAGAAGGTCTATGCCGAAGTCTATTTCCTGCTCGGGAGGGACTCCGGGGAGATCTTCGAGAAACACCTATGGAGACTCACTGATGATTGGAACTGACTGAAGAGTCAAGCTTTCAGAACTAGAATCCTTGACCCTAACCAAGTGATATATGTACCCCATTGAGATCATTTTCCTAGCCTTAAGGTATGAAATAAACTGACCCTCAGAAGCTGAATTACTACCTTTCCACTTTGGTATTGGTTCGTTAGGAAACTGGAGTCTAATGACTCTAGTTTAAAGTCAACTAAGGCATAGCAAGATTGCAACATGTCCATGCTAAGAATGAGGTCAAAATTTACTATATCCAACTCTACTAGATCAATTGAGGTGCCATTATGTAACACGGTGATTGGACAATTTATGTATACCTTACTGGCTCTAACAGATCACCAACTGGAGTAGAGACTAAGAATGATTCATACAGAATTTTTGCACTAATATCAAACTGTACATCAATGTAAGGATTCACAAAAAAAGTCTAGCTCCTGGATCTAATAAAACATACACATCTATCTGAAAGAGACATAGCATACCAGTGACTGCGTCAGGTGAGTTCTCCTGGTCTTAACGGGAGGATAGGGTATAAAAGTGGTTTTGGCGCTGACAGCCACTTGTACATGAGGTAGTACCCTACTAAGCAGAGCAACCTAGCAGAGCTGCTAATGCGGTGGACTAGGCCTTCCCCCGTCCTATTAATGGGCAATCTCTCAGCATCTGACCTAGCTGGTTACAATCAAAGAAACCCTATTTGCCCAAATGGCATTCACCAAGATGGTTCTTTCCATACTTAGGACATACTGGAAAAGTGCGGCTGCTAGAGATATGACGCTGAGACTAGGAGCCTGATGCTCCACCACTCTGATCCTTATAAGGACTAGATGTAGGGGCACTAGCTGATGAGGGTGTTGGAGGTCTCTGTTGCTTCTGTGGGCGACTACTACCGCCCGATCTTTACTGCAAATAGTCGAACGAACCTACCCGTGCCCGTTTACTCTCCCTCTCTAGCTCCTTTAGTTTCTAAACCTCTATGTGTTGTGCATGGATAAAAATACTTGAGATGTACATCTAGTTGATAAGCATGGAAGTCCTACACTCCTTAACTACCAAGTCAGAAACTCCATTCACAAATTTGAGTATGCGAGCCCTCAGCTCAGCAACCATTTCCAGAGCATACTTTGAAAGTTGGGTGAGCTTCAAGGCATACTCCAGCACTGTCAATGTCATTCTTCTTCAAATTTACAAACTCAGTGACCATAGCTTCCCTTAACTTCCGAGGGAAGAATCTGTCCGACAACACAGTCATAAACTCATCCCACTCTATCAGACCTACACCTTCTTACCTTCCCTCTTTCCACTGCTTATACCATATCTGAGCCATCCTTTCAAATAATAAGCAGGCAAATCTGTACTTTCAACCAAGGTAACACCCATGATTTGGGTGATCTTATGAAATTATTAGTGAATTCCTTAGGGTCCTCATCTACCTTAGACCCATGAAATGCTGGGGGATTAATTCGAGTAATATTTTGGTCTCTGGTAGCAGCTGTAGACCCATTGGCTTTGGTAGGTACAATGACCTGCTAGTTGACCTGGTTGGTCACCACCTAAGTTAGCATCTTAATAGCCACCCGAAATTCCGCATGTGACACCTAATCATTCCGAGGGACTGTTGGAGCTAGTGGGCTAGCTTTTTAGCATTACCATTTCTCCTTTTGTTTCCTCTTTTGGGAAGCATCATCAGCTAAAAAGGGTAGAGAACGCATTAGGAGGATATTTTTGAGACCAAACTCTATGCACTATAAGAATCGTGAAGAAAAGGGAATTTTCCTAAAAATGCCTTGTAGCCTCCTCCTCATAAGTGTGGCGCGCTTCACACCCATGAAAAGGACTCTACTTGACGAGACTTTTAGATATCCTAGGATACTCTAAACCTAATGCTCATGGTACCAATTTTTTCATACCCTGAGTCTACACCCTGAATGCGACATGATGCTTAGAATCAAAAACGGTTCCAAGCTAACCCATGGCTTAGCATACTTCTATTATAACTGCAATATTGTAAGAGAATATCAAGTGGAAGCTTCATTTTAACAAATAACCAAATACTTAATAAATAAGGGCATCTGATAAACTACTAAAATTTTAATTAAACTCTAATACCGGAGCTGAAACTAACACAGTCTGTCTGAGAACCTTCTAAAAGAAAACTGATGAGTTGTTGGGACAAACCCCCAGCTAACTCTAATGTCTGAAAAATTAAAAATGACAATAACTAGAAAATGAAGACTCCGGTCCTCAAAATATAAGGACTCACCAATAGAACTCTGCTGCAATAACTCTCAAGGAGAAGCTAAGCCCATTGCTGAGCCTGAGAGCCTTAGCCTATATCATAAAATGATATAGCACTAGAAGTATGCGGTCAGTACATTGAATGTACTGAGTATATGAGATATGCAATTAGAATATATAGAACATACTGATAGTCTGAAAAGTTGTGCTAAAATTCATAAATGAACTGAAGTACCATGACCCTAGTAAGATACATAAATATCGATATGTTGTAGTAGTCTGGCAATACATAATAAATTATAGCAGTTAAACTAATTTAAGTATATTGTACATGTACTACAAACTAAGTATGTAATTGTGACTGAGATTGTAACTATACTGAATAATGGGAGATTCTATTAACCAACATATAACCACAGGAGCTAAACATGGAGTTCTATGTATATGCACCAAGGATAGGACCCAATATACCATGCTATGGTATAATGGCATGGCTGATGTGCTCACTAAAACTGATGTCTATTCTAGATAATAACCTACGGTGGCACGTAGTTCTACACCCTAGGTGTGCTGAACCCTGGACTAGCTTGACGCTAAGAACTACTCCCAATGATAATTTATAGTTAGCTCGAAAACTAGTGCTCTTAAAGCTAAGTTAGAAACTTTATTTGATAGTATTCTAAGAGCCTAAAGAACCTAAAAATAATTTTTATGTTGTCAACATCTGTATACTGAAATCATGATAGAATCACAAAGACTTATATATGAATTCATGCTAAGTCAATTCCATATAGAAGCAAAGAACATATTTATATAACTAAACTTGAATCATGTGAAAATCTATCTTGAAAGTATCATTTTTAACTGAATTTGTAAAACCATGAATATCACATGCTAGAATCACAAGAGACTTGAGAACATTGAAGTAATAAAGGAACTCATAATTGAACAAAAACAGTAAGACATGATTTTTCTATGGGATTGTGATATCAATTTTTTTTCAAATCTTTTGGGACACCAGTGTGAAAGAATAACCCTCGTTGAAATCTCACATACCTGGAGAAGAAATCTCAGAGAAGAAATCATGAAATTTGCAACACTTTGAATGGAACCCTAGTCTGAGAGAATGAGAGGAGAATTTCAATCAACTCCCCTTTATTCACCTATAAATGTACCCCAATACGACGTAGTTTAGGAGTTACGAGCTTAGCATTTTACAAAAATATCCCTGGTAACCTTTTCAAAAATCTGACTATCCAAACCCAATGGGCCTCACAACAAGTCATTGGTTATGACCATGACTTATTGGTGTCAGTTGTTGTTTTCAGACTAAAAATTTCATATCTCTAGATTCGTCACTACGGATGACAAGATGACTCATTGGTGTGTACAATGGGTTTTTATTTCTGCTCATTGTCACTTAAGGAAGTTTTGAATAGATTTTGGATCTCCCAAAAGGATGGAAAAAATGACCCATTATCTAAAACAACGAGTTGTTGTTTCCACCCGTTGTCACTGGGGTGACTTTACCATTTTCTGTATTTCTTCTAATGGCTCTATAAGATGAGTCGCTTCTTCTTCCAATGACTCATCGTCTGGCTCGTTCTTTGGAAGAAGATTTTTGACCATATTCTAGACTAGATTACAATGGGTAAGAAGATGACCCATTACATCATACACTGAGTTGTTCTATTCCTTATTTCTGCCTAAGAGAAAATTTGTAGAGCCTAACAGCGAATCTTCTGACGGGTCGGTTGTCCTGAGAATGACTTGTAGGTGAAGTCGTTCTGAGGCAAAAATTTTCTGCTATCTTTTTGGTTTTTCATCTCAAGTCTGGGGTTTGGTCTAAGGAAATTTTGGGGTGTTATATGCATGCAAGCGCACGTTGTCGTCAAGTAATATAGTTTAGTGAAATCTCGATTATTGATCCCTTAAATAGTTGTTAGATTAATCGTTTAAGGTTAAAACTTTATTTCAATAGTCTGAAAAAACACAAATAAAATTGGGAAAAATTTTGAGATTAAACTACCAAAACTTGAAATGTAAATTAACTAATGAACTAAAATTGTTGCAAACGTGTTTGTACTTCAAATGATGGTGAAAATCGAGGGAAATGGTACTTTTGCTTCAGGTAGAGTTTTCAAAACTTGAATATGCTAGATTAATTCTTCCTAAAGTTGCTAGTTGCAAGTTACTATCTCATTTCTTGCAATTCTCCCTAGCATCCAAGAACTATCTCATTAACCCTAATGCCTATATCCTTATGGTCAGTAGAGAAACATGGAACAACAGTTATGGATACTTATATATAAACCAATAAAGGTTGAAGGGTCTATTCCTATCCTCATCAACAACTTCTATCTTTAGCTCAGTTGAATAAGAGTCTTTAAATGCATGTTCTATTCTTAGTTTTTAACCCTTTTAGTTCCTTCTCCCGAGTTCAACCAAAAGGTGATCAATCTAACGAATAAGCAATTAACAAATGTAAGAATAAACAACCTTTATCAAAGAATCAATACTAGCATAAACAAGCTATCAAACTTCAATCATTAGCTATGGCCAAAACTCTAGAATACGAGTTTAGCCACTCATGTTGAAGTAGAAAAAGAAAGATAAAATAATCATTCGAAGCATAATGATTAATAAAAGAAGAAAAACCTAAGTACTTGTCTCTCCTCCCAAAACCTGCATACGATGATCAATACGATCCTACAATGTGATTTACAATAGCTAAAAATGACTTAGATGTTATATTTATTAGTGAGGTCTTAAATAACGCTTTTTCCCTCAAGTATTTAGCTTTAAAATTAGCAAAATCCATCCCGAAGTAGGTCTAGCGCACCTCGCCACCCAGTGTGCCAGTTCTGGGTCAATTTTCCTCTGATGTTTTGCTTCAGGCGCCGCATGCCAGCCAATGCACCAAGATGTTAGTTAAATTTTTGAGCATCTAGACCCTTCTGACGCACCACGCCACCAAAATCACCAGAATGTTGGGAAAATTTCCTTAGTGTAGGATGCTTCTAGTACATCACGCCACACATCTTGCCAAGGTGTTGATAAAATATTCCTCCGAAGTTAGGGACCTGAATCGCCATGCCACCCATAGCACCAAATTTTTTGCAGTTTCCTCTAACATTTAGGGGTTGGCGTGCCAGCCCAGCCATCTCACCAGGTCAACATTCGCAAACTCTTCTTTCATGACACACTGGGTCATTTTTGAGTCCTTTTACCTTGGTTTTTTGCTCAAAACATCTAAAAATATTTCTTAGCTCAAAAGACACACATAAACATGAATTTATTCATTTCATAAGGATTATGAACTTTAAACAACGCAAAACATGGGTAAAAACTTGGCAAATGAGGATAAGAATATGCCCAACATCACCACCCCACGTTTAACCCATTGTTCATCCTCAAACAATTCTCAATTCTTTGTACAAACTCCTCTTTTCTTACCACTTGTCAGCTCTATCAATTCTCACTCAACTAAGTAGCATAAAGCATATGATTAAATGGTTAATCAGCTTATAGCAATTCACATCAAGCACATACAGAGTTTTCACATTCAAGACGACACAACTTCTATTAGTGACTCATCTTTTCAAAACAAGGCCAATATGATTAAGTATGGAACATGCAACATATATTACACTGACTTAGACATCTTCTTCCCCTCACTTTTAGTAATGTTCCTCTCTCAAATTGTAAAGGAAAAGTGTGGAACATATTAAGTACGACACACTCACACTCGGAAATGATGTATCATGCACATGCAACATGCCATAAGCTTTCCTTTCATGTACACTTAGACTACTTAGTTATTTCAAGAGATTAAGATCATAAGGATTTTTCTTGGTTGTAATGTTGACTAAGGGATAGGTAGGAATGATCTTTCTTTGATAGTGACTACCAATCCTAAGCACTTTAAGACATATTTCATCTTTCTTGTCCACCACTTTCTCCTTTATTGTTCACCCTTCATTTCACTCACCCTTTTTCTTTTATTTTATGCCCCCATTTTTTTCACTACTTGACTATTAGTTTTTCTTATAAGCTCAACAAAAATAATCAACCATTAAAATCTTTAATGAATGATCTAGCATCAAGTAGACAACATGTTTTCTGGGCACAACTCTTCTATTTTCTCTTCTTATCATCCACACGTTTTTCTTTCTTTCCTTTCTCTTAACATTTTGTACCTCAGTGGAATCCTCATTCGTGACGCCCAAAGTGCCTAAGACTATCTATGGATCAAAAATTCTGGAGGTCAGACAACAAAAAGGGATAAGATTTTTTTGTGTCTAAGAAAAAAATTAGGCTTATGGCTCAAGGGGTTTAACTAGGGAAAATATTTAGGAAGGTGAAACAATCACAGAGAACATGGATTTTTCAAATAAATTCCTTAATCATCTCTTAACTCTTTAATAACTAGACATCCCACATACACTAAGGCAAGTTTTGGATTCTTCATTATGTATAAAACACAACAATTATGCCCACCTCACATGGAATCAAAAATCTAGTCAGCTTCCTATAGCTGCACATTCATACAATCACATTGAATGACACTTTACATTATTAAGACATAAGAGTATCTTGAGTCGAGTAAAAAAAATTTGTGTCTCTCTCATGAAATTCTCATTTATGCATTCACGATGACCACTTCATTACCTCTAGCTTAGCTGCTAAGTTGAATGATAAAGAGAACACAAGTGGGTAAAGACTAACTCAATCCTAAAAATAAAATAAAAACGTGACTAATTTTTTCTTAAGACGGTTGTCATCCATCCATCATCGGGAAGGGTTTCTACTATATGATGTCACTAAAAACAAATTTAGGACTCTAAAATTGGACCAAACAAACAAACTACTATAGACAAATAATTCATCAGAAGACAAGACATCATCCAAGTTCACAGTATCAGCATTACTATCTATTACAAACCAAAGTTAACCAATCATAGAGCTACTAACACAGGAAATAACCGCTAGTGCTATAGCCTACTAAAAATTTAGCAAAGAACGAATAAACAGGAACTCTTTCCTCCACCCGTCACTTAAACAGTGCACTATCCTCAACGCACAAACAAATATATCAAGTAGGAAGAGAGGAAGAACTTCTTGTGCCTCTAATCACATTCGTCATCATAAGGATTGTACTCCTGATTATCATCACAATAGTCCTCTCCATCAACCTGCAGGTCTCTTGTAGTAGCATCATCCTCCTCATCATTGTCCAAGTCATCAATACCATCAGCTAGCACCCTGGTCTTATCATTAGCATCGCACTCTCAATGAGTGGGTACCACTCCATCAAGGCTAACATCTCCTCATCAGTGGTAGGTCTACCTCTGATCTTCAACTGCCACTCTAACATCCCGAATATGCGACCTCTCTATCTATCATCCTAAATTTGACGATCAGCTACCAGTGAGTAGTGGATAGACTCCTTGACCTTCAAGACATTAATCATTTTACCGGCCAAGTGCCCTGCTAAAGGTAGATAAAGATCTGCCTCTTCTTCCTTAATACCAATGTCTCTCAAAAACTAAGTCAGGAGACTACCATGACAATACTTCCATCTGCAGTTGTCCCTTGGCCTCCTCATGTTATATCTGAGCACTGCACCGAAGTTGATTAGTAGCCCTTTCATCAGCATATATACCAACATGACTCTCTCTCTATTGATCTCCGTCATTTGTGTCCCATGGAGAATCATGACACAAACAAGCTTCACCCAAACTCTCACCTCCTTATTAAAGTAGGAGAACGGGAGTGCAGAGTGAGTCCAATTATGTTCCCCTGCCTAATAGGCTAATGAATGCTCACCACATAGTGTATGGCGAATATCACAATATCGAGGATTCTATAGCAAAATGAAGTAATCTAATGGATCTACCACAGGTGTACGGAGCAATGATTTTAATGTCTTAGCATTGAAACAAACCACCTGACACCGTATTTTGATCTTGGTGCTCTCTCCAAAGTAAGTATCCCAGTTTGCATAAAATTCACTCACCAATGCGAGGTTGCACTCCTTAGGCTTGGCAAAGACATATCCCAATCCCAACTCACAGACCTTGTCATGGATTGTAGGGAACTCAAGTGCAAGGAAACCTTTGTCAATACAGTTCTACGAAGCATATTTGGCATCCTTTTGTGCTTGGAATCACCTTAGCCCTTGAGGCTCCAAACTTCCTAGCAGGGATTCCCTTGGCGGACAATTAACTTGGCCATTTTGTTCCTTCTCGGAGATGCTTGAGACCTTTGTTAGCAATCTCCACTTCCTTTCCTTTGTTATCTTATGATGCCATAATACCTGGAAATCAAATATCAAGAACTGCACAAGATTAGTTTTCTAGCTAATTAGGTGTAGGGGTGCAAAATGACCCCACACTTAAATCGCTAGCATACTCATGAGAATTTATCAAACAGGGTACTCAAGACTTCTTTCATTACCATCCCAAATCTCAACAACCAAAATTATTCACTACTTCACACTGCAAACAAGTTTCATAAATTTTATTCACATCTCTCCTCTGTTTCTTTTTCTTTTCGAGAATGCCTCATCATGGCCATTCCTTTCACCATCCCACTTTTTTTTGTCATAATTCAAATAACCCACATATGGAAGTAGTCCCAATAAATTCATTCAACAATCAACATGAATTTTACTACCTTCCACAAAGAATTATAGGAATTTTCCATCAACTCAAAATCTTCATATTCAAGAATTTCAAAATTGAGCACTTTCTCTCACTACAATCAATGCTCTACCCACTAGTTTCATGAAATTCAATTAATCATCCCCTTCTTTCCCACAACTTAAAATCACTAAATTAAACAAAAACTAAGCAACCCAAACAAGGATAACACATTATCATTGAAGAACTTGACATATTAAAGCTAATGAAACCCATATTATGAGATTTAAGGTTTTCACTAACAATGGTGATTTTGGGTCTTTATCTTGAGGAAGAAGGGTATAGGAGCATGCCCTTTACACTAAATAACCAAGAGAGAAGAAAAATACATACTTGAGTTGATGAGAATAGCTTCACCAAACTCCTTGGAGAAGAAAACAATGGTGGGAAATGAGGGAGGGTGTTACAGCCTATGAGGGGAGAGAGAGACAGAATTTTATTTGCTTTTTACTTTTGACTTTTAGAGAAAGATGATGAATGAGGATTTAAAACAAAGATCTGGGGCATGGGTTTTTAGTAATTTTAAGGTCCTTGGGTCAAATTTTGACCCATTGACCAAAACAATTTCGGCCACAACATATCTGGCGCGACGCTCTAGTCACCTTGCCACACTTTGAAATATTTTTTCTTTGTAGACTAGGTTTGGCACGGTGCGCCCCCCAATGCACCAACCTAAAAAAATTTCTTTATGAAGTCTAACACCTGCTGCCCCACGCCAGGTATCTCACCCTAGACTTAGACTTTTTCAGCTCCTTTTCCTCGCTCTTTTTGCCTCAAAATCCCTGTTAAACTCTACAAAAGCAAAAGATCTTAGACAGATGGTTGCCTGCCACCAAGTTCCTTCGTTATATTCATGGCACGTCATTCATGGGTTTCGTCCCATGTAGCGCCTCATTTAACATCACGACACAATTTATTGTTTCTCACACCTTCATTCGTGTGAGATGATAAGGATCCTGATTACTTGCTGAAATTTCACGAATCACATACTGCTCAACTACCTTCTTAAACCCTCCAATCTCTACCATTGGTCTCACTATAAATTGCTCATAATGAGGTGGCAGCCTTGCCGCGCTAAACACATCAAAGAGTGCCTCCTGACTATCCATATTCATCGATATCTTGCTCGACTTCACCTTGATCACAGCTTCCGCGGTGGCTAAGAATCCTCTCCCCAAAATAAGGAGAACTACTACATGTGCTTCGTAATCTAGGATTATAATGTCCATTGGTAAGATGAAAGGTCTCACCTTGATCAATACGTCCTTTATGATTCAATCAAGATAAGCAAGAGACGATCGACAAGCTGCGATGTCATATGTGGTAGGGCTTGGCTCACCTAAACCCAATATTCTGAACGAGGATGCAGGCATTAGATTTATGCATGTGCCCAAGTCACATAGTGTTGAACCAACCATTTTTGTTCCCAATAACCATTCGAATGGTGAAGCTCCCAAGGTCTTTAAGTTTCTTAGGAATTTTGTTCTGCACCTGAAAACTTCACTCTTCTGTGAGAGCCTCAGTCTCAAACTCCGTACATCTTCTCCTGTTTGCCACGACATCCTTCAGATACTCAGCATATTTCAGAACTTCTTGCAACAACTCTACCAAAGGTTAGTTAACATGTACCTTCTTCAAAACATCATGAAATTTCTGGCAAGCTGCGTCTTTTTTTTTGCCTGTTAAAGCTTTATGGAAATTGAGGAGGTGGTCTGGCTTCTACTAATTTTGGCCGTGAATTCCTTGACTCACAAACCTCCTTCTTGGACGTCACAACCTGCTTTGCATCAACTTTCTTATCTCTACGGATCACCTCAACCAGCTCTTTTCAACTATGCAAAAAAATTGTACTCATATTTTCCTTGAAGTTCTTCTCGGTATACTCGGAAGTGCCCCTTGTAGTCTGTTAGTCACCTGAAGGGACGATCTCCCCATCTGTCTCTCCAGCTGATGGATGGACTTCTGCATCTCATTAACCACCTGAGTCTGCTAAAGCATTCACTGCTTTATCATTTCCTCTAGGGAACTGCCAGTCCGTTGTCCAACGGGTCTTGGATAGTTGATCTGGGGACTTTGGAAATTCTATTTCCCTTCCCATAAGGGATTTGCTATGTTCCAGTACACCTAGTTGTAATTGTTACCTACAAAACCTCCACCACCATCTTGTTATCCAATAAATGAACACACTTTGGGTTTAGTGGACCACCTAAATAAGCGTGGCCTTCTCCACACACCTCAACTGATGGTGATGGATTTTGAACCTGGTAATCCTATTGAACCTGACTTTTGACTGGTTTGATTACAAGCTTGCTGATCATATTCACCAGCTGACTGATATCTGCTTGGATTGCTGCCATACCATCCATCTCGAGCATTCCTGGCACCTTGGCTGCTGTGAACCCTCTACTAGAGTCCTGATAGTCTTGACTCCCAACTAATATGAGATTCAAAAGAGCCTCTATTTCATCATAGCTCTTTGAAAAAATTTGTCCCTACGCGGAAGCGTTAAGAAAGATTTTTGACTCTGGTTTTAGCACCTCCATAAAGTTGTGCCCAATAATCTCCTTTAGCTGCATGTGTTGTCGGTAATCTCTCAAGTAGCCCTTGTATCATTCCCAAGAATGAGCTAATGTCTCACCATCTTTCTGCAAAAAATCGGAGATCTTCCCTCTTAACACTTTTGTCCTCCTTAAAGAGAAGAACTTGTTGATGAATTTGTTGGAAAGAGCCTCCCAAGTGGGGATGGAACTTTCTAGCTCATTCTGAAGCCACTCTTTTGCTTTCCCAATCAACGAGAACGGAAACAACGTGACCTTAACATACTCATATGACACTTAATGATAGTGAGAGTTCTCACTCAGGTCTACAAATTTCGTTAGATGTCTGTGAGGATCCTCATGCGGCTTGCCCAAATATTGGCAAGTATTTTTTACCAAAAGCATGGTTCGTTCTTTCAACTCAAGGTTTTGAGTGATGGCTGGATTAAAAATTTGTTCGGAATCATTCTCCGAGTTTGGCCTAGAAAAGTTAAGCACTGGAACCCTCTCCTGTTTGTTGCCTTGTGCTTGCTTGTTATACTATATAGCTAACCTGCAAAAGGATCTCTCAATTCCTGTATCAAAAGAAACCAAATGTTATCCCTGAATTCTTGTAAATGGCATACACTGAGCACACAATACTTGTAAACTTCAACAACCAACAAAAAAATGTAAAATACAATGCTAACCTACAAATGATTAATCAATCTTCAAGTCCCCGGCAATGGTGCTAAAAATTTGATCCGCCCAAGTGCACTCAAGTGCACGTGGCTGTCAAGTAATATAGGACAGTGAAGTTCCAATTTTCGATCCCTTAGAGACTTGTCAGATTAATCGTTTAAGGTTAACACTTTATTTAACTATTCAAAAAAACATAGATAAAATTGTGTAATGGTTGGAGATTAAACTACTAAAACTTGAAATGTAAAATTTTAAGTAATAAACAAAAATTGTTAAAAACGTTTTTGTACTTCAAATGATGATGAAAATATAGAGAAATGGCACTTTGACTTCAGGTTGTGTTTTCAAGAATTGAATACCCTAGATTAATTCTTCTTAAGATTGCTAGTTGCAAGTTACTATTCAATTTCTTTCCACTCTCCCGAGCATCCAAGAACTATCACATGAGCCCTAACGCCTATGTCCCTATGGTCGCAGGAGAAACATGAAACAATGATTGTGGCTACTTGTATATCAACTAAAAAAGGTTGAAGCATATATTCCTATCCTCATCAACAACTTCTATCTTGAGCTCAATCGAACAAGAGTCTTTAAATACATGTTCTATTCTTACTTTTAACCCTTCTAGTTTCCTTTTCCAAGTTCAACCAAAAGCCAACAAATTTATTCGAAAGGTGATAAGTTTAACGAATAAGCAGTTAACATAAGTAATAATACCAAGCTTTAACAAAGAATCAATACTAGCATAAACAAACTATCAAACTTCGACCATTAGCTATGGACAAAACCCTAGAATATGAGTTTATCCACTCATGTTCAAGCAAAAAAATAAAGATATAATTATAATTCAAAGCATAATGATAAATAAAAGAAGAAAAACCTAACTACTTGTCAGTTGTATCTCCTCCAAAAATATTCTTACTATGATCAATGTGATCCCAAAATATGATGTATCATAGCTAAAATATGACCTAGATGTTATATTTACCAGTGAGGCCTCAAATAATGCTTTTCCCCTTAACTATATAGCTTCAAAATCGGCAAAATCCATCCCAAACTAGGTCTGGCATGTCACGCCACGCAGTGCACTAGGTTTCGTTCAAGTTTCCTCTAATGTTTTGTTTTGGATTCCCCACGCGAGCCATTGCACCAAGGTGTTAGTCAAATTTCTAAGAATCAGACTGCTCTGGCGCGCCACACCACCAAAAGCACAAGAGTGTTAGAAAAATTTCCTAAGTCTAGGATGCTTCTGGCGCTACACCACTCATCTCGTCAAGGTGTTGTTCAAATTTTCCTCCAAAGTTAGGGACCTTGCCTGCTGTGAACCCTCTACTTAAGTCCTAATAGTCTTGACTCCCCACTAATATGAGATTCAAAAGAGCCTCTATTTCATCATAGCTCTTTGAAAAAATTTGTCCCTGTGCGGAAGCGTTAAGCAAGATTTTTGACTCTTGTTTTAGCACCTCCATAAAGTTGTGCCATATAATCTCCTTCGGCTGCATGTGTTGTGGGTAATCTCTCAAGTAGCCTTTGTATCATTCCCAAGACTGAGCTAATGTCTCACCATCTTTCTGCGAAAAATCAGAGATCTTCCCTCTTAACACTTTTGTCCTCCATAAAGAGAAGAAATTCTTGATGAATTTGTTGGAAAGAGCCTCCCAAGTGGTGATAGAACTTTCTAGCTCATTCTGAAGCCACTATTTGGCTTCCCCAATCAACGAGAATGGAAACAACGTGACCTTAACATACTCATCTGACACTTACTAATTGTGAGAGTTCTCACTCTGGTCAACAAATTTAGTTAGATGTCTATGAGCATCCTCATGCGGCTTTCCCTTATATTGGCAAGTATTTTTGACAAAACGCATGGTTCCTTCTTTCAACTCAAGGTTTTCAGTGATGGCTGGATTAAAAATTGGTTTGGAAGCATTCTCCGAGTTTGGCCTAGCAAAGTTAAGCACTGGAACCCTCTCTTGTTTGTTGCCCTGTGCTTGCTTGTTATACTCTATAGATAAACTGCAAAAGGTTCTCTCAATTTCTGTATCAAATGAAACCAAAGGTTATCCCTGAATTCTTGTAAATGGCATACACTGAGCACACAACACTAGTAAACTTCAACAACCAACAAAAAAATGTAAAATACAATCCTAACCTGCAAAAGATTAATCGATCTTCAAGTCCCCGGCAACGGTGCGAAAAATTTGATTCGCCCAAATGCATACAAGTGCACGTGGTTGTCAAGTAATATAGGACAATGAAGTCCCAATGATCAATCCCTTTGAGACTTGTCTGATTAATCGTTTAAGGTTAACACTTTATTTCACTATTGAAAAAAACACAAATAAAATTGGGTAATGGTTTGGAGATTAAACTACTAACTTGAAATGTAAATTAAGTAATTATCTAAAATTGTTACAAACCTTTTTGTACTTCAAATGATGATGAATATATAGCGAAATGACACTTCCACTTCAGGTTGTGTTTTCAACAATTGTTAATTCTTCCTAATGTTGCTAGTTGCAAGTTACTATCCTATTTCTTGCCACTCTCCCGAGCATCCAAGAACTATCTCATGAGCCCAAACGCCTTGTCCCTATGGTCGCAGGAGAAACATGAAATAACGATTGTGGCCACTTGTATATCAACTAAAATAGGTGGAAGCATATATTCCTATCCTCATCAACAACATCTATCTTGAGCTCAGTCGAACAAGAGTCTTTAATTACCTGTTCTATTCTTACTTTTAACCCTTCTAGTTTCCTCTTCCGAGTTCAACGAAAAGCCAACAAATTTATTCAAAAGGTGATCAATTTAACGAATAAGCAACTAACATAAGTAAGAATACCAAGATTTAACAAAGAATCAATACTAGCACAAACAAACTACAAAACTTAGACAATTAGCTACGGCCAAAACCCTATAATATGAGTTTATCCACTCATTTTCAAATGAAAAAACAAAGATATAATTATCATTCAAAGCATAACGATAAATAAAAGAAGAAAAACCTAAGTGCTTGTCAGTTGTATATCCTCCAAAAATATTCTTACTATAATCAATGCTATCAAAAAATATGATGTATCATAGCTGAGAAATGACCTAGATGTTATATTTACTAGTGAGGCCTCAAATAATTCTTTTCCCCTCAACTATTTAACTTCAAAATCAGAAAAATCTATCCCGGAGTAGGTCTGGCATGTCACGCCATCTGTTGTGCCATGTTTGGTTCAATTTTCCTCTAATGTTTTGTTTTGGATTCCCCACGCCAGCCATTTCACCAAGGTGTTTGTCAAATTTCTAAGAATTGGACTCCTCTGGTGCGCCACACCACTCAAAGCACAAGAGTGTTAGAAAAATTTCCTAAGTTTGGGAAGCTTCTGGCGCTATGTGACTCATCTCGTCAAGGTGCTGTTCAAATTTTCCTCCTAAGTTAGGGACCTTAGCTGTTGTGGACCCTTTACTTGGGTCCTGATAGTCTTGATTCCCCACTGATTTGAGATTCAAAAGAGCCTTTGTTTCATCATAGCTCTTTGAAAAAATTTGTCCCTGTGCGGAAGCGTTAAGAAAGATTTTTGACACTGGTTTTAGCACCTATATAAAGTTGTTCCCAATAATCTCCTTCGATTGAATGTGTTGTAGGTAATCTCTCAAGTAGCCCTTGTATCATTCCAAAGACTATGCTAATGTCTCCCCATCTTTCTGCAAAAATCCAGAGATCTTCCCTCTTAACACTTTTGTCCTCCTTAAAGAGAAGAACTTGTTGATAAATTTGTTGGAAAGAGCCGCCCAAGTGGTGATGGAACTTTCTAGCTCATTCTGAAGCCACTCTTTGGCTTCCCCAATCAACGAGAAAAGAAACAACGTGACCATAACATACTCATCTGACACTTACTAATTGTGAGAGTTCTCACTGAGGTCCACAAATTTCGCTAGATCTCTCTGAGGATTCTCATGTGGCTTGCCCTATTATTGGCAAGTATTTTGGACCAAACACATGGTTCCTTCTTTCAACTCAAGTTCTTTAGTGATGGTTGGCTTAAAAAATGGTTTGGAAGCATTCTCCGAGTTTGGCCTAGCAAAGTTAAGCACTGGAACCCTCTCATGTTTGTTGCCATGTGCATGCTTGTTATCCTCTATAGCTAACATGCAAAAGGTTCTCTCAATTTCTGTATCAAAAAAACCAAAGGTTGTCGCATAATTCTTGTATATGGCGTACACTGAGCACACAACACTTGTAAACTTCAACAACCAACAAAAAAATGTAAAATACAATCCTAACCTGCAAACGATTAATCAATCTTCAAGTCCACTGCAACGATGCGAAAAATTTGATTCGCCCAAGTGCATGCAAGTGCAGGTGGTTGTTAAGTAATATAGGACAGTGAAGTCCCAGTTATCGATCCCTTAGAGACTTGTTAGATTAATTGTTTAAGGTTAACACTTTATTTCACTATTCAGAAAAATACAGATAAAATTGGGTAATGGTTTGGAGATTAAACTACTAAAGCTTGAAATGTAAATTAAGTAATGAACCAAAATTGTTACAAATGTTTTTGTACTTCAAATGATGATGAAAATATAGCGAAATGCCACTTTCACTTCAGGTTGTGTTTTCATGAATTGAATATGCTAGATTAATTCTTCCTAAGGTTGCTAGTTGCAAGTTACTATCCCATTTCTTGCCACTCTCCCGAGCATCCAAGAACTATCTCATGAGCCCTAACGCCTATACCCTATGATTGCAGGAGAAACATGAAATAGCGATTTTGGCTTCTTGTATATCAACTAAAAAAGGTTGAAGCATATATTCCTATCCTCATGAACAACTTCTATCTTGAGCTCAGTCGAAAAAGAGACTTTAAATACCTGTTCTATTCTTACTTTTAACCCTTCTTGTTTCCTCTTTCGAGTTCAACCAAAAGCCAATAGATTTATTCGAAAGGTGATCATGTTAACGAATAAGCAATTAACATAAGTAAGAATACCAAACTTTAACAAAGAATCAATACTAGCATAAACAAACTATCAAACTTCGACCATTAGGTATGGCCAAAACCCTCGAATATGAGTTTATCCACTCATGTTCTAGCGAAAAAACAAAGATATAATTATCATTCAAAGCATAAAGATAAATAAAAGAAGAAAAACCTAAGTACTTGTCAGTTGTATCTCCTCCAAAAATATTCTTACTATGATCAATGGATCCCAAAATATGATTTATCATAGCTAAAAAATGACCTAGATGTTATATTTACTAGTGAGGCCTCAAATAATTGTTTTCCCCTCAACTATTTAACTTCAAAATCAGCAAATCCATCCCGGTGTAGGTCTGGCATGTCAGGCCACCCAGTGCGCCAGGTTTGGTTCAATTTTCCTCTAATGTTTTGTTCTGGATTCGCCACGTCAGCCATTGCACCAAGGTGTTAGTCAAATTTCTATGAATAGGACTCCTCTGGCGCAGCACACCACCCAAAGCACAAGAGTGTTAGAAAAATTTCCTAAGTATAGGATGCTTCTGGGGCTACGCCACTCATCTCATCAAGGTGTTGTTCAAATTTTCCTCTGAAGTTAGGGACCTGGAGCACCACACCACCTATAGCATCAAATTTAGTGAAGATTTCTCTGAAATTTAAGGGTTCGAGCGCCAAGCCAGCTATCTCACTAGGCCAACTTTTGTGAACTCTTCATTCATTACACCTTGGGTCATTTTTTAGTCCTTTTTCTTTTGTTTCCAGCTCAAAATATCTAAAAACACTTGTTAGCTCAAACGACACACATAAAAATGAATTTATGCATTTCATAAGAATTCTGAACTCAAAACAAGGTAAAGCATGGTTAAAAACATGGCAAATGAGCATAAGAATATGCCCAACATTAGTCATAATCATAAAACATAGGTTTGCATGGACTAGTTTAAATAACGAAATTCATAATATCTTAACATATTTAAACTAGCCATGGAAACAATGTTGATGAATGGCCATGATGTATTATCTTGAAATTCGTGATAAATCATGCTTAATTGAGCAAAATAATCACAACGTAAAAATTATAAATTCATAAGAGATTCTTGTAGACTTGCATTTATAATCATAAAATATGGATTAAGTAATAGGAGAATTGCATTCATAGAAGATCATGTGTGTTTTTATCCATATTAGGTCTGACCCTAGAAATTCATAAAATCATTATTGGAGACTTTATCCATGAAATTGAGAAGCGTTTGGGCATGTGGGTGGAAGAAATCCCCCATTCATAACCCTGCATACCTACGCTTAAAGAGACCTTCCTATGTTTCGAAACACAAGAGAATTGGAGAAAAAGATGATGAAGAACCATGGCTTTTCTTTGAGAGAGAAATTCCAACTTACTTTGTTTGAAGAGAATTAGGGTTTAGGCTAAGTATAACCCGTTAACAGCCCTTTAGGAAGCTTAAAACGACTTCACTTAGAGGTTAAAAGCATAGGGTTTTATTAATATCCCCCTGAACTACTGAACTGAAATTTTAACTAGCAGAACCAACGACCCATACCACGGGTCATTGAACCAACTAATGGACTATTAGTCCTCTCGTTAGTTCCCATTTTTTCTTTGAATCATCTTACGAACCTACTTCAATGACTTAAACAAATGGTTGGTACAATCTAATAATGAGTCATAAAATCCACTCATCTGTTTTGGTAGATTATGGAAAATTTTTGAAGTCCCTCACCATGTAAGAACCAACGAGCTATTGGTTAATAGGATGGCTCATTTTGCTAGTCATCTAATGGTCTGCTGCCATTTTCCTGTTGGTTTCTTATGTTTGTATAGGATCTAGTCTTACGAACTTTCGGGGATGTTCATACCCCATTGGATATTTTTCGATTTTGTGTACATATTGGATAGGTCAGGTCCTATCTCAATAGTTTACATTTTATTAAAATCTATCAAGGCTCTTAGGCTTGTCTTGTTGGGCTTGTTGTTGTTGTACGTCTTGTTGGTCCTTTTTGTATTGATCTTTTGAATTTGTGTGGCCTTGTCGGCCATTTCGATTTAGTGTGGGCCATTAGGCCTCATTGTTATTATTACTGTTGATTATACTATTATTTTGTGTTTCGTGATGCCAAGACTTATCATCTCTAGTCTGTTGTAGAAATATTATTACAAGGTTCGCTCGGTGAAGCAAGGCACCGGGTGCTGGCTACGCCTCCCTAGATTTAGGGTATGAAAAACTTCGTATCGATTAGGTCGTGTCCTAGAAATGGTATGAGTGGTGTATTGTAGATTCTTTTTTATTGGTATATTGCAAAACATACTTATAAACATGAGAATATAGGACATTTAAGATTGTTACCCTTCTTTCTGATCGATTATCATGTAGTAACTCTGGAGTCATAGGAGTTGGGTCTTGTTTCATGTTTGTTGATTTGTGTAGAGAATTCCTATGTCATGTAAGACAGCAGCCGATTAGTGGCTACACATAGCGGCAAGTGAAAGTACTTGTAAGGTACAACATGTTGGGATGGATCCGTCTGAGGCCTAAGATTAGGCTTCTGATCTACCTCCTGCACCTGTACATCTAGTTAGAGAAGTTGGTTTGGTCCTTGGCCTCTAGAGCCACCTATAACTATTACAGATCATGATTTGAGGGTTGCAGTACAATTATTGACGAGGATAGTATGTAGGCATCAATGAGTTGGGGCACTAGAGGGTGCAACATTTGCTAAGAGATCAAGCAATTCTAGTACTTAAGAGTTAATAACATTGAACCCTCTAGATATCTGCAGGATGAATGCAAATGAAGACCTAATGATTTTATTGATCAGTTGTATCTTATATTTTTGATTATGCATTCTATATCAGTTGAGCTATTGGCGATATTTAAATTACAAGAAGGCTGGGAGTTGTCTATAGGTCGAGATGAACTTAAGCCACATGGGCTAACTTTTCTGATGCTTTTCTGGATCATTACTTTCCTTTGGTGGTTCGGGAGGCCAAGGATGACAATTCCTTTCCTTAGAACAGGGTAATATAAGGGTACGAGTGTATTAGCTCCAGTTTGACTTAGTGGCCCGATATGCTACTCCCTTTAATAGCACTATGTGAGCTAGGATACATCGGTACGTGAATAATTTCTACCTAAGTATGTAGAAAATTATATGATCGCCTCGATGGAGGAGGGCATATAGAAGAGGACTAGGCATATCTCGTATATAGGCTCTAGCCTAACGTTTAGAGTAATGCAGGCATTAGTAGCAAGAGATGGAGCAAGCTTAGAAGGAGTAGCGAAAGTGGATGAAGCTTGTAGATGTTCATAGTGGATCATAGGGCCATCCCTGGTCATAACTTGGTGCTTATAATTATGGGGCTCCCGTTGAGTCAACAAAAGGATCTTGAGCATCGGCATTTGGGTAGCAGGGTAGGGAAACCCTTTCATATTGTGATATGTGTGGTAGGAGACATTCTGGGAGATATAGAAGGTGGATGACTGCTCATTACTCATGTGGAGATAAGGGTCACAAGATTAAGGATTTCCCTACTTGATGGTAAAATGGTATGGCACATCTGATAGGGTTGATAGTAAGGTAGTCTGCTCTGGCAAGATAAGTTGAACTAGGGTTGCTATTTGCCTTAGTTTAGGTCAAGGTCTAGGCAGAGTTACTATTCCAAACCCAGCTATACTTCACATCTTTGCCGTAGGAGATGTACAAACTACAAAGCCTTCAATGGGTGATGTATCATGTAAAATATTTGTTATGATTATTGTATCGAGTTCAAGTCTATCAGCACCATGGTTAGTCCAAGGTCATGTTGTATTATCTAATGTCGTTTTGTAATAGACCTATGAATTTTGTGATTGAAAGAGTTTAGTTTTGTTGTGATAACTCGTAGAATAGATTCATGCATGTGATAGACATTTGAGTATAAATGTTTCTAAGGAGGAAAATGTTACACCATGTGTGTCTACATCTGCTTTATTGATAGATTCTGGACATACGAGCCTAGTTTTATGACTATGTGTTGTATGTCGAGGGAAGGGTGGGGGTCGATAATGCATGTGACGAATGGAATAACAAATAAAAATCCAGAATTGTCTAAAAGATTGTCCTTCCACAATGCTAGGCGAGATGCAGCCCGCATTAGGATAGGCATTGGAGGAAGCCTATACATATAGTTCAATGGTCAGTATTGATCTTGGGCAGATTTATATGCCCAAGTGATACTCAAACGTATCATTTTCGCCTTGTTTATTGTGCAATGTGTATACATTTTCATGTAATTGGTAATAAAATGTGAATTTATACTAACCAACATGATTAGCATTGTTTTGTAGGTAAATTGTGATTTTGAGGAGCTAAAATGCATATTGGAACAATATCGGAGTTGGACTTGGATTCGAGCATGAAAAAGGCATTGGACTGCACAATATAAAGGGGCTCCGCGATGGAGCCGTGTCACGCTACCATCGCGGAGGCATTCTGCCTGGAGGGTGAATAATTTGTCAATTTCCAGTGGAGCCTCGCGCAGCTCCGTGGCACGGAGGCAAGCCTCCGCATTGCACGCCGTGCCACGTTGAAGCTTTATTCCTGGACCCTAAATTTCCAGAAAGGGTCCGCGTCCACGCCGTGTCACGAAGGCAGTGCTCCGCGATGCACTCCGTGACACGTTGCTTGTTATTCCGGGAAAAATTCCCATTAGTATAAATAGAATACTTAGGCATATTTTTTATTAATTCAGACTTGGTGGAGCAAGGACGTGGGTTACAGGCAGTTGAGGGATGAAAAAGCTCAGGGTTTTTCTCTCTTTCTTTCTTCTTTCAATCAATTGTTTGTATGATTAACACTTGTTTTAGGATGATTAATCCACAAATGAGTGGCTAATTCTCTTCCTTGCTGAGGTTATGAACAATGGTGATGAATTTTGATTATTGAATTATATGGTTTTTCATCTTCTTCTTCCATGTTGTTCTATTAATTCTTGTTTCTACTGCATTGGTGTGTGGCCGACATTAATGTACATCTAAAAAGTCCGATTTCACTCGAGAGAGCACGAAATTGGAAAGTTGTGAATTAATAGGGTATTGTTCTTAACTTGATTTGGGAAAATTGAGTTTTGATGTGCTTTCCTGATAGAAAATATACTTGAAAGCCGTATTAGTCAATTTAGGAACCGGAATTCTATTGCTAGGTCATAAATTGCATTTGATCACAGAAATGTAGACGGATGGTTTATGATTCTTAAGTGAGATTAAATACGAAAGTTTTAATCTCTAGGCTAATGTTCTTGGCTAGCAACAGGAAGAGAAGATTAACCAAATTATGATTATAATCCAGTTCATTACTTGTTCTTAACCTTGGCATGCTCATATCCATAGTTTCAATTCAAAGTAGATAGTTGTTAATAGTTTTAGTATATAATTTCTAAACAAATTATTAACTTTTGGTTACTTTGTTGTCAGCATATTTAGACGTAAGATAGAATATAGTATACTTGAGCAATTTTTACTTATCCAGAGTCTCCTTGGTTCGATACTTGGCTTACTTAAGCCACTTACTACTTGTTTGACCACGTGCTCTTGCGTGTCGGTTTTTAACCATATAGAAAACACCCGAACAAGTATGAACATTCCATATTCTTTTTCCTAGAGATGAAGGATGGTAGAAACCCTTTTTAATCAGTTTCTCTTGAATACCTAGTTATTTTTGAGTTAGAATTGTAATCCAAATTCATTTCCCAACTTAGATTGTCAAGCACGTCATGTGTTACATGTTCTAGCTGCATTTTCATTCATTCAGCCTTGTGGTAATATGTTGGGTAAGCTTCTCTTCCTTTTTAATTATTAGTTAGATGTCATGTTTATGAATCTGTAGGTGTTGGCAGGTCATTGTTTTAAAGTTTCTATATCTAAATCCATAGAAATCTTATTGATTGAGTTTCATGCATATTGTTTTCTTGTTGTGTTCTTGTTGTTTCGAGCAGGAGGGTTGAGGATTTCGTTGAAGCAGTATCTTGAGGGTGTTGATGGTGTGAGTACAAATATGTTTGATTCATTGATATAGATGTATGTTAAGGCTTTATTTTTCCTCTTTTCGACATATTTATCATGAACTATGAATATAACTTCTTGTCTTGCAAAGTTGCTGTTTCGTGGATTGAAATAACATTATAATCCTTAATAAGGGCTTCCAATTGGTTTTATTCTATAATTTCTTTTTATTCCTACTTTCAAGTGTTGGATTAGTCAATTATCATAGGTTGATGGAGCGATATAATGCGTAGGACTTGATATGTATTGTGATGTTGATTTGTGGCCTTATTTGATTGAATTAGGGGATGTTGTAGATGAGTTTGTATATGTTTCTTTTGTGGTATCTTTTGTGTGATTCTATTTCATTCAAGGGATTAACGTTAACCATAATTGTGATGTTTGCTCTGGCATAGGGGTCAAGCCTCAGGTTTAGCAGACCAGAATGGGCTGTGAAGTCTACTCAAAAATAGTCGAGCTTATGATGGGCTGATGTCGTGATTCCAGCCTGTGTTATGAATGGTGTATGGATTTTGTTGTCTTCTCCGTCATACTAGTGAGTTTGTGCCTGTGATGTCCTCTCTGGTGCACTTGGTACATGTTGTAGACCTGTATGACCAAGAGGTGTTTCCTCGACAAGGATGGATTGTGAACTGTTTGTGTTGTTATTAGTTTCTATACTTACACTCATACTGATATTGTTCTAGCTAGCTATGAATTGAATACGTGTATTGGTTATGATAAATTTTGTTGGGGTGGACTGGATAGGCTCAGGTATTGATTTGTAATCTATTGCATTGAGTTGGGGGTTGGCCATTCTGCTGATATCTTCCTTATCTTCTATCTTGTTTTTCTGTATATCTGAATTGTTATCTTTTAGTCACCTTACATAATCAGTACATTTTGATACTGACGCCCTGAGCCTAAGTGCGCTGCACATATTCTTGCAAGTGTTGACCGATAGGCGGATCATAACCCGCGTTGTTGAGTTGAGTTCCTAAGCATTGGTGAGCTCCATCTAGTTCAGAGTTACCATGCTGGGATGTCCTTTGGTTTACTGGTACATATTGGATAGGTTGGGACCCTGTATTAATTGTTTATTATTTTATTAAACTCTGTAGAGGCTCATAGGCTTGTCCTACTGGGTTGGTTATGGATGCAGGCCTTGTTGGTCCCTTTTCATTGAACAGGTGCAACCTTGTACGATATTTGTATATAGTGTGGGCCTATGAGCCTCGTTTTCATTTTATTATTGATTGAATTGTTGGTTTTATGTTGTCTTGATGTCGAGCCCTGTCTGCTCTGGCTTATTGTAGTTACATTATTGCAGGATTCAGTTGGTGAAGTGAGGCACCGCATGCTGGTCATGCCTCTCCGGGTTTGAGGTGAAACTATTGCTCAATTTGTCTTCGCTAACATAATTTTTTGTTTATCCGTTTCTAAATAGGATTAATCACAGGTTTTATTTTTAGTTACAGAATTTGTTAATCGTTAATACCTATTTTTAGTACTGAATGTGTCTCCAGAGGTTCAACGTACTTATGTTCTATCACATACATGATTTTTGTGAGCTGGAAGGTTTAGTGGGTTGAATACGTGGGATACTGATTATTAGATATAATGATTCACTATTATGTGAAATTTACATCTTCAAGATTTAGTTGGAGTCTGTTACTACTAGCAAGACCTAAATAAGGCTTGGAGGTTTTTCAGACAACTTTCCTAGATCAATTAACATCCCCATAAGAGATTTGGAGAAGACCTTGGTGTGCACAACATGTGATCAGTATGTATGGTTCAAGGAACCAAAGGTTCAATCCAGCATCGATATTTTTGCCACAATAAAGAGAACAAGAGAATGAGGTCTATACTTATTGAGTGTACTATATCTGTTGATGTCAAAGAGCAAAAGATCTACGAAAATGCATTATAAGGTTGGTACTGAGTTTAGTTGAGTATTTGACCCAAAAGGGTTCTGAAGAGATTAAAATAGTTCAACAGTGAAATAGATCACTATAATAGTGAAAATACATGACTTTATGTGTTTAACAAGAATATAAAAGTTTTCATAAAGTGGAGTTACCTATTGCAATATTTTGAATTTGTTGACTATGAAGACTATTTAGTTTTGATGAGTAGATGGGTAAGTTTATGACTGTAATGACAACAATTTTAGTATTTGACTTTCCTACGAGTAAAGAGGGGTTAAGGGAATGCCTAAGATTTTGGATAACTAAAAAACGTGGAAAGAGATATAGGACCTAGGATTGCCTAATGATTACAACTTCTTGATATATAGATACATGTTGTACCTATTTGTACCATAGAGCCATGTATGTTTCACATTAATCCCCAAAGTTTACAGTATATTCTTAAGAAAAAGATACTATGATTTATACATCAACAAATATTTGAGTTGATACAATATATTCTTACGCAAAAGTTCCAAGTATGAAGTATATATTTTTATCAGTTGATGACTTAATCCCCTTATTTGAATAATTTTGTTATTATTTTGGTAAGACTAGTGGAATAGATATCCCATAATAAATAAGTAGTTTATGATCTATACTAGCAGTATCAGTTTTAGTAGGGGCAATATTAGCGGTGCCAATTTTAGTATAGGGGCTTTCTAGCAGTAGTAGAAGTTTTCCTGCGACATGAAATAGTTGGGGCAGCAACGAAGCAATTACTTTGTAGGAAGATTGTGATGGCCTATCTTGTTTCATGGATAATAGATATTAGCAGCTCTGGAAATTGTGGATCATGGATAAATGAGGAATTAGACCTAACGTCCTAAGTGTCTAGCTGGGGTATTTCACGAGGTTCTACTTGGTTTCTTTCAGCTGAGGGTATTAATGAAGTCAGTGGAATGATTGTGTCTTGCTCAAACTCTATAGACTTTCAAGGGAGGTTTTATGGTAATAATACCAAGTGCTTTGGAATAGTTTACATCAGTTGAGTGACTTTTGGTAGGCTTATTGAATCTGTGTACCTCATACCAGATTAAATTACTTATGTAGCATGGTTGTTGCACAAATCTAGTTCTAGAGAGGTTATGCAGTTTCACTAGATACCTTTTCGCATTGAATATTGTTATGTGACAACCAACAGATCAACCACATCACTTGTATTGGGTATTCTTGACCGACACTCTCAAAGTAATGACGAGGTTTATTCACTAAAACACATAAATCATAATTATCAAGCACCATCAATAACAGCGCTAAAAAATCAAGTGCTATAGATGATTTCCAAGAACTGCAACTGCGAGGACATATAATGTCACAAAATCAATCAAATAAAACTCACAAGGTCCATATACCCACTAGAAACAATTCTTCTTCGGGTATATCGCTCCACCGTAACCATTTCCCCTCGGTATGCATGAATACACTTCATTGAAACTATTTCCGCTCAATACATATGAATTTTAGAACTCTAAAATAAATTATAAATTTCAATAAATCAAGCCAACTGACCCATCGAGCCAATAAATATCATGAATTAGTATGAATATGTTTTAAATCATGTAAACAGTACAAAACTTATTGCCAGACAACCTCAATTATTTCTTAATGCGCAAAATATTCAGAGTATTGTATCATCAAATAATATATTTATTCTAGCTTTACCACCCTTAGTCAAATCGTATGCATAATTTCACAATCAACTCCTTAGTCAAATCGTATGCATAATTTCACAATCAACCTTAGAAAATAGCAAATAATCGCAGAAATGTACTATATAAACAACTAAATACCCGCACATGCCACCTAGTTTTCCCAAAGGTGCTCATCACCTTACCTATACAGTTCTCCCCTATCCCAACCCCTTAACATCACTTACCGAAACATCCTCCATCGGAGTCTAAAAAGTCTTAGCTTACCTTAATCTGAAGTTCCAAAAATCACAAAATAGCCTTCCTCTTCCTTTGAGCCTCCAAAATGCTCTCAATATATCAAAAAAACCAATTCTACATGAGTATACAAGTCTATTGATACCCATATTAGCATAAAAGTTTAACAGTGAAAAAGTTAACAAAAAGTCAATCCCTTGCCCTACGGTCAAAACTGAAATTTTCTATCAACATGAGATAACTTATATCTCATAGTTCTCAATTCTAAATTTCAGTGAAATCTGACTGTGCACCGATCTTTAAATCTCAATTATTCATTATCTCAAACTTAGGGATTTCAATCACTAATTTCAACTTAAAAATGAATTGAGCAACTAAAACTTGTAAGATTCTGTGAATAATTAACAATAGGAAGTTTAGATATTATCCCCGCGATGTATCTTAAAAATCACTCCAAAAGTTGCTCCAATTCAAGATATATAGCTCAAAATATAAAGTTAAATGTTTATTCCCAATTTCAAAAGTGTTATAACAATGCCAAATGCCCTTTTACACGATCACCAAACCTATATTGCAATCACAAAACCTATTGAAAAAATCACCCTTCGCGATTGTGGACACAACTCACATGATCATGAAGAACACAAACATCACATGCACTTACGAGATCACAAAAAGCCTCGTGCGATCATGATACCAAAAACTAATAACCCTATGCGATCATGAAAACAAAATCAGCAACACCAGCAACTGAAAAATCTAGCGCAGCCCATTCTTTATTTGGTGCCTTAAACTTACTCGAACTAATCAAAATACAAATCAAATTTGTAAATCACTCCGAAAATACATTACAAACCTATGGTCAACTGGAATTTCTTAAGTTAACTAGTAACATACCCAGATATTTAAATCACACCCGAGACCCTTCAGAACTCGTGAAAACTAAATAACTAACTCAAAACTCAATGTTTGGACATATTGGAACCGTAAAAACTCAATTCCAAATTCATTCATCCATTTTGTTGACTTTGGTCAAAGTTTAACTATCTAAATTCTTAGTTTTAGATTTCATATCCGATATGCTTCTCATTGCCTCGGGAACAGTTTGATGCCGCCAAAACGCATGTCATCATCAAGTAACATAGGACAGTGAGGTCCCAATTATCGATCCCTCAGAGACTTTTCAGATTAATCATTTAGGGTTAACACTTAGTTAAACTATTCTAATAAACACAGCTAAAAATGGGGAATTGTTTAGAGATTAAACTACTAAAACTTGAAATGTAAATTAACTACTAAACTAAAATTGTTTCAAAAGTGTTTGTACTTCAAATGATAATAAATTCTTGGGAAATGACACTTTTTCTTTAGGTTGAGTTTTCAAGACTTGAATACGCTAGATTAATTCTTACTAAGATTGCTAGTTGCAATTTACCATCTCATTTCTTGCCATTCTCCCGAACATCCAAGAACTATCCTATGAACCCTAATGCCTATATCCCTATGATCGCAGGAGATAAATGAGACAATGGTTGTCACTACTTATATATCAACTAAACAAGGTTGAAGGGTATATACCTATCCTAATCAACAACTTATATATTAATGTCCCGACCAAAACATAGGTCCCAAAAGAGATACGGAACCTAGAACCACAAATGGCTCCAAGTCGACCCATGGCATGAACATGATAAATAAAGCATATACTTCAAGCAAAAGATGATAAATGAAGCCATGAATAAGAAAAAATATGAATACATATCAACCATACAGAGTTAACACTAACAAAGCTGAAATTCTACATATTATCTAAAAGCCTCTAACATAACTGAAGAGCTGATGGAAAAACATCGCCAACTCGCTCACTAAAAGTCTGAAAATTAAAAGTAACACAACTCCACAATTTGAATGTCCTAGAAGGATGAGGACTTACTAATAAGAGAACTGGAGGAGTTACTAATAAGAGAACTGGACTAAGCTATGGAGATTAGCTAACGATGAAACTGAGTCTGAGCATCTGAACTTGTATCATGAAATGATACAACATAGAGTATGCGGCAATAGATGGAATGTACTGAATATATAAGGTAAGTAAAACAGGCTGAGTAAGTAAAACTTAAATGATGCACATAACAGGAATCATAAGATAATGAGAGTAAGAACTGCACGCTAATATCTAAAAACATGAATAATCATAAACTAAATCTCATATCTAATCCAAATGAACCAAAGCTGAAAATAGAATAATATGGCTTGTCATAACTTAAATCATAAGTAAAAGCTTATAAATTGATTGTTGGGTCAAACCTGCTGAAAACATAATAGCATAAGTCATAAACACGAATAACTGAAATCGGCAGGAACAATGGAAGACTCGTCAGAGCTTACATGATGCCCCAACTATTACACTCAACTCGGCAGAGCCGTCCGAAATCTTGCTAGGTCTAAGGACGCTACCATGAATTCATATCAAGCGGAAGGCCCCTAGCAGGCAGGGAAAACACTCTTAAGAGGCCCTAAATATTTATAAACCTACATTGGCGTGTAGTTTTGAGACCCGGGGTTTACATGAACCCCTAGCCTACTCGATGCTAGACACTAATCCCAAAAACATACAAGGTGCTCTCCATTATTTTGAAACAAAGTTGAAACATCATTTTTACATGAAGCTGAAACCATCGTTTTTCAAAGAAGCTGATAATGTGTTGTGTTGTGAGTTTATAGCACTTTCGACGTTTAAAACTAAGAAAATAGCATGGACTTAGGTATATTTATATGGATATGAGGTGCTTTTACTTTGTTTTCAAGGAAAATAGGTGCTGGAGCAAAAATGTGCAAAAAATACATAAAAGTGCAGAAAATCAACCAAGTACAAATCTTAATACGAGTTGTACCTTGATTGTACGAGTCATACTGAGGATCGTGGTGAAAAATAGTAGGATGTAATAAGGGGAACACAAATTAAGACTCTCAGTACGAGCCATACGAAGGTGGTACGATTCATAACTTCAATCATGCAAATCTTTAGAGAAATTTGCACAAGGCAGTCTCTTGATACAAGTCTAACTCATGGATCATAACAACCACTTATGGCCTGTATCATGAGCCATAGGGAGCTCCAGTGATTTTTAAAGACTTGACTGAACTCCAGATGCAACAAGCAAGTACGATTCATAGGAGGAAGGTACGAGGCTTTCCACAACACTCGTAGAAAACTTCAGAAGAGGTCAAAGTTGTTAGGGCTAAGGCACGAATGGATTGTACGACTCGTAGGAATGTGGTACGAGCCGTACCAGCTTTTAACACTTAAACAAATCTGTTGTAGACAAGGATGTATGAGAGGCGGGTATGACCTAATCATAAGTCAAACCGGCGCCAGATATAGATAATATCCTATTAGCTTAGGAAAAGGTTTCTATTGTCTATATAAATACCTTTTCTATTTTATTTTAGTAGAAAATTTATAGAGAAAGTAGTAAGACATGTGAAAAGTATTATTTGTGAATTTTTATCATGTTTTGGAGAGCAATTCTTAGGATCAACACTTGATTTCATCAATTGTTCTTGAGATTATTCATTGATCTTCAAAGAGGGTTTTTCTTCCAATTATTATTTTAAGTATTTAATTATGTGTTTATCTATAAATGCAGAAGATAATCTTACAATCATGAGAGGCTAAAACCTGCACAACTATGATTGTGGGAACCATGGTGGATTAACGAAATAGGGTTAAACAAAAGTGATTCAAAATAAATGCTAAACGCTTGTATTGTATTCTCTTCATCTTTAAACATTTTTTAATGGTGTACAACATTAGGACTTGCCCGAATTCTTTATTTGCTTGAACCTAGAAAAGTAGAGATTAGGAAAAGAGAATCACAACAAAGCCTTGGACTTCATAATCATTGTATGAACTTGAGTTGTGGTCACAGGATAGTTAAATTTGGGAAAAATTGATAATGGTTTGAAAGAAATCACTTATGAGACTTGACCCGGTGATTAAGTATAGTCATCCAATAGGAAGGAACCATTCTTTTGGATGAACCTTAGTTATCAATTCTACAAGTAAGAATTAGGATTGATCACGTGTGTATACCCGAAGTAGTGATGAACCCATAGGGAATAATTACCCTAGTTATTTGTAAACCTTGGTAACAACCACAATAATAATTTTGCTTTAATATTGCTTTTTCTTTGAATCCCCCTAATTTGGAGATAACTTACCAACAAGTTTAACTATCGGCAATAGTCTAGATTTTACCTTATTCTCGTGGGTTCGACCCTAACCTCTCTGTTGGGTTCTTTATTCACAACGTTCACTTCATACTTTTCCAGAAAGTGTGAGTACGAGCGTTATCAAAAAGTGGTGCCGTTGCCTGGGAATATGGCTAAGATTAGATTAACTGGTTTTATTTAACTTTTGGTTGTTATTTCCTAAATTAAGTTTTGTTTTTGTTTTTGGATATCCAGAGGTTGTTTCTCAGTGAATTCCAAGTACAAATCGAAGTTGAAACCCCCTAATTCCTTTGTATCTCAAACTCGAAAGAACACTGCGAAGGATGGAGAACCAAGAGCAGAGCGATGCCCGTATTGCTGAATAAGCTAGGCAAGCGAGCTAGCTCGGCAAGCTGCACTTCAAGATGTGGAGGATGCTTGAGATTAGGTTATTAATGTTGTTCTCCATGGAAAGGGCAACATATGCCAATGATATGCCCCTTAATTCTTTAATGATGATGATCCGAACATTGATGATGTCTGGTCAACCGAACCTACTGTACCACCACTATTGCCTATTGGGGAAAAATTTGACATCATTAGCACCTTGATCCAATTATTTAACATGAAGGGGGTGTTTAGTGGTCATTCAGCTGATGATTCTAACCTGCACCTAAAGAACATTGTTGGAATATACAAGGTGTATAGGTTTCCCGGAGTCAGCCAAGACGCTATAAGGCTAAGAATCTTCCCCTTTTCTCTATCTGGGGAGGCCACTTTATGGTATCAGAGTTGCCCAATGACTCCATTACCAACTAGAGGGAGCTCAAACAAGCTTTTCTAGAGAGATTCTTTCCACCCTCTAGGATGTTGCACTACAACTTAAGGATGAAATCTATAATTTTTTACAATTGAAGACTGGGGCACTTCATGAAACCTGGTTGAGGTTCAAGAAGAAGTTAAGCAAGTTCCCGAACCACAAAATTCCTGATGACAGCTTGTTGAAGATTTTTTACAGATCAATGAAAAACAATACTAAAACTGTAGCAGACACAATAGTGGAAGCAACACTGATGAGCCACACCTGGGAGAATGCTGCTACTATTGTAGACAGAGTGACCAAAACAAATAGGGCATAGCACACTCCATAAGCGGCGACTGGTACATTTGTTGTTGGTTTGACTATAGACAAACGAAGGAAAGAGGAAGAACTTGACCAGGAATTGGCTCATATGGACGCATCATTAGACCTGCTAAAAAAGCATATCATGGGCGCTGGAGCCAGAAAAGTTAATATAGTGGGGACAAAGGGACAGGAGCCAGGGCCTGAGCACTCAGATTCGGAGGAGGAGGCAAACTTCTAGGACAACCAGGTGGTCGATTTCCGAGCCAACACCCAAGGGTCTGGACAATACACTTGGAGCCAAGGTTCTAGAAACCAAGGTCGCAACCAATATAGCGACAATTACAACCGAAATGGGTACTGTGAGAAGCCAAGGTCGTGAGCGTGAGGTAGAATGGAGAAGGAATTATGGTTATCACAACGATCGAGAAGGATTGTACATGCCTCTGAATGCACGTGAGGGGGTGGCTGGACAGTCAATGTCTGAGAGCATGATGGATGATATGCTAAAGAAGGTTAGATCCACAGATGATCAACTGAAAGACATCCGTGGGGATTTATCAAGAATGGGTCAGAGAGTTGAGTCACATGCTATGACTATCAAGCAGATTGAACAATAGCTAGGGCAACTGTCAGCATCTATGAAACCTAGGAAAAAGGGTACACTACCTACCAACATAGTCAAAAATCCAAAGAATGATGGTCAGTGTATGGCTGTGATGACTAGGAGTGGAAATACAAGGTTAATCCCTCTCTACCGGTTGTAGTTGAACTTCAAAGGAAGAAAAAAAGCATAACCGATGATGAGGATGAGGTTGCTGATAATGAACATAATAAGGATGCTGAGTTGACTGAGGTTCCAGTTGTTGAGAAGGTGCCTAAGACTAAACAAGTAGAGAACCAAGGATCTACATAGATTTACAAGGCTATCCCACGACCACTTCCACTGTTCCCTCAAAGAATGAAGTAGAAGGAAGAGAATGGTAAGTTTTAGAAATTCCTATCAATGCGGAAACAGTTATCTATAAACATACCATTGGTCAAGGCGTTGGAACAGATGTCGGGATACACCAAATTTATGAAGGACCTTGTTATGAAGAAAAGGTTCGTTAGCTATGAGCCTGTGGATAATGTGCATCATTGTAGCGCTATAGCCTCACAGGTCCTTGCCCAAAAGAAGGAGGATCCACGTGCCTTCCCCATTCCATGTACAATTGGTGATGTTGAATTCACGAAGGCACTCTACGACTTGGGAGCAATCATCAATATAATGCCGTTAGTTGTGTTTAAGCAGTTGGGCTTGGGAGCCCCCACACCGACTACTATGCGTCTGTTAATGGCGGATCGAACTTTGAATAAGCCTGTGGGTATCCGTTTGATGTACTTTTTACAGTGGATAGACACATATTCCCAGTGGAATTCATGTTCTGTGATTGCGAGGTTGATTTTGACGTCCCCATCGTTTTGGGGTGACCATTCCTTCCCACTGGGAGGGCTTTAGCAGATGTGGAGGCTGCCTAGTTTAAATCCAGACTCAATAAAGAAGAGGTCACCCTCAATGTCTGCCAGTCAATGAAGCAACCAAAGGAGTACAGAGTGGTCTCAGTAATCAAGGGTGAGTCCGAGTTCCTTGACGAAGTCGAAGTAGTCATGAGGGTTGTGTTGTGCCACGACGTTAAATTAGGAACTTCTTGGGAGACAACCCATGTGGTGGTTTGGTGAATTCTGATTAACAAAACCACCTATGTTTTGCTGCGATGTTAAATCAAGCGCTTCTTGGGAGGCAACTCAAGTTTATTGACTTATGTGCATTCAGTGTGCAGGGAAAACAAAACTAGATGCCAGAAGATGTAATGGCCCAAAAACACTAAGACCAGACCCGAGAGTTGAAATGAAGAAAATAAAATTTTCTACACCAGATCACGGAATAAGTCGTCGTGTGATCTGTGGGGTAGGCCACAATTTGTGATGTGACTCGTGGGGAAGGGTCCAGACTTGATTGAAAAATTTGGAAAAAACGGGGTGACCACGAGTCATGGTCAATACCACGAGTTGTGATGTGATCCATGGTCAAGAAAAAGTTGGAGACTGAGGGAAAGTAGGTAGTGTACCTAATGACTAGGCACCAGGAGTCGTGGTCCATGCCACAATCCGTTAGGTGACCCGTGGTCCAGGAGGGTTTGGGAAATGGGGACTTTGGCAGTGTAGTTGACAAGTGGGTCACCATGAGTTGTTGGGTACACCACGAGGCATGGTGTCCCTCGTGGTGACCAACAAGGGGTTTTTGGCAGTGCACTCGACAACCGTGACCATGAGGCGTTGTCACTAGGAACGAGTCATTGGGTTCCTCGTGGGGACTGGCGATCAGTTTTCCTTGTGATTTTATCAAGGGTCATTCCGAAATTTTCTCACCTCCTAAACTCTAAACTACATCGTATTGGGATTATTTTAAGGGGATTTAAAGGGGTTAAACAGTTTTTCACTAATTCTCAAATTTTTCAGAAAATAATGTAAGCTATCCTTCCAAGAACTCTCATGCACGACTAAGGCTTTTCATTTATTGCGGTGATTCAAGTTTTCTTCTATAATGAATTTGTAGCCAGGTATGTGAAAATTCAACAAGGGAATAGTTCTTCCCTTGTGTCCGCAAAATCCCTCCTAGTTTCTTTATTAGTTCTAGCCCTGAACTTTTGAATGTGAAGAAATTATATGTTAGACTTCATTAAATTCATGAAGAATGTTATTCGTGTTAATTTTAGGTATGGTTCCATCAGATTATGACTATATTTATTCTTGTCCCCAAAACTTTCTCTAAATTTTCCTGTCAGTTATAGCCCCGTGTATTCGAATTGTGGAAGGTTTACACAAAGAATTCTATAAACTTCTAGTAGAATATTGTTCATGATATTATTTTCTATATTTCCCGATCCTTAGAAATTTTGTGGAAACTAGCATTTTGAAGAATGATTTAGCCCTAGCTTCTTAGTTCAGTGAATCAGATTCTTGCATATCGTACTAGTTATTTCCTGTAGCTTGATTCTATCAGTATTGAGGATCCCCATATTATTTGTATATGTTGAATTCTCAGTCAGATACATGTTAGCCTAGTTTCAGCCAAAAATGTTAGAATATCCAGTGTTAGTCAAAAATGTTAGCTGATCAGTTTGACTACAGAAATTCTTGAGGCGTTAGTAGTGCCTCCCAGTTATCAGAATTAGACTCAGTGTTAGATTTTAGTGGTTCTTTAAGCGGTCATGACACTTTAGATAAGCATCTCTGACCATCCTTAGGACCCCAGCTTCTGATTATAGTTTGTTCTTTAGACAGTTACGACGCTTCCAGATAAGCAGTTCTGACTAGTCTTAGAACCCAGTTATAGAATCCGATCCAATAAGACTCTTAGTGTGATTTCAGATAAGTATTTTTGACTTAGTCTTAGACCCCAGTTTTGAGCTATCAGCCTACTAGTCAGTCTAGAAATATCAAGTGAGAGCAGGACTTAGCACCGAATGGACCGGGGTTCCAGCACGCCCAGGTTCCCAGAACTACGTTGTCACCGTAGGTTATATTTTTATTGTCCTCATGGGCCTAGACATATGATCATTCAGTTCATGCCTATATACCCTGGAATGGTATATTGGGTCCTACCGATGGGGTGTATACATCGAACACCACGTCTAGCTCACGTGGTTATATGTCGCTTATAGAATCTCCCACTACTATGATCAGCTCAGTCGCAGATTAGTCAGTTCATACCATTTTAGTAATGTATCTCTGATTTAGGGAATGTCCTTGACCGTTAGATAAGGTTATTTAGACCATCTTAGTATTACAATTATTTAGTTAAGTAGTTTTAGTTGGTCATTGCATGTTTGTTCAGTTCAGTAGTTTTATTTCTTGTGTATTGTTTCACTCACTTACTCATGACATTCAAAGTACTGAAACATACCTTTTATGCTGCATCATTTTATGATACAGCTGCAGGATCTCAGTCCCAGTCTTAGAAGATTGTGCTCAGAAGACTCCAGCTACACTATTTGGTAAGTTCTCATCTTTCAAGGATGAAGATCATTTTATTCAGTTGTGTTTTCTTTTATGTGGACTTGGAGTTAGCTAGGGGCCTGTCCCAACAACTCATCAGTTATAGTTGACTTTCAGACACAGACTTGGTTTTCAGACTTATAGTTTCGTTCATATATTTTAAATGTTATGATTCAACATTATTTTCATTAATGTTTTATATCATTCTTTTGAAAGCATCCAATATATTTATATGTTTACTCTGAATGCTACTGTACTATAGACCAGGGGTGGACTTGGGGTTACTTGTGACTCCAAGTAACGTGTTCTGTCCAGGGTGTAGACTTGGGTCGTGACAAACTTGGTATGACAGCCCTAGGTTTAGAGTATCTTTGGATGTTTAAAAGTCGCATTGAGTAGAGTCCCTTTCATGGGTGTGAAGTGCGCCACACTTATGATGGGGAGGCTATGAGATATTATTAGGAAAATTTCCTTTTATTCATACTCTTTATCATGCATTGAAATTTTATTGTAGAATCGTTCTCCTAACTCGTGCTCTATTTCATTTCAGTGAATTATGTCTTCTAAATGAGGTAACGGAAGAAGGGCCGATAACGCTCACCACACTGCCCTACCAGCTCCTGCATCCCCTCAGGATGACTCAGTGTCCACCGCATAGTTCAAGGCGGCTATCCAGCTGCTCGCTCAGAGATTTACCAACCAGGTGAACCAGCAGGTGGTTCTGATCAACAATAATGGGTCTACAGCAGCTTCCTGACGGTGGGATTTCACTCGAATGAACTCTCCAAATTTCCACAGATCTAAGGTAGGAGAGGACCCACAGGAGTTTGTGGAATAGATTAGAAAGATCACCTAGATTACGAGTGTCAGTTCCTCGGAGAGTGCTGACTTGGCTGCTTACCAGCCAAAAAGGGTAGCCTAATTCATGTACGAGCAATCGAAAGAGGGGAGGCCAGCGGGAGCAAGAACAGTGGAATGGGAGGAGCTCACTACAACCTTCCTTAATATATTCTTCCCTCGGGAGCTCAGGGAGGCCAAGGTGGCAGAATTCATGAACCTTAAGCAGGGCAAAAGAATGACAGAAGAATATGCTCTAGAGTTCACTAGGTTGTCTAAGTATGCTCCAGAGATGGTAGCCGAGCCAAGGGCTTGTATGCTAAAATTTGTTAATGAGGTTTCAAACTTGGTCCACAAAGAGTGTAGGATAGCAATGCTGATTAAGGATATTAATCTCTCCAACGTTATTGTTCATGCCCAGCAGATTGAGGCAGAAAAGCTGAAGGACATGGAGCAGAAGAACAAGCGGGCAAGGACTGGCCAATCAGATTATGGCCACTAGAGGTCTGGTGGTAGTGGCCGCCCACAGTAGCTGCAGTAGAGGGCTCCAACACCCAGCTTAGCTACCGCCCCTACCTTTCGGTCTCACCAGGATAAGAGGGATGGAGTATCTGGCTCACAGTTCTAGAGCTACAGTGCCAGCAACAGGTATCCATCATTCCCTAAGTGTGGAAAGAATCACTCAGGGGACTTCCTTCAGGGCTGAGAGGGTTGCTTTGGTTGTGGACAGCAGCGCCACCGACTTAGAAAAATGCCGGTTAGCAGGACAAGGAAGGGTACAATCCACCACTTCAGCAGCTCAAGCAGGCCGACCAGCTTAGCAGGACAATACTTCATGTATGGATGTAGGTTAGAGACAAAACCTTTTTTATGCCTTATCATCTCGTCGGGATCAGGAGAGCTTACCTGATGTGGTCACGGGTATGTTATGTCTTTTCCAGCTAGATGTATATTCTCTAATAGATCCAAGAGCCAGACTATCATTCTTGACTCCATACATAGCTGTTCAGTTTAATATCAATCCAGAGGTCCTCTTAGAATCATTTTTAGTCTCCACCCCAATTGGCGATTCAGTTAGAGCCAGCCCACTGTATAGAAACTGCCCAGTCTTAGTCTTCAATAAGGTCATTCCAGCTGATCTTGTAGAGTTAGATATGGTTGATTTTGACCTCATTCTTGGCATCGATTGGTTACACTCTAGTTATGCCTCAGTCGATTGCAGAACTAGAGTTGTCAAATTTCAATTTCCAAATGAGCCAGTGTTAGAGAAGATGGGCAGTAATTCAGCGCCTAAGGGTTGGTTTATTTCCTACCTTAAGGCCCAAAAGCTTATTTCTAAGGCATGTATCTATCATCTAGTTCTGGTCAAAGATTCCAACTCTGAGACCCCAACTATCCAGTTAGTCCCTGTTGTTTGTGGATTTCCTGATGTGTTCCCCGAAGATCTTCCTGATGTTCCTCCTGAGCGGGAATTCAACTTCAATATATACATTCTCCAAAATACTCAACCAATCTCCATCCCTCCTTACAGAATGGCTCCAACTGAGTTAAGGAGCTGAAGGAGCAGGTAAACGACCTTCTTGATAAAGGTTTTATCAGATCCAACATCTCTCCTTGGGGTGCTCTAGTAGTATTTGTGCGAAAGAAAGACGGTACCCTCACGATGTGGATCTCTTACCGTCAGTTAAACAAAGTCACAGTCAAGAACAGGTATCCCCTACCCAGAATTGACAACTTGTTTTACCAACTTCAAGGAGCCAACTATTTCTCCAAAATAGATCTCAGGTCAGGGTATGATCAGTTAAGGGTCAGAGAGCTTAACATACCGAAAACAGCCTTCAGGACTCGATATGGTCACTACGAGTTCGTGGTTATGTCCTTTGGACTCACAAATGCCCATGCAGCCTTTATGGACCTGATGAACAGAGTCTTCAAGCAGTATCTGAATATGATCGTCATTGTATCTACCGACGACATTCTTATATACTCCAAATATGAGGAAGAGCATGCTAATCACTTGAGGATAGTGATTCAGACACTCAGGGAACACCAATTGTTCACCAAGTTCAACAAATGCAGATTCTAGTTGAAGTCCATGATCCTAGGTCACGTGGTCTCGGGTGGAGGCATTGAGGTTTACCCTCAAAAGATAGAAGAGGTTAAAGACTAGCGCAGACCTACCTTCCTAATCAAAATTAGAAGTTTCTTGAGTCTAGCAAGGTATTACCGATGCTTTATGGAAGGCTTTTCCTCTATAGCATGCCCTCTAACTAGGCTGACTCAGAAGAAGGTGAAATTTTAGTGGTAAGATGCGTGTAAGAAGAGTTTTTAGGAGTTAAAGACTCGACTCACTACCGTTCTAGTGTTGACCCTACCAGAAGGATCAAATGGGTCTGTAGTGTATTTCGATGCTTCTAGAGTTAGGCTTGATTGTGTTCTTATGTAACGGGGCAAGGTGATAACCTATGTCTCCAGAAAGCTCAAAGTTCATGAAAAGAATTATCTGACTCATGACTTGGAGTTGGCAGGGGTGGTGTTTGCATTAAAAACATGGAGAAACCTTTTGTATGGGGCTCACATGGATGTTTTCACTGATCACAAGAGCCTTCAGTATGTGTTCATTCAGAAAGACCTAAATCTTCATTCGAGAAGGTGGTTGGAGCTACTGAAGGACTATGACATGAGAGTGCTATACCACCCGGGCAAAGCCAATGTGGTAGCTAATTCACTGAGCAAAGTGTCAAGTGGCAATACGATCCTTCCTATGACTTATGGAATCGACTTACAAGGCATACCATATGTCATGGAAAAATACAAAATAGTTGTTTTCAAGGAGCATCAAGATACGACTCACTGTACGGATTGTACCTTCATGGTATGTGTCGTACCTTAGAGGCGTAACATTGATTTGGGACATTAAGAGTCTCAATACGAATCGTACCTCAAAGGTAGGACTCCTACTATAGGTCATGGATAAATTAACGAGGACTTTTTTATTGCTTTCTTTTTCTCAGGTTTGGAATTCTAACCCTTTTTCTCAGGTTTGTAATTCTAACCCTTTTTCTCCATAGGTACAATGACACAGAAGAGAAAAGCATCTAAAGCAACTGCTCACCGGGCATTGATAGATGAAACCTTTGAATTTGAACAAGCGGGCACCCTTAGTGGTTTAGTGGAGGAATATCGCGTTGACACATCTGATACTGACGGGACTCGAACCACTAGGGTGAAAGTTAAAGCCCAGGCCGTGGTGGCCACTGCCACATCTACTAGTGCTGCCTATACTGAGGAGGGAGCTGAGGAAAGAGCCTAAGAGTTCATAAGTGACTATAATGAAGAGGAGGGGCCCGAGGAGGCACAATCCTTTGATGTAGACATTGAGTGCGGATCTGAGGAGGAGGCACCCAATGCCGAGCAGGAGAAGACTCCACCTAGGGAGAATTGCACCATTTAGTGGAGAGTTTTAGGAGCCTAGGAGATATATGAGCAGGGTATCGCTCTAACCGCCAACAACAAACCTAAGTGGAGCATCCAAGAAGATTCGCAGATCCTCACCAATACATTGAACGAGGTGGAGGAGATGAAGCGGAATATTAGCTTCTATGGGTTCGACTGGATGGGTAGAGCTCCCGATCGATACACTTCAGGCATCGCCCAGGAGTTCTTTGACAATTATTTTGCAACAATGGAGCAGAAAGTGAAAGAGGGGCTAAAATTGAAAGATTAGCCCAAGCTAGAGAGCGTCATGGTACGAGGCCGCAATATGGAAATCTGAGCGCATTATTTCTCAGGTGTTATATGAGCCCAAATTCATACAATCACATGCTACACACAAGTATGAATATCGGGTGGAGGCCATGAAATAGATCAAGAAGATGGGCTTTGATAAGAGGCTGATTGTAATACCCCAAAAGTTCCTAAGATCAGACCCTAAAGTTAGATGGAGTTCAGCAGAAAAACAGTAGGATCTTCCTCTAAACGACTTATCCAATGAGTCGTTTGTCGCTCCAACGGCTCGTTATAGGGAGAGGTAGGAAGGGTTTTCAGAAATAATGTAAGATGATTTCACACCACGAGAGGATAGCACGAGTCATCGTAGGACACAATGACTCGTCAGGTGTAACCGTTGTGAGCAGGCAGACCAGACTTCTCAGAGGTGATATTTCAGGTGAAAACCCATTGGTTGTTGTAACGGGTCATGATGAAGAGTCGTTAGCTATAGTTCAGGGTTCCAGGTCAGTAACGACGAACAGAGACAACAAGCCGTTAGAAGGAGCAATCACCCGTCGTGTCGTTCGTTAGAAGGAAATTGAATGACGGACCAGTGGTGACGACGAGAGGTGATGATGAGTCGTTGGATGAAATAACAACTCGTCCTATTGGTCGTTGATTGAGGAAGTAGAAAATGAGAAAATCACTTCTCCAGTGGCAACGGATGGTCACCATGAGTCGTGGTAAGGACCAACGACTCGTGGTGAGAGTCGCTGTCACTGACGGGCAGATTTTAAAGCTTATTTCTAGGGTATTTTTGTAAATTCCTATGCTCCAAGTTCCTAAATGGAGTTGTTTTGGGCTTTGTAAGGGACGTTTTAGGGGTTTTCTAGCCTAACCTCTCATTCCCTCAAGATATTCCCTCAACTCTTCTTCCTCCTCTCTCAAGACTAAGGATTCAATTAGGGTTCTTCAAAGGCTTCAAGGGTTAAATTCAAGTAGGTATTTCTTCAAAGAAGGTAAGTGAGACTTCAAGAAGGATCTCCTTCCATCCTTGTGTCCAAAATTTTTGATACTAAAATCCAATTTTCTTGATTTTGTAGAAAGCATGATCTAGGGTTCAATTTGTGGATAATTCTCATGTCTCCTATGAATCGTAAGACCTATTGTGTTAGGTAGTCATGTGTGCTTATAAAATTACTTTCAAAATCTTGAATGATGTACTTGATGTGGGATTATCATGAATAAGGAATTTTCACCATGAACTAGTCTAGAATGTAAAAAATAAATCATATGCTCTTATCATGAAGTTATATCCTTGTTAAAGTATATATAATTCACATGGGTTCCGCAAATCTAGATCATATGTCGCATTGTATGTGTTGGAACATGATTTGAACTTATGGGCTTTGACCAATGTGGAGTATGTGAGTGTTTGTACTATGATTATGATGTAAATGTATTGGGTATGAGTTGAACCTATGTAATGGCATGATTATCGAATTTTCACCGTGATTTTGAGTAAATTTTAAAATGGGGTGTTTATGAAAAATTCATATGCTTTCCCATGATCTCATTGTACATGTTCAATGAGTTGATTATATGGGATTTCCGCAAAACAAGAATATATGAATCAATGTATATATGTTAAAGTATGAATTGGACTTATGGATCCTACCTAAAACTAAGATATGCATCATATGTTATGAACTCCATTGTGGATATGTGTAAAGTATGATCTGAAACTATAGATTTTTCATGAATGTAAACTGTGTGTATTAAATGGTCATTTGGTACCATGATGATATAAATTATGATGAAAAGCATGAGAAAGATCCTTCAGACTTTTGGGCTTGATGTTAGTAGAAATTAGCCTCAATCAATTCTAAATGAATTTAGTGTGATGAAATTAGTAAATGCTCATGTCTCTGATTAGCTGTAGAAGCTTAGACCAGATGAATAATGTCAGATCAATATTCTTCAAGTTTTAGTTCAATCGGGGACTCTCCATAGCTAAGAATGTTTCCCTTAGTTCAGTTGGGACTCTCCATAGCTGAGAATGTTTTCCTTAGTTTAGTCAGGGACTCTCTATAGCTGAAAATGTTTCTCTTAGTTCAGTTGGGACTCTCCATAGTTGAGAATGTTTCCCTTAGTTAGTCAGGGATTCTCAATAGCTGAGAATGTTTCCCTTAGTCGGTTAGGGACTCTCCATAGCAGAGAATGACTCCCTTAGTTCATGTTATCAGTTTGGCTTAGTTCTGTATAGTTAAGACTTCAGTTTAAATCAAATATAGTAGAATGCAGTCTCAGTTATCAGCAGATAGCCAGTATAGTGTATGATATCAGTTTCAACTTCAGCTTTCATTATATGTTTAGTACTTGACCTTTATGCATGAGTTTGATGATGCTTTAGAATAAGAGTTCCAAATAAAAATTTCATGTTGATATGTGTATGTTACTCAGAAAGGGTTATTGCATTCTAATTCAGTTATATGTAGATGTACTCAGTTTAGTTCCTTATTGTATACTTGTATGTTTTATTTTATTTATGTTTCCCACATGCTCAGTACATTCCAAGTACTGACTGCATACTTTATGTGCTATATCATTTCATGATATAGATTCAGGTGTCTAGACTCAGCCCCGCGGTTAGACACGCTCTTTTACCATCTCAGCGGATTGTGGTGAGTCCTCATCTCATGAGGACGAGATCTATGTTTCTTATTTCAGTTATATTTCCATTTTTCAGACTTTAGGAGTTAGCTGGGGACCTGTCCCAGCAACTCATCAGTTTAGTAGAGGTTTTCAGACATGTGTAAATAGATTCAGTCTATGTATCAGAGTATTGTTAGATTATGTCTTTTGAGTGTTAAATTTGACTCTTACAGTTAGCTTCCGCTCAGTTATGTTTCTATTAGCTATTTCTATGGTTAAGTGTTATTCTATGATTATGCCATGGGTCGACCTGAAGCCTATCGGGGTTCCTTATCCAGTGTTACGGCTAGGGTGTAAACTCAGGCCATGACTCGAAGGTAGATTCAGTGGTTGTCCTAGGTTATTGATGACGACAAAGAGAAGCAGAATAGGTCACTAGCGGCAAGCAAATCACAAAGAATTCTCTAAACTTCATAGAAAAATCCTGATGGATGTTAGTACGCCACCGGTTGGCCCCGACAGTAAATGACAATACCCTCAGTGCAGACAGAGCACCTATGCTGGCATGTATCATGTACAGATATCCCATCAATATAAGGTCATCGTGGAGTAGATCCGGGATCAAGCTATGGGATTGAGCACTATTATCCCATTCCCTAGTCTAGTATTTCAAACTATGCATAGCAGGAAGGTATCAAGGTGCATCGTGGTGAGGAGCAGTTGATTGGAGGACATCGTATCACAAATATTGACTTAATCCGGGATGAGATGAACCCTGTAAGTCAGGCACAATTTTCCATCACAATCCATGTAACACAGACAGTTAGAGGCACGCAGGTGAATGCCCCCAACTCATAGGAGTAGGGTGAGATACTGGCTATAGATGTCGTTCATTCCAAGGCAGCTCCTAGCACCACCACCGCTCAATCTATTTTCCTTCCGAGCCAGACTCCAGCCAAGTACATGCTAGTGCCACAAGAATTTCTCCACAAGATAGCCAAAAGACTAACCGTAGCTGAGAAGAAGGTTCAGCCTATGATGGAGAATGTCAATCCTTGGGTAAAGGCTGAGATTGAGATAGCTGCATAGGCCCTACATGCCAGGCTAGATGGCTTTGAGAGCAGATTCAATGTGCGTACGGCCAAGCAGACTGACATGGGGTGAGGAGTTTGGGGCTCTTAGGAGCCAAGTGACCGGCCTGTCATCACGACACCCAGAAATTATAGTAGCCCCTACGCTTCTTGACCTCGATATTGGCATTGGTAAGGAGCTTGATCTGGCGACTTATTGGGATCCTACAGGAGCCGAAAGGGAGAGAGGGAAAAAGAGCGTCTTTGAGGATGTTGGAGATGAGACCCTAAAGAAGAAAAGGAAGAGTGAATAAGAAAGAGCGCAAACGGGCAAGATTGGAGAGCCAGTGAACTCACGACGAGCATAGGTCTGAGTTGCTTGAGAGAGCAAGAGGAGCAGGTACTCCACCACTGCCCATGCAAAGCTTGCGGGTGGCAAAGAACCTTCCAGAGAGACACATTCATCCCAAGTGATTTTCAAGGTTGAAGGGGCAACCGCTATTACTGAGGGGGTATTCATTCCCCCCACTGATACCCTAGTGAGTATGTCGGCAACCGCTAGCACCATGATTGCAGTGGAGGTACCATCTCTACAGGATGACAGGAGCGCTTAGTGCGCCGCATGTATGTTCCCTTCCTTCTTCTTCAAATTCTATGCTTCGGGGATGAAGCATGCCTTTTAAAAAGGGAGGGGGTGTACTTGTATTTTTGGGATTTTGTTGGATTCATCCGAGGATTTTTATTGTCGTGTTTCTTTTTCCTTGGGCATGCTATCTAGTAGAAGCGGCATGTTTAGGATTTTATTTTTGTGTGTTTGCTTAATTAGAAAGTAGCTTAGGAGTACTTAGCCAATAATTGCACTAGTTTTGAATTTGTGAAAATTGACCCTGTTTAAAAATTTTTGACGGTTAGCTATGTACTTGTTTATTTCAAAACATGATTTCTATGGATCTTTTTATGTCATTTAGTGTATTACCATGAATAGTTCTTTTCAACCATGTATAAACCAGATAGGTAGAATGAATGCAAGACATGTACCATGAGTGAGTGAGGTCTAATACCTAGTTCAATATGGCGTAGAGTATTTAGAACTTGCTCGGTTGGTCTTTACGTAGGTTTTAGGATGGTTGGTTAGGAAAGGATTATAGGCCATTTTTTTTAGCCCATTTTTAGCGTAAGTGATCCTACCAAATTAGTATGATTCCCTTGATCCTAATTTTAAGACTTAAATGAACCATTTTTCTTTTATTAACCAATTAACCGCACCCATTTTTATAATGAACCTATTTTGGCCCCTGTCCCTCCTTGAACATTGTGAACCTCAACATTGGTAAAACGACTATGTCGACAGTGGCTAGAGTAGGGGTGCATGAATCTTGGAGAGGTGAAAAAGGAAGAGAAAAAATGGTTAAAAATAACGTGTGGTGTGACAAAATAAGAAAAAAAAGAAAAAGATAAATATAAAAGAAAATACAAAAAGAGAAAGATGAATGAAAATTTGAGAAACACACCACAACCATACAAGTGCATAATAATGGTGAAAAGGGAGGAAAAAGTTGAAAAAACAAAAAGGGTGAAAAAGTGAAAAAATGGAGCCGCATGTATGTAGTGCCAAGGAAGGGTTTAGCCACTAAAAAGATTCCATATTTACCATACCCATCCCAAAAGCCTACATTACAAGCTGAATCAAGTCCTAGAGTGATCCTAGCTTGACCATCTTAAAAGCCGAAGTAGAAAGAATATGGGCAAGCCTATGGTATCCAACATGTAGTATTTGGAACTTTTTTGTGAGAGTAAGAGTCTTACATGTTCAGTACCATGTTTCATATTTTCGTATATTTGTTAGTGTGGCAGTTCATTTTCTTTGAGGGTACATGTTTTGTGTTTGATTCTACCAATTGTTTGTTTGATTCAGCCAAGTAGAAATCTCAGTATAAGCCGTACCTTTATTATATAAGTTGTGCTGAGAATCGTGCTAAAAATCAGAAGGCTGGAATAAGAGGAAGGCAAAGTACAACTCGTAGTATGAAGCATACAAAGATGGTATGATCCGTAACTAGAGTCATGAAAATCTTCGGAGAAATTTGCACAAGGAAATCTCTTTTTATGGGTGGAACTCACAGATCGTAACAACTACTTATGACCTGTACCATGAGATGTGGGGAGATTTAGTGATTCTTAAAGACATGGAAGAACTCTAGATGCAACAAGCAAGTACGAGTCATAGGAGGAAGGTATGAGGTGTACCACAACACTCTTAGAAAACTTAAAAGGGCCAAGCCACAGATGGATTGTATGACTCATAGGACTGTGGAACGAGTCATACCAGCTGCCAACACTTAGAAAAATCTGTAGCAGCCAAGGATATACAAGTGGAAGGTACAACCTGTACAATCCTGTTATGGGTCGTAGGATCAGTTGTGAGCTAAGCCGGCGCCATATACGGAAAATTCCCTGTTACCTTAGGAAATAGTTTCTAATGTCTGTATAAATACCCTTTATGTTTTATTTTAGTAAAAGAGTTATAGAGAAGGTAGTAGAGACGTGTGAAAAGTATTATTTGTGAATTTTTATCAAGTTTTGGAGACCAATTCTTAGGATCAACACTTAATTTCATCAATGTTTCTTGAGATTACTCAATGATATTCAAAGAAAGTTTTTCTTTCAATTTTTGTTGTAAGTATTTAATTATGTGTCTGTCAATGAATGCAAAATATAATTTGACAATCATGTGAGGCTAAAGCCTCCACAACTAGGGTGGTGGGAACCATGGTGGATTAACGAAATAGGGTTACACAAAAGTGATTCAAAACCATTGCTAAACACCTATATTGTATTCTCTTCATCTTTAAACGTTCCTTAAGGGTGTACAACATTAGGACTTACCCGAATTCTTTACTTGATTGAAACTAGAGAAGTAGAGAATAGGAAAAGAGAATTACAACAAAACCTTGGTCTTTATGATCATTGGTTAACTTGAGATGTGGTCGCAGGATAGTTAAATTTTAGACAAATTGATAACGGTTAGAAAGAAATCGCTCATGATACCTTACCCAATGATTGAGTATAGTCATCCAATAGGCATGAACTAGTCATTTTGATGAACCCTAGTTATCAGTTATATAAGCATTGGGATTGATCATGTGTGTATACCCGTAGTAGTTATGAACCCATGGGGAACACTTATCCTAGTTATTTGCAAATCTTGATAAGAACCAAAATTATAATCTTTCTTTAATATTGTTTTTTCTTTGAAACCTCTCGATTTGGAGATTACTTACCAACAAGTTTAGGTACCGACATTAGTCTAGATCTTACCCTATTCCCTGTGGGTTCGACCCCAAATTCTTTGTTGGGTATGCCTAATTCATATTTTTCCAGGAAGTGTGAGTTTTAGCATTATCATAATGTAATTATATGCATACTCTGAAATCTAAATAGTAGGAGTCCTGGCTCTAAACATACCATAAGCTGAAAATTGGGTGTATCACTCTAACCCATATGGTAAGCTGATATTATAAAACTAAACTAAATCATGAAAACATACTTAGCATGTATGGGCATACCCAAATCTCAAAATCATGTATACTTGAAATACATTTCATAATTAAAATCATGAATTCATACATGGGTAATTTGTAATCATTCAATCATGCTAGATATCTCATCATACTTGAAATCATAAAGTTGACTTTTCATGAACTTGCATAATTGGGCATAATTTTCTAAGATTTGAAATCATAAATTTGTAATCAAAATCAGCTTAAAATCTTCCCATGAATGTTCAGATATACTTTAAAATATAAAGGGGATAGACCCATAAATAATTGATAGAGAATTCTATAAAATTAGATTAAAACTTTTTTTTAGATCATAACTTGGATTGAGAATTGATTCATGACATTGAGGAGAATTTGAGCATCAGAGTGAAAAGAATCCTCATTCATAGGCTTTCATACACGGGTAAACTAAATCTACAGTTGTCCTTCAAAGCCCAAGAGACTTGGAGAAGAACTTGAAGAATTCTAGACTTGATCTTCAATGGGAAATTCCTAATCTTGCATGCATGGGAGGGCAATGATTTAGAATAGGTTAAACTCCCATAAAACCCTCTTATTAGAGCTTAAAACGACATAGTTAGGGCTTAGGAGCTTAGGATTTATGAAAATACCCTTAATGAATTCGCAGAAAAGTTAATTTTGTCAGCTATCACGACTTGTACCATGAGTCATATTATTATACCCCGAGAACTCAAAGATTGGACCCGGGAGTTGAAATGGGGAAAAGCTGAAAATCTGAGTTGTAGGCAAAGAACGAGTCGTTGGATGACTGTGAGACTAGCCCACGAGTCATCAGGTGTCTCATAGGGAAGGCTAATAAAGAGCAGGAAGATTGAAGGATATGGGGTCCCCACGGGCGAAGGAACGATCATTGTCAGACACCACGAGTCATTAGGTCAACCGTGGGGTAAGGGTGTGTGAAAAATTTAAGAAGTCAACTTGTGTAATTAATGGGAGGAGGCCACGACTTGTCATGTTAGGCAACGAGTCATTATGTGCGTCGTTGGATGATATACATGGAAAGTGATATGATAGAGGCAATGTACTTGATGATTGGTGACCACAAGTCGTGGTCACCTCCGACAAACCGTTAAGTGATTCTTTATAAGCCCAGGAGTTTTGGCTAATAGTGTACCTAACGAGCGACATAACGAGTCATTTGGGCTAGTGACAATCCGTTAGGTCGTCCGTTAGGACCACCTGACAGTTATTTTCTGCGAAAGAGTAAGGGCGTTTTCATAATTTCCTAAGTTCCTAAACATATACTACATCATTTAAGGCTCGTTTTACATTGTTTTAAGAGGGGAAAACCTATTATAAGCTAATTCATTAAATGCATGCAAACTTGAGAGTTTGAAAGGAGGATTTAGAGCAAGTTATGAAGGTTTCTTTAATATACAGCTCAGCATAATCTTAGGCTGAAAAGGTAGCCCTTGCTGGTAGAAAGTGAGCTGATTTTGTCAACTTGTCAACAATTACCCAGATTAAATCATATCTACGCCTGGTGCGAGGTAATCCTACTACAAATTCAATATTAACTGCTTCCCATTTCAATAGAGGACCAGCTATATCCTGAGTCAATCCGCCTGGTTTCTGATGTTCAACTTTTACCTGTTAGCAATTGGGACACTGAGCTACAAATGCTACTATCCCCTTTTTCATTCCTGGCCACTAGTAGATCTCTTTCACATCATGGTACATATTTGTCAAACCTAGATGGAGAGAATAACAGGCATAGTGTACCTCACCCATAATTTGCTGGCAAAGCCCTGGAACGTCTAGAACATAGAGGTGATCCCTATATCTCAAAACTCCATCCTCGGTTACTTGAAAATCTGTCACTTCCCCTCGCTAAACCCTGTTTCTAAGCTGAACCAGGCTAGGATCTTCATACTGCCGTTCCTTCACTTCCACAACCAAAGAAGACAATGTGGTGTTTCGGATTACTACTCTATTGTCTTCTGTTTCTGCTATACGAACGGCTAAATTGGCTAACTGATGCAATTCTCTGGCCAACTCCCGCTGCTCGGGCTGTAAGTATGCCAAACATCCAATAGATTTACGGTTAAGGGCATCTGCTACCACATTGGCCCTTCTTGGGTGATATAAAATATTCACATCATAATCTTTCAACAACTCTAACCAGCGACACTGCCGCAAATTCCATTCTTTTAGGGTGAAGGTATATTGTAGGCTTTTGTGATCAGTGAAAATATCCAGGTGGACGCCATACAAGTAGTGTCTCCATATCTTCAAGGCATGAATTACCGCAGCTAATTCCAGGTCATGGGTAGGATATTTCTTCTCATGCTTCCTCAGCTGGTTGGAAGATTAAGCAATCACTTTACCATGCTGCATCAAAACACATCCTAACCCAACACCCGAAGTGTCATAATAAACTGCATAACCCTCTGTTCCTTCTGGCAATGCTAACACTGGTGCTGATGTCAGTCTGTCTTTCAGTTCCTGAAAGCTCTGCTCACACGCCTCAGTCCAATGGAATTTTGCTGCCTTCTGCGTCAGTTTAGTAAAAGGTGCCGCTAAAGTGGAAAATCCTTCAAAAAACCTTCTGTAGTACCCGGCTAATCCCAGGAAAGTGCGTACCTCGGTCAGAGTGGTACGTCTAGGCCATGTTTTCACTACCTCTATCTTTTGTGTATCTACTTGTATACCAGCGTCTGACACAATATGGCCCAAGAAGGCTACTGAATTCAGCCAAAATTCACATTTAGAAAATTTCGCGTATAGCCGGCGGTCTCTGAGAATTCGGAAAACTGTCCAAAGATGATCTTGGTGGTCTTCCTCTGAGCGAGAATACACCAAACTATCATAGATAAATACTATCACGAACAAGTCCAGGTATGATTTGAAGATACTATTCATCAGGTTCGTAAATGCGGCTGGGGCATTTGTCAGCCCGAAGGACATAACTAAGTATTCAAAGTGGTCGTATCGGGTCCTAAAGAAAGCCTTTGAAATATCCCTTTCACGAACCCGAACTTGATGATATCCGGATATTAAGTCAATCTTGGAAAAATACCTTGCTTCCTATAGCTGGTCAAATAAATCGTCTATTCCGGGAAGTGGGTACTTATTCTTTATAGTAACTTTATTCAGTTGCCGATAGTCTATACACATACGGAGGGAGCCATCCTTCTTTCTCACGAACAAAACTGGCGCATCCCATGGTGAGGTACTCAGCCTAATAAAGCCCTTATCTAGAAAATCTTTCAATTGTTCATTTAATTCTCTGAGTTCAGCAGGAGCCATCCGATAAGGGGGAATTGATATAGGTTGAGTGCCTGGTAATAGATTGATTGAAAAATCAATTTCCCTTTTTGGGGGAATACCAGGAAGTTCATCTTAAAATACATCGGGGAACTCATTAACCACTGGAACAGACTGAAGGGTCGGAGGCTCTGCCCGGACATCCTAGACTCTGATAACGTGATAAATGCACCCCTTCGCTATCATCTTTCTCGCCCGAAGATAGGAAATAAACTTACCTTTTGGGATAATTGTACTACCTTTCCACTCCCGTATTGCCTCCCCTGGAAAGTGGAATCGAACAGTCTTAGTCCAGCACTCAACATTGGCATAACATGGAGCTAGCCAGTCCATACCCATAATGGCATTAAAATCAACCATCTCTAGCTCTATCAAATCTGTTGTAGTCTGACGACTGGCAATCTCTACCGTACACCCCCGATAGACCCTTCTAGCTATAATAGAGTCACCAACGGGTGTGGACACTGAAAAAGGTCACCGAAGCAATTCCGACACAATACTAAACTTCCGAGCCACTAATGGTGTAACATAGGACAAGGTGGATCCCAGATCTATCAACACATAAGTAGGATGAGAGCAAATATTCAGCATACTTGTCACAAAATCTGGTGAAGACTCTAAATCATGTCTCCTCGATAATGCATAGGTAAGGTATGGACGCAACTTAACTGGAGGCCCTTGATCTGCCTCGGCCTCTACCTGCTGAAATTGAGGGCCTGCGCCCTGCCGGAGATGGTGGAGCTCGTGAACTTACTGATGATCTATCCTGTCGATCCCGGTCACCCTAACCCCTAGCTGCACAATCTCTCATTTAATGACCCACCTGTACAAAAATATAACATCCTGTAGAGCCATATCTGCATGCTCCAAAGTGGTGTCGGCTACAAATAGGGCAAAGTGGTACTGTATACCTACTGTGCTCCGCCCGCCTCTGCTATTGCGAACCCACTGCTCGCGAACCTCCACCGGGCTCTGACTGCCCTCGGCGACAGAACCTGCTCCTCTACTGCTGTGATGGTGGAGGGGTATAGGCGGCCTATCTGATAGCCGTGGCCTAGGTCCTCCCCGGGCCTCCTCTTGTAAATCATCTGGCCTATCCCTTCGGCGCTATTCCTGACTTATTCTCCTGATCTCCTGTTTTCGCTGTCTAATGCCCTCAATATTCTGAGCAAAAGCCTGTACTCGGGCAATATCCATATCCTCTCGTAGAGTAGCTATGATACAAGTCTAAACATATTCTGGGTTCAGGCCCATAACAAAACGGTGTACTCTGGATGGCGTGGTATCCACGTAAGTTGGCGCATATCGGGCAAGGAAATTGAATAGCAGGGCATATTCTCAAACACCCATCGGCCCCTACTGCAGGTGTAGGAACTGATCAGCCCGGGCCTGTCGAATCTCCCATGGTAGATAATGATCCAGAAAAGCCTCTGAAAAGCTGGGCCAAGTCGGAGGGGAAACATCTCTCCCTAGGGATCTCTCCGAACTCTTATACCATAGTACAACGATGTCCCATAGCCGGAATACCGCCAATTCAACTGACTCTATGGGTGTAGCATGCATTACCCTGAAGATACTCTGCATCTGGTCTAGGAAATCCTAGGGATCCTCTAAACTGCAGGGGACTTAATGCAAGGAATTCTCGGACGCTGTAGGTGGTATTGACTGGCGCTGAGCAGCCATCATCTGCGCTAACATAACCACTGCACTCCTGACCTCCTAGTCAAACAGTATAGGTATAAGAACTGCCAGGGGTGGTGTCGTCACACCGGCCGTCTCAAGTGGCTCCTGACATAATGGAGACTGCTGGTAAGGTCGGGACGATTCCTCCGTATCACCCTCAGATCGGGCTGATTCTAATCGAGGCTGAGGCATCCTGCTGGTGTCCTTTTCTGCTGCCACATCCAATCTCCTGCCTATCATACGATGTCACTGATCTGACATTTTATCTGTAAACAAAGAGTATAATAAGCTTAGGGACTCAACCCTATACTGTACCGCTCTATAGCACGACTGAATAAGAAGAAAGAGTAACCATCCTATCATGCCTTGCAGCCTCCTTCCTATTGTATGTGGTGCACAACACATCCATAGACAAGACTCTACTTAGCACGGCTTGCAGACTCTCTGGGATACAACCTGGCTCTGATGTCAAGTTTGTCACGCCCCGCCTTGGGAGGCATGACTAGCACCTGGTGCCCTACTAGGACCTGGACTGCTGAACTAACTGAGCCTAAGAACTTCTGGTGCAAGGCTAGCTCTAACTCTGGAATCAAGAAAATGACGGGCTATATAGCGACTGTAAATACAGCCCCCGCCGACAAGGCCTATAGCCACCTGTTAAAAGCAAACAACTAACCAGAAACAACTAAATATAAGGAGTCTTATGCGGGCCGACGAGGCCACCATGATATCTAGTTATAGCTGAAGAAAACGAAATCAGGCGCTAAACTGATCTGTGACCGACAAGGTCATCAACTAACAGCTAAACAAGGCCCCACACGGCCATCACATATAGTCTAAAGCACATATATGGCCCCACACGGCCGATACAACTAACCACAGGGAATATGATATAATCTGCAAGCCTCTAAGAATAATAAGATAGTCGATTCAGGGCCCCAGCCTACCCATACTGTACAGACAAGAAAAAAGTAAGCCTCTGTCATCAAAGCTTCGGATGAAAGGAGTTGAAGGCTCTGTATCACTAACTGGAACTATGAGGGATCTGCTCCTCGTCTATGTACACCTTCAGTCAAGTAATGCAGCACCGCAAAACGAGCGTCAGTACCACTTGTACTGAGGATGTAAAGCAATAAATGTAAACATCTGAAAGTAAATAGTAAAGCTGACTGTAAATGAAGTAATAGGAAATGGACTGAAACTGACTGATATACAGGAATCAGGGACCACATAGCTATACTGAGAAGAGTAGGAGTCATACCTTATAACATGGCATTCTACTACCTATCTATCAATAACTAAAACAACATAACATAAACCTTACCTGGACCCTATAAGGCGGAAGGTGTAATCATCACAGAACAACCCACCTGGGCCCCCATTAGCTCTAGTGATTACATCTAAATCTATTTACCCCTACCCAGGTCATACCACTTCACCTAGTAGCTATAAGCATCCAGCCGGTCCCCTGCGTATGCTGCTTGGGCTCGCTGGGCCTCTGACTATAGTTGTACCTGAGTCCGAAGGACTCCTGAAATCAACACCCCAGGCGCAAGCGCTCGACGGGGGTGTATACAGGCCAACCACGACAAAACATTAGGAGCTGGCTCCCCATCTTCGTCCCTGGCGGGCCACATGCTGTCTGTAGAGTGATGTATCCTAGCCCTCTGGCGGACGAGTCGATACAACCATTAACCCTGGGGCGGTCACGGAAGCTGTACAGGTAATCCAGCCCAAAACAATACAATCAAGTCTCAACTGATAGCAATAACTACATGTGATACATACTGAACATGATAACAATTTCTAACGGGTTTTACTAAATTTCATAATGAGCATGATATACTGTTTCTAAAATACTTTACTGGGATTCATGTTGTTTTACTATACTGGAGAAACTAACTTGCCAAAAGAGACTGCTTTTACTTACCTCGACTATCGGTTTACCGATTATCTGGCGAGGTTCGGCTAGTATTCAGTTGTTCTTTCCAACTGTAATCATATTGACAAAAGAATAGAGCTAACTTTATTACTATACTGTAAGAACGATCGCAAACTCATAATTTCTCAAAGAACGATCGCAAACTCATAATTTCTCGGGAGTCTAGAAGGGAGAAGTACTTACTTTAAGCCTGGGATTGTATTAACACTAGTTTGGAGCAATTCCAATCACTTTCGCTTGGTAGGACGACGATTCGCTGGGTGAATTTCACGAAACTAACTCCGTAGAATTGCTCCCTGTAACCTTATACTTCAATACCCGAAGTTAATTTGACTTTGGAAAACGTTTAAGGCGTAATCGAGCAAAAATTACATAAACCCTTCGCTCCCTCTCTGTTCTGATCGAGTAACTTATTAAATGAAATGAAAATGAAGGGTTAGGCCTTTATATACTTGGAGCCAGAAGCATAGCAACGTGGCACGCTGGCCATCGCGCCAATTTAGCTCCGAGCCATGCTGGCCATCACGGAGGAGGTGCCTCCGTGCCACGTTGCCCCTCTGGACAGCACTGTTCGGCCTCCTCTTGCGAAAATCTAACTTGGCACCCGTTCGGCCTTTCCCTAGGCCCTTTCCTCGCACGTATGGCATTCTAAAACTTCCAACCAACATGTGAATAGGCCAACTAAGTTCTAGAAACTTACGGGGTGTAACAGTCATATTTCAAATCTCAGTTCTAGTCTTACGAACTTTTGGGTATTACACTCGAGCTTCGTCGAACTAGAGTCTTTGAATACCCGTTCTATAACCCTTTTAGTTCCTTTCCCTACCCCATGTTTAATCATGTAATACCCCAAAATCCCCTAAGATCAGATCTAACGGTTCAAGCGGAGAAAGTAGGAAAATATTTCCAAGGTCATAGGATGAGTCGTCTAGTGACCCGTGAGGAGAATTCACAAGTCGTGAAGTGACTCGTGAAGTGGAAGTTGATTGGTGGGAACTCATGGCCAGGGGTGACTACAAGTGGCAGTCATGAGTCATGGAGTGCCTAATGACTCGTGAAGTTGGACGTGATCAGAAGGTCAGAATTGAAGTGGAATTCTGGCAGAAGACTTAATGGATTGAGCCCACGACTCATCCAAACTTTTCCCATGAGTCGTGATGTCACTTGTGAGGACAGGCAATGTCCAAATCTCCTGCATTTTAGTAAGGGTTTTTTCATAATTCCTAAGCTCCTAGGTCCTAAACTACGTTGTTTAAAGCTCTTTTATGAGGGTTTTAAGAGTTCTTAACCGATTCAAAGACATTCTATTCCATGCATGCAAGATTAATGTGATCCATTTGAGATCAAGCTTTAGAATTCCCTTAGTTCTCCCAAAAATCTACTAGGCATTTAAGGAAGGGTGTGAAATCAGATTTACCCAGATATGTAGGGTTATGAATGGGAGTTTCTCTTCCACTCTCATGCCCAAATCTCTTCTCAATTCATGAATTAAAAGTGCATGGATCCATGGGGTTCTAACCCAATGTAAGAAATTTTCTATGTTTCAATCATGGGTCGATTCTCTTTATGTTTCTAATGATATTTTGAGGTGTATGTGCATGTTTTATAATTATTTTGATTACAATATATGATTTCAAAGTTTTAAAAATATGATGCCCAATTATGCATGTTTCACGAAAAGTTTAGATTATGATGTATGTTCTCAAGCATTATGAGGTGTCTAGTATGAAAGTATGATTATGATTTACCCATGCATGTATTAATGATTTGTTCTTTAAGGTTTATATCAAGTATGTTTAAGTTTGGGAAATCCCACTTGATCTATGTATGTTTCATGAATTAGCTATATTTTGTGATATTAACTTACAACACGGTTTTGGACTCTAGAATCCCACTTATCAGTTGTGGATTGTTTCAAGCCAAGGGTACTTAAATTCAGATTTCTGACTATGTATGTAATTACACGATCAGCTTCTTCGACAGATGATGGTTCATCTTCATTGAAAAATGATGAAGAGCATATGCATGTTTTTGGGAGTAGTGTCTAGCACCGAGTAGGCTAGGAATTTAGGTAAACCCTGGGCCTCAAAAATATGCGCCAACATAGGTTATTGAGATTTATTATGACCTCTTTTTTGATCTTCCCTGCCCGCCATAGGGCCTTAAGCTTGATATTGATATCATGGTAGCGCCCTTAGCCTTGGCAATAATTTGGACGGCTATGCCCACTTGAGTGTAATAGTTAGGATTATGTAAGCTCTAACGTGATTGTGTTGATTATATGATGAGTCCGCCATTGTTCCTCATGATTTCAATTATGCATGTTTATTAGTTATGATATGATGTTTCCTATAGGTTTGACCCACTTTTCTGTCTATAAGTTTTTATTTATAAATATCAGTTTTAGCTTTGAGTCATTCGATTCAGTTATGAAATTCAGCTTATGTTTAATCATGTTTTCAAGATATCAACACGTAGTCCTTACTCTCAAAATCTTATAATGATATGATTTATGTTATGCATGTTTTCGATTATACTTACCTGGCATGTTTTACTTATGGTGCATATTCGGTACATTCCAAGTACTAACCACATACTCTATGATATATCATTTAATGATTGTTATACCCTAGGAACTCAAATATCGGATTCGGGGAGTTGAAACGGGGAAATAGTAAAAAATCTGGGTTGTAGGCACAAGACGAGTCATTGGATGACTCGTGTGGAGATCCCACGAGTTGTAAGGCGACTCGTGTGGAGGCTTGGGAGGATGGGAAAAGATTAAGGAAAATAGAATCCCCACTGGCCTGGGAATGACTCGTGGTCAAACACCACGGGTCGTTAGGTCATCCGTGGGGAAGAGGTATAAGAATAATAGAAAAGGAAAGGAAGTGGATTTAACGGAAGGAGACCATTACTCGTCATGTCGGTCAATGATTTGTGGTATGAGTCGTTGGGTGAAATTTAAATAATTGGCATAAGGAAGGCGGTGCACTTGACGGGTGGTGGCCACGACTCGTGGCCACCCGTAACGAGTCTTTATGTCATCCATTAGGCTCTCAGTGATCCGTTAAGACAGTGTACCTGACGAGCAAGGTGATAGATCGTTTGGGCATGTAACGAATGGTCAGGTCACCCATTACGGTCACCTGACAGTTATTTTCTGCGAAATAGTAAGGGTCTTTTTGTAAATTCCTTAGATCCTAAGGCCTAAACTACGGCTTTTTCGGTTACGAATAGGGAAATTTAAAGGGGTTAAGTTCATTCATGCATGCAAGAATAGTGAGAGATAATCAAAGGGGATTGTAGGCTCTTCTCTTAAATTCGTCCAATTTCATTCTTGGGTAATCAAGGGAAGTTAAGAATTAGATATTCCCAGGTATGTAAGGCTTTCAATGGGTGATTTCTTCCACACCCATGTCCCTCCTCTATGATTTTTACAAAGTTTTCAACAAAAACTCATGGGGTTTTGAATTTGATCTACTTAAACTCCAATAATTTGATTATGGGTTTTGTGATTTTAAAATCTTATTATAATCTATGGGTTTTAATCAATTTTTATTATTTAAATTGTTTATAATTTTATCAATTTTGGTTTCTATGTGTTTAAGCCTAGTTATGCATTCCCCATGATGAATTGATTTATGATTTATTTACCCATTTATGATTTCCTTAATCCCAGCATGAATTATGGTTTAAGTCATGAATTTATTATGTTACCCTTTATGATTTTATGAAATTCAAGCTATATGCATGATCTACAAGTATGTATGAATCTTATGAATCATGCATTATGTTTTTTTGGCCGACTCATGGGCCTCATGTCATGGCTAGTTCACATATGTTCAAGCATGTTTACGATTATCATGATTTAACTAGCCCATGAGTTCATGCATGTTATACTATGAGCACTATATATGTTTTGGGAGTAGTATCGAACACCGAGTAGGTTGGGGCCAAGGTTCTGCCCCGGATCTCATAAACTACTTGCCACCATAGGTATGTTGGAAACTCCTATGGGACTGTCCCTGGCCCAAATGGCCCTTTCATGGTGACATCATAGTTTCATGGTTCGACCCTTGGCAAGGTATGAATACCCTCCCGTCTAGGGTTACAAATCGGGCTTTATGTGTGTTCATATGGGGTATGTCGGTTAAGAGAATCTCTCATGGTTCCTCATGATTTATGCTTGTTATTATTATGTATGTTGGCTTAAGTCATGTTAAGTAAAACTCTTTTATTATGATCGTGATTATGTTATGTTATGAACATTTTGAAAATCTTGAGCCTTACGACATGTTATGATGATTTACAATACGAGCATGATGTCCTACTCTTATAATAATTCATGAATTTTGTCTATGTTTTAAATATCCGTTTTACTTACCTTGCATACTTAATACATTTCACGTACTGACCGCATACTCCTATGCTGTGTCGTTTTATGATACAGGCCCCAGCTCTCAAGCTCACCCTCACCTATAGATTGTCTCAGAGTTCTTCTCAGCATACTTGGTGAGTCCTCATGTTCCGAGGGATATGTATTCTGATTCTATGTTGTTTCTTTTAGTTTCAGGATTGTGGATTAGTTTGGGAGTTGTCCCACAAACCCGGCTTTCTATGATTAAAGGCTTATTAGACTACAAGTTGTAATCAACCGTATTATATGAGTCTAGTTTTGCTTTTCCTTTTATAAGAGTCATGATTATGTTCTTTTTATGCTAAGTCTTCTGCTCATGTGATTTGGATTAGATGTATGCTCATGCCATGGGTCAACTTGGTGTCCCCCGAGACTCCTTGTACCGTGTCTACAATCCGGGTGTATGTTCGGGCCATGACAAACTTGGTATCAGAGCCATAGGTTTGAAGTGTCCTAGGGATTCTGAAAGCCACATTAAGTAGAGTCTTTTTCATGGGTGTGAAGCACTCCACACTTATGAAAAAGAGGCTACGAGACGTTTAGGAAATGTTCCCTTTTTTCATGATCTATGTCATGCGATGAAAGTCCTTTACTCTTCCAATTTGTGTTATTCGCATTTTCAGAATCATGCTTCCATGTAGAGTGAACGCCAGAAGAAATGGTAACGGCAATGATCAGGAGGATGTCCATGATGGTGAGCATTAGCCAGTCCCACCATTCACGGGGAGTATGCACCAGAGGCAGCTGCCCACGCTGAGTTTAAGGTAGCGATTCAGATGCTTGCATAGGCCATGACTGCCAGGTCCAGAATCAAAAGGTGGCGCATTTCCCATAGAATGGGAATACAACAGCTAATAGGGTGAGGGATTTCTTGAGGATGAGCCCTCCGGGGTTCGTGGGGTCAAAGGTAGATGAGGATCCACATGATTTCATTGAGGAGATTTTGAAGATCACCCAGGTTATGGGGGTGAACGATGGAGATTTTGTTGACTTGGGCTCCTATCAGCTTAAGGGGGAGGCTCACATATGGTTCAAGCAGTGGAACGATGCCAGGGTAGTGGGTGCAGGCCCGATAGGTTGGCAAGAGTTTCACACGACTTTTTTTGATCGATTCTTCCCTCGGGAGATGAGGGAGCTCAAAAAGGCCGATTTCATTAATTTGAAGCAGGGAAACATCTCCTTTTAGGAGTACACATTGGAGTTTACTCGATTATCTCAGAATGCTCTGGAGTTGGTGGCAGACCAAAGGGCTCGGGTGAGCCGTTTTGTGCATGGGGTGGCGGACTACTTGGACAAGGATTGCAGGATCTCCATGCTTCATTGCGATATTGACTTTCCCCGTGATGTATTGCATGCACACCAAATGGATTAAGTCTAAAGGAAGCAGAGGGAGGCCAAGAGGGCCAGGACCGACAACTATTGGGTTTCTCAGGCTAGGAGAGGGGGTGGAAAGCGTCAGCAGTCCCAACACAGGTCCATCACTCCATCCCCATCATTGGCCAGTACGCCATCGAGGTTCATAGGAGATTAGAGGAGCAGGGCTTCAAGCTCGAGGGATCAGGGTAGCATGCAGGTGGAGAGCACATTTCAAGCTTGTGCCAAGTGCAGCAAGAATCATCTCGAAAGGTGCCTAGTTGGCTTGAATGCGTGTTTCGGGTGTGGCCAACCTGGGCACAGACTCGGGGACTTCCCCTCAGCCAGATCAAGGGTTGGTAGGACCCGTGCAACAAAAGCGTGTTCTGCAGCTCCAACAGCCCGTCCCCCTCAGCAGGTAGAATTTTGGTTGGACTCCGTAGAATTCTTGGGCCGTGTGGTATCGAGTGAGGGAATAAAGGTAGATTCTCAAAAAATCGAGGTGGTAAAGAATTGGCCCAAACCGATGAACCCATAAGATATCAGGAGCTTTTTAGGCTTAGCGGGAGACTACCTGAGATTCGTAGAGGGTTTTTAATCAATTTTTGCACCTTTTACCAAGTTGACTTACAAGAAGTTGAAGTTTCAATGGTTCGAGGCTTGTGAGAAAATCTTCCAAGAGTTGAAGACCCAACTCACTTCAGCACCAGTGTTGACCCTACCTAAAGGTACCGACGGTTTTATGGTATATTTTGATGCTTAGAGAATCAGACTTGGGTGCGTGTTGATGCAGCATGGGAGGGTGATAGCTTATGCCTCGAGACAGTTGAAGGTTCATGAAAGGACCTACCCAACCCATGATCTTGAGTTGGCCGTGGTAGTGTTTGCATTGAAGATATGGCGGCATTAATTATATGGGGTCCACGTGGATGTGTTCACAGATCACAAGAGCTTGCAATATGTGTTAACGCAGAAGGATCTAAATCTTTTGCAAAGGAGGTGGTTGGAGTTACTAAAGGACTACGACATGAGTGTTCTTTACCACCCGGGCAATACTAATGTGGTTGCGGATGCACTTAGTAGACTCTCTATGGAAAGTGTGTCCCACATGGATGAGGGAAAGAAGGAGTTGGTGAGGGATGTTCATCGGCTTGCAAGGTTGGGAGTTAAATTGGTCAACTCGACTGATGGTGTTGTTGTTGTACAAAACGGATCAAAATCGTCCTTGGTGACAGATGTGAAAGCCAGAAAAGATGAGGATCTAATTTTATAAAATTGAAGGAAGCCATTTGGAGTCAAAAGGTGGAGGTTTTCTCCCAAGGGGGAGATGGTGTGTTGCGGAACAAGGTCGCCTGTGTGTTCCGTATATCGATAATTTACGATACAGGATATTGTAGGTGGCACATAGATCCAGGTACTATATCCATCCATGTGCCACCAAGATGTATCATGATTTACGAGAAAATATTAGTGGAACGGCATGAAAAATGATGTCATAGAATTTGTAGCCAGGTGCACGAACTGTCAGCATGTGAAAGTCGAGCATCAAAGGTCGGGAGGTGTACATCAGGATCTTAGCATCCCCACTTGGAAGTGGGAAGAGGTTAATGTGGATTTCATTACAGGCCTACCTCGTACTCGCTGACACTATGATTCTATTTGGGTGGTGGTAGACAGGTTGATCAAGGTTGCACACTTTCTGCTAGTCAAAACCATCATATTTAGCGGATGATTATGCCAAATTGTATATTCGGGAGTTGATTTGACTTCATGGAGTTCCCTTTTCTATTATTTTAGACCGAGGTGCTCAGTTTACCTCTTAGTTTTGGGCAGTCTTTCCAAAAAGGTCTTGGGACACAGGTTAAACTCAGCATAGCGTTTCATCCACAAACGGATGCTCAGGCGGAGTAGACGATCCAGATTCTTGAGGACATGTTGAGAGCATGTGTGATGGGCTTCAAAGTTAGCTGGGATGATCACTTGCCCTTGATTGATATTTCTTATAATAACAGTTATTACTCCAGTATCCAAATGGCACCGTTCGAGGCTCTCTATATGCGGAGATGTAGATCTCCCATCAGATGGTTTGAGGTCAGTGAGGCTGCTATGATAGGGCCAGACTCGGTTCACGAGGCTATGGTGAAGGTTCGGTTCATAAGGACAAGCTGAAAACTACTCAGAGTCGTCAAAAGTCATATGCTGATGTGAGGAGGAGAGAGTTGGAGTTCAAGGTGGACGATTGGGTATTTCTGAAGGGGTCTCCCATGAAGGGAGTCATGTGGTTTGGAAAGAAAGGAAAACTCAGTCTCTGCTATGTTGGTCCCTACCGAGTTATGCGAAGAATTGGTAAGGTACCGTATGAGTTATACTTTCCATCAGAGTTATCTTCTGTGCATCCCGTGTTTCATGTGTCGCTCTTGAAAAAGTGCTTGGGTGATCCAGCTTTAGTAGTCCTAGTGGACAGGGTTGGTGTAAAGGATAGCCTCAGTTATGAGGAAATTCCGATTGCAATATTGGATCGCTAGGTTTGGAGGCTGAGGAACAAAGAAGTAGCTTCGATGGAGGTGTTACGGAGAAACTAGCATGTTGAGGGAGCTACATGGGAAGCCGAAGCGGCCATGATGGCTAAGTACCCTCACTTGTTCCCTACTGGCTTAGTTTCAGTATGAGGTATCTATTTTTTCCCTAATTCTCTAATTAATTTCCATGTTCAGTTCATGTGCACAAGTTTGATTTATGTTATGATAGATGTATGTGATGTCTGAATTCAGTTCAACTATGTAATTCTTTCGGAGGTAGTCATTCCGTCAGTTTTCGATTTAAATAATTAGTATTTGCATATTATGATTGCTTGTTTCAAAGTTTTCTGTGTGTTTCTAACATTCGAGGACGAATGTTCCCAAGGGGGAGATATTGTTATACCCTGAGAACTCAAAGATCGGACCCGCGAGTTGAAATGGGGAAAAACTAAAAAATCTAGGTTGCAGGCACAGGACGAGTCATTGGACGACTAGTGAGGAGAGCCCACAAGTCATCCGGTGTCTCGTGGGGAGGCCGGGGAGGAAGGGAAAAGATTGTTACACCCAGGAAAATTTTTGATAATATTTGATGTTTGTATGCTATGTTAAGGGAAGTACTGGTTGTATATTTGCCGTAGATGACAAGGGAAATGTGTACTAACGAAAAAACAAAGAGTATGTGAAGTTCATAAGTAAGAATCAATTTTAAATAACTATATCTCCTAGTATATAATGAATTAGAAGCCCCACGACCTATTAAATTAAAGGACTTTGAGTCTAATTTTAAGAACATCAAACCGCTCGTCAATCAGAGTTCGGAGGTAAACGTTATAGACGTTTTACCATGATATTGTCGGGCAGTAAGGAGGCCACCGCCCTAAAAACGGCCACCGCCCAACTTGCTTTATATTTTAATTCATGACTTATAAAATAATTTTCAATGTTTCCAAAATTAAGGGGCCTTCTTATCCCCTGAAATTATCTCAAATTTCTAGAAAACAACTAAGGAAAACACTACGTTAAACTCCATTAAACTAAAGCTAAGTGAAGGGGATCTACCATAAGGTGAAGTGGTGTGTTGGTAGCTGTATTGGCTGCATTGTGGCAGTGTTTCTGTGGTGAATTTGCTGCATTTTTGAAGCTTTTCTAAGATACATATATGTTCACTCTTGGTAGGGATTACACACAAGTATAAAAGGTAAGGATTCTATTACTATCCTTGTTTGAATTTTTGATTACAAGAATAGAAGTTGGAGGTGTGTTTGGTGTGTTGGTGAAGTCTTTTATTGCGTTTTGGACAGCAAGGTTACTGTATTTTTGGACAAGAAGTTGAGGTCAATTGCTCCTATTTTTACCCAAGAACAAATCCCCAGCAAAAGGTAAGTATTTCGCCCCTTTTAAACCTCTCAAATTGTAAAGCGAAAACCTAGAAATTGGCAGCTAAGTGAGCTGCCGATGGACTATTTGTGAGCTAAGATTGCTCATTTTCCTTAGGATTTTTGGCTGTTTAATTTTATGGAATTATACTTCATATTGAGATAATGAATTACAGCAGAACTACGGTAAAATTTCCTCTTGTTTCTCGGTTAAAAGTTAGTGAAAACTAGTTTACAAAATGGCTAAATGTTGTTGATGTTGCCGTGTGTTGTTGCTACTATTGTAACTGCCATTGTTTAGTTCTTTTGGCTGAATTTTGTCCTATAGATTAAGCTTTTCATTGGCCTATAAAACCTATGGATTAAGGAGGTTTAAGGCTTTCCATTGAAATAGGAAATCGGCTAGAGAAAAGTTCATCGGAAAAAGGTATGTAAGGCATTCTTTGTCTCTTGATTTTCAAGCACGAATTCATGCCGAGGAATAATCCGGCATTCACCTATACTTGAGCTTCTGTAGTAGCATATTATGGTTCCTCCCAGTTGTTATAATTACTTTGTATTAAGGTGTATATTTCCTAAATAGTTGGAAAGCATGAATGTGAAGCGGCGAGGGCAATTGCCTTCTATTATGATCGTAATTGTAAATTGAGTCTGAACTCCCCTCGACGTGGGCGCTGTGAGCTGGGCCTTTACATTATGTTATGTATTTGTGTTGTCAAAGTTGTTTCACATTATGGTTGCTAAGAGATTTGTTAATCATTTCAATACGACGACGCACAGACAAACCTAATAATTGAAATCGGCTTTTAACTCAATAAGGGCTAACGAGGGTAACGAAATGGAATTTCCTTATGACAGTTACCTACCCTCTTATATTCATGTTTTAATGTACCTAGGGCCATGAGATAAGATGGTTCCCCGATCCCTCTTCCTTAAGCTAAGCGACTAATTAATGTGTTTCTTAATTAACCGATACGTTAAACTTGGAAAATAGGGCCCGAATGGATAAACTATTGATATTTCTATAGAACCATCTTTATTGGTAAGTTATGCAAAATATCTTGATATTAACAGGTTATATGAAAATAATGATATATATATATATATATATATGTATATATACTTTATATGCGTTTATGCTTACGCTCAAATTACGCGCTAAAGCAGTAGGGATTACCTTTCAAAAGTCGATAGTTATCTAGAACTCCTGAGAATTGCTTAAGACTTTAAGTAGACACGTTGTATGTTCTTTGAAAGTTGTAGATGTATAAGGAAATCAACCTAAGAGAAAAGGTTGAGGCACAGGTAGCAATGGAGAGGTAAGAGTAAATATTAGACCTTTTAAGGTAAAATGTGAGTTATATTTCCTCTGTCCATAGTTGATTTCAAGAACCTTTGAGAGATGTTAAATATGAACAAGACGATGTTTAAGAGATAAGGTTGGAAATTAGGTAATAAGTGCGTATAAGAAATTCTTGAATAATGAACACGAGAGTAAATAGTTATGTAGGGAATTACGAATCCTGATTGGAAAAGAATTTATGATGAATGCGAAAAGTAAAGCCAAAGGTTATTTTTAGATGATAAGTTTGACGATTTTGAATGAGTTAGGCAAATAGCCAACAATATTTACCCTGTTCAAATGAGTTTTAGCAAAAAAGATTATAAATAAAGTTGGGTATGGTCAGTTGTGTTAAGGTAATGGAAGGCCAGTAAAGTGTGTACTTCTTAAGAAATGATTAGAATCGAATATTTTAAGATAGTGACTCAAGTTAAGGAGAAGTTCTTCGTCGTCCTTTTTAAGCAATTATTTTTGATTATTTGTTGTATAAGTTGGAGTAACTTTCTCAGGTTTTAAAGAATTTTTTTTCTTGGAAGCTTCTAGACTGTTTATAATGCTGCTAAGCTTTTCAAAGCTCCACATATATTGCAATATTTCACATGAGCTTTTCCTACGTTGTATGAAGCACGACTATAAGTCTTTATTTATCTTAAGGCAGCCCCTAGACAGTTGCCTAGCTTTTGTATATTAAAGAGCTCCAGGTTTGAGATACACAAGTTATGTCTTCCTGTTCATAATTTACCTCGAGATGTGATATGATGTGTAATGAATGAGGTATGCTCACAATTATTGATATGAAAGTATGAAAGTCAAACGAGTACAAGCACGAAATGAATGCTAAGATTGTTAATAGAAAATGTTAGGTTAAGTGATTCCTCTCTGCTCCTCATGTTAGAATTGCTAGGAGATGTTTAAAATCATGGACATGAGTCTACACATGTCTTTATGATATTCCAGTTCTAGGAACTTCCCTAGAATTCATTCACAGCATATGTATGTATTTAAATGTTAAATGAAAGACCTATATGTGTATGGAATAATTGTAGTATTAGGGGTCGTGGTAAGATCCTACACATTTTATAGTTACTGATCAGCATATTTTATGGTTTTCAGTATTCAGATAGTTTGTATGAGCTCTGTCAGCTCCATTTATGATGGTGATAAAGATTTACTTTTATTTTACCCTGGTGTGGTAAGCTGACTGGAGATCTTTTTATTTTACCCTGGTATGGTACATCAACCGGAGTTATTTTTATTTTACCCAGGTGTGGTACATCGACTGGAGATCATTTTATTTTACCTTGGTGAGGGACATCGGCTGGAGATATTTTTATTTTACCCCGGTGTGGTGCACCGGCTGGACGAATTTTATATATGGATTTATGGTTGGCTAGTCGCAGGCATTACAATTATAGTTTCTTTCTTGTGCATTTCTTAATTGCATTTTCACCTCATTATAGAGTTATTCCAGGATTCCAGGTTGTTACCATTCCTTATTCCAGCTTCAGTTATCTTGAGTTCACTTATGTTATAGTAAGTTGTTATCAATTACAGGTTGCAGAGTTCCAGGTTATAGTTATCTTTTATATGTTTATGTGTTAAGTCAGTTATTACATGATTGTTATCTCATGGTTATAGTTTCAGCCTTACATACCAGTACATTTCATCTGTTCTGATGTCCCCTTACTTGGGGACCTGCGTTCATACCGCAGGTGCAGGTAGAGGTCAGGATGGCTAGTTGAGTAGCAGTTCGTGAGGTCAACAGATGGTTGGTATGCTCCTTTCTTCCTGGAGCTAGGGCTTAGTTATTTATGCTTGAGTTTTGAGATACAATTATGGGTAGGTCGGCGCCCTATTCCGACCATCAGTCAGTTTACTCTTTAGAGGCTTTGTGGACTTAGTGTGTACAATGTTATTCAATTTGTGGCCTCGTCGGCTTATTGTTGCTTGGTTTAGCACACTAATTGCCTTGGTTGCATTTCGATTGTTTACCCCGTATTGTTGAGACCTTATGGGTCTAGTTTATTCTTTAGTTGATTGTGATAGGTGGCCTGGATGGCCTAAGTGTTACAGTTACAGATGTCATATAGCTGGCTTCTCGATCAATCATGAATCGAGTGCTAGTTGCGCCCTACCCCAGTTTTGGGGCGTGACAAAGATTAAGGAAAAAGGAATCCCCACAGGCTTGAGAACGACTCGTAGTCAGACACGATGAGTCGTTAGGTCATCCGTGGGGAGGAGGTATAACAAAAATAGAAAAGTCAAAGTAGTGGACTTAACGGAAGGAGACCACAACTCATCATGTCAAGAAACGAGTAGTGGTATGAGTCATTGGGTGAAATTTAAATAATGGGCATAATGAAGGTAGTGCACTTGATGAGTGGTGGCCACGACTCGTGGCCACCCGTAATGAGTGGTTATGTCATCCGTTAGGACCCCTAGTGATCAGTTAAGACAATGTACTTGACGGGCAAGGTGACGGATCATTTGGGCATGTAACGAGTCATCAGGTAACCTGTTAAGGTCACCTGAAAAATATTCTTTCCGAAATAGTAAGGGTCCTTTCATAAATTCTTAAGATCCTAAAGTCTAAACTGCGTAGCTTTGGGTTACGAATAGGGAAATTAAAAGGGTTAAGTTCAGTTTTCTCTTCATTCATGCATGCAACAATAGTAAGAGATAATCAAAGTAGATTCTAGGATCTTCTCTTAAATTCTTCCAATTTCATTCTTGGGTACTCAAGGGAAGTTAAGAATCAGATATTCCCAGGTATGTAAGGCTATAAATGGGTGATTTCTTCCACACCATGTCCTTCCTCTATGATTTTTACAATGTTTTGGATAAAAACTCATGGGGTTCGAATTTGATCTACTCAAACTCTAATAGTTTTATTATGGGTTTTGTGATTTTAAAATCTTATTATAATCTATGTGTCACACCCCACCTTGGGAGGCATAACTGGCACCTGGTGCTCTACTAGGACCTGAACTACTGAGCTGACTGAGCCTAAGCACCTTTGGTGCAGGGATTACTCTAACTCTAGAATCAACAAAACAACGGGCTATATAGAGGCTGTAAATACAACCCCGGCCGATAAGGCCTATAGCCACCTGTGAAAATAAGCAGCTAACCAGAGACAAACAATCATAGGGAGTCTATGCGGGCCGACAAGATCACCATGATATCTTGTTTTAACTGGAAAGTAAAATCAGATGCTAAATTGATCTATGACCGACAAGGCCGCCAATCAACAGCTAAACAGGGTCCACACGGCCAAAACACATATGGGCCCCACATAGCCGATATCATCTAACCACAGGGAAATAACACAATCTGCAAGGCTCTAGGAGTAATAAGATTGTCAGGACAGGGGCCCGACCTATCCATACTATACAAACAAAAGAAGTAAACCTCTATCACATAAGTTTCAGAAGAAGGGAGCTGACGGCTCTGTAGGACTAACTGGAACTACGAGGGACCTGCTCCTCGTCTATCTGCACCTGCAGACAAGTAATGCAGCGCCCAGAAGAGGGCGTCAGTACCACAGGTACTGTATATGTAAGGCAGTAACTTTAAATGACTGAAAGTAAGGAAATAGAACGGACAATAACTGAAGTAAAGAAAATGGACTGAAGATGACTGAAGTAGTGAAATCAGGGATAAACGTAACTGTAATAAGGAGGGTAGGGGTCATACCTGACATATGAGGCATCTTACTGTCTAACTATCAGTAACTAAAGCGAACATAAACCTTACCTGGCCCCTATAAGATGGAAGGTACAATCAACATAGAGTAACCCATCTGGGCCCCCACTAGCCCTAATGAGTACACCTTAATCTGTATACCCCTATCCAGGTCATACTGAGTCAACTACCAGCTATAAGTGTCTGGGTTTGCAACTGGGCTCGCTTGGCCCCTGACTGTAGCTGTGTCTGAGTCCGGAGGACTCCTGTTATCTACAACCAGGGTGTAAACGCTCGGCGGGGGTGTGTATAAGGCCAACCATGGCATATGAGGATCTGGATCCCCATCTTCGTCCCTTGTGGATGGCATGCCACTCCATGAGAGACGTAATCTCGCCCCTTGTGGGCAGCAACACAACTATTAACTCTGGGGTGGTCACAGAAGCTATACAGGTGTACTCTAGCCCAAAACAATACAAATTACGAGCCTCAACTGGCAACAACAACTATACATGATAACATACTCTAACATGCTTTACTGGGATTCATATTGGACTACTATGTCGAAGAAACTAACTTGCCGAAATAAAATGCCATAACATACCTCGTTCGCTGCTTACTGATTAACTAGCGAGTTTCGGCTCGTGTTCAACTGGCCTTCTCAACTATAATCATATTAATGGAAGAATAGGGATACTTTATTACTATATTTGAAGAAAATGATAACTTATATATATATGTACTTACTATACTTCAACTTATCAAAAGACAATCAAAAACTTGTAATTTCTCGGGAATCTAGAAGGGAGAAATACTTACTTTAGGCATGAGATCGTATTAAAACTATTTTGAAATAATTCCACCAACTTAGGCTCGGTGGGACGATGATTCGCTGGGCGTATTTTATGAAAATTACTCCTTACAGACGCTCTCTGCAGCCTTATACTTCACTACCCGGTGTTAATTTAGATTTGGACGGCATTTAGCGGCGTAATCTAATGATTTCCAAATGTTTTCCTCGGTTTCCCTCTATTCTGGCCGAGAATATATGAATAATGATCTAACTTCTAAGTGTGAGGCCTTTATATACTTGAGGCGGCAGCTAAGGGCATGTGGCACGCTATTGGTCGCGCCAATTTACGGGTGTGCCATGCCATGCAAGGTAGAGGGGGCTGCTCTGTGCCACTTTGCCCCTCTGGGCAACTTGGGTCGGCCTCCTCCAGTGAAATCCCGACTTTGCACTCGTTTGGCCTTTCCCCGAGCCCTTTCCTCGTACGTATGGAACTCTAAAACTCTCAACCAACATACAAATAGGCCGACTAAATGTTAGTAACTTATAGGGTGTAACATCCCCCCCCCCTTAAGAACATTTGTCCTCGAATGTTAACTTCTGCTTGCAAGAACCTTAACCATGCAATTACTTATTTTGGAAAAATTTTGGCAGAGTCTCCCCTGTAATGTGGTCTATCCAAAATCCTGAAACGTAGAAAAGTCCAATACAGGTACTCCACACAATATGATAGCGTTCACTTCACAATAGACTGAAGTCAATTATCTCACATATACATGTATATAATGCAACTTATGAAACAATAACAATAATATACCTCTAGCTGCACAATCGGACTAAGTCTGAAATAATTGAGGATATCTGGTTTTCATATAGTCCTGTGCCTCCCAAGTCATCTCCTCTCGGTTCTTATTCCGCCATAACACTTTAACGGAAGCAACATCTTTAGTTCTTAGTCTGCGGATCTGCTGATCTAGTATGGATATTGGAGCTTCTTCATAAGCTAACTCCTAAGTGATTTGGACGTCTTTTACTGGGACAATCCGGGAGGGATCTCCTATGCACTTCCTCAGCATTGATACATGAAAAACTGGGTTAACGGATTCTAATTCTGGAGGTAAATCCAAATCATAATCCACCTGGCCTATCCTTCGGCGAAATAAGGCCCAATAAATCTCGGGATGAGATTGCCTTTATTACCAAATCTCGTCACACCCTTCATTGGTGAAACCTTCAGGAATACCCAGTCACCTACACCAAATTCTAGGTTTCTTCACTGCACATCAGCATTAGATTTCTGGCGGCTCTGAGCATTCAGCAGACGTCCCCTGATAAGCTTTACTTTCTCTTCTGACTAATGAATAATATCTGGCCCAATCAATGTTGATTCTCCTACCTCAAACCAACCAGCTGCAGACCTGCACTTCCGCCCATATAACACTTCATAAGGAGCCATCTGAATTGCTTAATGATAATTGTTATTATAGGCAAATTCAATAAGCGGTAGATGTTCATCCCAACTGCCTCTAAAATCTAGCACACACGCCTGTAATATATCTTCGGGCGTCAAGATTGTACGTTCTGCCTGCCCGTCTGTCTGAGGATGGAAGGTTGTGCTCAGGTTAACCTGCGTCCCCAAGCCCCTCTGAAAAGACTGCCAAAATTGAGTTGTAAACTACGCTGCTCGGTCAGAGATAATTAACAACGAAACACCATGCAATCAGACTATTTCTCTAATATACAACTTAGCATAATCTTCGGCTGAAAAAGTAGCCCTTAGTGGAAGAAAGTGAGTTGATTTTGTCAACCTGTCAATAATTACCAAGATAGAATCATATTTACGCCTGGTACGAGGGAACCCTACTACGAAATCCATATTAACTGCCTCCAATTTCCATAAAGGCACCACTATATCCTATGTTAGGCCGCCTGGTTTCTGATGTTCAGCTTTCACCTGTTGGCAATTAGGACATTGAGCTACAAATTCTGCTATCCCCTTTTTCATTCCCAGCCACCAGTAAATCTCTTTTACGTCATGGTACATTTTTGTCAAACATGGATGGAGAGTGTAACGGGCATAGTGTACCTTGTCCCTAATTTGCTGGCGAAGCCCTACCACATCTGCAACGCAGAGGTGATCCCTATATCTGAAAACTCCATCTTGGGTTACTTGGAAGTCTTTCACTTCCCCTCGTTGGACCCTATTTCTGAGATGAACCAGGCTAGGATCTTCATACAGCCGTTCTTTCACTTCCACCACCAATTATGACACTGCGGTATTCTGTATTACCGCTCCATTGTCTCTTGATTCTTCTATAGGAACGACTAAACTGGCTAGCTGATGCAATTCTCAAGCTAATTCCTACTGCTCCGGCTATAAATACGCCAGGATTCTCATAGATACGCGACTAAGGGCATCTGCTACAACATTGGCTCTTCCAAGGTGATATAGAGTATTCACATCATAATCCTTTAACACCTCCAACCAGTGACGCTGCCACAGATTCAACTCTTTCTGGGTGAAAATATACTGCAGGGTTTTGTGACCAGTGAAAATATCTACGTGGACGCCATACATGTAGTGTCTCCATATTTTCAAGACATGAATCACCGCGGCTAACTCCAGGTCATAGGTAGGGTGGCTCTTCTCATGCTTCCTCAGCTACCTGGAAGCATAGGAAATCACCTTACCATTTTGCATCAAAACACATCCTAACCCAACACCCAAAGCGTCACAACAGACTGCATAACCCTCTATTCCTTTTGGCAACACTAGCACCGGTATTGATGTCAATCTATCTTTCAGTTCCTTAAAGCTCTACTCACATGCCTCAGTCCAATGGAATTTTGCTTCCTTCTGCATCAGTTTGGTTAAAGGTGCTGCTAAAGTGGAAAATCCTTCCATGAACCTTCTTTTATAACCGGCTAACCCCAGGAAACTACGTACCTCGGTCGGAGTGGTAGGTCTAGGCCATGTTTTCACTGCCTCTATCGTCTGCGTATCTACCTGTATACCAGCATCTGACACAATATGGCCTAAGAAGGTTACTGAATTCAGCCAAAATTCACATTTAGAAAATTTTGCATAGAGCTGGCGATCTCTGAGAATCTGGAGCACTGTCCGTAGATTAGCCTGGTGATCTTCCTCTGAGCGGGAATACACCAGAATATCATCGATAAATACTATCACCAACAAGTGCACATATGGTATGAAAACGTTGTTCATCAGGTCCATGAACACTGATGGAGCATTTGTCAGTTCGAAGGAGATAACTAGAAATTTAAAGTGGCCATATTTGGTCCCAAAGGCAGACTTTTGAATATCTCTTTTCACGAACCCGGACCTGATGATATCCTTACCTTAAGTAATTCTTTGAAAAATACCTCGCTCCCTGTAGTTGATCAAACAAATCATCTATTCTGGGAAGCGGGTACTTATTCTTAATAGTGACTTTATTCAGCTGCCGATAATCTACACACATACGGAGGGAGCCGTCCTTCTTCCTCACGAACAGAACTGGCGCACCCCATGGTGAGGTACTCGGCCTGATAAAGCCCTTTTCTAGAAAATCCTTCAATTGTTCCTTTAGTTCTCTGAGTTCAGCAGGAGCCATCCGATATGGAGGAATAGATATAAGCTGAGTGCCTGGTAATAGATTGATCGCAAATCAATTTCCCTTTCTGAAGGAATACCAGGAAGCTCATCTGGAAATATGTTGGGAAATTCATTAACCATTGGAATATACTGAAGGGTCAGAGGCTCTACCCGATCATCTTGAACTCTAACAATATGATAAATGCACCCTTTTGCTATCTAACTACCTGAAAAACGAGGCATCTTACTATCTAACTATCAATAACTAAAGAAAACATAATCCTTACCTGGCCCCATACGTCGGAAGGTACAATCAGCATAGAGTAACCCACTTGGGCCCCCATTAGCCCTAGTGAGTACACCTCAATCTATATACCCCTATCCAGGTCATATCGAGTCAACTACTACCTATAAGCGTCCTGCCAATCCCCTGGGTCTGCAACTGGGCCCGCTCGGCCCCTGACTGTAGCTGTGTCTAAGTCCGGAGGACTCCTGATATCTACACCTCGGGCGTAAACGCTCGACGGGGGTATGTATAAGGCAAACCATGGCATAAGAGGATCTAAATCCCCATCTTCTTCCCTTGCAAACGGCATGCTGCTCCATAGAGCGACGTAATCTCGCCCTTGCGGGCGGCGACACAACTAATAACCCTGGGGTGGTCACGGAATCTATATAGGTGTACTCTAGCCAAAAATAATACAAATTATGAGCCTCAACTGACAACAACAACTAGACATGATAACATACCCCTAACATGCTTTACTGGGATTCACATTGGACTACTATGCCGAAGAAAATAACTTGCCAAAAGAAAATGTCTTAACATACCCCGTTCACTATTTACCGATTAACTGACGAGTTTCGGCTCGTGTCAACAGCCCTTCTCAACTGTAATCATATTAATTGAAGAATAGGGCTACTTTATTACTATAGTCAAAGAAAACGATAACATATACATATATATATACTGACTATACTTCAACTTATCGAAAGACGATCAAAAACTCGTAATTTCTCGGGAATCTACAAGGGAGAAATACTTACTTTAGGCACGTGATCGTATTGACACTAGTTTGAAATAATTCCATGAAATTAGGATCGGCCGGACGACGATTAGCCAGGCGTATTTTACGAAAATAACTCTGTAGTGATGCTCTCTGCAGCCTTATACTTCACTACCTGGAGTTAATTTAGATTTGGACAACGTTCAGCAACGCAATCGTATCATTTCCAAATGTTTTCCTTGTTTTCCGTCTATTCTGGCCGAGAATATATGAATAATGATCTAACTTCTAAATGTGAGGCCTTTATATATTTGAGGCGGCAGACAAGGCAACGTGGCATGCTACCGGTCGTGCCAATTTATTGGTGTCCCACGTCAGGCAACGCGGAGGGGGCTTCTCCGTGCCACTTTGCCCCTCTGGGCAATGTGGTTCGACCTCCTCCCGTGAAATCCTGACTTTTCACTCGTTATGCCTTTCCCCGGGCCGTTTCCTTGTATGTGTGGCACTCTAAAACTCTCAACCAACATACGAAAAGGCCGACCAAATGTTAGAAACTTACGGGGTGTAACACTATGTGTTTTAATCAGTTTTTATTATTCAAATTATTTATATTTTCATCAATTTCAATTTCTATGAGTTTAAGCCTAATTATGCATGCCCCATGATGAATTGATTTATGATCAGTTTGTCACGCCCCGCCTTGGGAGGTATGACTGGCACCTGTGCCCTACTTAGGGGTGGGCAAAAAAATCGAAAACCGAAAAACCGAACCGAACCGAATTAATTCGATTTTTTGGTTTTGGTTTTTTCGGTTTTTCAGTTTGGTTTTGGTTTTTTTAAAAAAAAAATTCAGTTTTTCGGTTCGATTTTCGGTTTTCATATTTTGGTTTTTCGGTTTTTCGGTTTAACCGAAATTTTACATTTTTTTTTTTAAAAAAAAATTATAACTTAATTTCAAAAAAATAAAAATACTACACCCAACCCAAATCTCAAAGCACATTTACATTTAGAGAATTATTTATATAATTGATACAATTGCTTAAGTTTTTTTTACAAATAACAAGTTTTATAATAGTTTTAGCATGTTAAGAAAATTCTTACTATTATTAATATGCTTTGAAAGAAAAATGAAATATATAATATCTATTTAACAAGAAATTAGGGACCATAGATTATTAAAATCTTAAAAGACCCTTAACTTTTTATTGGTTTTGTTATAAGGATATTAAGCATATGAGAAAATTTATTATCAAAAATTCAATGTTATGTATGTACTACTAAATGTAAATCAATTGATCCCACTATTTTCTTTATTTAAAAAGTTAAAATTAAGCGTCGTTGAATTAAACTTTAGAATTCAAACTTAAAATAATTTATTTTGAATTTAAAAAGATAAAACAACTCATTTTTAATTTAAAAAGTGGCTCATTTTGTAAGTTAAACAATAGCCCATTAATTAGGCCCATAACCGAAAAAACCGAATTAGAAAAACCGAAATAACCGAACCGAATTTGAAAAAAACTGAACCGAACCGAATTAGCCCTAGTTCTTGAATACATATATTAGGGTCTTGCATAATTGTATAGACATAATGTTGTTTGACTCTATTAGTGTTGGAAATTCCATGTTATTATTATCAGATAAATTCTTACTGAGTTGCATGCTAGTCTAGTTTTAGTCAAAATGTTTGCATTTTCAGTATTTTCAGAAATCTTAGCTGATCAGTTTTACTATAGTCAGTTCTTGAGGTGTTAGTAAAGCCTCCCAGTTATCAGTTATCAGTATTAGTTATTAGTTTCAGTTTGTTCTATAGACTATTATGAAACTTCCAAATAAGCAGTTCTAGCCAGTCTTAGAACACCAGTTACAATATTCAGTACGATAAGAATTCAAGAGCTCTTACTCTAACAGAACTAGTACCGTCAACTCCAATTGTAGCAGCGGGAATGTCTTCACCACCAGATATTGCATTAAGAGCTTCTATTGCATCAACGGTGGAAATGGAGAGCAGGCTCGGAATATAATAGCTTGAACTGCTTCTCAGGGTACTTTCAAAAAAGTATTCCTGACTTTGTCTTGGGCCCCAATTTTGAGCTATCATCTTGGTAGTAGTAATCTTGTCGGGACTATTCAGGGGGAGTAGGACTTAGCACTGAGAGGGCCGGGGTTCCAGTGCACCCAGGTTCCTAGAACTACATTGCCACCGTAGGTTATGTTTGCCCTAATGTGCCTAGATTTTTGATCACCTAGTTTATGCCTTTATACCTTGGCAAGGTATATTGGGTCCTATCGATGGGGTGTATACATCAAACTCCACATCTAGCTCACGCGGTTATATGTCGATTATAAACTCTCCCTCTAGTTAATTTAGTCTGAGTTCAATTTAGTTTAGTTTAGCCCAGTTTAGTATCTCAGATCCAAGATATGTTTATGATTGTCAGCTAGGGTCATTATTGACCATATGAGTTATATTTTAGTTGTATTAGCTTATAGTATTTCAGTTGGTCATTTCATGTCATTTTAGTTTCATTATTTGTTCTTCATATTTATTATATCTCTTACCTACTCAGTACATTCAGTACTGATGCATACTTTCCATGCTGTATCATATTATGATACAGGTCCATGTCCTCAGTCCCAGCATCATCAGTAGTTTCCCCCGAACGATATCAGCAGCTACATTTGATGAGTCCTCATTTTCCAAGGACGATATTTATTTTCATCTAGTTCTTTTAGTCAGACTTTAGAGTTAGTTAGGGGCTTGTCCCAGTAACTCATCGTTTAGTAGTTGGCTTTTAGACATAGACATAGATATTCAGTATTGTTTTTAGATGTATCGAATCTTGTCAAATCAGTTTTCTTAAATGGTTCATTTATTTAAAGATTCCGCTTATGTTTTCTCAGTTTATCAGTGTAATGATAGACCATGGATTGGCTTGGGGTCACTTGTGGCACCAAGTACCGTGTCTCATCAAAGGTGTAGACTCGGGTCATGACAAACTTTATATTAGAGCACTAGGTTTAGAGTATCCTAGGATGTCTGAAATCCACATCGAGTAGAGTCATTTTCATGGGTGTGAAGTGCACCACACTTATGAAAGGGAGGCTATAAGACATTATTAGGAATAATACCTTTTGTTCATACTCCTTATCGTGCAATGAAGTCAATTCTAGAAATGTTCTCTTAATTTGTTCTCTGTTTCGTTTCAATGAACTATGCCTCCAAAATGAGGAGACAGAAGTAGGGATGGCAATGCCAACTAACCTACCCCACTAGCTCCAGAAACCCCTCAGGACGATCAAGTGTCCTCAATAGAATTCAGAGCAGAAATCCAGTTGCTGGCATAGATTGTGACTAATCAAGTTAACCAGCAGGTGGTTCTGGTGAACACAAATGTGTCCATAGCAGCTCCTAGGTTTCGGGACTTCACCCGAATGAACCCTCCAGCTTTTCATGGGTCCAAAGTTAGAGATGACCCACAGGGGTTGGTAGATGAGTTGCAGAAGATCACCCAGATTATGGGTGTTAGTTCCGCGGGGAGTGCAGATCTGGTTGCCTACCAGTTGAAAAGGGTGGTACAGATTTGGTACGATCAGTGGAAGGAAGGGAGACCAGCATGACCTGAACCAGTAGAGTGGGAAGAGTTCACCATAAAATTTCTAGACAGATTCTTCCCCCGGGAGTTTAGGGAGGCTAAGGTCGCAGAGTTCATGAACTTAAAACAGGGTAACATGACCGTGGAGGAATATGCATTGGAGTTCACGCGGTTGTAAAGGTATGCTCTAGAGATGGTACCTAAGTCAAGGGCTCGCATGCTTAAATTCATCAATAGAGTATCAAACCTGGTACTTAAAGAGTGTAGGACCGCAATGCTAATAAAGCATATTGACCTCTCCAGCCTCATCGTTCATGCGCAGCAGATTGAGGCAGAAAACTTGAAAATTATGGAGTAGGAGAACAAGTGGGCTAGAACTAGTCAATCATATTATGGCCACTAGAGGTCCGATAGTAGTAGCCACCCACAATAGCAGCAACAGAGGACTTCAACATCCACCTTAGCCAACACCCCTACTTTTCGGTCCCACAAGGATTGGAAGGGTGGAGCATCTGGCTCTCAGTCCCAGAGTTACTGTTCCAGCAACCATTATCCATCTTGCCCTAAGTGTGGTAAGAACCATCCAGGTGAATGCCTCCAAGGCAAAGAGGGTTGCTTTGGGTGTGGACAGCTATGTCACCGTATAAGGGAGTGTCCATCTGTAGGACAGGGGAAATCATAGTATACCACTTCAGCAACTCGAGAAGGTCGTCCAGCTCAGCAGGCCAACTCTTTAGGTACAGATGTTGGTCGGCTCCAAAACCCCTTTTATGCTTTGTCCTCTCGTCAGGATGAGGAGAGCTCACCTGATTTGCTCATGGGAATGTTATGTCTCTTCCATCTAGATGTGTATGTCCTACTAGTTCCAAGATCCACACTATCATTCATGACTCCCTATATAGCAATTCAGTTTGAAATCAGTCTAGATGTCCTCACAGAACTACTCTCAGTCTCTACCCTAGCTGGTCAATCAATTATAGCCAGTCGAGTGTATAGAAACTGCCTAGTCTCAGTATTTGAGTAAAGTCATTCCAGCTTATCTAGTAGAGTTAGACATGGTCAATTTCGACCTCATTCTTGGCATAGATTGGCGACACTCCGTTATGCCTCAGTCGACTGCATAACAAGAGTTGTAAAATTTTAGTTTCCAAATGAGCCAGTTTTAGAATGGATAGGCAGTACTTCGGTGCCTAAGGGTTGGTTTACTTCCTACCTTAAGTCAAGGAAACTCATCTCTAAAGGGTGTATCTTTCACCTAGTTCGGGTCAAACATTCCAGCTCTGAAACCCCAACTTATCAAGTCAGTTCCTATTGTTAGCGAATTCCCTGAAGTGTTTTCCAAAAATCTTCCCAGTGTTCCTCCGAGTAGGAAATAGACTTTGTCGTACATCTTCTTCTAGACATTCAACCCATCTCAATTCCTTCTTACATAATGGATCTAGCTGAGGTTAAGGAGTTAAAGGAAAAACTAAAAGGCCTTCTTGATAAAGGTTTCATCATGCCCAGTATCTCTCCATGGGTGCTCTAGTGTTGTTCATGCAAAAGAAAGATGGTACTCTCAAGATGTGTATTGATTACCGTCAGCCAAATAAAGTTATAGTTAAGAATAGGTATCCCCTATGGAGGATTGACGACTTGTTCGACCATCTTTAAGGAGATAGTTGTTTTTCTAAGGCAGATCTCAGGTCGGGGTATCATCATCTTAGAGTCATGGAATGTGACATACCGAAAACAACTTTCTGAACTCGGTATGGTCACTATGAATTTGTGGTTATCTCCTTTGGATTAACTAATGCCCCTGCAACTTTTATGGACCTAATGAACAGGGTTTTCAAGCAGTATCTAGAAATGCTCGTCATTGTATTCATTGATGATATACTGGTATACTCCAGAAATAAGGAAGAGCATGCTAACCATCTGAGAATAATGTTACAGACTCTCACAGCCCGCTAGTTGTTTGCTAAATTCAGCAAATGTGAATTCTAGTTGAATTCTATGACTTTCCTTGGTCATGTGGTCTCAGGTGAGGGTATTCAGGTAGATCTTCAAAAGATAGCAGTGGTGAAAAACTAGCCAAGACCTACTTCCACAACAGATAACAGAAGTTTCCTGGGTCTAGCCGGTTATTACCGACAGTTTGTAAAAGGATTTACCTCTATTGCATCACCTCTGACTAAACTAACTCGGAAAAAGGTGAAGTTTCAGTGGTCAGATGCATGTGAGAAGAGCTTCCAGGAGATGAAGACCTGACTCGCTATAGCTCTAATTCTGACTTTGCCAGAAGGGACGGATAGGTTTGTAGTCTACTGCGATGCTTACAGAGTTGGACTCAATTGTGTTCTGATGTAGCAGGGTATGGTGATAGCTTATGCCTCTAGATAGATCAAGGTTCATGAGAAGAACTATATAACTCATGAACATGAACTAGCAGTGGTGGTGTTTGCTTTGAAGATATGGAGGTATTACCTCTATGGGGTTCATGTGAATGTTTTCACTGACCACAAGAGCCTTCAGTATGCATTCAATCAGTAAGACATGAATCTGCGTCAGAGAAGGTGGTTGGAGCTATTGAAGGATTACAACATGAGTGTGTTATAAAACCCTGGCAAGGCCAATGTGGTGGTTGATTCCCTAATAAGAATGTCCATGGGGAGCATTACTCACGTTGAAGAGAGAAGAAGAGAACTGGCAAAAGATATTCATAGGTTAGCTCGGTTAGGAGTGCAGTTGATTGACTCAGCTGAGGGCAGAATAGTACTTCAGAGTGGGTCAGAATCTTCATTAGTTGTTGAAGTTAAGTCAAAGCAAGATGAAGATCCCATACTGCTTAACCTAAAAGAAGCAGTTCTCAGAAAAGAAATGGAGTCTTTATCCAAAGAGGGAGATGGAGTTCTTCGTTACCAGGGTAGACTATGTGTACCGGGTGTAGGTGACCTGAGACAACAGATATTGGCAGAAGCACACAGTTCTAGATATTCTATCTACCTAGGTTCCACAAAGATGTACCGTGATCTATGGGATATCTATTGGTGGAACGGCATGAAAAGAGACATTGCAGAATTTGTGGCTAAGTGTCCGAACTGCCAGCAGGTCAAGCTGGAACATCAGAGTCCTGGGGGTATCACTTAGGATATCAGCATACCCACCTAGAAGTGGGAAAAAGTGAATATGGACTTTATTGTGGGTCTACCTCTACTCGTCGGCAACATCTCTCAATTTGGGTGATAGTAGATTGGATGACAAAGTCAGCACATTTCCTACCAGTTAAAACTATTGACTCAACAGAGGAATATGCTAGGCTATACATTCAGCAGTTAGTCAAACTACATGGGATGCCCTTGTCCATCACTTCAGATAGAGGTACCTAGTTCACCTCGCATTTCTGGAAGTCATTTTAGAAAGGACTGGGTACTCAAGTCAAGCTTAGCCCAACTTTTCACCGTCAGACAGATGGACAAGCTGAGCGGACTATTATGACCTTAGAAGATATGCTGAGAGCTTGTGTGATTAACTTCAAGGGAAGTTGGGATGATCACTTGCCTCTTATCAATTTTGCACACAACAACAGCTACAACTCCAGTATTCAGATGGACCTGATTGAGGCAATTCATGGTAGGAGGTATAGGTCTCCTATAAGGTGGTTTGAAGTTGGTGAATCTACCTTGATAGGGCCAGACTCAGTCCATGATTCTATGTAGAAAGTGCAACATATAAGGGAAAGGTTGAAAAAAGCTCAAAGCTGACAGAAATCATAGTGGATGTGAGGAGGAGAGAGTTAGAATTTGTTGTAGATGATTAGGTTTATCTGAAAATTTCACCCATGAAAGGGGTGATGAGGTTTGGAAAGAAATCAAAAATTAGTCCGAGTTATTTAGGACCCTACAGGATTCTGAGGCAAATTAGCAATGTGGCCTATGAGTTAGAATTACCTTCGGAGTTAGCATCTATGCACCCAGTCTTCCATTTGTCAGTGTTGAAGAAATGCATCACCGATACGACCTAAGTTCTGCCACTAGATAGTGTGGGGGTGAAGGATATTCTATTTTATGAAGAGGTCCCAGTTTATATCCTAGACCGTCAAGTTTGTAAGCTGAGAAACAAGGAATTCACTACAGTGAAAGTCTCGTGGAGGAACCAGCTAGTTGAGGGAGCCACATAGGAGGTAGAAGCAGACGTGATGGCTAAATAACCTCATTTGTTCCCTTCTAGTTCAGTTTCATAATCAGGTAATAAATTCCTCCTTAGTACTCTATTCAGTTTCATGTTTAGTTCATGTGCTCCAAGTTTCTTTCATGTCAATGTACATATGTGTGGTTCATGAATTCAGTTCATCCATGTAGTTCAGTCCGTAGTCAGTTACTCCATCAGATCAGTTTTAAATGTTCAGTATTTGGTATGATGATTACGTTTTCTCAACTTTTCAGTGTGTTTACTAACTTTCGGGGATGAATGTTTCCAAGGGGGGAGATATTGTAATACCCCGAAAGCCCTAAGATAATACCCGAGGGCTAAAATAGAGAAAATAGGATTTTCTTCACTAGGGCACAAGATGAGTCGTCCAGTGACTCGTGGGGTGGACCACGAGTCTTTAGGTGACTCGTGGCGAGGAGGATAAGTTTGGATGGATTTTTGGCATCAAGGTTGACAACGGGTGAAGCCACGAGTCGTGGTCAACCCCACAAGTCGTTAGTTTGGTTGTGGTCAAGGTCTTGCCTTGGATGTTTAGAAATTGGTAGTGTTACCAAAGACCGGTCACCACAAGTTGTTGGGTATACCACGATTCATGGTGTCCCTCGTGGTGACCCGTGATGAGAATGTTTCAGTGCTGGCAACAAGTCTGACCACGAATCACGGTTGGTAGCGATGAATCATCCAGTCCCTCATTGGGACTGACACTGTATTTTTTTTTGTAAAATTCTTAAGGGCTTTTCTGTAATTTCCCAAACTCTTGGACTTGAAACTACATCGTTTTGGGCACATTTTTTAGAGAATTAAATGGATAATCTACTAAATCCCTCTCACTTTCACTTAACTCTCGGTCTTCTAAAATCAGAAGTACGATTTACGCAGGCAGTTCTCCCAGACAAGCAAGGGCATTTGACTCTTCTTTTCAGATATTCTCAAGGGTTTTCTCTAGGGTTTTCATCACAAGGTATATTCTTAGCTGCTATATTCCCATTACATAGAGATCATGTTGATACTTGCTTCCTGTAAATGGGCTTTAGCCCTAGTTCCTAAATATAGAAATTAGGGTCTTGCATAATTTTATAGACATAATGTTGCTTGACTCTATCAGTGTTGGAAATTCCATGTTATTATTATCAGTTAAATTCTTACTAAGTTGCATGCTAATCTAGTTTTAGTCGAAATGTTAGCATTTTCAGTATTTTCAAAAATGTCAGCTGATCAGTTTGACTATAGTCAATTCTTGAGGTGTCAGTAATGCCTCCCAGTTATCAGTTATAAGTATCAGTTATTAGTTTCTTTTTGTTCTGTAGATGGTTATGATGCTTCCAGATAGGCAGCTCTGGCCAGTCTTAGCACACCAGCTATAGTATTAGGTCCGATAAGACACTCAGGTACTTCCAGATAATTATTCCTGACTTAGTCTTGGGACCCAGTTTTGAGCTATCATCTTGGTAGTAGTAGTCATGTTAGGACTATTAAGTAGTACTAGGACTTAGCACCGAGAGGGACGGGATTCCAGCGCACCCAGTTTCCCAAAACTACGTTGCCACCGTAGGTTAGTTTTTCCCTTATGGCCCAGATTTGTTATCACCCAGTTCATGCTTTCACACCCTGGCAAGGTATATTGGGTACTATTTATGGGGCATATACATCAAATTCCATGTTTACCTCACGTGGTTATAAGTTGGTTATAGACTCTCCCACTAGTCAGTAAAGTCTCAGTTCAGTTTAGTTCAGTTTAGCTCAGTTCAGTATCTCACATCCAGGAAATGTATAAGACCATCAACCACGTTCATTATTGACCATATTATTTATATTTCAGTTGTATCAGTTTACAGTATTTCAGTTGGTCATTTTATGTCATTTTAGTTCATTTATTTATTCTTCATGTTTATTATATCTCTCACTTACTTAGTACATTAAAAGTACCGACACATACTTTTCATGTTGTATTATATCATGATATAGGCGCAAGTACTCAGTCCCAGTATCATCAATACTTTCCTCGGATGATATCAGCAGCTGCATTTTTTGAGTCCTCATTTTTCGAGGACGATATTTATTTTCAACTAGTTCTTGTAGTCAGACTTTAGAGTTAGCTGGGGGCTTGTCCCAAAAACTCATCGTTTATTAGTTGGCTTTCAGAAATAGACATAGATATTATGTATTGTTTTCAGATATATTGACTCTTGTCAAATCAATTCTCTTAAATTCATTTATTTAAATCTTCTGCTTATGTTTTCTTAGTTTATTAGTGTAATGATAGATCATGGGTTGGCTTGGGGTCACTTGTTGCACAAAGTACCATGTATCGTCCAGGGTACAGTCTCGGAACATGACTATCTTTACCATCGAGTTCCTTACTAGACGTAGATAAAGATCTGCCTCTTCTTCCTCAATGCCAGCCTTTCTAAAAAACTGAGTTAGGAGACTGCCATGACAATACATCCATCTGCAGTGTTCCCTTGACTTCCTTATGTTATATCTGAGCACCACACCAAAGTTAAATGGCAGCCCTTTCATCAACATGTATACCATCACAGCTCCCTCTCTAGTGATCTCCGTTATTTGTGTCCCAGGAAGAATCACGACATAAACAAGCTTAACCCAAACTCTCACCTCCTTAGTTATGTAGGAGAATGAGAGTGTGAAGTTAATGAAATTGTGGTCCCTTGACCAACGGGCTGATGAATGCTCACCACATAGTGTATGGAGAATGTTGATGTGTGATGAGTTAGTAATTTACCAACTCGTTAGGCTCTTATGCATGAGCTTTAGCTTAGTTTTCAAGTGTTTTAGGTGGATTTTATGCCCTTTTTGCCTTTTTAAGTGCAGGTATGTAATTTGAATAAAAGGAGCATGAATTGGAGTAAAAAGGATGTAATTCAGGTGAAAACCGATGCTCCATCGGAAGACACAAGTGAAACGCCGGTCAACCACAGACAACCACTAGCTTGATGTGAAACTGCAACTGGCCACCTGCTGACAGAAACTGGTCATCCGCCGGTTCCATCACCGATAGGTGCTGGAAGTGTCTGTACCAATGATGAAATTGATCAGCAGCTCGCGGATGGTAACCGGCGAACCACCGAAGGCACCACCAGGATGACCTGGAACTTCACTACATCGAATAAGAAAATGACTAGCGGCTCGCGGAACTATCGGTTCCATCACAAGTAAGGACACACCTACATAGGGCAAAATTATCAAAGCCTAAAAAAGAGGAGAATGTTTTCCCTATTTTTGTCTATATTCAAGAAGAAAGTACTATGAATATATCATTGAATATTCACTTACTTTTTGAGAGAGAAGAACTCCATTGGAGAGAAAGAAATATTTGAATATTTCTTTTCATCTTCATCTTCTTCTTAATCAAGGTATAACTATTATTATATAAATATTGTGAGATTGATACTGCTTACTCCTATGATGAAATTATTAAGTTTATTAATGAATATGCTCTTGTGTTTCTCCATTATGAGTAGCTAAATTTATAAATAGGGGTGTGTGATGATTGGTGTTTAATTTAATTAGGTATTGCTAAATTTGTCTTGTTATTACTTAATTAGTGTAAATCTATTGAATTCTCCTCAAATTATAGTTGATTGCTCATAGTTGCAAATATGGATATTGTTTTTTTTACTTGATTTTAAAAGAAGAATTAAGTAATAGGGGATAATTTAATGGTGGATTGGGATTTGATTATATGGGGTTAGGCTAGAAATAGGAAAAACCCATGCTCCTACGGGATGCACCAGGGAGCCATTACCTCTGAGTCTACTTCTGCAGAACCTGACCACGAGTGTCTCCCAATGGTCGTTAAACCCTCAACGACTCGTACCACAAGTCGTTCTGAGTAAAATCTCAGATTTTCTGCTGCTTCTCATTTTAAATTCTCGAGTCTAGTCTTAGGCACTTTTGAGGTTTTACTATGGCTACAATTTTATCCAAATTTTTGACATATAATGGTTGAGTTGATCGAATAGGCTCAATAAGATATTCTCTTATCCGCACATAGTTTGTAACCCACGAGTCAGCAAAAATTGTGACAAGTTCTTCATTTAGTATTTTTCTCGGTATCTAGGTGCATGTGGTAGTTCCATTGGTGGCATCAACAAATAGTAGCAAAGCATCATCTCCACCTAGAAATGAAAGATACATGACATGGTTATGAACTTGCCAAGCTATTTGGTAGTGAAGAGTTGCTTGATTAGCATCTATAGCTTGTGGAGCTCCCTTTATTTGGACTTGGGTCTTCAAGGCCTCTATCAGATATGGATCACTTAGCAACATGCTGAAATTTGGAAATAACGTGACAAACACTATCCCAGCATTTAAGGTGACCTCAGTTGTACCCAAATTAGAATGTTGGTACTCTTGATATCGGGTATCAACGAGTGAAGGGCAGGCAACAACAGGTTGGCCTTTTCTTCCACAATATGAAAAGGCAATTCGGACAACAACAAAATGAATATGGGTAAACCTGTGAATTTTCCATTGCTTTGGGGGAATCTACAGGGTAACAAAGGTTCTTCCTGAGTAGCAAAAATATGGTGTTGATCGAGTTTCGAAACATCAACATATTCGTTTACCCTTTTAGGTTTATGTTAGACTAGGGAACAAATTTGTAACCATGGATAGGTCTTCATTTTGACAAAGGCAAAGTAAGGATTTGGTAAAGGTAAGTAGGTAGAAGACACTATATCTTCATCTGGGATTATATCTACTTTATAAAGATAGGCATATTTACACGAAAGAGTTTTTCTTAGTGTAGGATAATATGTACTTTGGTACTGGATCTACAAGGACTAGATGATGTTGGATATTTACAAGAACTAGATGTAGATGGAAAAGACAGACTCATAGCTAACTAAACTACTCCTCCCTCCAAAAGAATGACCTGGCATTGATACCACTAGGATAAATATAGGGCGAGGAAATGACGGGTAAGGCGGCGAGATTGCAGGCAATACAGTTTTCCTATTAAGGGACTGCGTTTCAACATCCTGAAGTATTGCTTGCCTCAAACCTGACTTCAACATCCCGAAGGACGGCATGCCAAGTCAGTCGAACAGTAATTTTATCATAGAAATAAAAGATTTTCCCTACAAAAAGGCTGGCTTATACATCCACCTGGACGACTTTCCAAGCTACTCAACTCGGGAAAACTTTTACTCTACTTATAAATTTAGTTTTTATAAACTCTAAAAACTATTGTACTTGTAACAAGCTAACATACCCGATATTTCAAAGCCCTATACTACTTTATGGATCAGCCATTCTATTCATTTTGAAAGAAAGAACAAGAGAGAATTCAGCAAACACTCATATTATTGAACATAGGAAATTTTTACAAAATGATTTGTAAACTTGTTAAGACTTGTCCTACAATGTACAACCTAGCCCTCTTTATGTAGGAGTTGGGAGGCTAAAAGATTAACTTATCTTACAAGATAAACTCGGCACACTTATTTACATAGCCTAATAAAATAAACGCCTATTTACATAGCTTAATAAAACAAACATGACACGCTTATCTAGGCACACTCATCTATATAGCCTAATATAAAAAATAGCCTAATGCAACAACTAGCCTAATATGTACAACGAAAAAGGGTCTAAAATACCCTTGAAGTATTATATTTGGTACAAAAATACCCTCCGTTAACCTTTCCGCTCTAGAATACGCTTGTCGTGAACCTATTGGCCTTACTTTGCCCTTACTCCTAATGGCCAGCAATTTAATTTTTGTTAAACTTTTTTAATTACATGGCAACCGCTAATTGGTTGTTTTTATAATTAAACTAATTTAATTAAAATCTACCCACACCTGATATCCAACCCACCCAATTCTACCCGGCCCATTCTATCTAACCCAAATACACTACCTAAATAAGGGCTTTCCAAATACTCGACCAATTCTTCTTCATCTCTCTTCTTAGAACTTTCCAAACAAAGCAGGTAATCAATCCATCTTCTACTTCATCTCTCTTCTATGCTGAAATTCTGTCCATTGGCGGATGAAAATGTTGTTATACTATTTAGATTTTTATTATTATTGTGTACTATTTTTAGGATTAGATGTATATTGACATTTTTGTTCTTGCTTGGTATTTTCTATGCTTTTTTTACTCATTTTGTTGTTTCATGTGGTCCATCAAACTATGCTTTGTCTTAAGTTCTGATTTTTATGGTAGTTAGTGTTGGATTTTAGTATTGTTATTTAAAGTTATGATGGTTAGTGTTGGTTATGGCTTTCATTCTAGAGTTTTTTCTCTTTATTTTATACTTTTTCTAAACTTAGTAGTACTATTGTCTTCATGTTTTTATCTAAAGTTAAGAGTAATATTCTATCTATGTCTAAAGATAGCTTTCTATTCGAATGGGGTCCCTTTTTGTTTGTTTTTGGTGCTTTAACCCATGCTTTTGTCTATGATTACTGATATATTTATATTAGAAGAGTGTGGTCCCTATCTCTTTATCTTTGTCTTCAAATAAATTATCACTAAATATTGGTAGATTCGCTTTAATTTTGTGCTTATTGCTTTCTGATGGGTCCCTTTTATTTCTTTCATGTTTGTCACTTTATTGAAAAATGGTTGAGAGGGTGGACTTGGTGTTTAACTATGGGGGAAGTGGGTTATTATACATCAGGTTTCTTACATTAGAAAATTAAATCATATATGGCAAGGGTATGATGTGGATTTGTTGTCCTATATAGACATTTGTTCAAAATACACTGAAGAACGTTGTTGTAGGGATGTGAAACAACTGGTAATCATAGGGTTTTCTAGAATGTATTAGTTGGTTGAGAGTGATTAAGGTATTAGGACACTAGAATCCTAATTATATAGTGAGTTTTTTGTGATTCAACTTTTTGTTGTAGATGAGAGTGAAGATATTGTTCCGGCTTCTAATATTAGTTGGTTCAATGAACTTGGCTGTGTGGAAGTAGATGTTGGAACTAATTATGAGTCTTGTGAGGAGGAGAAGGATGATAATGAACCTTATCCTAGTGATTACAATAGTGAAGATTTGGAAGTACTTCATAAGGAAAACAACAGAGAAATCAATGAGAAGCTAGACAGGTTTTTAGAGTTGGAAAATGGTATGTGTTTTAAAGATCTTGAAGAAGCTAAAAGAATTTTGAGCTTTTACTCAGTTGCTAAGAAAGTTGGTCTTAGAGTTGAAAAGAGTGACACTTCTAGAATGGGTGTAGGTGTGATGTTGGATGTCTTTTTTTTTTTTGATGTCTAAAGATTACAAAGATCAAGGATTTAAAATTAAGACCTTGAATATAGAACATACATGTGGGCAATCATTTAAAAATAGAAGAGCTACTCAAGAAGCTTTAGCACACTACTTCAAGAAGAAGGTCCAAAATAATCAACAATATAAGGTGAAACACATGAGGCAGGATTTGGATGATCAGTTTTCACTTAATGTTAGCTATTCATAGATGAAGAGAGTTAAAAGACTTGTCTTAGAGAAACTAGAGGGTAGTTAAATTGATGATTTCAATAAGTTGGAGGCTTATGCTCAAGAATTGAGGGAAACTAACCCTGGTACTGATGTGATGATTAACATATCTAAAGAGGCTTTGGGAAAAGGAAAAAGAAAATTTCTAAGAATATACGTATGTTTTCAAGATTTGAAAAGGGTTGGAAAGGAGGTTTGAGGCCATTCATAGGGTTGGATGGCACTTTTTTGAAAGGAAAGTGTTAGGGAATTCAATTGTTCCCCTTGACAAGATTCCGTGAAACATTTTCTTCCACTTTCTTGGGCAGTGTTGGATAGAGAAACAACCAGATCATGAAAATGATTCATTGAGTTGCTGCGAAATTCCTTACAGCTGGCAAATGGTGAAAGATTGACATTTATGTCTGATATGGAAAAGGTATTCATTTGAAACTTTTACTATTAGTTTATGATTTTCACTTTAACATTTAATATGTAAAAAAACTTTATCTTGTAAATTCTATTAGTTGTTACGGGGGCTGTTGGATGGTTTTAGTCAGGTGTTTCCTAAAGCACATCATAGATGGTGTGTAACGCACATAGAAGCCAATAGAAGCATGAATTGGAGTGGTATGGAGATGAAGAAGTTACTATGGTGATCTATTTGGAGCACTCATAAAGAAGAATTCTAAGATCAATTGAAGAGCATGGGTGTTGTCTCTGATCAAGATGTTAAGGATCTAATAACATACCCACCACATCACTTGTGCAGCGCTTATTTTGACACAATCTACAAGATCTTAACATGTGAACATAATTTTATACAGTCATTCAACAAATGGATTTTAGAAGCAAGGACAAAACCTATAATCAAGATGTTGGAAGATATTAGAATCAAGATAATAGTCCACTATTTTTTCTCATTATATATATTAATCTTATTGTTTGTTATATATATATATATAGGTTATGAATAGGTTGAATGATCTTGAAGAAGAGGGTAGAAATTTGAGGGGAGATTTCAGTCCATATGCAATGGAGTTGTATAATGACTTCAGAGTCATTGCACTGGGTTGTCAAGTTCAATAAAATGGAGACCAAGGGTATGAGGTGGTTGAGATTCATTCGTGCATGCAAGAGTATAGAGAGGAGTCTAGAAGGTGATTCAAAGTGTTCTTCCTCAATTTCTCTAAATTTCATCTTGGGCTTTCAAGGGAGATTAAGAATCAAGTGTTTCCAGGTATGTAAGGTCCTCAATGGGTGAATTATTCCACACCCATGCTCCTACTCTATGATTTTACTTACAATTTATCAAAAACTCACGGGGTTTTGTATTTGATTATATAAATTCTAATGATTTAAATTATGGGTCTTGTGATTTTGAAATATTATCATAATCCTTGGATTTTGATCATCTTTGAGTTTGAATTGACTATAATATTGTTGATTTTGATTTTCTAAGCAATTAATCTTAATTATGCATGCCCCATGATGAATCAAATTATGAGCTATTTTTTCTTGTTGTTGTTCTTTACGAGCCCAACATGAATTAGTTTTAAATTATGAATTTATTTTACTACCCATTATGATTTTATGAAATTCATGCTATGTACATGATCTACAAGTATGTATGAATCTTATTATTCATGAATTATGTTTTTGGACTACTCACAGGCCTCATGTCATGGATAGTTCACATATGTTCAAGCATATTTACGATTATCATGATTTAACTAGCCCATGAACTCATGAATGTATTATTATGAGCACTATATATGTTTTGGGAGTAATATCGAACACGAGTAGGTTCGGGGCTCAGGTTAAGCACCAAATCTCATGAACTACGTGCCAGCATAGGTATGTCGGGACCTTTTCATGTTAGTCCCTGGCCCAAATGTCCCTTTTCATGGTGATGTCACACTTTCATGGTTCTATCATTGGCAAGGTACGAAAACCCTCCCGACTAGGGTTACATGTCGGGCTTCATGTGTGCTAATATGGGGTAAAGAATCTCCCACTATCCCTTATGATTTATTATAATACCCCGAAAAGGCCTAAGAATAGACCCGAGAGTTCAATGTGAAATGTGTATAAAACTGGCGAAAACGTCACAGAATGGATGCCCCTACGACTCGTGGTAGGGTACCATAAGTCATTAGAAGCTGTCGTGGTTTGGGATGTCAGGGAAACAGTGGAGACAAAGACCGGTGCAATGACCCGTAGCTGGGAACGAGTCATTGTCACCAGTCGTGGGGAGGTTGGACTTAGGTTGAGGAGGAAGTAACGGGGCATCCCACGATTCATGTTTAAGAGGGACGACCAATTGTTTCGAGTAATCATTCGTGGGTTGAAGGTTTTAGTGTAGTCGAAGGATGGAAACCACGACTTGTTGGAATTCACCACGAGTCGTGGTGAGGAACATGGGAAGGAAATCAGATTTGGTCAAAGAGTTGACAATGGTCGATCCAACGACTCATCCTGACGAGCCGTGGGAAGGATCCGAGGCAGGAGATGAAGCAATGGACTCAAAGACTCAATGACCAGTTGGGTCAGTCGTTGATCCGGCTGGGGCAGGTTTTGAGGGAAATTACTTAAAGGCATTTTCGACCTTATTATTTCAGATATTTTCTGAGTATGATAATATGAGTTATGTCCTGTATGCATGCCCATTCTCATGCAAGACTTTTAGCGAGAGTTTTGAGAGATTCAAGGTCTTCTTCGCCAAGTTTCCATCAATTTCTTTGTGGGTATTCAAGGAGTTTCGAATCAACCAATATCCAGGTATGTAGGGTTTCAAAATGGGTGAAATTCTTCCTCTCCCATGCCCAATTTCAATTTAAATCATGAATCCTCCTACCCAAGACTATGGGGTTTTACTCAAATGCATGAAAAATGTGATTTATCTTATGGGACTAATTTAATTGAGTTTTAATTATCAAATTATGAATGATTGGCAGGTTCTATTATTATTTTCTACAAATCATGTTTCTATATTTTAAATCTAAAAATTCCCATTTGAGGAAAGTTCATGGAAGTTATGATTTATGAGGAATACCCTATAATTTCAGTTTATTCATGATAGAAAAACATGATTTCCATGTTACACCCATGTTTATGAGCATGTTTTGAAAAAGTCGAGTATGGTGAAGTATTGGGCAATGCCCACATGTTGAAGAATGAATTACGATTTATGAAACGAATCACATGTTTTGTCGATTTATGATCTTGGCCGATGAAAAGGGCTTTGATTCTTGGCTAAGCATGTTTTAAAGGGGATCAATGATGACAAATGTTATATTTTAGCCAATGAATCTTAATGCATGAAGTTATTGATTTATGTATGAGCCTATATGCATGTTTTTGGGAGCCGTGTCTAGCAACGAGCAGCTCGGCGTTCAAAGGACTAAACCGGTGTCTCATAACCACGTTCCAGCGTGGGTTTCTAAATGATATGATGTATTGATAATGATCCCCTCAAATGTGATATCATGCCTTATGCACGACCTTTGCCTGGAAAGCCAGGGTCGGCTCTGCCCACTTGAGGGAGATAGTGGGGCATCATGAAAGGTTCTTCCGTGATGGTGTCAGTTATGACGAGTCCTCCCATTGTTCCGCATGTTTATGCCTTGAAATAATATGTTATTGGCTCAAGTTATGTTTTGATAAAGATTACTTACTATTATGATAATGAATGATTATGATTTATTCGAAAGTATTTTGCCCTATGTTTTATTTTGAAGATTTTGATGCAAGCTTGATGTCCTTCTCCTATGTCTATTTATGAGTTTACTTTACTTTTAAAATGCTTGTTTTACCTACCTTGCATACTCGGTACATTCCACGTACTGACCGCATACTTTTGTGTTGTATCGTTTCATTATACAAGGTCTGGATCTCAGGCTCATCCTCATCCTTAGTCCATCTAAGCTTACGCTTTCAGTTTATTGGTGAGTCCTCATGTTCCGAGGGCCGTTTGATAGACTTTCATGTTGTTTATGTTCAGTTTTGGTAAGGTCAGTTGGGGATGTTTTCCCATCAACCCATCTTATGTATTAGGGGCTTTAGGCAAGTGTGTAGTGCTCCGTTGTGTATACGCCCGTTATTTCTTTATGTTATGATATAATTACATTTTCTCTATGTTTTATGATTATCATTCTGCTTATTTGAATAAGATTAGTTGTATGCATGTGCAATGGGTCGACTTGGGGTCTCTCGGGGTCCCTTGTCCCATGTCTGCGATCAAATATATGTTCGGTTCGTGACAAACTTGGTGTTAGAGCAATAGGTTTGAAGTGTCCTATGGTGTTGTAAAGCTACGTTAAGTAGAGTATTTTTCATGGGTGAGAAGCGCACCACACATATGACAAAGAGGCTACTAGACATTTAGGAAATGTTCCCTTCTTTCATATTCTATGTCATGCGATGAAAAGCCTTTCCATCCCTATAATTTGTGTGATTCACGATTGCAAAATTATGGCTCCTAGAAGAATGAACGGGAAGAGTAATGGAAATGATGAAGGACATGGAGATGGCAATGACCATGGGCATCAGCAAGCTCCACCTGTCCAGGAGCCCAAGGCACCAAAGCCAGCTGCCCACGCTGAGTTTCGGGCGGCTATTAAGATATTGGCGCAGCCCTTGACCACCCAGGTGAACTATCAAGCTGTTGCGCAGGTCCCACAGAATGGAAATGTAGTGGCGGCTCGGATTGGAGACTTCTTGAGGATGAACCCTCCTGAATTCACAGGATCAAAGGTGGATGAGGATCCACACGAATTCGTTGAAGGGATCTTGAAGGTCACTTAGGTTATGGGGGTGACAAATAGGGAGTGTGTGGACTTGGTGTCTTATAAGCTAAAAGTGGTTGCTCGTATTTGGTACAAGCAATGGAAGGACAGAAGGCAGCGGGAGCGGGCCCTATAAGCTGGGATGAGCTCCACATGGCTTTTCTCGATAGGGTTTTCCCTCGGGAGATGAGGGAGTTGAAAGCAATTGTGTTTGTGAACGTCATGCAGGGAAAGATGACAATGCTGGAGTATTCACTTGAGTTCACTCATTTTTCAAACTATGCCGCAGATTTAGTGATGGATCAGAAGGCGCGGGTGAGCCGATTTATTTATGGTGTGGCTAGTTATCTAGACAAGGATTCCAGGACTACTATGCTCCTCAAGGATATGGACTTTCCTTGCATCGTGTTGTATGCCCAACAGATGGAGGCAGCTCATGTAAGGGAGAGGGAGGCAAAGAGGGATCGGATGGATATCCATGGGTTTTCACATCAAAGGTCCAGAAGTGGCTTCCGCCCACAGTTCTAGCAGAGATCACTAGCCCCAGCACCTTCCTCAGCTAGTGTTCCATCCAGCCCAGGGGTGATCATAAGAGCAGGGCTTCAGGATCGAGGGATTAGAAAGGCACCCAATTAGAGTATACCTCTCCAGCCTGCGCGAACTGCGACAAGAGTCATGCCGGGGAGTGCTTGCTCAGTTCAGATGTTTGCTATGGGTGTGGTAGCTATGCGCACATGTGCCGAGCGTGCCCATATGCTAGACAAGGTGATGATAGGGGTTGTGAATAGGCCACCAATACAGCAGCAGCTCCAGCCCATTCCGCTCTGCAGGGAGCATCGACAAGTGAAGGTGGCGGACAGCGCTAAAATCGATTCTATGCCCTTGCCTCACACTAGGAGTAGGAGACTTCGCCAGACGTGGTCACTGGTATGTTACGTGTCTCTCATATTAGTGTTTATGCCTTCTTAGATTTGGGAGCTACATTGTCTTTCGTGAATCCATACATTGCTAGAGCCTTGGAGTTAGTCCTGAGACCTTGTCAGAACCGTTTTTAGTTTCTACCCCTGTTGGTGATTCGGTTGTAGCTAGGCGAGTATATAGGAGGTGCCTGGTAACTGTGTTGGACAAGGTTACCTCCGCAGACCTTGTAAAGTTATCCATGACTGACTTTGACATTATTCTTGGCATGGATTGGTTGTTTTCATGTTATGCTTCTATTAATTGTAGGACCCGTACAGTGGAATTTCATTTTTCGGGTGAGTCGGTGTTGGAGTGGAAGGGTAGTTCAGCGGTACCATCAGGTCAGTTTATTTCATATCTTAAGGCCAGGAAAATGATCTCTAAAGGTTTCATATACCACCTAGTTATGGTTAAGGATGTGGAGTCGAGACCCCGACTATTCAGTCAGTTCGGGTGTTATGCGAATATCTGGAGGTGTTTCCTAACGATTTTCCTGGTGTTCCTCCAGAAATGGAAATTGATTTCGGGATTTATCTATTGCCAGATATGCAGCCTATTTCTATCCCTCCTTACAGGATGGCTCCAGTCGAGCTAAATTAATAAAAGGATCAGTTAAAGGACTTTCTAGATAAGGGTTTCATTAGACCGAGCAAGTCACCATGCGGTGCATCGGTTCTCTTCGTTCGAAAGAAGGATGGGTCCCTTTGAATGTGTATTTATTATCGGCAGCTTAATAAGGTCACCATAAGAACAGGTACCCCTTGCCCAGCATTGATGATTTATTTGACCAGCTTCAGGATGCCAGGTGTTTCTCGATGAAAGATCTCATGTCCGGATATCACCAGCTCAGAGTACGGGAGTGTGATATTCCAAAGATAGCCTTCAGAACCCAGTATGGCCATTATGAGTTTGTAGTTATGTCTTTTAGACTAACCAATGCTCCTGCAGCTTTTATGGACCTGATGAACAGGGTATTCAAGCAATATTTGGATATGTTCGTGATCGTGTTCATCGACGACATTGTTATATACTCTCGGAGCGAGGAGGAGCATGCCACTTATTTGAGAATAGTACTGCAAACCCTCAAGGATCGTCAGATATATGCAAAGTTTAGCAAGTGTGAATTTTGGCTGAACTCGGTAGCATTTCTGGAACATGTGGTATCAAGCGAAGGCTTAAGGGTAGATTCCCAGAAGATCGAAGTGGTGATGAATTTGCCTAGACCGGTGAAGAATTGGCCTTGACTGGTGAATCCTTTAGAAAATCGAAGTTTCTTAGGTCTAGCTGGCTACTACCGGAGGTTTGTTGAGGGATTCTCATCTATTGCGACACGTTTGACTAAGTTGACTCAGAAAAAGGTGAAGTTCCAATGGTCTGATGCTTGTGAGAAAAGCCTTTAAGAGTTGAAGACCCGACTCACTTCAGCACCAGTGTTGACCTTACCTGATGGTACTGATGGCTTTGTTGTATATTTTGATGCTTCGAGAGTCAGAATGGGATGTGTGTTGATGCAGCTTGGGAAGGTAATAGCATATGCCTCGAGACAGCTGAAAATTCATGAAAAGAGTTACCCGACCCATGATCTTAAGTTGGCCACAGTGGTGTTTGCATTGAAGATATAGCGGCATTACTTGTATGGGGTACACATGGATGTATTTACGGATCACAAGAGCTTGCAATATGTGTTCACACAAAAAGATCTAAATATTCGGCAAAGGAGGTGGTTGGAATTACTTAAGGACTACGATATGAGTGTTCCCCACCACCGGGGCAAGGCTAATGTGGTTGTAGATGCACTTAGTAGGCTCTCTATGGAAAGTGTGTCCCTCGTGGATGAGGGAAGGATCTAGTTGGTAAAGGATGTCCACCGACTTTCAAGACTGGGAGTTACATTAATCGACTTGACCGATGGCGGTGTTGTTATACATAATGGGTCAGAATCATCCTTGGTGGTTGATGTTAAATCCAGGAAAGATGAGGACCCAATATTGAGGAAGCTGAAGGAGGCGGTGCAGAGTCAGAAGGTGGAGGTCTTCTCCCAAGGGGGAGATAGTGTGCTACGATACCAGGGTCGACTATGTTTTTCATCCGTCGATAATTTTAGGATTCGGATATTGCATGAGGCACATGGTACTAGATATTCTATTCATCCAAGATCCACAAAGATGTATCGGGACTTGCGAGAAATCTATTGGTGGGATGGTATGAAGAAAGATATTGCAGAGTTCGTAGCTAAATGTCTAAACTGCCAGCAACTGAAAGTCGAACATCAAAGGCCGGGAGGTGTACTTCAGGATATCAGCATCCCCACTTGGAAGTGGGAAGAAATTAATATGGATTTTATTACAGGTCTACCCCGTGCTCGCCGGCAATACGACTCCATTTGGGTGGTTGTCGACAGGTTAACCAAGGTTGCACACTTCCTACTGGTCAAGACCACGAATTTAGCAGATGATTATGCTAAGTTGTATATTCAAGAGTTGGTTTGACTTCATGGAGTGCCCTTTTCTATCATTTCAGATCGAGGTACTCAGTTTACCTCTCAATTTTGGCGTTCTTTTGAAAAAGGACTTGGGACGCAGGTTAAGCTCAGTACAGCCTTCCATCCGCAAATAGACATCCAGGAAGAATGAACCATTCAAACACTCGAGGATATGTTGATCACATGTGTTATGGATTTCAAAGGTAGTTGGGATGATCATTTTCCCTTGATCGAGTTTGCCTATAGTAACAGTTATCACTTCACTATCCAGATGGCACCGTTTGAGGTTATTTATGGGCGAAGGTGTAGATCTCCCATAGGATGGTTTGAGGTTGGTGAGGAAGCTATGATAGGACCAGATTCGGTTCACGAGGTGATGGTGAAGGTTCAGTTGATAAGGGACCAGTTAAAAACCGCTCAAATTCGTTATAAATTGTATATTGATGTGAGGAGAAGGGATCTTGAGTTATTGTGGACGACTGGGTATTTCTAAAGGTATCTCCCATGAAGGGAGTCGTGCAGTTCGGAAGGAAAGGGAAACTCAGTCCCTGCTACGTGGGTCCTTACCAGGTTATGAGTAGAGTTTGTAAGGTGGTGTATGAGCTGGACTTGCCTTCAGAATTGTCTTTAGTTCATCCCGTATTTCATGTATCGCTCTTGAAAAAGTGCTTAGGTCATCAAGATTTAGTAGTCCCAGTAGACAACATTGGTGTAAGGGATAGCCTCAGCTATGAGGAAATTCCGATGGAAATCTTAGATCGTCAGGATCGTAAGTTAAGGAACAAAGAAGTAGCTTCAACTAAGGTTTTATGGATAAATCAGTAGGTTGAGGGAGCTACATGGAAGGCCGAGGCGAACATGATGGCTAGGTATCCACATTTGTTCTCTACCGGCTTGGTTCCGACTTGAGGTATTAGTTTTGTCCTATGACTCTATTTAGTTTTCATGTTTGGTTCATGTGTGGAAGTTTCTTTTATGTGTATGAATGTGTATGTAAAGTATGAGGTTAGTTCAGCTATATGGTTTTATTCGGAGGTAGTCATTCCATGAAATTTTACTTAAAATGATCAATATATAGGTATGATAAATTGTTTGTTTCTGTTTGCTGCTTGATTCCAACATTCGAGGACGAATGTTCCTAAGGGAGACATATTGTAATACCCCGAAAGGCCTAAGAATAGACCCTGGAGTTAAATGTGAAAAGTGCATAAAAGTGGCAAAAACATCACAGAATGGATGACCCTATGACTCGTGGTAGGGTACCACTAGTTGTCACAAGTTGTCTGGTTTGAGAAGTCAGGGAAATAGTGTAGACAACGGATGGTGCAACGACCCGTTATTGGGAACAACGAGTCGTTGTCACCAATCATGGGGAGGTTGGACTTAGGCTGAAGAGGAAGTAATGGGGCATCCCACGATTTATGGTTAAGAGGGACGCCCCGTTGTTTTAAGTCGTCGTTTGTGGATTGAAGGTTCCAGTGCAGATGACAAATGGAAACCACAACTCATGGGAAGTCACCACGAGTCTTAGTGAGGCTCGGGGGAAGGAAAGCCAAATTTGGCCAAGGAGTTGATGACGGTCAATCCGACGACTCGTCCATTGAAGTCACGACTGGTCAGGAAGGATCTGAGGCATGAGAGGAAGCAGTGAACTCAACAACTCGATACCACGAGTCGTGGTATGTTGACACGACACGTTGGGTCTGTCGTTGCTCTGTCTTGGGAAAGTTTTCTGGGAAATTATTTAAGGGCATTTTCGACATTTCCATCTTTTTAGCCCCTAAACTATGTCGTTTTGGATATCTTCTTCCCCAAGTTTCCATCAATTTCTTTGTGGGTATTTAAGGAGTTTCGAATCAATCCATTTCCAGGTATGTAGGGTCTAGAAATGGGTGAAATTCTTCCTCACCCATGCCCAATTTCGATTTAAAGCATGAATCCTCCTACCCAAGTATATGGGGTTTTACTCAAATGCATGAAAAATGTGATTTCTCTTTATGGGTCTGTTTTGATTGAGTTTTAATTATCAAATTATGAATGATGGGCAGGTTCTATTATTATTTTCTTCAAATCATGTTTCAATCATATTCCCAGCAGACTTCGTGATTTTGGATTGCGAGGTCAATTATGAGGTCCCCATTATTTTGGGGTGACCATTGCTTGCCACTAGGAGAGCTTTAGTAGATGTGGAAGCAGGTCTCCTGAAGTTCAGACTAAACAAAGAAGTGGTCACTTTCAACATCTACCAGACATGAAGCAACTAAAGGAATTTAGTGTGATCTCAGCACTAGAGGATGAGTATGAGTCACTTGACGAATTCTGAGTAGTCAAGAGACTTGCATCATGCCACGATGTTAAATCAGGCGGTGCATGGGAGGCAACCCATGGAAGGAGAAGTATGAGTAGCCACAGGTATGCTCTTGTCCCTACATGCTTATAGTTTATGCTTCAGGGACGAAGCTCACTTTTTCAAAAGAGGGAGGGGGTGTACTTGTATTTTTGGGAATTTTGTTCGTCTGAGGGTTTTTCTTGACGTGCTTCTTTTTCCTCAGGCATTCTATCTAGTAGAACTGTCATGTCTTAGGTTGTTTTTTTAGTTGTGATTTTTTTTAGAAAGTAACTTAGGAATGCTCGGCCAATAGAAATGCACTAGTTTTGTTTTTTTGAAAAATTGACCCTGTTAAAAAAGATTTTATGTATTTGTGACAACATGCATGATTTCTGTGTACCTTTTTTGGCATTTGGTTATTAATAGTAGTTATTCTTGTTAGGCCATATATGAACCAGATAGGTGAAGTAAAAATAGTTCATGTACCATGTGTGAGTGAGGTTTTAGTATTCATTGCAGTATGTTGTTGAGGATCTAGAACTTGCCTGGTTGGTCTCTACACAGGTTAAGGACGGTTGGTTAGGACATGATCATAGGCCATTTTTGTTTTAGCTCACTTTTACACTATATTTCCCTACCAAAGATTCATGAATCCCTTTATCCCAAGTTTGAGCCTTAATAGACCATATTTCCTTGATTCACCTGTTAACCATACCCATTTGTTTATAATTAACCTGTTTTGGCCCTGGTCCTTCCTTCAATATTGTGAACCTCAACATAAGCAAAATGCTTGAGTTGATGGTGGCTGGAGTAGGGGTTCATAAATGGTGGGAGTGTGAGAAAGGAAAAGAAAAGAAAAGAACAATAAAGAGAAAATATGGTGAAAAAAGAGGAGTGGTGAGGTGAAAAAGTAAAAGAGCTGAAAATCTTGAGAATCTTGAATAATAAAAATTCAAAAGAGCTTGAAGTTGTTTGAAAAATGAGAAAAATCACTTTACCCATGCAAATATTCTTAAAATGGGGTAAAAAAGGCAAGAAAGGAAAACGAAAGAGTGAAGGTTGAAATTGGTAAATGGTGTAGCCATTGTATGTAGTGCCAAAGAAGGGATAATCACTCATAAAATCTCTCATCTTTATCATGTCCAGCCCTAAGCCTACATTGCAAACCATATCAAGTCCTATAGTGATCCTAACTTGAACATATGACAAACCAAAGCAGAGAAAATAAGGGCAAGCCTATGGTATCTGATGCATAATATTTGCAACCTTCCTTGTGAGAGTGAGTGCTTCACTTGCCTAGTCCCATGTTGTGTTTGATACTTCATATCTGAGTAGGGACTTAATTTGTGTGAGGGTACATGGGTTATGTTTGCTTTTCTCATTGGTCTGTGTGAAAAAGATTGGTGATGACTTGATTGCCTATTGATAGCTAGATGACATGTCTTGGTCCCTGTGTATGATGTTGTGATGTTGCTTGTAATGCATTAGCTGATGATGTTCTATGAGGAAGGGTTAATAGAGTATATATAGAGAGTGAAAAAATTTCTTTGAGTATTGGCTGTAGTATCTTAAGTGTATTTTCTAGTTGAACATCGTGTTTAGTTTTTCCTTTTCTTTTCCTGATGACATGCAAAAGTTTTAAGTTGAGGGTGTTGATGTGTTGTGGATTCACAGCACTATTGATGCTTAAACCTAAGAAAATAGCATGGACCCTAGGTGTATTTATGTGGCTATGAGGCACTTTTCCTTTGATTTCAAGATAAATGGGTGTTGGATCGTAAATTTGCAAAAGGAAGCTGAAAGTGTGCAAAAAAAAGCAAAAATGCAGTCCACGGTACGATTTGTAGGATTGACCTACAAGTCGTACTGATGGCTGTGATAAGAAGCAGAAGGCTTAAGCTGGAAGAATGAACCTATGAGTCTTGTCATGGATCGTACCAAGCTTGTACGAGTCATGGTAAGGTAGTCGTGATGAACTCCAGAAGAACTACAAAAGAGGCTGATTTTCAGTAAGAGAGGATACAACGACCCATGAGAGCTTGGTATGAATCGTACCGTACCGGTGGTTATGAGCTTTAGACAAATTGCAAAGATTCAGAATCAAGCCACGGGAGCCTAGTACGAGTCGTAGGAAGGAGGTACAAATTGTACCTTGGCTCGATATTTTGCAAAAACTCAGCCAACAATCCAAACCACGAGATGCTGCCATGGACCGTAGGATGCTCCTACAAGTCATAGGATGATCCATGATGAGGTCGGCACCAAATATGGAAAATCGCCCTATTAGACTATGAAAATGATTCTTATGTCTATATAAATACGTTTTATGATTTATTTTACAGAGGTGACATTGAGAAGAATTAGTTTTAGTTGAAAAACATTGTAGTAGATAATTATACAACTTTGAAAGAGAGAATTGAGTTTGTTCAACCTTGTGATCAACCTTTTCTTGAATTCCTATTGTTCTTGCTACTTGTTTTTCAAGATTTTGCGGATTAATTAAAGGAAGTGTTTTTTCTCAATCATATTGGTGAGTATTGTTTGTATGTCTTTCATATTGAACACACTTCAAAACCTTGCAACTATGAGTGGCTAAAACATCCATAGCTAGGGTTGTGGGAACCATGGTGGATTAACAAGCTATGGTTGCACAAAGTGAGTCTAAAACCAATGCTAATTACTTATATTGTATTCTCTTCATGCTTTAATGATTCTTAGCGGTGTACAATATTAGGAAGTGCCTGAATTCTTTACTTGCTTTGGTCGAAGAGGTAGAGATTAGAAAAAGAGAATTACAAAGGAGCCTTGATCTTGACGATCATTGTATTAACTTGAGTTATGGTCGCAGGATAGTTATATCTTGAACTTAGTGATAACGGTTAGTTTTGAAATGCTTATGAGAATTGGTCGAGTAATTGAGTATAGTATTTAAATAAGGATTGGTAGATCATTTGAATGAACCTAAGTTATCAGTTTTGTAAGTAAGTATTGGTGAAGATCACGAGTGTATATCTAAAGCTATTATGGATCCATGGGGAACACAAACCCTAATTATCCTTTAAATACTTATTCACAACCATAATCTTGACAGCTGCTTTGTTTTTACTATTGATTATTATTAGAATCCCCCCAATTGTGAAGTAACCATCATAAAAGTTCACTTACCGGCTGTAATCTAGATCTTCCATATTCCCTGTGGGATCGACCCCAACCTCTAAGTTGGGTTCTTTATTGACAACGTCCACTTCATACTTCAGTTAGAAGTGTGGTTTGAGCATTATAAAAAAATGGTGTCGTTATCGGGGAATACGGCTAAGACTAGGTTATTTACTTCTATTTGACTTTTTTGTATTTATTTCCTTAATTAGGTTTATTTTTGTGTTTTTGATACCCATAGGTTGTCCTTCGGTGAATGCCAAGCACTCAGAGTAGAGGAGACCCCCCTGTTCCACTATATCCCAAAATCGAATGAGCACTGCAGAGAATGGAAAACCCTGAGCAAAGAGAAGCCCGCTTAGCTGAAGAAGCTAGGAAAGTCGAGCTAGCTTGGTTAGCTGCACTTCAGCAGGCTGATAATGACATAAATGAGGTGGTAAACGATGGTCGACATGGAAGGGGAAACCGAGCTCAGAGATTTGCCCCTCAGTTCTTCGATGATGAGGACCCAAATATTGATGAAGTTTGGTAAACTGAAGCAATTGTGCCACCACTACTGCCCGCTGGGGCCAAATTTGATATTACGTGCACCATGATTCAATTGTTAAACATGAAGGGGGTGTTCAGTGGCCACACAGCGGATGATGCCAACCTGCACTTAATGAACTTCGCAGGAATATGCAAGGCGTACAGGTTTCTCGGAGTAAGCCAGGATGCCATACGAATCTGACTCTTCCCTTTTTCTATATCAGGGGAAGCTACTTTGTGGTTATCAGAGTTGCCCAACGACTCCATTACCAACTGGAGGGAGGTTAAACAGGACTTTTTGGAGAGATTCTTTCCCCCATAAAGGATGTTACAGCTAAAATATGAGATCTATAATTTTCGACAAATTAAGATGGAGTCTCTTCATGAAACCTAGCTGAGGTTCAAAAAGAATTTGACTAAGTGCTCGAACCACAAAATTCCAGATGACAGTTTGTTGGAAATTTTTTATAGGTCTCTGAATAATAGCACAAAAGCTATGGCAGATATGGTGGCTGGAGGAGCATTGATGAGTCACCTTGGGAGGAAGCAGCCACTATCCTTGATAGGGTGACTAAGAAAAATAGGGCCTGGAATATGAGGGAGGTTGATGAGTGGCAGGTACATATGTTGTCGGTTTGACTGCAGACCAATGATGGAAGGAATAAGAACGCGATCAGGAGTTGGCTCACATGGCCATATCATTGGATTTACTGACATAGCATATCATGGGAACCGGAACCAAAAAGGTAAATGCAGTGGGAACTCAAGGAAAGGAGCAAGGAGCTGATCACTCTGATTCTGAGGAGGAAAACTTCCTAGATGGCCGAGTAGCGGGTTTATGAGCCAATGCCCAAGCGTTTGGACAAGACAATTGGCGCCAAGGTTCTGGAAATGAAGGTCAGAACAAATTTAGATACAACTACAATAGGAACGGGTTCAGAGATAGGAGCCACGATCGTGAGCGCAAGGGAGAATGGAGAAGGAATGATGGATACTGCAATGACTGGGCTGGAGTCTATGTGCCTCCAAATGTACGAGAAAGGGAGGCCGGATAGTCAAAGTTGGAGAGCATGATAGATGAGATGCTAAAAAAGGTGAGGTCCACTGATGATCAATTAATATAAATTCAAAATGACTTATCGAGCATGTGTAGGATGGACCTACGAGTCGTACTGATGGCTGCGATGAGAAGCAGAAGGCTTAAGCTGGAAGAATGAACCTATGAGTCTTGTCACAGATCGTACCAAGCTTGTACGAGTCATGGTAAGGCAGTCATGATGAACTCTAGAAGAACTACACAAGAAGCTGATTTTCAGTAAGAGAGGATACCACGACCAGTGAGAGCTTGGTATGAATCATACCATACCGGTCGTGATGAGCTTTAGAAAAATTGCAAAGATTCAGAATCAATCCATGGGAGCCTAGTACGAGTCGTAGGAAGGAGGTAAAAATTGTACCTTGGCTCGATATTTAGCAAAAAATCAGCCGACAATCCAAACCATGAGATGCTGCCATGGACCATAGGATGCTCCTACAAGTCGTAGGATGATCAGTGATGAGGTCGGCACCAGATATGGAAAATCGCCCTGTTAGCCTATGAAAAGGATTCTTATGTCTATATAAATACGTTTTATGTTTTATTTTTCAGAGGTGACATTGAGAAGAATTAGTTTTAGTTGAAAAGCATTTTAGTAGATAATTTTACATCTTTGAAAGAGAGAATTGAGTTGGTTCAACCTTGTGATCAACCTTTTCTTGAATTCCTATTGTTCTTGCAACTTGTTCTTCATGATTTTGTGGATTAATTAAAGGAAGTGTTTTTCTCAATCATATTGGTGAGTATTGTTTGTATGTCTTTAATCATGAACACACTTCACAACCTTGCAACTATGAGTGGCTAAAACCTCCATAACTAGGGTTGTGGGAACCAAGGTAGATTAACAAGCTAGGGTTGCACAAAGTGAGTCTAAAATCAATACTAATTATGTATATTGTATTCTCTTCATGCTTTAATGATTCTTAGCGGTGTACAATGTTAGGAAGTGCTTGAATTATTTACTTGCTTTGGTCGAAGAGGTAGAGATTAGGAAAAGAGAATTATAATGGAGCCTTGATCTTGGTGATCATTGTATTAACTTTAGTTGTGGTCGCAGGATAGTTATATCTCGAACTTAGTGATAAAGGTTAGTGGTGATAACGGTTAGTTTAGAAATGCTCATGAGACTTGGTCGAGTAATTGAGTATAGTCATTTAATAGGGATTGGTCGATCGTTTGAATGAACCTAAGTTTTCAGTTATGGAAGTAACTATTGGTGAAGATCACGAGTTTATACCTAAAACTGTTATGAAGCCATGAGAAACACAAACCCTAGTTATCCTTTAATTAATGATTCACATCATAATCTTGACAACTGCTTTGTTTTTACTATTGATTATTATTAGAATCCCCCCAATTGTGAAGTAATTATCATACAAGTTTCGGCTATAATCTAGATCTTCCATATTCCCTGTGGGATCGACCTCAACCTCTAAGTTGTGTTCTTTATTGACAACGTCTACTTCATACTTCTGTTAGAAGTGTGGTTTGAGCATCCCGACAATTAGAATCTCTTGAGTGTCCCCGTGATCGGCTCATACCTATAGAAAATCCATTCATGGAAGAAGAGGAAGAATATCTCCCATTTGACCTTAATGGAAAAATAGATGTCGATGTTGAAAAGGTGTATACAAGTAAGGAGGTCAAGCACAATGCATTTTCAGAGTTGAGGTTGACTGGACCACACTCGAAGCATTTTTCGACATTAAGTTTGGTGGACAACATAGAAATAGAGTCTTCCAAGCTTATAGAGAAGTGTCTAGAGGAGGATCAAGCCCCGTATATTCTGAAATTCGCTAACTCAGAGAGTCAAAATGACTTCGTTTACTTGAGGGCCAACAAGTGCAAAAGGCAACATCTACTACTTGGTCCTTACAATTTTTCACCACCACCCCTGGAGCATAAGAGAAAATTAGAAAATAAATTAGGGGTGAGATTCATATCCTCAAGGTGGAGGAAAAAGCGGTGAAACTTGGTACGTCGAGCCGCGACGGTAAACCAGGCGCTGCACGGGAGGCAACCCGTGAAAAATATTTTTTTTTCTTTCTTTCTTTTTTAGTGTAAATAATTTTTATTTTTATTTTTCTCTTCTTGATTTGGTATATATTTTTGTTTTAGTTAATATTTTTCATTTTAGTTAGGGAAATCTATTAATCTAACCAATTTTGTTTAGTGAGGTGATTTTTTAGGTCTAACAGAGAAAAATATGCATGGAAGCGGGAAAAATAAGGCAAGGTATGAAAATAGTTTTTATTGAAGAAACAGTGCACTAGGGCGTTGGCTCCGTGTCACAGAGGAGTGGCTCTGCGTTACCCTCCGTGACACGTTGAAGGCAAAATCAGATTTTTTAAAAATTTCCAGAGAGCCAACGCGTTGGCTCCGTGTCACAGAGGAGGGGCTCCACGTTACCCTCCGTGACATGTTGCCCTTTATTCAGTGCCGGGTCACACCGGGTTGCCGGGTGACCCGCGTGTTTTCTTTAAATAAACCCCCGATTTTGCCCATTTTTTTCCCATTACTCTCCTCCTCCGCAACCAAAACACCCAATTCCCCCTCCCCAACCAACGTGCCACGCTAATAGGCAAGGAAAACGTCAAATTTCTTCGGTTCTTCAACTAAAAGGTATGTTTTCATCGTTTCTCTCAAGTTTTTGGTGATTTTAGTCGAATTTGAGCATGTGAGGTGAAATATATCACCCCAAGTAGCAATTAAACATGATGTTGAATTATTTTGTGATTGATTATGTTCGGATTGTTGAAATTAGCGTTTGAACTCGTCGATTATGTGAATAATTCAAATTTGATTGTAGAATTGTATTCTAGGGCTTGGGTTGTTGAATTTGACTTGGGCAACTTGATAATTTGATGAATTCGATGCCGGGGTGTGGTTGTAAATTGAGATAAATCGAGGTAAATATTGTGTGAATGTTATAGGAAGACGAATTCTCGAATTGTTGGGGAAAATGCGCAAATTGTGTAAATTGGTTTGATTAATTGGATTCGTTTGTATATAGAATGTTTTTATCGTTGTTTTTAGTTTTTGTTTTTATTGCTTGTGCGATGGTTGAATTGTTAGCGATAGTAGGATTAGGATTAGCTGTATGAAGTCTGAGTAGTACGCTAAGCGTTATGCTGTCGAAATTTTCATGAACGCACTAAGCAATATGTTGTATAGTTGTTTGTGTTTGGGGTTGTAAATAGAGTAATCCTTGCCGAAGTATTGTAGATATAGTTAGGGACTAAGTGTGGGGTAAAACTTTGTTTAACCCGACCTTAGCCTAAGTTAACTTGTATTTAGCTTAACGTTGTGCTGTTTATGTATATTGACAGGTACAATGGCAAGTTGACAGGACAAGGGCAAGGGTGCTTCTACCTCAGGCACCGGACGGAAAAGATTGAGGTTGGGCACTGCAGTCCCAGCTGCACCAGCTGTTCCGTGCGGCCAACGCCGCCAATACGGAACAAGATGGGTAACCGATGAAGGGAAGAAATGGTACGCGAAACATAAAGAAAACAAGTACTTCCCCGAGGAACATATTGCACGGGAACCACTTGCATAGGAGTTCCCACGTATTGTGCAGAGAATTGAGGCAGCTGGGCTCAGCTTTATCTTTCAGGAGCCCAAGGAGTGCAACCTTCATTTGGTCCGCGAGTTCTACGCAAATTGGAACCCGGCCATCAGAAGCCACACAATAAAAATCAGAGGGCAGATTGTCACTCTGGAACCCCACCAATTTAATGCCATCGTTGGAGCGCGGGACACAGACGCTCACGTTCTCCACAAGCTAAACATCACCCCACCGTATGCCGACATCAGACGTACGTTATGTGGGGCTCGATCCACAGCCCGATGGAGTAGACATAAGGAGAGGGGTTACCACCAGACTCTGCCTTATTCGCAGATGAACAGGGAGGCCAGAATATGGCTGAAGATTGTATGTTCGTGCTTGATCCCGGGAGTTCACATGACGGATGTGACCCGGGACCGTGTCTGCTTGGTGTATGCCCTTATTAAAGGGCTTGAGATTAATGTTGGGGCGGTAATTATATCCGCCATGAAGAGAGCCAGACTGCACCAGGGCCACAGATACGGGTTTGGCGGACTCATCACCACCTTCCTCCGAGGCCTCGACATTGAGGAAGAGGCTTTGGACTATATTCTGCAGTTGGAGCGGAGGGCCCTCGATGTGACAAAAACTAAGGCCCCCGACACCACACAGGGGCCAGTGCTGACCTTGGGCGAGCGACATGCTCGTCACGATCAGTACATGGCACGTATGTTCGGCATGCAGATGCTGCAGCTACGGATTGGTGGGAGACCAGCCACCGAGGAAGAATTATGGCAGCTGGAGCTGGATTACCCATTTGGCGAGAATGCCAGAGTCTTATGCCGAGTGGGACCAGCCTTTGTGGAGCCGATGGATGACGATGTCCATACTGATGAGGAGACACGTCGTGAGGACTCCGATGTGGAGTCCGATGACGACGATGGAGCTGACTCAGATATGGGCGACGAGGCAGCAACACCAGATGAAGAAGTCAAATATTTCGACTGATCAGGGAGTTCCACCACCCGAAATTTTGTTTTGTAATTTTTGTGAACACTGGGGACAGTGTTCGATTTAAGTGTGGGGTGGGGAGTAGCTAGGTGCTGGGACTTGGGCTCTAATTTGCTGTATGTTTTTCCTTGGTTTGTATGTATGTTTGTGCTTTCCCTGTGGTGAACTGATTTGTGGTGTATCTGTATATATTTGTTTGTGTGGTTAATGATGTGTGGTATGAAAAGCTATGGTTGCCAGTGTAAATATTTTGTAAATATTTTTTTATTTTTTTTTCTATCGAGATGATCGATATTTTTCAAAATTTTCGAGAATATTTTGCACTTGTAAATATTTTCTTTCTATCGAAATGATCGATGTGTTGCAAAATTTTTCGGTTTTTATTTTTTTGGGTTTCTCGGAGTTTGTTTTCGGTTTTTTTACCGAGAATAGTCCCATTGAACCGATGTCATAGTTAGTGACCATTCCCTATGATGGATGGATGACGACCGTCTTAAGGGAAATGTAGTCCGTAGGAGTAGGATTTTAATCTGTTTTTAATTTTTCTTTGGTGGATTGCATCAATGAACTGTAGTTGCTTTATGGTTGCAAAAGTTTCGTTTGCGTGTTGTAAATGATGTTCAAAATGTGAAAATGATTCGTTTGAAAGCATGCTATTTTGTAAATATGTTGAGTTACCTAGGCTGTAGAATTTGATTCGGTATGATTGAGGCTTAATTTCGAATTCATGTGATTGGCTAATTAGAGAGTCTGAGAATGCATCTTGATTCGAGCATGTGCATGAAGTGTGAAGTGAGGTATTGTTATTCCATGCCATTGGGAATTGTCTAGAACTTGCCTGGTGTGTATACAAAACGAAATGAAGGAGGTGTAGTGTTGGAAAGGATGTAGGCATTTCTTTGTTTTTAATCGATAGTTTCCATTTTTTTTCTTGTCAAATTCTACCTTTTTATATGTTCTGTACCCTAGTCAGCCCGTTGAGCCTTTAGCCGATTTCTTTCTTTCTTTTGTCCAAAATTGTATAAACTAAGCTTTATTCCTTCTTTTCATTAGCCTTAAAGTCTATACGAAGCTCTTAAGCGCTTACAAAGAAAAGAAAATGTTTCCCAAAGTGTTAAAGAGTTAAAAGAGTGAAAAGAAAAAGAAAAGCAGAGTGAAGAAAGAAAAGATGATGTTGAAGAGAAACTTGTTGTAATTAAATGATATTGAGGGTACATGAAAACCCTTTGTTTTGTGTCAAGTGTGTCTGATGAAATGGGCAGTACGAAAGTAAACCAGCATGAATGGGAGAAAAAGAGAAAAGAGAGGAACAATGTCCATGAGTCGATGGGAATGTGTTGGAAAGGCGCTTAAGGATGCTAGCGACTATTATTGGCTAATCCAATATATATACTAGATCCATAGCCCCGTTACAACCCATTAAAGTCCTACGTGATCCTACATTGCATTTCTTTATATTAGTGGAGTAATACACTAAGGGCAAGCCTATGGGTCATGACATGATGCATGTGAATTCTTTTGGGAGAGTGAGTGAAATTAATTTTTGTATGCTCCTACTTGAATGTTTGTGTGTTGCATGAACAAAAAGGGGAAGATGCTCTTGAGTTGTGAGGGCACATGCTTGATGAAAGATTGATTTTCGTGTCGGATTTCTTGATTAGTTGATTTGCATGAGTTTGCTAATATCGAGAATCAATTCTTAAAGTCTAAGAAGTCTTGATGTATTAAAGGTCATTGTATTGTAAGACCAAGCATGTTTTCGTGATGATTTGCAAAAAATTGAATAATCGGTATGACTGTGGCGTAAATTGTTGCACCATAGTGACGAAGGTTGGGATGTAATTTGCATGAGTTGTGTATGTGTTGTTCGAGGACGAACAAGGATTTAAGTGTGGGGTAAGTGATCTTGGGCAAATTTATATGCCCAAGTGATACTCAAACGTATTATTTTCACCTTGTTTGTGTGCAATATGTATATATTCTCATGTAATTGGTAATAAAATGTGAATTTATACTAACCAACATGATTAGCATTTGTTCTGCAGGTAAATATGATTTTTAGGAGCAAAAATGCATGTTGGAAAAATATCGGAGTTGGACTTGGATGCGAGCATGGAGACGACATTGGAATGAGCAGAATATAAGGGCTCCGCGATGGCGCCGTGCCACGCTACCATCGCGGAGGCACACTGCCTGGAGAGGGAATTAATTGACAAATTCCAGTGAAGCCTCGCGACAGCTCCGTGGCACGGAGATAGGCCTCCGCATTGGCCTCCGTGCCACGTTGAGGCTAATTTACCGGACCCTGGATTTCCAGTGAAGGTCCGCGTCCACGCCGTGTCACGGAGGCAGTGCTCCGTATTGACCTCCGTGACACGTTGCTTGTTATTCCGGGAAAAATTTCCCACTAGTATAAATAGCACACTTAGGTTTATTTTAATCAGTTTAGTTCAGTGGAGTTTAGTTCAGACTTGGTGGAGCTAGGACGTGGGTTAGCAGCAGTTGAGGGACGAAAAAGCTAAGAGATTTCTTCTCTTCCTTTCTTCTTCCAATCAATTGTATGTATGATTTACACTTGTTTTAGGATGATTAATCCACAAATGAGTGGCTAATTCTCTTCCTTGCTAAGGTTTTGAACATGTGTATTGAATTTTGATTGTAAATGATATGGTTTTCTTCTTCTTCTTTCATGTTGTTCTATTAATTCTTGTTCTTACTGCATTAGTGCTTGGCCAACATTAATGTACATCTAAAAAGTCCAATTTCACTCGAGAGAGCAAGAAATTGGAAAGTTGTGAATTAATAGGGTATTATTCTTAACTTGATTTGGGAAAATTGGGTTTTGATGTGCTTTCCTGATAGAAATATACTTGAAAGCCATATTAGTCAATTTAGGAACCGGAATTGTATTGCTAGGTCGTAAATTGCATTTGATCACAGAAATGTAGACGAATGGTTTATGATTCTTAAGTGAAATTAAATACGAGAGTTTTAATTTCTAGGCTACTGTTCTTGGCTAGCAACATGAGGAAGAGATTAACCGGATTATTATTACAATCGAATTCATTACCTGTTCTTAACCTTGGCATGCTCAGATCCATAGTTTAAATCCATAGTAAATAATTGTTAATAGTTTTAGTATATATTTTATAAACAAAAACTCAATTAACTGTTGGTTACGTTGTTGTTAGCATAGTTAGAAGTAAAATAAGAATATAGTATACTTAGGCAATTTTTACATACCCTGAGCCTCCTTGGATCGATACTTGGCTTACTTAGCCACTTTATTACTTGTTTGACCACGTGCACTTGCGTGTCGGTTTATAATATATAATACCAATCGAAATAGCACCGAACAGTATATGTATGTGGTGTCTGAATTCACTTCATCCATATAGTTCTTTTCAGAGGTAGTTATCTGTTAGTTTTCAGCTTAAATGATCAGTATTTGTATATGGTGGTAGCTTATTTCGGAGTTTTCTGCATGTTTTTGACATTCGAGGATGAATGTTCCCAAGGGGGAGATATTGTTATACCCCGGGAACCCAAGGATCAGACTCAGGAGTCAAAATGGAGAAAAACTAGAAATTTGCAGCAAATCTCAAGACCACTCGTGAGGTAGGTTGTGAGGTGAATTGTGGTAAGAGAGGTCGGCAGGCTTAGGTTATGGAGGCCACGGGCATGACCACGAGTCGTGGTCAGACCTCACTACTTGTGAGGTCCCCCGTGGTCTGTCTAGGAGGTTTGGCAAGGTTGGGAAGGGCAGTGAAAGCGACGAATTATGATCACGAGTCGTGTTTTGACCTCACGATTTGTGAGGCCACCTGTGGGTTGGGGTGTATGGTTGGTCAAAATTTTGGGCAGTGGGGGTCACGGGTGATGACCAAGAGTCGTGGTCAGCCACCATGATTCATGGGGTCCTCGTAGGGTCCCCTGAGTGAGTTTGGGCAGTGAGCATGACGGATTCAAGCCACGAGTTGTGCCCCCTGGCAATGACTCGTGAGGTCCCTCGTGGGACTGGCAACCAGAAATTTCGGCATTTTTAGTAAGGATATTTTCATAATTCCTAAACTCCTGAGGCTTAAACTATGTCATTTTAAGGTCTGAATAGGGTCTTTTAAGGGGGATTAGTCCTTGTAAAGCCTCATTCATGCATGTAAGAGTATAGAGAGGAGTTTAGAAGGTGATTCAAAGTGTTCTTCCCAATTTCTCTAAATTCCATCTTGGGCTTTCAAGGGAGATTAAGAATCAAGTCTTTCCGGGTATGCAAGGTCCTCAATGGGTGAATTATTCAACACCCATGCTCCTACTCTATGATTTTACTTACAATTTATCAAAAACTCATGGGGTTTTGTATTTGATTATATAAATTCTAATGATTTAAATTATGGGTCTTGTGATTTTGATATATTATCATAATCTATGGATTTTGATCATCTTTGAGTTTGAATTGACTATAATATTGTTGATTTTGATTTTCTAAACAATTAAGCTTAATTATGCATGCCACATGATGAACCGAATTCTGAGCTATTTTTTCCATTGATGTTCTTTACGAGCCCAACATGAATTATGTTTGAAATTTAGAATTTATTTTACTACCCATTATGATTTTATTAAATTCAAGCTATGTGCATGATCTACAAGTATGTATGAATCTTATTATTCATGAATTATGTTTTTGGACGACTCACGGGCCTCATGTCGTGGCCAGTTCGCATATAGTTAAGCATGTTTACGATTATCATGATTTAACTAGCCCATGAACTCATGAATGTATTATTATGAGCACTATATATGTTTTGGGAGTAGTATTGAACACCGAGTAGGTTTGTGGCTCAGGTTAAGCACCGAATCTAATGAATTACGTGCCACCGTAGGTATGTCGGGACCCTTTCATGTTAGTTCCTAGCCCAAATGGCCCTTTTCATGGTGATATCACACTTTCATGGTTCTATACTTGACAAGGTACAAACACCCTCCCAACTAGGGTTACAAGTCGGGCTTCATGTATGCTCATATGGGGTATGTCGATTAAGAGAATCTCCCACTATCCCTCATGATTTATTCATGTTATGATTATGTATGTTGGATCAAGTTATGTTAAGCAAAGCTCTTTTATTAAGATTATGATTATGTTTATGTTATGAAAGTTTTGAAAACCTTGAGTCATATGATATGTTGTAACGATTTATGATATGAGCATGCCGTCCTACTCTTATGATCATTTATGAATTTCATATATATTTTAAATGTCTGTTTTACTTACCTTGCATACTCACTACATTCTACGTACTGACCGCATACTTTCTGTGCTGTATCATTTTATGATACGTGTCCCAGTTCTCAAGCTCATCCTTACCCGTAACTCGTTTCAGCCTTGCACTAACTCATCCTTACCCGTAACTAGTTTCATCCTTGCTCTTAGTGCACTTGGTTAGTCCACATGTTTCGAGGGATACATGGTCACACTTTATGTTATTTCTTTCAGTTTCTGGATATTTGATTAGTTGGGGAGTTGTCCCTTCAATCCGCCTTTCATGTTTAGAGGCTTATCAGACTACGAGTTATTTTCCGCTGTATTTTGTAAGTCTTGTACTGACTTTCCCTTATGCTATGCTATGATTACGTTCTTATATGTAAAGTCTTTCGTTCATGTGATTGGATAAGATAGATGCTCATGCCATGGGTCAACATGAGGTCTCTCGGAGCTCCTTGTCTCATGTCTACGATCTAGGTGTACATTTGGGTCTTGACAACCATATCTTCATGCCATTAAAGCTTTACTTTATGAAAAACAAGAACCATTAGATCAGCTACATTGTTGGTAATCAAAAGAGGCCTACATGATGGTCTTGATGCATAAAATACAACTTGTTAGAGGTAAAAAGTTTTTGAAAATTGATCCTTCTCATTCAATGGAGCCACAAGAATACATGGAATGGTAGACAGACCAAAAGTTAAGAGAAAAAGGGAAAAAATGAGGAAAGGAAGAAGGAGGGGGTGCGGTTCGCTTCAATAAAAGTATTAAAACTGACATGTGGGCATTGTAGTGACACAGGTCACAACCAAAGAAGATTTCCCATGGTAAAGTAATTTTGCCTTATTTAATGTTTACATTAATTAATTCAATGCATAATGACATTGTTAATTTTTGTAGCTTCAAATATCAACACAAACACTCCAAGATGTGCCATTGTAAGCACCTCAAGCCGGTCAAGATTTTTGTTCTGCGTTCATGCCTAATCCTAGCTTTGTTGCTTCTTCCAGTCTACATATCAGCCAATATTAAATCCATCAATAGTCTAAACCTGCTATACCTAAAAATCGAAGACAAATATGAAGCAACATACTGCACCTTCAAGCTTAACTAAGCAATCTGTTGCACCTTCAAGTGCAGTTGTTGATAAAGTTGAAGTTGAAGTTAAAGGTGAACATGAAGATGAAATTGAATAGCCAATTCTAAGGCGTAAGGTTATTTCCTAAGCTAGGACTAGGCTTCAACACAAAAAGATGCAACAACAACCAACTGGAACTCGGAGAATTTACTTCAAGGAGATGAAACTGGTGTGAGTATGCCTACTAATCTGCCATACTCACCAAGAAAGCTATCTTGGAAAGGCTAAGATGCTATGGCCTCTAACCAGTTGACAATAGAAAAGGAGAAAAAGATTTGTAAATTGAAGACAAAGAGGGGCAAGTATTAGAGAAGAAGTCACCAAATTGTGTAGTTTTTTTTATTTTCCAATATTATGTAATGGCATAATGAAACTTCATATTTTGGTATTTTCTGATGTGAATCAAATGTAGTAGTGGTTCTGCAATGGTGCAATTTTTGGGGGGTTTCAATATATGCTAATGACAATTAAGTATGGAAATATATGACTATGAAGTTGTTAGCTATCTTTTCCATATCTTTTATGTTGTTATTTTTCCATTGTTGTGGATTGCAAATCTTTTGGTGCTTAAGGTTGTTGTCGTTTGACATATATGACCAACTGTAAATTTTTTAAAAATAGCATAAGAATAGCAACATTAAGAATTCTTTACATATATTAGTAACGAAATTGCTTTCACCTAATAAGATGAATTTGAACAAATTGCAAATTTCTAAACAGTAATTCATACTACTAAATCTGCAAATTACTTTCATATTACAACAAAAATAACTCATAAAACTTACCTAACCAACTCATAAAACCGACCTAACATAAATAGAAAAGAACACCACACTACATCATCTTGGTAGTTGCAAATACTACATCATAGTAGCTACAAGCACTATATCATCTTGGAAGCTACAAAACCAATGATAACAACCCTGGAGATTAGAAGCAAACTTATCAATCGATGCACTTTCAACTCCATGTTTGATACTTTATCATTCATATTTTAACTTTCAATTTCACCCTTCAACTCCAAGTTTGACATTTTATCCTCCAACATAGAAACTTTCTTCAAATAAAAAATTTCATGAGTAGCAGCCATATATTTCATATCTAAATCATTGTTGAGTTCTGAACTTTCAATGCCACCCATATCCTCCAAGAGTTTCTTCAAATGGTTTCTTTCATTATGAATTGAATCCAATTAAATTTTTTGATTGTGGATCATCATCGACACACGAATCGGCAATTTACAATCGATCCACTCCCAAAAACCAAAGAGTTTGACCCAAGCCGATGATATTTGTAGAAACGATGTCACCATTCTCAGGGGTAGTAGCAATAAAATATCTTGCAATCAATCCACATTTACATGTACGAGACTCAACTTTGGTGAGGAGAAGAGATGGAAGAAGATGCTGACATTTTTTTTCTACAAAAAAAAAAAAAACAAAGAGTAAGAAGAAATCTATTACCTTCTCTGTCTAAAAATCCCTAAGAAGAGAGATAAAGAAGAATGGGTCGAGTATTTGGAAAGTCCTTATTTAGGTGGTGAATTTGGGCTAGATAGAATTGGTCGGGTAGAATTGGGTGGGTTAGATACCAGATTTGGGTAGATTTTAATTAAATTAGTTTAATTACAAAAACAACAAATCAGCGGTTGCCATGTAATAATAAAATATTTAACAATAAATAAATTGCTAGCTATTAGAAGTAAAGGCATAGTAGGGCCAATAATTTCACGGCAAGGGTGTTCTATAGTGAAAAGGTTAACAGAGGGTATTTTTGTATCAAATATAATACTTCAAGTGTAGTTTAGACCCTTTTCCGTATGTACAATGGAAGCCCATGTGATGGCATGTGTAGTGGGGTTTGCTTTTATATTAACATGGGTAGTAAACTTCGGCGGATAATCTGAGGCGGTGAGCTTCCAAAATCTTGCACACATCATCAACCATTATCTGATGGTATACCATTTGGAGGTGATGATGGCGGGTTTGAGCATCCTTTATCTGTGTTCCATCTGAAGCCATGCTTTCCATCGAAGGAACTCGTATTTTCCAAGGTCCTCTTTAATGATCTTGTGAAATAACATTTTCTATTGGTCGTTCCTTCCAAGGCATGCTCCAAATTTTGAAAGCATTGTGATGGAACATTTAACCTTATCCTTGTGATGGCCTGAGAGATCTCATCTCTGGTGATCTCGTAGGGTGTTTTATATTCCTTCATTGCTTGTAAGACTTTTTTCCGGTGAGGATGTTTATCAGTGTAGTTCCATGGCGCCCATTCTTTCGGCCATACCTCTTTTAGAATGCACTAATTTTGTGGGAAGATAAACCTTTGTGCTTCATAATATTCATCTTCCAAGGACAAAATAGAGGCTGAAAATTTCCAACAGAATGAATTTTCCTGCTCAACATGGACTTTTCCATCAATTATCTTTATCTATCGTCGTAGCATGAACACCTTTGCATCATATGAGTTTTGAAACATTAAACCCATTATTTTCGTGGCCTAAAGTACAATAGGAATATTTTTAGAGCTTGTTCAATGCTGTCAAAATCCGCAATACGTTGCACTTGAATTCTAGAAGGATATAATACTGGCGACATATGTACTCGAAAAAATTTAAGAGCTCTTGTGGAAAATCATTAGAAAGTGGTATGAACACATGACAAAACTGGTATGCTTGGTTGACTCCATACAACATAGGAATGGATCCTCCATATTTTCTGAACACTTGAAGTCATTGATAGTTTGTCGTTCTATCAGAATGGATGGATCAAACGGGTCTAGACACTGACTGAATAAGTCCGGTGGGTTGGTAATCATGAAAATCTGGAAGGCTGGTTGGTTGTTCTTTTTGGTTCACTCTGGCAAAAACCTTTTTGCAAATTCATCTAGTGTGGATATGAAATATGCCAAAATATTATCTTTCCCCTTCAGGTGCTTGACTTGAAATTTGTATAGGGAGAACCATTGTGCCCATCTAAGAATTTGCGGATGTGGAAGTATCTTCAAATTTATGATCATCATCGGGAACACATTTATATCCATCTCGATCAGGAATTCAGTGTGAATTTAAAAGAAAATGAACTTTTTAATCCCATTCTTCTCAGCAAGAATTTCCTTTAAAGTGGAATTATAGTGTTGTTCCGCATCTTTGTATCATCCACTTGCATATCCTCATATAATCCTACGCCCATCCTTTCCCCCTAGAAGGACTGCACTCCCATATTTATTACTGGCATCAGTCTGCAATATCTTCTTTCTAGCTGATGGGATATGGAGACTTTCCACTGCTTGGGACAGTTGCTTTATTTTTTGGACTACCTTATCTTGCTCCTTACCGCAAACTTGGGCATTTTTCTTGAGCATCTTTGTAAGTGGATATATGTTTGTACAGACTTCAAGGATAAAATATCTAACATAATTTATCACACCTAGGAATTGTTGGAGTTTCTTTATGGTGAAATTGGTGTTCGAAAATTTGAGCAACTCCTGAAAAATGTGTGGACCTGGACTATATGCTCCATTAATAAAATGCAACCCCAAGAAATCAATTACCTTCTACACTAGGTCCATCTTTTTTGTGGAGAGCAAGATTCCAATTTGACCTTACTATATCATGAAATGATGGAGTATGGTGAGGTTTCCATCCAAAGTATCACTTAATAGTATTATGTCATCGATGAACACTACTGAGATATGGAGGATAGGCTGAAAGATTTTGATCATGGCTTTTTGGAACAGAGATAGTGTAGGTTTCATCCCAAATGGCATAACTTTCTATTGGAAGTGTTGATTGGAACACAAAATCCTATCTTGGGTCTTTCCTCAGGATGTATCCCCAATTGCCAATATCAAGACTTATGGTCAAACTTGGAAAAATATATAGCTTTGGCTAAGTATGAAAACAAGGTGAGTTTATTTGAGATAGGGAATTTCTCATCTTAGAGGAAGTGGTTAAGAGGTTGGTATGTTTATGAGTAATCTGAGTTTACCTCTTGTCTTCTCGGTTCTTTTTTTGATGTACAGAGCATCGCATGCCCATTTAGAAACAGATGGTTCGATTAGTGCAAACTTCATGAGTTCTGCACACTATTTTTTTGCAAGCTGAAGGTTTCTGGATATATTCCAGAGTGTATTGCTTTTGTTGGGTTGATGTTTTCATTCTTCTTTAACGAGATTTTGATGAAAAACTCTTCATTCAGCAATAAAGGATTTCTGCACTTTTTCATAAACTCCTTATGGGATCCGAACATGAATTCTCCACTAGTTGTTGTTTGATCTCCTTGGTCGGCTTGTCCTTAATGATCTAGAATAGGCGTGAAACTTCAAAGTATGTCTTGAATTGATTCTTGAATTCTATTCCATAAGCTACAATGTTGAGTAGATCCTTCAGTAGTTTGTAGATGTCGAACCCAATTATGAGATCTTTTCTAGGGATATCTGATCCGAACAGCTTTGTCCTGAACTTTAATCCTAGGAAGAACACAATTGTGATTGGATTCCTTTTGATGACCATGGTGGTTAGGATTCCATTTGATGTAGTGTTGAAGTTCTTGAAATGGGTAGCACATTGATCATCATGAAAAACAATTGGATTCATCGGTGATAAAATGCTGCTCCAGTATCCATGAAGGCAATAACCTGCATTGGTGTCATGACACGAGTTGAGACCCCGGATTGAGACACGGATCCTGGAACCATGAATGGATCCATGCTAACCCATGGTACATAAGTAGCATGACTTAAAAGCATAATAAAGAATAAAGCAACATGAACATGAATAAACGGAAGACTAAATATCATAAAAACGTATATCAAGCAATAACATCACAACACTGAATCTCAAAGTTGTACTAGTCTATGTCTGAAAAGCCTCTACTATCTGATGAGATGCTGGGACAAGCCCCCAGCTAACTCTAATTCTGAAACTAAGTTGACATAAAAAGTCTAAACTGATAAATGTCCTTAGATGATGAGGACTTACCCAAAGTAGGGGTTGAAATGGACTGATACGAGAGCAAGCTATCAGCGAGACTGCACTGAATCACCCGAACCTATATCATAAGACGATATAGCATGGACCATGCGGTCAATACTTTGAATGTATTGAGTATGTAAGGTAGGTAAAACATGCTTAGTAAAACGTTAGCTGAAGTCACGCATATAAATTAAATAGATCATGATCATAAGGACGACATGCTAATAGCCATGTATTTGAGGTGTATATAATCATGAGCTGGTTATCATAACTGAACGTAGTGACCCAAGATTTAAAAATAGAAATCATATGACTTGTCATGATTGAAATCATAAGTAAAATCTTATAAGCTGATCATTGGGTCAAACATGCTTTAAAACATAATATCATAAATCATGAATATAAGTAAATGAAATCATGAGGAACAATGGGAGACTCTTCATAACCAACGACCACCATGTATGAGCACATGCTGATCATACGTCTTGCCCACATGGAGGAGTTCCATCCTAATTCTTGCCTGGGCAAAGGATGAATAAGTTGCGATATCACGGTACGCACTCGGGTGAGGAAAACACTCTATTGAGAGGTCACAAACATATTCCTACATTAGCGTGTAGTTTATGAGTTTGGGGAAACTTAGAACCTCTATCCTAATTAGCGTTAGACACTACTCCCAAAACATGAATAATGCTCATACAATCTTATCCTCAAAATCATAGCTTAAGTCTGAATATTGGGAGTCTTGACTCCAAATCATATCGTAAGCTGCATTGGCAGTCTTGACTCCAAATCATATCATAAATTGCATTAGGATTCTTGACTCCAAATCATATCATAAAGTGATCTTCTTAGCCTTGGCTAAAATCATAATAAGCATACTTAATTTTCATGGTCTTGACAAAATCATAAAATCATGCATATATTAAATAGACTTCATCAGTCGAAATCATAGAATCATAAGTTGAGAGTTCATAAACATTCATGCATACTAGATTAACTCATCATGCTTGAATCATGGATCATAGACTTGAATTTTGATAAAACATGCATAATAGGGAATAATTTCTAATAACTTGAAATCATAAATTTATAATCAAATTAGGTGTAAATTTGGCCCATTAGACCTAATTAATAGATTAGAACATGAGGGAGTTGGACCCATAAATATAGCATAGATAGTTTCATGGAATTGGGTTAAAACTCTAGAAATCAATACACTTGATTAGGAACATGAATTAAAGAGTTAGAGGGGAAATATAGGCATGAGTGTTGAAGAAATCCCTCATTCATAGCCCCACATACCTGGGTAAACTGATTTCCAAACTGCTCTTAAAATTCTAATAGAAATGGGGTAGAAATTGAGGAGAATTCTAGTTTGATTTTAGAAGAAAAATTCAATAAAGTGCATGCATGGGAGCCTAATTACTTAGGTTAGGCTAAATCCTCTTAAAACACTCCTTACTAGAAACAAAACGACATCATTAAAGTATTAGAGGCATAGGAATTACGAAAACACAATCAAAGAATAGACTGGGAAATGGCACTGGCAGAGTTAATGAGTGACCTAAGAACTCGTTAGGTCACTTAACGGCTTTTCATGACCTTCCGTCGTCACTGGACAAAATTTCAAACTTTATGATCTTGACTTGACACCTCTACCTAACAACTCGTCATCACACATAATAGGTCACTTCACCACTCGTCCTGACCCTCTAAATCTCAAGGTTCAAAGCATTCCTCCCAACCAAGGGGACACTTAATGAGTCGTTAGGAGACACCACAACTAGCTCCTCGAAATGTTGGGTATCCGAGATTTCAACACTTTTATAACTCTCACAGCCCATAATTGGTCACTTATTGACCTCTTGGGTCACGCAATGACTCACTCAATGACTCGTTCTGTGACCTGGTGTAGATTTTCTTCATTTCTCTTATTCAATTCTCTGGTCTGATCTTAGAGATTTTAGGGGTGTTATATTATCTCCCCATTAGGAACCTTCATCCTCGAATGTAGATTAAGCATACTGAAAGGTTGAGGAAAGAACTGCATTCCCAAAACTGAACAACTGAAGCTGAAAACTTACGGAGTGAATGAATCTGGACTAGTATATATGACTAAACTAAATTCATAAAATATACATATTCCAAAAGGCAGTTAGAAACTCATCTCAACCCATAGGAGTTGCTCCAACACTCCTACTATCCTTCCACTGACGAAACCATATGTGAGCATCCCTCTTCATCTGTTAGGAGGCTAAGTCTGCACTCTCCTCTCCCATCACCCCCATAACATGGATGATCTTATAAACCTCTTGAAGGAACTCATGCGGGTCCTCATCAACCTTCGACCAAAGAAACTCAGGTGGGTTCATCCTTAGAAATTCTCGCTCTCTCACTGCTTCTGTGGTCCCATTCTGAGGAACATGCATCATTGCCTGCTGCTATACCTGAGTGGTCATGGTCTATGCCAACATATGAAATGTAGCCCTGAACTCAATATGATTTACCTACTCGGGCAAAGGATCCACTGGAGCTAGTGGAGCTTGTTGATGCATGTCCATTGTCATTGCCATGACCATTCTCTTTGCTATTTCTTCTACAATTTACTTTGTGTGGAGGCATATTTTTGCAAAAACGTATAGCATGAGTTAGAGGAATAGAGAGGTATTTCATCACACGACATAGATCATGAAAGAACGAAAATTTCCTAAAACGTCTTGTGGCCTCATCTCCATAAGTGTGGCGTACTGCACACCCATTAAAACTAATCTACTTAACGCAGCTTCCAGACGCCCTAGGACACACCTAAGCCTTTGCTCTTATACCATATTTGTCACGAACCTAGCTGAGACCCAAGATCCAGACACAAAATCTAGAACCACGAATTGCTCCAAGCTAACCCATTATACATACATAGCATGACTTAAAAGCATAGTCAAACAAAAAGCAACATGAACATGAATAAGTAGAAGACTAAGTATGATAAAACATTTATCAAGCAATAGCATCACAATGCTGAATCTAAAGCTGAATATACTAGTCTATGTGTGAAAATCCTCTACAATCTGATAACCCAGCTAACTCCAAGTCTGAAACTAAGCTGACATAACAAGTAAACTGATAGATGTCCTCGGATGATGAGGACTCAGCCAAAGCAGGGGCTTAAATAGATTTATATAAGAGCAATCTATTTGCGAGATTCCGCTGGATCACCCAAACCTATATCATGAGATGCTATAGCATAGAATATACGGTTAGTACTTTTAATGTACTGAGTATGTAAGGTAGGTAAAACATGCTTAGTAACACGTTAGAAGAAATCATACATATAAATTAAATAGATCATGAGATTAAGGACTACATGCTAAAAGCTATATATCTGAGCTATACATAATCATGAGCCGGTTATCATAACTGAACATAATAACCCAAGATCTAAAAATAGAAATCACATGACTTGTCATGCTTGAAATCATAAGTAAAACCTCATAAACTATTGATTAGGTCAAATATGCTATAAAACGTAATATCATAAGTAATGCATATGAGTAACTTAAATCATGAGAAACAATTGGAGACTCGTCATAACTGACAACCAACATGTAGGAGCGTATGATGATCCCATGTCTTTCCCATGTGAAGGAGATCCATCCTAAGACTTGCCAAGGCAAAGGATGGATAAGGTATGATATCACGGTGTGCCCTCGGCCGGGGGAAGCACTCTCTTGAGAAGACCCAAGCATATATCTACGTTGGCGCATAGTTTATGAGATCAGTGAACCAAAAAAATCTGATAACGTCCAAATTCACTCCTCGCTAGGATGTAGTGTAAATGATCATTGTCAAAACAAATATACCCAACTGGTGTCGGGGTCGAATCCCACAGGGAATGTTAGTTGATCATGCAAGAGTTGTCTATCATGTTGATGTAATTCGAATCAATCATTCAACAACAATAAACTAAAAATTGGGGAATCACTACATAACAATTGAACTACAAAATTTTCTCACAAAAACAAGGACAAAGTATAGAAAATACCAAGGAAGAGACTACTAGGGGTGTGAAATTATCGGGGAATCATTGGATTGGGATTGTTATCATCTCCTAGTCTTACTCATTTGTATAATTTGTTGTACACAAGATGGCATCCTATGTTTCTCAACCAATTAGATACCTTATACCTCGGGTTTTCTCAAATCCCACAGCCATTTTCACAATAACCACATCAACTCGGGTAAGAATCAACTATTTCTAGCTTTGATTTCAATGGGTGTTTGACAATGGGTTTTGGCTATTTCTAGACTAACCCCACATGATCAATACCGAATTACCCACTAATGTTTCATCACCCATACTCTAAATTCCTTTTTCAAGCAAAATTAGAGTAAGTAAAAATTAACCCACATTTGCAATTATGAGTATTTAAATTAAAACATAGATGAAACATTAGAATTAAACTAATTGAGTAAATCAAAAATCAATTGAACAATACCCAATCTATATCATCCCCAATCATTCACTCACCCTTAGCATGGAATTTAGCTACTCATATAAGTAGAAGAAGACATTGCATTCAATACCAATTCAATATCCATTCAACAAAATGAGTAAGAAAAATATAAGCTCAAAGTCTGATATCCAATGGAGTTTTCTACTTTTTCAGCGAAGAAGATGAGTGCTTCTCTCTCTACTTCTCTTTTCTCTTTCTCTTGATTCAATACAAGGCTAATAGAATAATCAAATACTTATGTGGAATAATGGAATGCTTAGTTCCTCTTTGAGACATACAAAAATAGGGTACATTCTTTCTTCTCTTTTTATGAGCTAGACATTTTTACCCTTGTGCAGACGGGCATGACTTGCCATTTACCGACGGTTCGTCGGTGCTTATCTGCGATCTGCTGGTTTATTTTGGCCGATGATTAGTGAATTCTATAACCTTTCTATGCTTGCATCGGCTATTTACTAGTGTTGATCCGCGGCTCGCCGGTATTGATATTCATTAGCATATTATGGAACTACGATCAACTGGCGTTTCGCGAGTGCCCTCAGGTTGAGCTCCCGTCTTCATCTCCTTTTTACCATGCTTTTTGCTATATTTCATGCTTTTACTATTCAACTCAGGTACCTACAAAGATCAAGGAAGAAGGGAATAAAATCAACCTAAATTACCTAAAAACTAAGCAAAAACTCATGTTTAAGAGCTTAGCGAGTTGGTAAATTTCCAACTCATCAAACCCCTAAACTTGAACCATTACTTGTCCTCAAGATTGTAATTCTTATCATTCGAGCAAATGAAACAACATGTCATCTATGAATCTATGCACTAAGGACCGATGAGCCTAAAACCACCCAAAAATGATCACCAACTCAAGAAAAGGGAAAAAGATTCCCCAAAGTATGAAAAGGATTCACAAGGTAACCATAATGAATATGCATAATTCACAAATGCTTTCCTTCTTCAAAATAGGGGCATGGTTTATCACCACAAGCATACATAGAATCTCAAATCATTACAAATTCACATTCAAAGCTTGCCTGGAAGCTCACAACACTAATGTCCCAATCACTTCTTCGCACCAATGCAAATATGTTCTTAAAGGAGGTGATGTCACTCGAAGAGAGAATCCCTTTTTCTTTATCATCAAACAATGCACACACAAGGGATTATAGAATAAGAAAATGTGCTCACTCTCACAAAGAAATTCTCCATGCACACACTCGACCCATAGGCTTGTCCTTTGTGTAACTATCCACTAATGTAGAGTTGCTACACTCAGAATCAATTAGCTCTTGGGGGTCATAATAAAGGATAGGGGTAAGGGTAGGACAATTATTTAGCTCTAGTGACTAAAACCTCCTTAATGGCCCTTTTTGAATGCTTTTAACATCTCATCATACTCTTTAGGTCACTCCCCCTTATCTCTCCTTTTTCTACATTGTTATCTTTTGTTAATCAAGAGTCACCCTTATAACCCTATGGTTTTCACATTTAGCCCTATTTAAGCAAGGGGTAACACCTTTCACTATTCTTTCTCTTTCGATGATTCTAGGTTTCTCAACCCATAATTTCATTCATTTTTATCACAATTTGATGCTACCTCCAATTAAAGCTCATCACATTTCTCCCCTTCTCGCAAACCCCCAAACTTAGGCTTTTTGCCTCGTTTCCATTTATTTCCTTATCTCTCCCCATTTCTTGGGCTTCAAGCCCCCTTTTTCATTCATTCATCACAAAAAGAAGAAATTATGGAGGCTGGGTGCCAAAAGATAGGATTATACGGAGACATTGGCTTGTAATGTGGTTTTCAATAAAAAGGGTCAAAGGCTCAACATTAGCTCGCAAGAGAAGATATTTAGGGAGGTCATTTTGGGTGAAGTGACTAGCAATAGAAAGCCTGAAATCATGTTCTAAAGTAGACTACCTCTAGGATTTTACCTTGAATCAAAATTAGAGAATGTTCTAGACAAACATATATGCATGGGAATCATTCAGTCAGCCTCACCACACAAGGAATCACACTCCACGGAGTTTACACAATACATACCCATAGCTAGGTTACGATTTTATGACCACTGAACATGTGATCTAACAAGCCAAACAAGGAACGTACTAATATATGACAAGAGAGTGCTACATATTTCATTTCCAATTCCCAATTTCTTCAAAACTCATTTCATTCCACACAAAAAAAAAGAATCTTTTTTCGGAGGTACCCTAAAAAAATATTTCACAAGACTCAAAGGACATGGCATTTTTCCTTAACAAAGTCACCTTAGAATATGTCATTGGGAACTGCCACCTAGTTCGACAATAGAAAAAGAAAGGAAAAAGAAATTGCTCTTCGGGAAAGAATAGTGGTATAAAATAATCCTTGGAGTTTTTCACTACCTACGATTTACAAAGGCGAAACTCAGACTAGCACTAATAAGTCAAAGAAATTTTTTTTTTTCATTTCATCCATTATGAGCCCGACGAAGTGTAATACCCCGGAAGTTCCTAATCCTAGACTCGAGAGTTGAAATGAAAAGTAGTAGAAAAGTCAGAAGGTCTCTCAGAATGACCCATGGAACGAGTCGTTGGAGGACCCAACGACTCGTGGTAGCCACCCGTGTTCAGGTTCTGCAGCAGAGTATCCTATGGTGATGGGTCTAGGAATGACCCATTGTTCAACGTAATGGGTCATTGTGAGTGAGTCATTGTCAAGATGGTCCTATTCAAAGAAAGCTGGCACGATTCATGGGACGACTCATTGATCTAAACAACAAGTCATTGTATGTGTCCGTTGGGAGGATTTCCAAGATGGGAGAAAAGGTTACAATGGCTGGCAATGACGGGTCATTGGAGCTGGTAATGAATCATCTTTTTCGGTCGTGGTAGAAGACATGACATGGGAAAATGAGATGAAACAACAAGGGAAGTAACAGATTGTGGGAGTGAGGGACGATTCACTGTGTTGGTCGTTGCTTCGAACAGTGGCTAATTTCTTATGAGTTTTGTAAGGGAAAATCCGTAACTTCTAAACCCTTAATCCCTATAATACGTCGTTTTAAGATTAAAAAGGGTGTTTTAAGAGTGTTATGTCTATTCTAAACCCATCCTCTTCCATGCATGCAAGCCTAGAGGTTCTTAGGGGTGATCAAGCTTAGGATTCATCTTGTTTTCCCCAATTTCCATTGAGCTTTCAAGAGGGTTTGTGAAATCAGATTCTTCCAGGTATGTAGGATTATAAATGGGTGTATTCATCCACACCCATCCCCAATCCCTCTTCAATTTCATAAAAATTCTAGTTGATGAATCTATGGGGTTTTAGCCCAACATGTGAATTCTCTATGTATCAATCATAGGTGTGATCTATGCATGTTTATAATGTTGAATTATGATAATGGGCATATTCTATAATGTTTTTAATTATAATTGTATTTTTAAGTTTTACAAATTATGATGCCCAATCATAAAAGAATTCATAAAGGATTGAGATTATGATCTATGTTTTCAATTATGATGAGATGTATATAAAAAAAGGTGTAGTTGCGAATTACCCATGTATGCATTCATGTTTTGAATAATCAAAGTCTATTTAAAGCATGTCTAAATATTGGGCAAGCCCATATAATTAAGTATGTTTGATGATTTATTTAAATATAATGTTATTAGCATACCACATGGTTTTGGAGTCCAGACTCCCGCTATTGTTTGCTTGTGGTATGGTTTGAGACTAAGGCTCCTCATGTTATGATCTCAGACTATGCATATCAGTTATTATTCAGCTTCTTCACTAGATAATGGTGAGCTTCAGTGAAAAACAATGGAGAGGAAATACATGTTTTTGGGAGTAGTGTCTAGCACTGAGTAGGCTACGTGTCAGTCAACCCTGTGCCTCAGAAATTCGCGTCAATGTGGTTTTACATATATACATTGGGACCTCCTAAATGAGCTTTCCCTGCCCCCATGGGGCCTTGAGCTTGATATCGATATCATGGTAGCACCCTTAGCCTTGGCAAGGCTTTTGACGGCTCTGCCTACTTGAGTGTAATAGTGGGGACTATGTAAGCTCTATTGTGGTAATGTCAGTTATATGACGATTCTCCCATTGGTCCTCATGATTTTAGTTATGCATGTTCATCAGTCATGTTATTATGTTTTTAGCTGGTTTGACCCAATGTTTAGTTTTAGTTATGATTACCAGTTTTCAGCTTTGGGTCATTCGGTTCAGTCATGATATGCTATTTTGTTTCAATCATGTTTTCAGATAACAACATGCAATCCCTACTCTCAGACTCTTATGATAAAATGTTTTAGTTTTGCATGATCATTTATTTTATTTACTTAGCAATTTTACTTACCTTACATGCTCGGTACATTTCACGTACTGACCGCATATTTTATGTTTTATCGTTTTATGATACAGGCTCAGATATTTAGGCTCAATTCCTCCAGCAGTCAGACTCTCAGTATTAGCATTTTTCAATCTAAATTGCTGAGTCCTCATCTTCCGAGGGCCCTATGTCAGTTGTATTGAGTATGTTTAGTTTTAGACTATAGTGAGTTAGTTGGGGTCTTGGCCCATGAACTCGTCAGCAGTAGAGGCTTTTCAGACATAGCATGTACTCTATTTCGACCTTGTGTTATGTATTAAGATTTTATGATATTATCAAAACTTTTATTTTATTATATATGTTAGACTTCCGCTTGATTATGTTGAATTCAGATGTCATATTCATGCCATGGGTCGACTTTGAGCCTCTCGAGGTTCTTTGTCCTATGTCACAGTCTGGGACTATGTTGGGGTCGTGACAAATTTCGTTAGAGCATTAGGTTTTGAAGTGTTCTAAGGTATCTGAAATCCGTGTTAAGTAGAGTATTTTTCATGGGTGTGAATTACGCAAACACTTATGAAGAAGAGGCTAAAAAACATTTAGGAAATATCCCCTTCATTAATGATCTAGGTGGTGCGATGAAATGTCTATCTATCCTTCTAACTCGTGCTATATGCGTTTGCAGAATCATGCCTCCTCACCGAGTTAAGGGAAGAAGGAATAGGAATGGAAATTTCACACGAAAATGACAATAGGGATGGGCACCAATAGGCCCCACAAGCCCATGAGGATCAAGTACCCAAGCAGGTTGGCCACAGTGAGAGAGAGGCCAAGAAGGCCAGGTCTGATAGCTTTGGACTTTCCCACCTGAGACCTGGTGGACACTATCAGCAGTCCCACCAGAGATCTTCAGCCCAAGCACCATCGGCTGTGAGTGTGCCATCTAGATCCAGGCACAATTATAGGGGACGAGCACTAGGCTCTAGGGGTTAGGGTAGCAGACCCATAGAGTCTAGCATTCTAGAGTGTAGTAGGTGTAGCCGGTGACACGTGGGTCAGTGCTTACCAAGTTCAGGTGCTTGTTTCGGGTGTAGGAAGCCCGTACATATGTTTAGAGATTTCCCAGCTGCCAGATAGGGCCATGGTAGGGACTGAGGCCTAGCCACCAATTTTGCAGCTCCACCAGCATGCCCAGTTCAACAGGGAGCACCTTCTAGTGCGGGTGGTGGTCAGTGCCAAAATAAATTCTATGCCCTACCATCTCATCAGGAGAAGGAGGTCTCCCCAGATGTAGTCATTGGGATGTTACGAGTATTCCACCTTGATGTATATGCATAGCAAGATCCAGGGGCTACTTTATCTTTTTTAATGCCCTATATTGCTAGTAGTTTTAGAGTTAGTCCAAAAATTCTATCAGAACACTTCTCAGTCTCTACTCTAGTCGGTGATTCAGTTATAGCTCGATGGCTATAGAGAAATTGCCCCATCACAGTTCTTCAGAAAGTACCCTAAGTAGATTTAGTAGAGTTATCCATGACCGATTTTGATGTTATCTTCGGCATGGATTGGCTACATGTATGTTTTGCCTCAGTCAATGGTAGAACCCATGCAGTAGAGCTCAAATTTCTACGTGAGCCAGTCCTAGAGTGGAAGTATAGTTCATCTATACCTATAGGTCGCTTCATTTCCAACCTTAAGGCCAGAAAGATGATTTCTAAGGGTTGTATGTACCATCTAGTTAGGGTTAAGGATGCTATGTCCAAAACCCCGACCATCCAGTCAATTCCTATAGTGTGCGAATATCCAAAAGTGTGTTTAGATGATTCACTAGGAGTTTCTCCCTAGGGGGATATCGATTTTGGTATTGACATTCTTCCTGATACACAACCTATATCCATTCCTCCTTACAAATGGGCCTTAGCAGATTTAAAGGAGTTGAAAGAGTAGTTAAAGGATCTCTTAGACAAGGGTTTCATCGGACTAAACAAATCCCTATGCGGTGCACCAGTTCCCTTTGTCTAGAAGAAGGATGGTTCCCTTCGGATGTGTATTAACTATTGGCAATTGAACAAGGTCACCATCAAGAATAGGTATCCTCTCCCCAAGATTGATGATTTGTTTGACCAGCTTCAGGGTGCCAAGTGTTTCTCAAAGATAGACCTTCGTTCCGAATACATCAGCTCAGGGTTCGAGAGACTGACATCTAAAGATAGCCTTTTGGACTTGGTATGGTAATTAAGAGTTTGTAGTTATGTCTTTTAGACTAATGAATGCTCCTGCAGCTTTTATGAACTTGATGAACAGGGTATTCAAGACATACTTGGATATGCTCATAATTGTGTTCATAGATGATATTCTGATATACTTTCAAAGCGAAGATGAGCATACCGTTCATTTGAGGGTGGTGCTACAGACTCTTAAGGATTTCTAGTTGTATGCTAAATTCAAAAAATGTGAGTTTTGGTTGAACTCAGTGGCTTTTTTGGGTCATGTGGTGTCAAGTGAGGGCGTATAGGTGGACTCTCAAAAGATAGAAGCGGTGAAGAATTGGCCTTAGACTAGTTAGTCCTTTGGATATCATGAGTTTCTTGGGCTTAGCTAGTTACTATCGGATGTCTGTTGAAGGGTTTTAATCCATTGCGTCCCCGTTGACTAAATTGATCCAGAAGAAAGTCAAGTTTCAATGGTTAGAGGCCTGTGAGAAGAGCTTCCAAGGGTTGAAGACTCGACTCACCTCAGCACCTGTGTTGACCCTACCTGAGGGTACCGATGGGTTTGTAGTATATTGCGACGCCTCGAGGATTGGTCTTGGTTGTTTATTAATACAGCTGGGTAAAGTTATAGCCTATGCTTCCAGGCAGCTAAAAGTCCATGACAAGAACTATCCAACTCACGACCTCGAGTTGGTGGCGGTATTATTTGCCTTGAAGATTTGGAGACACTATCTGTATGGGGTTCATGTGGATGTGTTTACGGACCACAAAAGCCTACATTACGTGTTTACCCAAAAGGATTTGAACCTATGTCAGGGGAGATGGTTGAAACTTCTTAAAGATTATGATATGAGTGTCCTTTATCATCCAGGCAAGGCTAATGTGGTGGCAGATGATCTTAGCAGGCTTTCTATGGAGAGTGTGTCCCATGTAGATGATGAAACAAGGGAATTATTGAAGGATGTCCATCAGCATGCACAACTAGGAGTCTATCTTATTGCCTCGATAGATGGAGGTTTCATTATTCAGAATGGGTCAGAATCTTCCTTGGTGACCAAGGTCATAGCTAGACAAGACGAGGATCTGATTTCGGTAAAATTAACGGAAGCCATTTAGAATCAGAAGGTGGATGTCTTCTCCCAAGAGGGAGATGGTGTGCTACGATATCAGGGTCATTTGTGTGTACCGGGTATTGGTGACCTAAGAGAGCCGATGTTGTACAAGGCTCATGGTTCTAGATATTTTATCCATCCAGGTGCCACCAAGATATACCGTGACCTAAGGGTAGTCTATTGGTGGAATGACATGAATAAGGACATAGCAGAGTTTATGGTTAAGTGTCTGGATTATCAATAGGTTAAGGATGAGCATCAAAATCCTGGAGGTGTGCCTCAAGACATTAGTATCCCTACTTGGAAATAAGAGAAAATCAATATGTACTTCATTATAGGTTTGTCTCGCACTCATCGACATTATGACTCTATTTGGGTGGTTGTAGACAGGTTAACTAAAACAGCTCATTTCCTACTAGTCAAAACTACGGATTCAGTGGAGGATTATGCTAAGTTGTACATTCGGGAGTTAGTGTTGTTGCATGGAGTGCCCTTGTCCATTATATCGGATAGAGGTGCTCAGTTTACCTCCCAGTTTTGGAGAACATTTCAGAAGGGACTTGGTACTCTGGCCAAGCTTAGCACAAGATTTCACCGCAGATAGATGGTCAGGATGAACGGACCATTTAGACTCTTGAGGATATGTTGAGAGCATTTTCGATTGAGTTCAAAGGTAGTTGGGATGATCATTTTCCTCTCATAGAGTATGCATATAACAACAACTTCCATTCCAGCATTCAGATGGCTCCGTTTGAGGCTCTTTATGGGCGGAGGTTCAGATCATCTATTGGTTGGTTTAAGGTCGGTGATGCTATATTTATAGGTCCAAATTCGGTTCATGAGGCTATGGATAATGTTCAACTTATAAGGGAGAGGTTGAAAGCAGCTCAGAGTCGTTAAAAGTCCTATGCGGATGTGAGGGGGAGAGAGATAAAGTTTGAAGTTGATGATTGGGTATTTTTGAAGGTGTCTCCCATGAAGGGAATGATGAGGTTCTAAATGAAGGAGAAACTCAGTCCCCGTTATGTTGGTCTGTACTAAATTGTTAAACTGGTTGGCAAGGTAACATATGAGTTGGAGTTTCCCTCAAAACTAGCTTCAGTTCATCATGTTTTCTATGTATCACTCTTAAAGAAGTGTTTGGGTGATCCAACTCTGATTGTTCCAGTGGAGAGTGTAGGTTTGAAGGAAAGTCTTATTTACGAGGAGGTTCTGGTGGAAATACTTGATCATCAGGTTCGGAAGCAAAGAAATAAAGAAGTAGCTTTAGTCAAGGTATTGGGGAGGAATCAGCATATTGAGGGAGCTACGTGCGAAGCCGAAGAAAGTATGATGGCTAGATATCCGTGTCTATTCCCTCCCAGCTCAGTTCCAACTTGATGTATTAGTTTCATCCTTCAATCAAGAGTCAGTTACTCCATCAATTATCATCTCTAAATGTTCGGCATTTGATATCGCAATTGCGTTTCTCATCTTTTCTTTATGTTTACCCATATTCGAGGACAAATGTTTCGAAGGGAGAGATATTATAATACCTCAAAAGTGCCTAAGCCTAGACTCGGGAGTTAAAATGAAAAGTAGCAGAAAAGTCAAAAGTTCTCTCAAAACGACCCATGGAACGAGTCATTGGAGGGCCCAACGACTCGTGGTCAGGTTCTGCAACATATGATCATGTAGTGCGGGTCTAGGAATGATCCATTGTTCGATTTAACGGGTCATTATGAGTGGGTTTTTGTGAAGGTGGTCCTGGTCAAGGAAGGCTGGCACGAATCATGGGACGACGCATTGCTTTAAACAACGAGTCATTGTATGTGCCCGTCAGGAGGATTTCCAAGATAGGAGCAGTGATGACAACGGCTGGCAATGATGGGTCATTGGAGATGGTAATGACTCGTATTGTCCGGTCATGGTAGAAGACCTCAGATGGAAAAATGAGATGAAACAACGAGGGAAGTAACGGGTCGTTGGAGCGAGGGACGACTCATTGTGTTGGTCGTTGCTTCGACCAGTGGCTAATTTCCTTCTAAACCCCTAAGCTCTATACTACGTCATTTTAAGCTCAGAAAAGGGTGTTTTAAGAGGGTTAAGTCCATTATAAACCCATCCTCTTCCATGCATGCAAACCTAGAGGTTCTAAGGGGTGATTAAGCTTAGATTTATCTAGTTTTTCCCCAATTTCCATTGGGATTTCAAAAGGGTTTGTGAAATCTGATTCTTCTAGGTATGTATGGTTATGAATGGGTGTATTCATCCACAGACATGCCCAATCTCTCTTTCATTTCATGAAAATTCTAGTTGATGAATCTATGGTGTTTTAACCCAACATGTGAATTCACTAAGTATCAATCATGGGTATGATCTATGCATGTTTCTAATGTTGAATTATGATTAGTGGGGATATTTTATAAAGTTTTTAATTACAATTATATTTTCATGTTTTACAAATAATGATTCCCAATCATAAAAGAATTCATGAAAGATTGAGATTATGATATATGTTTTCACTTATGAGGAGATGTATATGAAAAAAGTATGATTGTGAAATACCCATGTCTGCATTCATGTTTTGAATACACAAAGTCTACTTCGAGCATGTCTAAATATTGGGCAAGCCCATCTAATCAAGTATGTTTTATGATTTATCTAAATTTCATGTTATTAGCTTACCATATGGTTTTGGAGTCTACTCCTACTCTTATTAGCTTGTGGTATGGTTTGAGTCCAAGGCTCCCCATGTTATGATTTTAGATATGCATGTATGTTATCAGTCAACTTCATCACTATACGATGGTCAGCTTCGTTGAAAAATTAAAGAGAGCAAATACATGTTTTTTGGAGTAGTGTCTAGCACCGAGAAGGCTAAGGGTTAGTCAACCCTGTGCCTCAGAACTACGTGCCAATGTAGGTTTACATATATATTTTGGGACCTCCCTGGAGATCTTCCCCTGCCCCTAAGGGGCCTTGATCTTGATGTTGATATCATGGTAGCGCCCTTAGCACTGGCAAGACTTTGGACGGCTCTGCCCACTTAAGTGTAATAGTCGGGATCACACAAGCTCTATCGTGGTAAATTCGGTTATATGACGAGTCTCCCATTGATATTTCAGTTATGCAGCTTCATTAGTAATGTTATTATATTTTCAGCGTATTTGACCAAATGTTTAGTTTTATTTATGATTACCAGTTTTCAGCTTTTGGTCATTCAATTCAGTCATGATAAGCAATTATGTTTAAATCATTCTTTGAGATGACAACATGCAAGCCCTACTTTCAGAATGTTATGATGAAATGTTTTATGTTATGCATGATCCCTTATTTTATTTAATTAGTGGTTTTACTTACCTTACACACTCGGTACATTGCACGTACTAACCGCATATTTTATGCTATATCATTTTATGATAAGGCTCGGATATTCAGGCTCGGTCCCACCAGTAGCCAGACTCTCAGTATTAGCATCTTCCAGTCTCAGTTGGTGAATCCTCATCTTTAGAGTGCCCTTTATCAGTTGTATTGAGTTTTTTCAGTTTCAGATTATAGTGAGTTAGTTTGGGTCTTGTCCCATCAACATGTCAGTAGTAGAGGCTTTTCAGACATAGCATGTATTCAGTTTTAGCCTTGTGTTATGTATTCAGCTGATATGATATTTTCAGAATTCTGCTTTATTATATATGTTGGACTTTTGCTTGACTATGTTAAACTCAGATGTCATATTCATGACATGGGTTGACTTGGAGCCTCTCGGGATTCTTTTTCCCTTGTCGCGGTCTGGGCTTATGTTCGGGTCATGACCCAAAGGCTCAACAACCATTCAAGAAATATTAAACAAAAATCACACAAGATACACACTCATCCCACCCCCAGTTGAAACAATACATTGCCCCAAATGTAAGGAGGAAGAATAACAAGTTCAAGAGGACTCCCTAAAGGATCTAATGGTTGGGGTGAGGAATCCATGAGTATGTGGCTTAATCAAAGTGCCATGAAGTAGTTTCAGCTGCAGGTGTAATACCCCAAAAGTCCCATGATTAGACCCGTGAGCTGCACCAGAGAAAGCAGGTAAATATTCACCAGGTCACAGAATGACTCGTCAGGTGACCCGTTAGGTCACTTGACAGGTCATTCAGTGACTTGTGGAGTGGTTTTGTGTCATGAAGTTTTAGTGAAGACGAGTCAAGGAACGACCCGTCATGTCACCTAACGAGTCGTTGAGTCTCTCGAGGAGAGGGGTAGAGTTGGAATTAGGGACACGGTTTTGAGGGACTTAACGGATGAAGGGACGAGTCGTGGTGTCACTTCACAACTTGTCACGTTGACCATTGGCTGGACAAATTTGAATGAAAAATCGGATGTTCCAGTAGTGATGGAGAGAGTGGACGACGAGTCATCCAGTAGGGTAACGTCTCGTCCAGTTCCTTGTTGGGACTGGTAGTAACAGTGTTCCTATGAATTTAGTAAGGGTGGTTTCATAATTCCTAAGCCCATAAGCCCTAAACTACATTTTTTTAAGCTCTATTAGTAGGGTTTCAAGAGGGTTTAGCCTATTCTAAACCATTCCCTCCCATGCATGCAAGACTAAGACCTTTCCATTGAAGATAAAGCCTAGAATTCCTCAAGTTCTTTGCAAAATCCCTTGGGCTTTCAAGGAAGTGTGTAGATTTAGCATACCCAAGTATGTAGGGCCATGAATGAGAGTTTCCTTTTAATCTCATGGCCAAATTTCTCTTTAAGTGTTAATTCAAGTGTACGATAATATGGTGTTTTACCCCAAATTTATAAAATTCTCTATGATTGATTTATGGGTCAATTCCCTTCATATTTCAAATCATGTTTTTAGAGTCATGGGAAGATTTTATGTACTAGTTGACTAACTTCATGATTTCAAGTATTAAAAGATTATATCCATATATGAATCTATGATTTTAACTACTGAAGTCTATTTCAAGTATGCTTGATCTTCAAATTTTGGGTAATCCCACTCAGATTTAGTATGTTTTCATGATTCAGTTCAATTATATAAATAAGCTTACTATATGATTTTGGAGTCTATATTCCCCTATTCAGCTTATGGTGTGTTTGGATCCAGGACACCCCATATTCAGATTTTAGACTATGCATGTAATTTCATTATCATCTTCATTGAAAAATGATGGTTTCAACTTTGTTAAAAAATGACGGAGAGCACTTTGCATGTTTTTAGGAGCAGTGTCTAGCACCGAGTAGGCTAGGGTTTCATGAAAACCCCGGGACTTAACACTACGTGCCAATGTAGAAGTATCTTGTTACTTTGGGACATCCTTTGTTAGCTTCCCCTGCCCTAGATGGGCTTTCAACTTGATATCGATATCTTGGTAGTGCCCTTAACCCTTGCAAGACTTTGGAAGACTCTGTCCACTTGAATGTAATAGTTGGGATCACGTAAGGTCTATCATGATAGTGTCGGTTATATGAAGAGTCTCCCATTGTTCCTCATCATCTCATTTATGCATATTTATCAGTTATAATATTATGTTTTCTGTAGGTTTGGCCTGATGATAAGGTTATTAGTTTTACATAAGAATCTCAGTTTTAGCTTTGGGTCATTCGATTTAGTTATGAGATCCAGTTTATGTCTATTCATGGTTTTAGATTTCATCACACAGCCTTTATTCTTAGAATCATAGGATGATATGATTTATGATCTGCCTCATTTCAGTTTGTACTTACTAAGTCTATTTCACTTACCTTGCATAGTTAGTACATTCCAAGTACTGATGGCATACTCTATGTTGTATCATTTCATGATACAGGTTCAGATATTTAGACATAGTCCGGCTGTTAGCCAGTCTCACGAGTTTATCTGAGTGCTATAGTTGGTGAACCCTCATCCTTCGAGGACCTTCAGTTTGTTGAGTTATGTTATTTTCAGTTTCAGACTTCTAGTGAGCTAGTTGGGATTATCAACTGATCTTGGGCATAATTACATGCCCAAGTTCTATTTTTATAAATTAATTAAGTCATGTTTGTCAATTAAATTATTACATTCTCATCTGATTTTGAATATTTTTGGGTATGCACTAACAAACATGATCAGTCCTTGTTTTGTAGGTGTAAAAATCATATGAGGCACTAAACAATGATGGTTGAAGTAAAAGAATGGAGTTCGGCTTGGATGGAAAATGAAGGCAACATGGCAGGCCAAAGAGAGGGACTGCAAGCAAGAGCAGCGTGCCACGCAGCACAAGCTGCGCACTGAGGGCCATACCACACCCTTCCAGGTCGCTTGAGGAGGGGCATTCCAGTATGCCTGCCGCTTTGGCACCATACCACGCCAGGCCTTGGTGCGCACCAGCTCCCATGTCAAGCAGGCCATCGCGCGCGAGGAGTGTCGTGCCACGCCGGGCGTCGCGCACAACCTCCGCCAAGGACTTGCGACTACCAAGAAATCTAGTAGCCATCCGTGACAGGTCCGTGTCATGCTGCTTGAGCTGCGCGATGGGCAGCGTGCCACAGAGCAGTTTCATGGCTGGCCAGATTTTGCCTATTCCTACTTAATATAAATTAGAACCATAGCTCCCAAAATCATTTATCACGAAATATTTTTGCGAAACTATAAAGGAGCGAAGGGAGAACATAAGAACTCTACATAGGGTTCCTTACTTTTGATTCTCTTTTAATTATTCCGTCAGTACTCTACTTGAATCATGTTTTTGAGTATTTGCACGAACATGAGTAGCTAAAACCCTTCCTCTAGGGTTGAGGCTACGTAAGATGATTGTAAATGCATGAATTCGTCATTGGTTTAAGTTTTAGTTGTTGTTTTGTCTTACATTCTTTATTATTTATGTTTTTATGCTTGATTCCCATGAAAAGACATGCGTTAAGCTTGGGTAAAATCTTTAAAGAGTAACCCTAGGCTAGAACATGGGAATGTAGGGAGCAAGTTCTTACCTTTACGGTAGGATTAGTGGTTAGGATAGAAATTATACCTAATTTACCTTGCTTGGTTATTAAAATGGGATGAGCTAGACACCGTCTTTGAATTATCACATCACCACTCATAGAAGTAGTTGTGAAGCTAAGTTTGATTAAATGATTGGAGGTACGAAAGTTTATAATCAAGGGTGCAAAATCCGTAAACCACATCCATGTAATTAAATTGCTCACGGATTAGGACGTCACATCCTCGCTCAATGATGTAGGTGTGAGACTACTTTGTCGTGTTTAGAGGCTCGAAAGACCATGAACATAGAATTTTAATTATGTGATACAACAATTGAAGTTTTCATACTCCAACCATTGTTAATTGTTTTATTGCATGATTATTAGGCCTTAACTCTAGTTGCTTCTTATATTGTTTCTCAAGTATTTTGTGACCACCCTTAGACTTAATTAGAATTTATCAAAAACTTCTATAATCAGCACTTGTGAAGTTAAAGTTTAACACTTGAACTTGAATATTTGCTAAATTGGTCCAGTCCCTGGGGGTTCGACATCCGACTCTTAAAAAGGGCCACTTTATTACTTGTAAGACCGCGTGCGCTGGAGCGCAAAGCAGTTTTTGGCGTCGTTGACTGGGACTGGCGAAGTTTAGTGAATTTTTCTATTTTTGTGAGATTTTTTAATTTCCTGAAGTGTTGAAAAACTTGGTCTTTGTATGCTATATTATAGGTGAAAGGTTGTCCTTGCAGTGCTGGCAAGGAATAGAGAGCTGGTAGAACCGTTGTTGGAACTTGAACGACAATAGCATTTTCTCAGGAGGGAAGCTCTGGAGCGAAAGTTGAAAAGATTACAAGTGTAGTTGCAAGAACATCCAACAGCAGGTCAAGCAAAGTTGTTATCTGATCAAATGGCAGCCGACCAGTTCGCAAAGTGACAATCCCACTAGAGACAAATGTGACCTCTAGTATCTGCAAATCGGAGCCTAGAGGGAACTTTTAATTGAAAAAGAATATGGTGCAACTATTACATTCTAGTTTCCAGTTCACTGGGATGACTCATGAGGACCCACAACAGCACTTACAGAACTTTTTGGAGATCAGTGACACTTTCATCCCCACCGAAGGGTCAACTGATTATGGCCGACTCACACTCTTTCCATTTTCATTATTGGGAGAGGCAAAGAGGTGGTTGAAGGCTGAGCATACCTAATTCTATTACTTCTTGGGATGAATTAGCAAAGAAGTTCCTTATCAGATTCTTTCCTTCAGTTAAGGCTGCCCAACTTAGGCACTATATTAAGCTTCAAGCAGAGGCCAGAGAAGAACTTGTATTTGTCTTGGGAGAGATTCACGTCATTATTTAGTGACTTCCCCCATCACCAGCAGTCCAATGAAGTGCTATCTCATACCATTGTGGAGACTCTAGACCAACACACCAAAATTTTACTAGACTCTACATCGGGTGGGCAAGCATTGGCGAAGACCTATGATGAGCTGTACACATTGTTAACAAGATTGTTCAGGGAAATCCAGAGTGGCACAGTGAGTCATCGAGAGGGGCAAGAAAGAGAATAGAAGGGCTGGTAGAGGTGGGTGGTGTAAATGCCTTGGCTTCACAGCTAGCATCATTTCAACATCAGATGATGACTCAGTTCAATAAACTGAGTATGAACCAACAGTAGGGAAATATGAATGCAGTTCAGCAAGCTCCTAGTTGGTTTGAAATCTGCGGTAATAATGGGTATAATGCAGAATCTATTGGGGCCAATCCTTAGTCGGTAAATTTTGTTGGGTTTTTTCACAGAAACAACTAGAATTTTGGGAACAATTACAATAAGAATTGGCAGAGCCACCCAAATTTTTCTTGGGGTGGAAATCAAAGTCAAAGCTACCAGCAACCTCAGCAACAACAGTATCAGCAATAGAACAAGATGAATGGTGGCCAGTTGAGCAGCAATCATTAAGGAGATGTTGCAAGAGATTAAGGCAACACAAACCCAATTAGCAGAGAATTAGGCAAGGATGGCATAAGATTTGAAAAATCAGCAGTTGGCCATCCGTAATCTAGAGAAGCAGATGGGTCAAATAGTAGTTGTTCAACACACCATATAGCAAGGAAGGTGACATAGATACAAACCCCTGATAGGTCAACGCCATCATTCTGAGGAGTGGCAGGCAATTGGCTGATGCACCAACGAAAGAGAAGAAAAATGAAGTGCAGCTAGAGTTGGTCAGAAAGGGACCACCGACTAACAAGGGTGATAATCAGAGTGTTGTGCAACAAAGTGCACAATCATCATTGCAGCCAACACAAAGACCACCACCACCTTACCCGCAAAGACTGAAAAAGAGCAAGGAGGAGGAATGCTTCAAAAGTTCTTTGATATTTTCAAAGAACTTCATATAAATTTGACTTTGCTTGATGTTTTGCAGGGAATGCCCAAGTACGCTAAGTACTTGAAAGATGTGGTGGCCAACAAAGTCATATTGGTGGATGTTCAGATAGTCGCACTGACTGAGTAGTGCAGCCACAGGGTAATGAGAAAGATACCAAAAAAGCTCAAAGACCCAGGGAGTTTTACCCTCCCCATACAAATTGGTAAAGCTCAAGTGATAAGATCTCTATTTGATTTAGGGGTAGCGGTTAATCTGATGCCCCTATCTTTGTTTAACACCTCGGGGTTGGGTTAACCGAGGCCAACACGAATGATGTTGCAACTATAGACAAGTCTCAAGTGGCACCAGATGGAATAATCAAGGACCTTCTCATCAAAGTGGGTAAGATCATTATACCCGCTGATTTCATCATACTTGAGTTTAAAGTTGATGTCAAGGTAACCCTGATCTTGGGAAGACCATTCTTTGCCACTGGAGGAGAAGTTATTAATGTAAGAGCAGGGACCCTGAAAATGATGGTCGATGACGAAGAAGAACTCTTTCGGGTCTACAAAGAGATCAACTCACCCACACAGTATAGAGACCGTTGTAAGGTCAGTGTGTTGTCAGAGGCTAAGTGTGGGGTGGTAGATTCCATAGGTCCACGGCCGCAGGAGATGATCACTTTTCAACCCGAGTCTAATGGAGGGCTTCAGTTAGAGAAGGAGTTGGAGCAAGTGAGGGACAGAGTGGAGGTTGTTCCCTCTAAAAATAAAAAGAGAAGAAGACGGTGCTCGAAAGGGAACACTAGTGTGAGGATGTCTTGAAAAGGACAGTCCATGTCGTGCCACGATGTAAAATTAGGCGCTTCTTGGGACGCAACCCAAGGGTACCACAAGTACAATTTTATTTTTCCTTTGTGTTGATTTTGTTTATTTTCATCTTGTTGTTGTTTTTGGTGGTGAATTAAGCACAGATGCATGGGATGTCTGAGTACCCTTGGAAGGGGAAGCTATGGAGCATGAAAGAGGAAAAGTGTGGGGTCGATAACCCATTTGTACAAAAATGATGAAAAACATGTTGTTAGCTAGTCCTAGAGTCCTTATGGAGTATTTCTCACCCTATTTATATTTTAATTTGATGCTTTGGGGACATAGCATATTTTAAGTGTGGGGTGAGGTAAATTTTAAAATTTTGTGCTTAATGTTTTCGGGTGGAGTTAGTGTTTGATATGTTAATGGTTGACGAAAAATTTTGAGTTCAGCATAATTCAACCGCCCGTTGATTTTTCTTTCCGGTTCTTTTCTGACGGGGGGCACTTTGAAACAATGAATAAAAATTTTCTTTGTTTGTACATAGCTATTTTAGTCATAGTTAGGGACTTTTTCCGACGATGGATGGATGATGCCCATCTTGAAGGAAAATTAGTCAATAGGTTTTTATTTTTGAACCCTTAGTTGATTGATGGCTTGATGTTCTTGTTATGTGTTATATATGATTGTGAGATGCAAGTGTTGTAAATTTTGAAGCATGTGAGAAGTGTATAACTCTATTTGAGACACCTAGGCTCTTGAATGTGAATTGCTGGACTTAAAGCTAAATTTTGCATTTTTGTGATTAACTGAGTTAAGAGTCTTTTGAATTTGTCTTGAGTTGAGCATGTGTTGTGTGTGTAAGGTTTTTGAATATTCCATGCTATTGTGTAGTGTCAAGAACATTCCTGGTGTGTATACAAAGCGAAATGAAGGACGTCGATTATAGTAGATGATTTAGGTATTTCTTTGAATGAGCCTAATTTTTATCTCTCACTTTACCTACCTTGAATGTCTGATCCTAGTTAGCCCCATTGAGCCTTTAGCCTATTCTTCGCTAGCCACAACATGAGCTTAATCCTTTCTTTTCATTAGCCTTTAATTTGATCCAAAACTCCTATGCGCTTACGTGAAATTGCAAAAGAGGTTAAGGAGTGAGAAGTGAAATGAGAAGGGAAATAATAGTTGGGGGAGTTGAAGAGAAAACTGTAGGTGCACTTGTTTAAAAATGAATAAGAGTTAGTAGGGAGTAAAAGAAGAAATGAGCTAAAAATAAAATCAAGGAAAATTGCTCAAGTACTCCATACTAACAACTTAAGTGTGCCTAATGAGATGGGGAAACAAAAAAGGAAAATGGGAGTAGTCCTAATGAATGTGTGGTGTATTAAAAGATGTTAGGGAAGGTAGTCACTATTACTGGTTATAAACGTACCTACCCGCCCTTAGCTTACATTACAACCCATTAAGTTCTACTTGATCTTACTTTCGAACATTCTTAAATTAGTGGAGTAAAACACTAAAGGCAAGCTTATGGGTCAATACACATGGCATGTGAATTCTTTGTGAGAGTGAGCTTATTTCTTATCCATATACCCATGCATGTTATCATTTGAAAAAAATGAGCGAAAATGGGTAACTCTCTTGTTGTGAGGTCACATGTTTGATAAAGGATAAAATTCATGTCGGATTTCTTGATCAGTTAATTTGCATGAGTTTGTGGACATTAAGAGTCGATTCTTGAGGTTAGGAAGTCTTTACGTAGTTATATTTTATTTTAATGGTTAAATCTTGCATGCTCTATTTTTAACTTGCCATCTGAAACAATTTGTGTGGCCTTAAGTTGAATTTTCTTGCTTCAATTAGCTATATGTGAGTCTTCATGTGCATGAGTTGTAAAAGAGTTGTTCGAGGACAAACGAGGATTTAAGTGTGGGGTAGTGATCTTGGGCATAATTACATGCCCAAATGCTATTTTATAACTTAATTAAGTCATGTTTGTCAATTAAATTAATTACATTCTAATGTGATTTTTAATATTTTTGGGTATGCACTAACCAACATGATTAGTCCTTGTTTGGTAGGTATAAAATGCAGATGAGGGACTAAACAATGATGGTTGAAGCAAAGGAATGGAGTTCGGCTTGGATGGCAAATGAAGGCAACATGGTAGACCAAAGAGAGGGATTTCTGGCAAGGGCAGCATGAGTGGCGGCAAGACTCGAATCCTGGACCTCTACCATGCAGCACAAGCTGCACACTGAGGGTCATGCCACGCCATGCCAGGTCGCGCTAGGAGGGGCATTCTAGTACACCTGCCGTGTTCGAACCATGCCACGCCCAGCCTTGCTTCGTACTAGCTCCCGCCTCACGCAAGCCATCACACGCGAGGAGTGCCATGCCACGCCAGGCATCGTGCACAACCTGCGCCAAGGACATGCCACTGCTGAGAAATCCAGTAGCCATCCACGAAAGGTCCATGTCACGCTGCTTGAGCTGTGCGTGGGCAGCGTGCCATGGAGCAGTTTCATGGCCGGTCAAATTTTGTCAATTTCCACTTAGTATAAATTAGAACCTTAGCTCCTAAAATCATTTATCACAAAATATTTTTGGAAAACCGTAAAGGAGCGAAGGGACAACGGAAGAACTCTACCTAGGTTTCCTTATTTTTCATTTTCTTTTAATTATTCTTGTAAGTACTCTACTTGAATCATGTTTTTGAGTATTTATATGAACATGAGTAGCTAAAACCCTTCCTCTAGGGTTGAGGCTACGTAAGATGATTGTAAATGCAGGAATTTGTCATTGGTTTGAGTTAGAGTTGTTGTTTTTTCTTAAATTCCTTATTATTTTGGTTTTTATGCTTGATCACCATGAAAACACATGCGTTAAGCTTGGGTAAAATCTTGAAAGAGTAACTCTAGGCTAGAACATGGGAATGTAGGGAGCAAGTTCTTACCTTTACGGTAGGATTAGTGGTTAGGATAGAAATTATACCTAATTCGCCTTGCTTGGTTATTAAAACGAGATGAGCTAGACACCGGCTTTAAATTATCACATCACCACTCATAGAAGTAGTTGTGAAGCTAAGTTCGGTTAAATGATTAGAGGTACAAAAGTCCATAATCAAGGGTGCAAAATCCATAAACCACATCCATGTAATTAAATTTCTCACGAATTAGGACGTCACATCCCCGCTCAACGATGTAGGTGTGAGACTAGTTTGTCGTGTTTAGAGGCTTGAAAAACCATGAACATAGCATTTTAATTATGTGAGATAACAACTGAAGCTTTCATACTTTAACCATTGTGAATTGTAGCATTGCATGATTATTAGGCCTTAACTCTAGTTGCTTCTTATATTGTTTCATAGGTATTTTGTGATCACCCCTAGACTTAATTAGAATTTATTGAAAACTTCTATAATCAGCACTTGTGAAGTTAAATTTTAACACTTGAACTTGAATATTTGCTAAATTGATCCAGTCCCTGTGGGTTCAACATCCGGCTATTAAAAAAGACCACTTTGTTACTTGTACAACCGTGTACGCTGGAGCGCGAACATCGTCCCATCAGCTCGTCAGTATGTTAGAGGCTTTTAAGACATAGACATGAATTGTCAGCTTCGGATTCAATGTGATGATGTTACCATTGGATAGAAGTTTTGTTATTCACACTTCTACTATTTCAGAATTTAGTTATCTGTTTTGTTTGTGATGATCTTAAGTTATCATGTTTATGTCATGAGTTGACTTGGAGCCATTTATGGTTCTAGGTTATGCATCTCGATCCGAGGTCTCAGTTCAGGTCATATCAAACTTGGTATTAGAGAATTAGGTTTTGATATGTCCTAGGGTGTCTGAAAGTCGTGTGAAGTAGAGTCTTTTTCATGGGTGTGAAGCGTGCCACACTTATGATGAAGAGCCTACGAAACACTTAGGAAACTTCCCTTCTTTCGTGATTCTATCTTGTGCTATGAGTTCAACTCTATTGAATTCCTCTAATAACAGCTTTACACATTTGCATAATCATGCCTTCATGTTGTATGAATGGAAGAAGGAACATAAATAGATACGACCATGAGGATGGCAATGGAGATTTGCACCAGCAAGCCCTACTAGCCCCAGCAGATCTCGTGCCTGAGCAGGTTGCCCATGCTGGGTTTAGGGTAGCCATTCAGATGTTGGCACAAGCATTGGCTTCTCAGGTCAATCAGCAAGCAGTGACTCACGTTCTCTAAAATGGGAATGAAGCAGCCGCTTGAGTCCAGTATTTCCCCAAGAGGAATCCCCCTGAGTTCCTTGGGTCGACAGTAGAGGAGGACCCACATGAGTTCCTGGAGGAGATCCAGAAGATCACCCAGATTATGAGGGTAACGGGATAGAAATGTAAATACTTAGCCTCTTATCAGTTGAAAGGAGTCGCTCATATATGGTATAGGCAGTGGAAGGATAGCCGGGAGTCGGAGTAGGCCCCATTGGTTGGGATGAGTTTCTCACTACAGTCTTAGACCGATTTTTTCCCCGGGAGATGAGGGAAATCAAGGCGGCTGAGTTTGTGAATTTGAAACAGAACAACATGACCGTCCAGGAGTATTCTCTAAAGCTCACCCAGTTTTTTCCAAGTATATGCTGGAGATGGTGGCCAATTAGGGGGCTCGGGTGAGCAAATTTATGAATGGAGTAGCAGATTATTTGGTCAAGGACTGCAGGACAACCATGCTTCATCAGAACATTGGCTTCTCCCGATTGTTCTTGTATGCTCAGCAAATAAAGGCGGTGTAGATAAGGGAAAGGGAGAGAGAGGCCAAGAGGGCCAAGATAGATAGTTTTGGATTTTCCTAGTAGCGGTCTACTGGCGAATATCGTCAGCAGTCCCATCATCGATCATTAGCCCCAGAGTCGTCATCAGCCAGTGTGCCATCCAGGTCTAGGCGTGATAAAAGGGGGAAGACATCAGGATTTCGAGGTTAGGGGGGCAGGTTAGTAGAGCCTAGTATTCTAGTTTGTGATAGGTGTGGTAGGAGGCACACCGGATAGCGCTTAGCAGGTTTAGGGGTATGTTTTGGGTGCGGGAGGCCATTCCACATGCTTAGAGATTGTCTAGTCGCCAGATAGGGTCATGGTAGAGATCGTGACCTAGTTACTAGTTCAGTAGCTCCACAAGCACGCTCAACATAGTAGGATTCATCCACTAGTGTAGGTGGTGGTCAACGTCAGATTAGGCTTTATGCCCTCTTATCGTGATAGGAGCAGAAGGTCTCCCCGGACGTAGCTACTGGTATGTTACGAGTATTCCATCTTGATATTTATGCATTGTTAGATCCATGGGCTACCTTGTATTTTGTGACTCCCTATGTTGCTATTAGTTTCGGAGTCAGTCCCAAAATTCTATCAGAACCCTTCTCAGTCTCTACTCTAATAGGTGACTCAATTATAACTCAACGTGTATATAGAAATTGCCCTATTACAGTTTTTTAGAAAGTCACTGTCACGACCTGAACGTAGACCTGAATCATAAAATGGGACAGGAGCCCCGAGAGACTCCAAATCGACCCATGACATGAACATTCATCTAACTCCATATCATTTAAAGCGAAATACTTAACATAAATATATAGCGGAAGCATAGACATAACATAGCATGATAAGCGGTATGTTCTAAATACATAACAGTTGAGTACTACATAAAGTATGAACGCCTCTATCGTGTCAAATGGGTAGATGGGACAACATCCCTAACTAACCTAGCAAAATTGAAAAACTAAAAAAACCTCAACATCTGAACCATATGGTCCTTGGAGAATGAGGACAAACCAAGAAGCTGGATGTTAAACTTCGAGATGGACTACTGACAGTACTGGATCTGAAAATTGGAGCCTGTATCATAAAACGAGATAGCATAGAGTATGCGGTCAGTTCGTTGAATGTATCGAGTATGCAAGGTAGGTAAAACTGACATCTAAAAAAAACATAAAAGTTCATAAATTATCATAAGAGTGGGACAACATGCTCGTAACATTAATATCATAAGATAACATAAGGCTCAAGGTTTTCAAGTCATTCATAAACCATTCATTATAATAGTCATAAGAGAAACTTCATCAAATCATCACTTGAGCCAGATAACTTAAACATAACAATGCATAAAGCATGAGGAAAAATGGGAGGACACTTCATTACCGACACCATCATGATAGAGCCTTACATGATGCCCCAACTATCTCACTCACGTGGGCAAAGTCGCCCTTGGCTTGCCAGGTGAGGGACGTGCAATATGTGATATCACGAAAGAGGGGATCATTAACATTGTAATGTATCAATATAAACCCATGGTGGCACATATTTATGAGACACCGGCGTAGTCCTTTTAACACCGGGCTGCTCGGTGCTAGACACTTCTCCCAAAAATATGTACATTAGGCTCGTATGTAAATCTATAACATCATTCATTGAGATTCATGGCCAAATAAACATTATCATCATTGATCCCCATTAATACATGATTATCCAAGAATCAAGGGCCCTTTAGTAAGCCAACATCATAAATCAATAAATCTTGAGATTCATTTCATAAATCGTAAATCATCCTTCAACATGTGGGCATTGCCTAATACTTTACCATGCTTGAAAATACTCAATTCGTTGGAAAACATGATTATAAACATGGGTAACTTGAAAAATTCTTTCCATCATAAATAATTCATCATACATGAACATTCATCATAAACCTTGACTTTCATGAACTTTTCACAAATGGCATTTTAATTTGTAAAACTTGAAACATGCTTTTCAATGAAAAACAACATAAAACTTGCTCATAGTTTGTAATTCCATAATAGCAACTCAATAAGATCAAGCCCATGTAGAGAAGTCAAAATTTCATGCATTGGTAAAACCCCCATAGAATTTGAATTTCATGATTTGAAAGAGATTGGGCATGGGTGTGAAAAGATTCACCCATTCATAACCCTATATACCTGGGGAGAATCAAATCTCACCATTCCTTGAAAGCCCAAAGGATAATTTAAAGAAAACCTTGAAGAAAAAGCTTGATAATCTCCTCAATCCCTTAACTTTGCATGCATGAAAATGATTAAGCCTAGGGTGGGTTTTATCCTTAATAAACACTGATTTCAAGCCTTAAACGACGTAGTTTAGGACCCTAGGACTTAGGAATGATGATAATACCCTTAATGATATCCCTGAAAAATCTGCACTGGGTGAACCAACGGACGATCCCATGAGTTGTTACATGATACCACGACTAGTGGCATCGAGCCGTTGGATCCATTGCCTCATTCCGCACTTTAGATTTCTTCCCTTGACTCGACATGATGAGTCTGTTCTTAAAATGACAGTTCGTTGTATCATTTGTTGTTTCCTCCTTCAAGTCCTTTACTAGTCCTTCCCACGAGCCTCACTACGACTCTTTACTTCCTCCAATGAGTCATGGTTTGCTTCCATTATATAGACTAGAAATTATAAGCATTCTTTCCTACGACTGGTGACCACGACCCATTACTTCTCATTATGGCTCGTGGGATGACCCGTTACTTACCCTTAGGTTAAGGACCAATTCTAACCACGACTCCACACAACGACTCATTTTATCTAACAACGAGTCATTCCTTCGCTCGTCACTACCCATTGCTACCAGGACAACATCTTCCCACGACTGCTTCTCACGGGTCGTTGGTTGGACTAACGATCAATTGGGTCATCCGTTCTGTGGGTTTTTTCCCCAATTTCATCCAACTCCTATTTTTAAATCTCGGGTCTAATCTTAGGCACTTCCGGGGTATAACACAATCTTCCCCTTGTGGATATTCATCCTTGAATGTGGGAAACATACAGAAAAAAAAGAAAGAAATGCAATCATCCTATTCAAATACTCATTATTTAAACCAAAAACTAACGGAATGACTATCTCCATTTCAAACTACATAGCTGAATTGAATTCACGATTCACATACACATCCATATACATAATAGAAACTTGAACACATGAACAGAACATGAAAACTGAATAGAGTTTTAGGGAAAAAACAATACCTCAAGCTGGAACTGAGTCGGTAGAGAATAAATGTGGGTATCTAGCCATTATATCTGCTTCGACTTCCTACGTAGCTTCCTTCACATGATGATTCCTCCATAACACTTTAACTGAAGCTACTTCCTTGTTCCTTAGCCTTCGAACTTGCTAATCCAGTATTTCTATTGGAACCTCCTCATAACTAAGGCTATCCTTCACACCTACATTGTCCACTAGGACAACTAGAGCTGGATCACCCTAACACTTCTTTAACACCGACACATGGAAAATAGAATGCACAGAAGCTAATTATGAGATCAACTCCAATTCATATGCAACCTTGCCAACCCATTTCACAATTCGGCGGGGGATTACATAATAGGTGCTGAGTTTTCCTTTCTTTCAAACTGCGTCACACTTTTCATGGGAGATACCTTCAGAAACAACCAATCATCAACTACAAATTCTAATTCTCTCCTTCTCACATCGACATAGGACTTTTGGCGACTCTTGACGGTTCTCAGCCTGTCCCTTATCAATTGAAACTTCTCCATAGCCTCATGAACCGAATCAGGCCCTATCATTGCCATCTCACCAACCTCGAAGATGTGTCCTAGGGAGTTTGAAAGCCGCGTTAGGTAGAGTATTTTTCATGGGTGTGAAGTGCGCTACACTTATGATGAAGAGGCTACTAGATGTTTTAGGAAATGTTCCCTTCTTTCATGATCTATGTTGTGCGATGAAAAGCCTTTCTATCCTTCTAATTCATGGTATTCGTGATTGTAGAATCATGGCTCCTCGAAGGATGAATGGAAGGAGGAATGGAGGTGGTGAGGGCCACGAGGATGGAAACCGTCATGAGCATCAACCGGCCCCACCAGTTCAGGACCCTCAGGCACCGAAACTAGCCGCTCATGCTGAGTTTCAAGCTTCCATTCAGATGCTTGTGTAGGCCTTGACTGCTCAGGTCAATCAGCAGGCCATTGCGCATGTTCCTCAAAATGGTAATGCAGCGGCGGCCAGAGTCCGATACTTCTTGAGGATGAACCTGCTTGAGTTTCTAAGGTCCAAGGTAGATAAGGACCCGCATGATTTCACTGATGAGATTTTCAAGATCACCCAGGTTATGGAGGTGACTAGTGTTGAGTGCACAGAGTTAGCCTCCTACCAGTTGAAAGGGGTTGTGCATATTTGATTGCATCGGTGGAAGGATAACAGGGTCGCAGGAGCAGGTCTGATCACATAGGAGGAGTTTAAGGTTGCATTCCTAGATCGGTTCTTCCCTCCAGAGATGATGGAGTTGAGAGCAGCTGAGTTCGTGAATTTAAAGCAAGGAAGGATGACTGTTCAGGAGTACGCCCTTGAGTTCACCCGCCTATCTAAGTATGCCCCGAAGTTAGTGGCCGACCAGTGGGCGCGGGTGGGCAGTGATCTTGGGCATAATTATATGCCCAAGTGATACTCAATTGCTTCATTTCATCTTGTTTATCTATCATTATTTGTACATTCTCATGTGATTTGTAGTTAAAATGTGAATTTATACTAACCAACATGATTAGTGTTGTTTTGCAGGAAAAATGTAATTTTAGGAAGCTAAGATGCATGTTGGTGAAAATCGGGAATGGACTCGGAAGCGAGCAGTGGAAAAGGTCAAGGAAAAGCAGCAAATAGAGGGGCTCCACGATGGAGCTGTGTTACGCTGCCATCGCGGAGGCATTCTGCCCCGGATTATTTATTTTGGCAAATTTTCAGTGAAGGTCCGCGTTGCCTCCGTGTAACGGAGGCAATGCCACACGATACAAGAAAAGGCTAATCATGTTGGTTAGCACATATCTTCACTTTATATAAAATTACATGAAAACGTATACAATAACTTATATAAACAAGACTAATTTAAGTCATAAAGCGTATCTTGGGCATGCTATTTTTGCCCGTGATCACAACCCCACACTTAAAGCCTTGTTCGTCCTCGAACAATCTTTTACATATCATGCATATGGAGACTCCCGCATAACTAATTTACAAAGGCAATTCAAGTTACGGCTATAATGATTACGTAAGATACAAGCTAAAAATAGAGCATGCACAATTTAATCACCGAAATGAAATACAACGATGTTAAGACTTCTTAACCTCAAGAATCGACTCTCAATCCTAGCAAACTCATGCAAATCAACTAATTAATAAATCCCACATGAATTTTATCCTTCATTAAACATGTGCCCCTCACGGAAAGAGAGTTACCCAATCACACGCAAAAATCATTTTTACATCACAACATGTGTGGGTACATAAATAAAATTTCACTCACTCTCCCAAAGAATTCACATGCATCATGTCATGACCCATAAGCTTGCCCTTAGTGTTTTACACCACTAAATTGAGGATGTATGAATGTAAGATCAAGTAGGACTTTTTAGGTTGTAATGTAACTCAGGTGTGGGTAGGTACTATTATGGCCAGTAATAGTGACTATCTTTCCTAAGCGCTTTTAATACACCATGCCCTCATTACGAACTTCTCTTCCCTTACTTCACCTTTTTCTCCTTTCAGCTTTCTTTTTCCTCTTATGTTCCCCCTTTCATTAACCACTTTAAGCTTATTAGTAAGGAGCTCTATAAATAATTTTTCATTAATTTGTTTTCTTACTCTTTACTAATAATCAACCATTTTCACACAAGTGCACCTTTGTCCTTTTCTCACTTCTACAACTTGCTACTTTTCCTTTCTTTTCATTCTTCTCACTCCTTTACTCCTTCGGGTTTTTCCTTTAAGCGCTTAGGAGTTTTGGTTTAACTTCAAGGCTAATGAAAGAAAAAGGATTAAGCTTATGTTGCATCTGTCAAGGAATAGGCTCAAGGCTCAATGGGGTTAACAAGGATTAATTTTTCAAGGTAGGTAAAATGAGGGATAAAAATTTTGTTCATTTAAAAAAATGCCTAAATCATCTCCTACAATTCACATCCTTCATTTCGTTTTATAAACACACCAGGCAAGTTCTAGACAATCCACAGTAGCACAGAATACTCAAAAACCTTACACTCATGGCACATGCTCAAATCAAGACACATTCAGCAGACTCTTACTCAGCTGATCACAAGAATTCAGAATTAAGTTTCAATCATATTGAGTCAAATTCAAGAGCTTAAGTGTCTCAAACAAAGTTATACACTTGCATGCTTCACACTGAACATACTAGCCTCTTACAATCACGTATAGTATATAACAAGAACATCAAGCACCAATTAGTTATGGTTTCAAAAACCCAACACCTACCGACTAATTTTTCCTCAAGATGGTCGTCATCCATCCATCGTCGGAAATAGTCACTAACTATGACTAAAGACACTATCTACAGACAAGGGAAATAAAAAAAATTTATTCTTCGGTTCAAAGACCCCCCCGACGGAAAAGAACCGCAAAGAAAAACCAACGGGTGATGAAGTCATGCTTGACTCATAAAACAATTTTCAAAATTCTTCTTACAAGCATTACATTCACCAAAAATCGTTAAGCACAAAAGTTGAAATTTTCAAGAAATTTCCCTCACCCCACACTTAAATCATGCTATGTCCTCATAGCATCAAATTAACATTTAAAGGATGAGAAATACTCCCTGAGCCTCTATGCCAAGCTAAAAGCATGCTTTTCTTTCAAGTTTTCCGAGGTGGGTGTTTGACCCCACACTTCTTCTATTCCATGCTCTTTAGCTTCCACCTTCTCGGTACTCAGACTTCCCTTCCATCTGTGCTTAACTTTCCACCAAAAACACAAACAAAATGAAAATAACAAAATCAACCCAAAATCAAAATTACAAATTGTACCTGAGGTACCCTTGGGTTGCCTCCCAAGCAGCGCCTTATTTTACGTCGTGGCCCGACGTGGACTGTCCTTTCCAAGACATCCTCATACTTGGGTTCTCTTTCGAGAACCATGTCCTTTTCTTTTGCTGTTTAGAGGAAACAGCCTCCACTCTATTCCTCTCTTTCTCCAATTTCTTCTCAATTTGAAGCCCTCTATCAGACTTGGGCTGAACACTTGTCATTACCTTTGGCCCTGTACCTGTGGAATCCTCCACCCCACACTCATCCTCTGCCTACACACTAACCTGACAAAGGTTAGTGTAGTGTGTGGATGGGTTCATTTCTTGGTAAATGCGGAAGAGTTCTTCTTCATCTTCGACCCTCATTTTCAGGGTCCCTGCTCTCAAATCAATCACCGCTCCACCAATGGCCAAGAATGGTCGTCCCAAGATTAAGGGTACCTGGTCATCTACCTGAAAATCTAGAACAATAAAATTAGTAGGTATAATAAATTTACCTACTTTGATGAGGAGGTCCTCTATTATTCCATCAGGTGTCACGCGCGACTTGTCAGCCAGCTGCAGCATCAACCTTGTCGGCCTTGGTTCTCCCAACCCCACGGTGTTGAATAAGGATAGGGGCATTAGATTAATTGCTGCCCCTAAGTCAGACAAAGCTCGTAGCACCTCAACTTTACCAATTTGTATGGGGAGGGTAAAACTCCCTGGGTCTTTGAGCTTCTATGGCATTTTGCTCAATACCCTGTGACTGCACTCCTCAGTCAGTGCTACAGTCTGACATCCACCAATCTAAATTTGTTCGCCATCATGTCCTTCAAGTATTTAGCATAGTTGGGCATTCCCTGCAAGACATCAATAAGAGGAAAATTTATGTGAAGTTCTTTGAAGCTCTCAAAGAACTTTTTGAAGCATTCCTCCTCCTTGCTCTTTCTGAATTTCTGAGGGAATGGTGGTGGTGGTGTTTGTGCCGGCTGCAAGGAAGATTTCGAATTTTGTTGCCCTGCACTATGATTCGCTCCCGTGTCGGTGGATGATCCTGGTCTAACCAACTCCGGTTGCACCTCCTTTCTCAACTCTTTAGGCATTGCATCAGCTAATTGCTTTCTGCTTCTAAGACTGATGGCATTGATTTTCCAGGGGTTAGGATCTGCATCACTGGGTAATCCCCCCTGCGACCTTATGTTCTGAGCAGCTGCTATCTGACCAACTTGTTTTTCAAGATTGCGGGTGGCTACTTGTTGATTCATTAAGTCTGTCGCTATCCTCGCCTGATTTTCCGCTAACTGATTCTGGGTCTCCATAATTTTCTGCAGTGTTTCCTCAATGCTGCTACTCACTTGCCCATCATTCTTCCTATTCTGCTGATACTGCTATTGTTGAGGTTGCATATAATTCTGCTTCTGGTTTCCACCCCAAGAAGAATTCGGGTGGCCCTGCCAATTTCTATTGGAGTTTTTCCCAAAATTCTGATTCCTATGCACATTACCAACAAAATTGACTGATTCCGGATTGGCTCCACAAGATTCTGCATTGTGCCCATTATTACCACAAATGTGACACCAACTCAGAGCTTGCTGAACTGCATTAACTTGGCCCTGGTGTTGGTTCATACTCAGATTATTGAACTGAGTCATCATCTGATGCTGGAACGAAGCTAACTGTGCTGCCAAGGCATTCAAACCATCTACTTCTATCAACCCCACTCTCTTTCCTGCCCCTCTCGATGACTCATTGTGCCACTCTGGATTTCCTTGTGCAATTCTGTTCAACAATGTGTACAACTCATCATATGTCTTATCCAAGGCTGGCCCACCCGATGCAGAGTCTAGTAATATTTTTTTTGTGTGGGTCTAGACTTTCTACAAAGGTATGAGCCAACACTTCATTTGATTGCTGGTGATGGGGGCAGTCTCTCAACAATGACTTGAATCTTTCCGAAGCCATATATAAGTTCTCATCAAGCCTCTGCTTGAAACTGAGTATTTCACTTCTCAACCTTGCAGTTTTGCCTGAGGGGAAGAATCTGATAAGGAACTTCTTAGCCAAGTCATTCCATGAAGTTATGGAGTTCGGTGGCTCAGCCTTCAGCCACTTTTTTGCCTCTTCCAACAGTGAAAATGGGAAGAGGGTCAGTCGGACATAATCTGTGGACACGCCGGTGGGGACGAACATGTCACTAATCTCTAAGAAGCTCTGTAAGTGCTGCTGCGGGTCCTCCTGTTCCATCCCAGTGAATTGACCACTAGAATGTAACAGCTGCACCATGTTCTGTTTAAGCTCAAAGTGCCCTCCAGGCTCTTGTTTACGAATACTAGAGGTCACATTCGTCGCTAGTGGGATTGCCACTTCGCGAACTTGTCTTGCTGCCATTGCTTCTGATGACAATTGTGCTTGTCCCGCAGGTGGTTCTTGTTGTACCTTTTCTTGAAGTCTCTTCAGCTTTTGCTCTAGAGCTACTCTCCTTCGCAAATGGATTTGACGTTCAGGTTCAAGCAACGGTTCCACAAGCTCTCTATTTCTAGCCAGCTCGGCAAGACAACCTGTCACCTGCAATATGTAGACTAAGACCAAGTTTCTCAACACTTAAGGAAATTTAAAAATCACACAAAAATAGATAAATTATCAAAACTTCGCCGAGTCCCCGGCAACGGCGCCAAAAACTTGACGTGCCCGCAAGTGTACGGGTTGTGCAAGTAATATAGTGGCTCTTTTTAAGAACCGGATTGTCGAACCCATAGGGACTAGACCCATTCCTCTAACTATCCATTTCTAGTGTGATCTTAAATACCTCAAGTGTTGGTTATAGACATTTTTTGATTGAGATTAATTAAGTCTAAGTTTGGGTCAACGAAATATTCTGAAATTACTCTAGGAGCAACATAGAGTTAAAACCAGTTAATCATGCGATACTACGATTTGCAATGGGTTAAGCATGGAACTATCAATTGTTATTTCACATAATTAGAATTGCATGTTTATGGTCTTTCGAGCCTCTAAACACGGAAATCTAGCCTCACTACATCATTGTGAGCGAGGAGTTTAATTTCTAGTCGCGGGCAATAAATTATGTTGTGGTTTACGGGGAAACGATTAGGGACTTTCGTGCGTCTAACCATTTAACTCATCTTAGCCTCACAACTACTTCTTCGAGTGGTGATGTAACATCCCAAGTTGGTATTTCATAACCCCCGTGTGTCAACCAAGCATGGTGTTAGGTATATTTCTATCCTGACACAAAAATCTCTCCCGAGATACTAACATGCTCCTCACATTCTCATGTCCTGACCTAGGTATTTCTTTCTCAAGCAATTGCCCAAGCTAACATATATGTTTTCATGGTGATCAATCATAAAAACAACCAACAATCTAGAATGCAAGACAAAAACAACAATCAATAACTTAATTCCAAAACAATTTCATAAAATCACAATGATAATTCATGGCTTCAACCCTAGAGGAAGGGTTCTTGCCATTCATGTAGGTAAAACTACAACTAACTACTACTAAACTAACATACTTACATGAATTTGGTAGATGAGAAGGGAATTTGACAAACCCTAGATGAGTTCTCCCACTTCTCCCTTCACTCCTAGGTAGTTTTCCAAAATAAAATCGTGACCAAGTGGAATTAGGAGCTAAGGGTCCTATTTATAGTAAATGGAGAACGTGCTTAATTTAGCCTGTCATGGAACGGCTCCGTGTCACGGAGTGTATCGCGGAGCACTGCCTCCGTGACACAAAGGCAACGCGAAAGCTCTATGGAAATCACCCAAAATTTGGCCTCGGCAGCACCCTGCCGCGTTGGCAGCGTGTCACGCTGCTTGGGCAGTGCGTTGACACCTCCATGTCGCGCAGCCAGCCTGCCGTGGCATGTTGCCAACGTGCAGGTGGGCTGTTGTGATCAGCCTGCCTTCCGTGGCACGTTACCGACGCGCAGGTGGGCTGTTTTGTGCCTCCTCTTTGCCGACGTTCGCGGGTTAATTCCGTTTCCAAGCCTCTACTTCACCAACTCATGGATTAGTTACTCAAAAGTCATCAAAACCTAAAAAACAAAGGCTAATCATGTTGGTTAGCACATATCTTCACTTCATATAAAATTACATGAAAATGTATACAATAACTTAGATAAACAAGACTAATTTAAGTCATAAAGCGTATCCCGGGCATGCTATTTTTGCCCGTGATCACAGGTTGGAATCACGAGGTATCGGCTCCTCGTCTATGAGTACCTGCAGGCAAGTAATGCAGCGCCCCAAACGGGCGTTAATACCTCTGGTACTAAGTATGTAAAGCAACAACTGAAAATTATCTGAAAACAACAATACAACCAATGGAACTGAAACAGCAAGAAATAGACTGGAACTGACTGAAAATGTAAAGCTAAGCCTGTTCTCAACTAAGCTGGAAAGAGTAGGAGTCATACCTGGAAATGTAATGCTTTACTGTCGATCTACTCGTATCTAGCGTAACGTGGCATAACATAACATAGCATGACATAGCATAGCACACACACAAACCTTACCCGCCCCCATAAGCCGGGAGGTACAATCAACACGCAATCTATACCCCTACCCTGGTCATCCTATCTCCTATAATAACTATAAGCATCTTGCCAATCCCCTGGGTATGCACTTAGGCTCGCTGAGCCCCTGACTATAACTGTACCTGAGTACGAAGGACTCCTGAATCAACACCCCGAGCATACCCGCTCGACGGGGGTGTATAAAGGCCGACCAAGGCACAACATGGGGAAACCCGCATCCCATCTTCATCCCCTATGGGACAGCATGCCACTCCGTAGAGTGATGTATCCTCACCCTCTGGCAGACGAGTCAATACAGCTATTAACCCTGGGGCGGTCATGAATGCTAGGTAATCCAACCCCAAGACAATACAGTGGTCTCAAATAGTAATACTAACTGCGTATACCACATGCTGAAGCTAGTGATGATAATGTATCTGTACATACTATATGCTGAACTAGTGATAGTGATATGTATGTATTTATTACATGCTGAAACTGATAATGGTATATGTATATAATCTTCTGTCATACTGTGCTGAGTCTAATGTTGAACAAGATATAGTTTTTCTGCTGGGAATCATGTTGTATAACTGAGTTTCATAGTAACATGATTTACTATTTCTAACATGTTTTCTAAACTTCATTTTAATCTACCATTCTACTTCTGAGATACCTTACAGATACTTATATTGTTTTACTAAGTTCCAACTGAACACGATAATATCCTAACATACTTTACTAAATCACATACTAGGCATGTTGTACAGTTCCTAACACCTTGTATTAGAATTTATATCGTGCTAGAAAGTTTCACTTTATATATAACATGTTGCTTCCAATATCGTATAATATTCATACTAAACATAACACACGACTTCTGAAACATTCTACTGGCCTTTGAACTATTTAACTATACCGAGACTACTAACTTGCCAAGGAAACTAGCTTTACATACCTTTGCTTCGGATTTCTCGACTAACTGGCGTAGCTTGGTCAGTACTTCTGCTATTTCTCCAAACTGTATTCATATATATGTCAATTAGAACTAAATACGCTAATATTCTGGAAGAAAATAACACTTTCAATATATATATAGCCCAAACTTTGGATTATCAAAAAAAATGGTCGAAAACTTGCTATTTCTCGAAAATCCAGAAGGGAGAAATACTCACTTTAGGGATAGGAGTATATTGACACTAATTTGGAGCAATTCCACTTACCTTAGTTTGGTAGCACGACGATTCGCCGGCCGAATTTCACGAAACTAAATCCATAGGAATGCTCCTTACTGCTTAATACCTCGGTATCTGGAGTTAATTTGAGTTTGGATCGTGTTTGATGGCGTAATCGGACGAATATTACTAAGGAACCTTCGTTCTCCCTGTTTGCTCTCGGCTTCTCTAGAAATTTTTATGAATTATATCATTAAAACCGAAGTTGTAGGCTTATATACTTGGGCCTGGACAGGGCCTCCGTGACACGGAGCCAACGCAGAGGCCCTCCCTCCGTGGCACATTGCCATCGCGGAGGGGTTCTGCCCCGGCTCCTTCCGCGATGGTTCGATGGATTCCTTATCCGGTCTTTCCCCCGAGCCTTTTCCTAGCATGTATGGCATTCAAAAACTCTTAACCAACATGCAAATAGGCCATCTACATGTCGAGAATTTACGGGGTGTAACAATTAACTTGATGCCGACATCGGTATTCAAGAAGTTGGGGCTGGGCATTCCTAGACCAACTATAGTGATCTTGCAGTTAGCGGATCGTTCTTTGGCAAGACCAGATGGCATTGTGGAGGACGTGCTGGTTGATCACGGGCAAAAATATATGCTCGAGATACGCTTTACAACTTAAATTAGTCTTGTTTATCTAAGATTGTTGTATACATTTTCATGTAATTTTAGATAAAGTAAAGATATGTGCTAACCAACATGATCAGCCTTTGTTTTGTAGGTTTTGATGACTTTTGAGTAACTAATCCATGAGTTGGTGAAGTAGAGGCTTGGAAAAGGAATCAACACGCGAACGTCGGCAAAGAAGAGGCACAAAACAGCCCACCGGCGCGTCGACAAGGTGCCACGGCAGGCAGGCCGCTCACAACAGCCCACCTGTGCGTTGGCAACATGCCATGGCAGGTGGCCTCCGCGACCAAGGGCTGCCAACGTGCTGCCCAAGCAGCGTGACACGCTGCCAACGCGGCAGGGTGCTGCCCGGGCCAATTTCGGGTGATTTCCAGAGGGCTTCCGCATCCGTAGCGTGTCACGGAGGTCAGGCTCCGCGATGCACTCCGTGACACGTTGCTTGTTATTCCGGAAAAGAGTCCTACTACTATAAATAGCACACTTAGGTTTATTTTTCAGAATTCAGACTTGGTGGAGCAAGGACGTGGGTTACAGGCAGTTGAGGGACGAAAAGTTCAGGGTTTTTTCTCTCCTTCTTTCTTCTTTCACTCAATTGTTTGTATGATTAACACTTGTTTTAGGATGATTAATCCACAAATGAGTGGCTAATTCCCTTCCTTGCTGAGGTTATGAACATTTGTGATGAAGTTTGATTATTGAATTATATGGTTTTTTATCTTTTTCTTCCATGTTGTTCTATTAATTCTTGTTCTTACTGCATTGGTGTGTGGCCGACATTAATGTATATCTAAAAAGTCTAATTTCACTCGAGAGAGCACGAAATTGGAAAGTTGTGAATTAATAGGGTATTGTTCTTAACTTGATTTGGAAAAATTGAGTTTTGATGTGCTTTCCTGATAGAAATATACTTGAAAGCCGTATTAGTCAATTTAGGAACCGGAATTGTATTGCTAGGTCATGAATTGCATTTGATCACAAAAATGTAAACGGATGGTTTATGATTCTTAAGTGAGATTAAATACGAGAGTTTTAATCTCTTGGCTAATGTTCTTGGCTAGCAATTGGAAGAGAAGATTAACCAATGTATAATGATAATCTGTTCATTACATGTTCTTAACCTTGGCATGCTCATATCCATAGTTTAAATTCAAAGTAAATAATTGTCAGTAGTTTTAGTACATAATTTATAAAATAAACTTTTCAATTGTTGGTTACTTTGTTGTTAGCATATTTAGAAGTGAGATAGAATATAGTATACTTAAGAAATTTTCACTTATCCAGAGTCTCCTTGGATCGATACTTGGCTTACTTAAGCCACTTACTACTTGTTTGACCACGTGCACCTGCGTGTCGGTTTTTAACCCCAACCAAAGCACCGAACAAGTTTTTCGCGCCTTTGCCGGGGAGACTTGGCAATTGGTGAAATTTTCTTAAGTGTAAATTTACTATATTTTTTTTTTGAAGTACTCACAACTTGGACTTAGTGTTTGTTTTAATTCTTTTTTTATTTTATTTTATTTTTCTTCTTTTTCGGATACCCTTATTGACATGACATCGTGGAATATAAATGGCTTCAATGGTGGATACTCATATTTTAGTGAATCTTGTCTTAATTTCGGAGGACACCACTTGTGGCAACAATGTAACACGTGTAATATATGTGGTGGTCAAGATGGCCATTGGGATGGCTGTCCGAATGCATATTCCCCTCCCCCAAGCCCCTACTATGATCCTTCTGTTGTTTTTCCTGAATATAGGCATGCTGAAAATGAGGACTTGGGACGCCAAGCTCGAATAGAAGACATGCTGAAACAACTCTTGGAGCAATCAGAAGCAATGAAGGAGGCGATGGCAGTATTGAGAATTCAGCAAGAAGAGAATGCAGAGGCTCTAGAAAGGATGAGCATCAAATTCACAAAGATGATCGCTGAAGCTGAAGCTTGTGATAAATTGCAGGTAACAACTTTAGCCGATATTCAAGAGGAAATACAAGAGGACGACAAGGGTGAATTTTTGGATGAAGCCCAACAATTAGAATCTCTTGAGTGTCCCCGTGACGGGCTCACACTTATAGAAAATCCATTCATGGAAGAAGAGATAGAGTACCCCCATTTCACATTAATGAAGAGATAGATGTCGATGCTGAGAAGGAGTATACAAGTAAGGAGGTCAAGCAAAATACAGTTTCAGAGTTGAGGTGTATTGGACCACACTCTACGCATTTTTCGACGTTAAATTTGGTTGACAACATAGAAAGAGAGTCTTACAAGCTTATAGAGAAATGTCTAGAGGAGGACCAAGCACCATATATTTTGAAATTTGCCAACGCGGAGAGACAAAATGACTTCGCTTACTTGAGGGCCAATAAAGTAAAAAGGCAACACCTACTATTTGGTCCTTACAATGTTTCACCACCACCCCTGGAGCATAAGAGGAAACTAGAAAAGAAATTAGGGGTGAGATTCATATCCTCAAGGCGGAGGAAAAAGTGGTGAAACTTGGTACGTCGTGCCGCGACGTAAAATAGGCGTTGTTTGGGAGGCAACCCAAGGGTACCACAGGTACCATTTTAATTTCTTGCAATTGACTTAATTTTTGTTTATTTTCATCTTGTGTTGTTTTGGTGGAAAGTTAAGCGCAGATGGAGGGGAAGTCTGAGTACCCGTGGAGGAGGAAGCTAACAAGCATGGAAGAGAAAAAGTGTGGGGTCGAACACCCACTTGTGCAAAGTTGCAGGAAGGCATGCTATTAGCTAGGCCAAAAGGCCTCAGGGAGTATTTCTCACCCTTTTTAAATTTTAATTTGATGCTATGAGGACATAGCATGATTTAAGTGTGGGGTGAGGGAAATTTCAAATTTTTGTGCTTAACGATTTTTGGTGAATGTAATGCTTGTGATAAAATTGAAAAAATTGAAAAATCTTTGTGAATTAACAATGACTTCATCACCCGTTGGTTTTTCTTTTCGGTTCTTTTCCGACGGGGGGTCTTTGAACCGAAGAATAAAAATTTTCTTTTTTCTTTCTTTCCTTTGTCTGTATATAGTTTTTTTAGTCATAGTTAGGGACTGTTTCCGATGATGGATGGATGATGACCATCTTGAGGAAAATTTAGTCGATAGGTTTTGGGTTTTTGAAACCATAACTAATTGGTGCTTGATGTTCTTGTTATCTGCTATACATGGTTGTAAGATGCAAGTATGTTCAGTATGAAGCATGCAAGTGTATAAGTTTGTTTGAGACACTTAGGCTCTTGAATTTGACTCAATATGATGGAAGCTTAATTCTAAATTATTGTGATTAGCTGAGTAAGAGTCTACTAATTGTGTCTTGATTTGAGCATGTGCCATGAGTGTAAGGTTTTTGAGTATTCTATGCTATTGTGGAATGTCTAGAACTTGCCTGGTGTGTATATAAAACGAAATGAAGGATGTGAATTGTAGGAGATGATTTAGGCATTTCTTTGAATGAACCAAACTTTTATCCCTCATTATACCTACCTTGAAAAATTAATCCTAGTTAACCCCATTGAGCCTTGAGCCTATTCTTTGACAGTTGCAACATAAGCTTAATCCTTTTTCTTTCATTAGCCTTGAATTTGAAACAAAACTCCTAAGCGCTTAAAGGAAAATCTGAAAGAGTAAAGGAGTGAGAAGAATGAAAAAGAAGGGAAAGTAGCAATTGTAAGAGTTGAGAAAGGTCGAGGGTGCACTTGTTTGAATATGGGTGAGTATTAGTAGGGAGTAAGAAAATAAATAAATGAAAAGTTACTTATAGAACTCCTTACTAATAAGCTAAAAGTGCCTAAAGAAAGGGGGGAACAAAAGAGGAAAAAGAAAGATGAAAATAGAAAAAGGTGAAGTGAGGGAAGGGAAGTTTGTAATGAAGGCGTGATGTATTAAAAGCGCTTAGGAAAGATAGTCACTATTACTGATCATAATAGTACTTACTCGCACCTGAGTTACATTACAACCTAAAAAGTCCTACTTGATCTTACATTCATACATCCTTAAATTAGTGGAGTAAAACACTAAGGGCAAGCTTATGGGTCATTACATAATGCATGTGAATTCTTTGTGAGAGTGAGCGTAATTCTATTCATGTACCCACACATGTTGTGATAAAAAAATTGTTTTTGCATGTGAAAATGGGTAACTCTCTTTCTGTGAGGGGCACATGTTGAATGAAGGACATAAATCATGTGGGATTTCTTAGTCAGTTGATTTGCATGAGTTTGCAAAGATTGAGAGTCGATTCTTGAGGTTAAGAAGTCTTAACATAGTTGTACTTCATTTCAATGATCAAATCAGGCATGCTCTATTTTTAGCTTGTATCCTACGTAATCATTATAGCCGTAACTTGAATTATCTTGCTAAATTAGTTATGTGGGAGTCACCATATGCATGATATGTAAAAGGTTGTTCGAGGACGAACAAGGCTTTAAGTGTGGGGTTGTGATCACGGGCAAAAATATATGGTCGAGATACGCTTTACAACTTAAATTAGTCTTGTTTATCTAAGATTGTTGTATACATTTTCATGTAATTTTAGATAAAGTAAAGATATGTGCTAACCAACATGATTAGCCTTTGTTTTGTAGGTTTTGATGACTTTTGAGTAACTAATCCATGAGTTGGTGAAGTAGAGGCTTGGAAAAGGAATCAACACGCGAACGTCGGCAAAGAGGAGGCACAAAACAGCCCACCGGCGCATCGACAAGGTGCCACGGCAGGCAGGCCGCTCACAACAGCCCACCTGCGCGTTGGCAACGTGCCACGGCAGGTGGCCTCCACGACCAAGGGCTTCCAACGCGCTGCCCAAGCAGCGTGACACGCTGCCAACGCGGCAGGGTGCTGCCCGGGCCAATTTCAGGTGATTTCCAGAGGGCTTCCGCGTCCGTAGCGTGTCACGGAGGCCGGGCTCCGCGATGCACTCCGTGACACATTGCTTGTTATTCTGGGAAAGAGTCCTACTACTATAAATAGCACACTTAGGTTTATTTTTCAGAATTCAGACTTGGTGGAGCAAGGACGTGGGTTACAGGCAGTTGAGGGACGAAAAGTTCATGGTTTTTTCTCTCCTTCTTTCTTCTTTCAATCAATTGTTTGTATGATTAACACTTGTTTTAGGATGATTAATCCACAAACGAGTGGCTAATTCCCTTCCTTGCTAAGGTTATGAACATTTGTGATGAAGTTTGATTATTGAATTATATGGTTTTTTATCTTTTTCTTCCATGTTGTTCTATTAATTCTTGTTCTTACTGTATTGGTGTGTGGCCGACATTAATGTATATCTAAAAAGTCCGATTTCACTCGAGAGAGCACGAAATTGGAAAGTTGTGAATTAATAGGGTATTGTTCTTAACTTGATTTGGGAAAATTGAGTTTTGATGTGCTTTCCTGATAGAAATATACTTGAAAGCCGTATTAGTCAATTTAGGAACCGGAATTGTATTGCTAGGTCATGAATTGCATTTGATCACAAAAATGTAGATGGATGGTTTATGATTCTTAAGTGAGATTAAATACGAGAGTTTTAATCTCTTGGCTAATGTTCTTGGCTAGCAATTGGAAGAGAAGATTAACCAATGTATGATGATAATCAGTTCATTACATGTTCTTAACCTTGGCATGCTCATATCCATAGTTTAAATTCAAAGTAAATAATTGTCAGTAGTTTTAGTACATAATTTATAAAACAAACTTTTAAATTGTTGGTTACTTTGTTGTTAGCATATTTAGAAGTGAGATAGAATATAGTATACTTAAGCAATTTTCACTTGTTTGACCACGTGCACTTGCGTGTCGGTTTTTAACCCCAACCAAAGCACCGAACACTGGTGCAAGTGGGCTCCCTTATCTTCCCAGTAGATTTTGTTGTGCTAGATTTTGAGCCGGATTCAGAAGTCCCATTTATTTTGGGACGCCCTTTCTTGGCAACTGGGACAGCGTTAATTGATGTAGCTGCAGGGCAGCTAACCATGCGGGCGCATGACAAGGTGGAGGTATTTGATGTGTACAAGGCCACGAAGCTTCTGGCCATATATGAGGAGCATTCAGCAATCGACGTGCTAAATCAAGCAGATATTGTTCATATTGTTGATTCTCGAGATCCAGTGGAAAACCACTGATTGAGGACACCCCAAAACTAGAGTTGTGGCAAGAAGATCGAAGTGCCACGTTCTTAGTCAATGGGCAGCAGTGTAAGCATTACTGGGGTGAGGACGGTAGTCGAGAGAAGACGTCCGTCACTCTAGAGGATGATTGAGCTTTAATGACGTCGAGCCGCGACGGTAAACCAGGCACTGCACGGGAGGCAATCCGTGAAATTGTTGTAATAGATGAGTAGAATTAGTTAAAAGGAAAAAGAAAAAAAAGAGAAAAAAAATAAAAAATAAATAAAAATTATGTTCGTGTTTGAAACCTATGAATTCTAACCAATTTCTTGTTGTGAGATGATTTTCAGGTGGAACGGAGGGCAAAAATGCAAAGAATTGCAAAGGAAAAATCGAGGTGAGAAAAATAAAACAAGTGGCATTACAGTGAGCCTATGCGTTGGCTCCGTGTCATGGAGGAGGGCCTCCGCGTTACCCTCTGTGACACGTTGAAGCCAATTCTAGAATTTTTCCAAATTCCAAAAGGCTGGCGTGATGGCTTCGTGTCACGGAGGGGGTGCTCCGCGTTACCCTCCGTGACATGTTGAGGTGTTATTCGCGTCGGGTCACACAGGGTCACCGGGTGACCCGCGCAAAAAAACCTCTTTTTAACCCTGAAATCTCCTCATTTTTCCCATTTCCCACTCCTTTCCGCGACAAAATCCCTAAAATTCCCCCTCCCCCAACGTGACACGGATCTAGGATCGAAGTTTCTTCAACTTTTCTTCGAGTTCATCGAATTAAAGGTATGTTCATGAACTTAATCTCAATTTTTGCCTAAATTTTCAATTTTTGAGCATGTGAGGTGAGTAAAGCTTGCCCTAAGTGTAAATTAAGCTTGAATCATTTAATGTATGATTGATTGATGTTCGTAGTATCGTTGTGAGTATATGAACTCAATGAATACATGTTTGATTGAATTTTTGCGAAATTGGTAGCTAGGGTTGGAATTTGAATAGGAAGAAACTAAGTGTGGTTGAAATGTGAAAATTTTGGGTTGTGCATGTTGGGTGAGGTGAAGTAGGTTGTGAATATAGATGAATATGCTAAATAAACAAGGGAATTTTCGGGAAAATGAAATTGGTGAATTGCATAGGTGGTTGTGTTGAAACAATTCTTGGCTAAGTGTTATGTGATGAAATGGAATCGATGGTGATATTGTTATGCATTGTACGAAGTCTGAGTAGTACTTAGTAAGTATTCCATCAACTTATCTGAATGCACGAGGCATGTTGATTGTAAAAATTGGGAAAGCATGAGTGTCTTGCCGAATAGTTTTAATTGGGGCTAAAGACTAAGTGTGGAGTGGCCTAACTCAACCCAACCTTAGTCGAAGTTAATTTTTGACTTGAATAACTTTGGGACTGTCTGTTTGATTTGACAGAAACGATGTCAAGCAGGCAAGACAAAGGAAAGGGCGCATCTACATCAGGCGCCGGTAGAAAGAGAATTAGACTGGGAACAGCAGTTCCAGTAGCACCAGCGGTTCCGCGCGGCCAACACTGTCAATACGGAACCCGATGGGTGATGGACGAAGGGATGAAATGGTATGCAAAACATAAGGAGACCAAATACTTCCTTGAGGAGCACATTGCAAGGGAGCCACTTGCACAGGAATTCCCCAGAATCGTACACCGGATTGACACTGCCGGGATGAACTTCATCTTTGAAGAGCCCAAGGAGTGCAATCTCCATCTGATTCGGGAGTTCTACACAAACTGGAATCCGACACTCCGCAGTCACACCGTAAAGATAAGGGGGCAGGTTGTCACCTTTGATCCCCATCACCTGAATGCCATCTTGGGGGCGCAGGACACAGACGCCCATGTACTCCAGCAGCTGAACATAACTCCACCTTATGCGGACATCAGACGCACTCTGTGTGGAGCCCGTTCGACAGCGCGGTGGAGCAGGCACTAGAAAAGGGGCTACCATCAGACACTGCCTTACTCTCAAATGAATAGGGAAGCCAGGATTTGGCTTAAAATTGTGTGTTCCTGCCTGATCCCGGGGGTGCACATGACAGATATCACCTGGGATCGAGTGTGCTTGGTTTATGCCCTGATGAAAGGGCTTGAGATAAATGTTGGGGCGGTGATCATCTCCGCCATGAAGAGGGCCCGTTTGCATCAAGGGCACAGGTACGGGTTTGGTGGTTTGCTCACCACGTTTCTGAGAGGCCTGGATATCGAGGAAGAGGCCCTGGACTACATCCCGTAAATGGATAGGCGTCCTTGGACGTCACCAAAACTAAGGCGCCCGACACCACTCACGGGCCAGTTCTCACATTAGTCGATCACTGATGATAGCCCTAGGGGTGCCAAATGTGAAATGATGTGCTATTTCAAAAAGGTTGTTACACTCTTCCCTTCATTATTAGGCAACACAACAGCTTTCATCCATTTCGAGGCATAATCAATAGCCACCAATATGTACGTGTTTCCATAAGAGCTCAGAAAGGACCTATAAAATCGATTCCCCATACATCAAACACTTTCAACTCTAATATTGGTACAAAGAAAGCTCATGTCACCTCTAAATACTTCCTGTTTGTTGACACTGATCACATTGCTTAACAAAGTTATGGGCATCCTAATGAAGGGCAGGCCAATAAAATCCACATTGTTGCACCTTTGTTGTTATTCTAACACTCCCATAATGGCCCCCAAACGGTGAATAATGACAAGCCTCGAGGATTGGCACCATTTCAATCTCTGGGACACACCTACGAATTATACCATCAGCACAATAACAAAAAAGGTATGAATCGTCCCAATAGAACTTTTGAATATCATGCATGAATTTCCTCTTTTGATTAAAGGTCAACCATGCGGAAGTGATATTGCTTGCCAAGTAGTTAGAAAAATCAGCAAACCACGGTGTTGAGTCATGAATTGTAGCGAAATTCTGTTCGTTAAGAAAGTCGTCATTAATCTCCTCATGTGCCCTCGCCTTACCATTTATTTCAAAGTTAGATAGATGGTCAGCCACTTGATTTTCACGTCCTTTCTGATCCTTTACTTCAAAATAACATTTTTGTAACAAAAGGATCCACCTAATAATCCTTGGTTTAGCATCTTTCTTGGTCATTAAATATCTGAGTGCAGCATTGTCTATGTGCACCATAATCTTTGTCCCTAGCAAGTATGCCCGAAATTTTTCTAACTCAAACACTAAGGCGAGAAGCTCTTGTTCTGTCACTGTGTAGTTCGCTTGTGCATCATTCAGGGCTCTGCTAGCATAGTAAATGGAGTGAAAATCTTTCCTTCCTCTAACCAAGAACTGCCCCTAAAGCTACGCCCCTGGTATCACACATTAGTTCAAAGGAGATTGACCAATCTGGTGTAGTGATTATTGGAGTGGATGCAAGCTTCTTTTTCTATTCCAGAAAAGCGCTCATACAGTCCTCATCAAAATTGAACTTTGCCTCTTTTTCTAACAGTCGGAACAATGGATGTGCTATCTTAGAGAAGTCTTTGATATGAAGATTATAAAATCCTGCATGTCCCAGAAAACTCTTAATACCCTTCATAGTTTTTGGTGGAGGTAATTTCTCAATGGCACTAATCATTGCTTGGTCAACCTAAATCCCTTTCTCAGAAATCTTATGTCCCAAAATTATTACTTCTTTTACCATGAAGTGACACTTTTCCTAATTAAGTACCAATTTCGTCTCTTCACATCTCTTCAACACCTCTTCTAGATGAACCGAACATTCTTCAAATGAATTTACCAAAACTGGGAAGTCATCCATGAAGACTTCCATAGTATCCTCTACCATATCAAAAAAGATTGACATCATACACCTCTAGAAGGTGGCTGGGGCATTTCAAAGCCCGAATGGCATCCTCTTGAATGCAAAAACTGCAATAAGGACATGTAAATGTAGTTTTTTCCTGATCCTCGGGAGTTATATAAATCTGATTGTGGCCGGAGTATCCATACAAGAAACAATATTATTCTTTCCCAGCCAAGCGATCTAGCATTTGGTCAATGAAGGGAACTGAAAAGTGATCCTTCTTAGTTTATGAGTTCAACTTGCAGTAATCCATACACACACTCATCTGGTGACTGGTGATCTTGGGCAAATTTATATGCCCAAGTGATACTCAAATGTGTCAATTTTGCCTTGTTTATCTATCGATGTTTATACATTCTCATGTGATTTGTAATAAAATGTGAATTTATACTAACCAACATGATTAGCGTTGTTTTGCAGGTGAAATATAATTTTGGGAAGCTAAAATGCATGTTGGGAGAGATCGGGGTTGGACTCGGACACGAGCAAAGGAAAAAGCACTTGAAGGCACAAATTAAAGGGGCTCCGCGATGGAGCCGTGTCACGCTGCCATCGCGGATGCATTCTGCCTGGATGGTGAATTTATGCCATTTTCCAGTGGAGGTGCGCGTTGGGGCCGGGCACGTTGGCCTAGCCTCGCGTTGCACGTCGTGCCACGTTGGGCCTAAGTACTTGGACGACTAAATTCCAGTAAGGGTCCGCGTCGGTGGGGTGTCACGGAGGTAGTGCTGCGTGATGCACTCCGTGACACGTTGCTTGTTATTCCGGGAAAAATTCCCACTAGTATAAATAGAACACTTGGGTTCATTTTTAATTATTCTGACTTGGTGGAGCAAGAACGTGGGTTACAGGCTGACTATGTGAAATTGGCAGGCTGACAAGACAATGATAGCTAACCAAGCTCAATTGTAGGCTGACTATGTGAATTGGTAGCCGAGGTAAAGAACAACCAGTTAGCTACTAAGGCACTGGAGTATCAATTTAGGCAATTTGCTGGATCCCAAAACACCAGGCCTAGAGGAGGACTCCCGAGCGACACGGATCCCAACCCCAAGCAAGTGAATGCAGTGACCACAAGGAGTGGTTTGCAGCTTAAAGAGGTGGAACCAGAAAGACCACCTCAACAATCGGGAGCAGCAGAAGTTGAGAGGGAGCAAATTGATGAGAGGGGGAAGAAAAAGGAGGCTGAATCAGAAATACCACCACCCCCGTTCCCTCAAAGATTAAAGAAACACAAGGAGGAGACGTGTTTCAAGAAATTCATGGAGGTGCTGAAACAGGTACATATTAACTTACCTCTTGTTGATGTTTTGCAGGGAGTGCCGAAGTATGCAAAGTATATTAAGGACATCGTGGCGAACAAAAGTCGGTTGACTGAGTATGCTACGGTGGCTCTCACGGAGGAGTGCACTTCCCGGATACAAAACCGGTTGCCCATAAAGCTCAAGGACCTTGGGAGCTTTACTATACAAATTATAATTGGGCAGAGTATCCGAGCTCGCGGATTATGTGATTTGGGAGCGAGCATTAATTTGATGACGTCATCGGTATTCAAGAAGTTGGGTCTAGGGAGTCCTAGACAAATAATAGTGATATTGCAACTAGCGGATCATTCCTTAGCCAGACCTGATGGCATTGTGGAGGACGTGCTGGTGCAAGTGGGCTCCCTTATCTTCCCGGTAGATTTCGTCGTGCTGGATTTTGAGCCAGATGCGGAAGTCTCATTTATTTTGGGACGTCCTTTCTTGGCGACCGGGAAAGTGCTGATTGATGTAGCTGCAGGGCAGCTAACTATGCGAGCACACGACAAGGTGGAAGTGTTTGATGTATACAAGGCCACCAAGCTCCCGACTGTGTACGAGGAACTCTCGGTGATCAACGTGATTGATCGAGCTGATGATGCACAGATAGTTGAGTCACGAGAGTTATTGGGAAAACCACCGGAGAGATGTAAGCATTACTGGGGTGAGGACGGTGGTCGAGAGAAAACGTCTGTCACCCTAGAAGATGACTGAGCTTAAGGACGTCGAGCCGCGACGGTAAACCAGGCGCTGCACGGGAGGCAACCCATGAAATTTTCTTTGTAAAATGTGAATAGATTTCGTAGAAAAAGAAAAATGAAAAAAGAAAGAAAAAAAGAGGAAAAAATAATTAAAAACAAAATTTTTATATTTGTTATTTTTTTTTATTTTTTAGTGAAACCTATAATTCTAACAAATTTCTTGTTGTAAGATGAATTTCAGGTTGAACGGAGGATAAATATGCAAAGAATCGCAAAGGAAAAATTGAGGTATGAAAAATAATCAAAAGTGGCAAAAACAGTGAGCCCACGCGATGGCTTCGTGTCACGGAGGAGGGCCTCTGCGTTACCCTCCGTGACACGTTGAAGGTATTCTGGAATTTTTACAAATTCCAGAACACCTGCGCGATGGCTCCGTGTCACGGAGGGCATGCTCCGCGTTACCCTCCGTGACACGTTCAGGTGTATATGTCACACCGGGTCGCCGGGTGACCCGTGCGAAAAACCCCCTTTTAACCCTGATTTTGCCTCATTTTTGCCCATTCCTCATCTCCTCCGCGACAATCAACCCGAAATTCCCCCCCTTCCCGAACGTGACACGGCCTAGGAAATCAATTTTATCAACTTTTCTTCAATATTATCGAATTTAAGGTATGTTTGTTAACTTCATCTCATTTCTTACCTTATTTTTCCGATTTTTAGCATAGGAAGTGAAGAAAACTTGCCCTAAGTAGAAATTAAGCTTAAATTCGATTAAGTTATTGTTGATTGAAGTTCGTAGAATCATCGTGATTGCATGAACTCAAAATTTACATAGCTTGATAGGATTTTTAATAAAAGCATAGCTAGGGCTTGAATTTGAATGTGAATCGGAAAAATTGAGTTGAACTTTGGAATTCTAGCTGGGTTGTTTATGTTGGATGAGATGAGTCGGTTGTGCTAACTGTAATATGCTAAAAGTCTGACGGATTTCCGGGTTAAGGAAATTGTGGAAATTGCAAGAAATGGATGAATTATATGGATTCATGTAGATAAATTCTTTTCTTGTTTCTTTGTTCTCCTTGCTAAGTGCTATGTGATGGAATGTTATCGATGATTATTATTGTGATTAGTTGTACGAAGTCTGAGTAGTACATCTAATGTATACCGTCGAATTCTCTGAATGCACTAAGCATATGTGTTATGTTTTGTTGTTTGTTTGTGAAAATAAGTACGATCTTGCCGTAATGTTATGATTTTGGCTAAAGACTAAGTGTGGGGTAGCCTAGCTTAATCTAACCTTAGTCGAAGCTAATTTTACTTGGCTTAACATTGAACTTGTCTGTTTGGTTTGATAGGAACAATGGCAAGCAGGCAAGACAAGGGAAAAGGCGCATCAACATCAGGCGCCGGAAGAAAAAGAATTAAGCTGGGAACAGCAGTCCCAGCAGCACCAGCGGTTCCACGTGGCCAATGCCAACAATATGGAACCAGATGGGTGGCAGAGGAGGGGAAGAAATGGTACGCGAAGCATAAGGAAAGAAAATACTTCCCCGAAGAACACATTGCTAGGGAACCATTGGCACAGGAGTTCCCCAGGATTGTCTACAGGATCGAGGCATCCGGGCTGAATTTCATCTTTGAAGAGCCCAAGGAATGTAACTTGCACTTGATTCGGGAATTCTACGCCAACTGGAACCCGACTCTTAGAAGTCACACCATCAAGATAAGGGGGCAAATAGTCACTTTTGAGCCCCACCACCTTAACGCTATCTTAGGGGTGCGGGACACAGACGCCCATGTGCTTCGACAGCTGAATATCACTCCACCATATGCGGACATCAGACGCATTTTGTGTGGAACCCAGTCTATAGCACGTTGGAGCAGGCATAAGGAGATGGGCTATCATCAGACCTTTCCCTACTCACAGATGAACAGGGAAGCCAGGATATGGCTGAAGATTATTTGTTCCTGCCTAATCCCGGGGGTGCATATGACAGATGTAACCCGCGATCGTGTATGCTTGGTGTACGCCCTAATGAAAGGGCTGGAGATCAACGTGGGGGCGGTGATTATCTCCGCCATGAAGAGAGCCCGTTTGCATCAAGGGCACAGGTATGGGTTTGGTGGATTACTCATCACGTTCCTGAGGGACCTGGATATTGAGGAAGAGGCCCTTAACTACATCCCGCAGATGGAGCGGCGGGCCTTAGATGTCACCAAATCTAAGGCACCCGACACCACTCACGGGCCAGTTCTTACACTAGTCGAGCGGCATGCTCGGGATGATCAGTACATGGCTCGTATGTACGGGATGCAGATGCTCCAACTGCGAATAGGCGGGAGGCCGGCAACAGAAGAGGAGTTGTGGCAACTCGAGCTAGACTACCCTTTAGGCGAAAATGCCAGGGCTCTATGCCGAGTGGGGCCAGCTTTTGTGGAGCCCACGAATGATGACGTCCCCACAGATGAGCAGACACGTCGTGACGACTCCGATGTGGAGTCAGATGATGACGATGGGGGCGATTCAGATAGGGTAGACGAGGCAGCAACACCTGATGAAGAAGTGGAATACTTTGATTGATCAGGGTGTTTCACCACCCATTCTTGTACTATGCTAATTTTTGTGAACACTAGGGACAGTGTTTGATTTAAGTGTAGGGTGGGAGTAGTTAGGTGTTGGTTGTTGTTGATTTTAATTTATGTTTCTGTTCTGTTGTCGTGCATGTGATAAAATTGTGACCCTGTGATTGTGGTGGGTATGTTTTGTATTGTAAGTAATGTGAAGCTGTTGGTTGCTGTTGAATGTTGTTAGCTGGCTTTGTACATATTATCGTTTCATCGAAATAATCGATATTTTTAAAATTTTTTCATTAAAATTTTTTCATGAATTTTTAAATTTTTGGGTTTCTCGGCGTTTGTTTTCGGTTCTTTTACCGAGAATGGTCCCATTGAACCGAAGTCTTAGTTAGTGACCGTTCCCTATGATGGATGGATGACGACCATCTTAAGGGAAATGTAGTCGTTAGGAGTAGATTTTTTTCATTTATTTTTCAGTTTTTTTTCTTTTGTGGGTTGCATCCCAAAACTTGTAGTTACTTTATGGTTGCGGAATTCTGGTTGCGTGTTGTATATGATATTTGAAATGCAAAGGTGATTCGTATGAAAGCATGCAACTTTGTAAATATGTTGAGATACCTAGGCCATAGAGTCGATTCAGTGTGATTGAGGCTTAATGTTTGAATTCTTGTAATTAGTTGGTTGAAGAGTCTGTGAATACGTCTTGAATTGAGCATGTGCAATAAGTGTATGGTGACGTTTTGTTTATTCCATGCTATTGTAAAGTGTCTAGAACTTGCCTGGTGAGTGTACGAAACGAAATGAAGGACGTGTATTGTAGGAAAGGATGTAGGCATTTCTTTGTTTTAACCGAAAGTTTCTCTTTTTCATTATCGTACCCCCCTTGAATGTACACCCTAGTTAGCCCGTTGAGCCTTTAGCCTATTATTTTTCTTTTGTCAAAAAGGTGTAAACCGAGCTTAACCCCTTCTTTTCATTATCCGTGATTTCGATCCAAAACTCTTAAGCGCTTAAGAAAAGAAAATAATTTTCCCAAAGTGTCAACGAGTGAGAATGGTGAAAAGAAAAGAAAAGCAGAGTGATGAAAGGAAAGAAAAGGTTGAAGGTGCACTCGTTATGAATTAAATATAATGAAGATGTATGAATAATCTTTGTTATTGAGTTAAGTGTGCTTAAAGATATGGGTCAAAATAAAGACAGACTTCAAGAATGGGAGGAAGGAGGAAGAAACTATGCCCATGAAGTGATGGGATGTATTGAAAAAGCGCTTAAGGATGCTAGTGACTATTATTGGTTAGCCCAATATTTACTAGTTCCGTAGCTTACATTACAACCCGTTAAGTCCTACGTGATCCTACATCACATTTTCTTATATTAGTGGAGTAATACACTAAAGGCAAGCCTATGGTTCATGACATGATGCATGTGAATTCTTTTGGGAGAGAGAGTGAAACTGTGTTTATATGCCCCTGCATGTAATCTTTTGAGTTCATGTGATTAAAAAGGGGAAAATTCTCTTATGTTGTGAGGGCACATGCTTGATGAGAGATTAAATTTCGTGTCGGATATCTATATCAGCTGATTTGCATGAGTTTGGCAATATCAAGATTCGATTCTTGAGTCTAGGAGGTCTTAATGTGCTGAAGGTCAGTGTATTGATAGGACCATGCGTGTTTTCTTGATGATTTGCTGTATTAAATAATCGGTATGACCGTAGCTTGAATTGTCGAACCAAAGTAGGCAGGATGGGGTGTAAATTGCATGAGGTGTAAGATTGTTGTTCGGGGATGAACAAGGATTTAAGTGTGGGGTAAGTGATCTTGGGCAAATTTATATGCCCAAGTGATACTCAAATGTGTCAATTTTGCCTTGTTTATCTATCGATGTTTATACATTCTCATGTGATTTGTAATAAAATGTGAATTTATACTAACCAACATGATTAGCGTTGTTTTGTAGGTGAAATATAATTTTGGGAAGCTAAAATGCATGTTGGGAGAGATCTGGGTTGGACTCGGACGCGAGCAAAGGAAAAAGCACTTGAAGGCACAAATTAAAGGGGCTCCGCGATAGAGACGTGTCACGCTGCCATCGCGGATGCATTCTGCCTGGATGGTGAATTTATGCCTATTTCCAGTGGAGGTGCGCATTGGAGCCATGGAACGTTGGCCTAGCCCCGCGTTGCACGTCGTGCCACGTTGGGCCTAAGTACCTGGACGACTAAATTCCAGTAAGGGTCTGCGTCGGTGGCGTGTCACGGAGGCAGTGCTCCGTGATTCACTCCGTGACACGTTGTTTGTTATTCTGGGAAAAATTCCCACTAGTATAAATAGAACACTTGGGTTCATTTTTAATTATTCTGACTTGGTGGAGCAAGAACGTGGATTACAGGCAGTTGAGGGGACGAAAATCTCAGGGTTTTTCTCTATCTCCTTCTTCTTTATTTCAATTGCTTGTATGATTAACACTCATTTAACGATGTCTAATCCACAAATGAGTGGCTAAATCCTCTTCTTGCTGAGGTTAAGAACAATTGTATTGAAATGTGATTATTGATTATTTGGTTTTTCATCTATTCTTCCGTGGTTGTTCTATTGATTCTTGTTCTTACTGCATTAATGTGTGGCCAATATTAATGTATATCTAAAAAGTTCGGTTTCACTCGAGAGAGCAAGAAATTGGAAAGTTGTGAATTGATAGGATATGATCTTTTCTTAGTTTGGGAAAATTGAGAATTGATTTACCTTCAGGATACAAATATACCTGAAAGACGTATTAGTCAATTGAGGAATTGGTTTTGTAAGGCTAGAACATGAATTTCGTTTTATCACAGAAATGTAGGTGGACGGTTCATGATTCTTAAGTTGGGTTAAATACGAGAGTTTTAATCCATTGGCAATAATTCTTGACTAGCAACCGGAGGAAAGATTAACCAAATTGTATCGATAATTTAATTCTTTACATGTTCATTTAACCTCAGTATGCTCATATTCATAGTTCAGACTCTAATTATATATATTCATTTTAAATTTAGCATAAAATTAGAAACCAAAATATCAAATTCTTCTTCACACTGTGGTCTGCATTTTTAGAGTTAAAGTATAGTGACACTTGAGTAGATTGTTACCCTAGCCCAGTCCCTGTGGGATCGATACTTGGCTTACTTAAGCCACTTTACTACTTGTTCGACCACGTGCACTTGTGTGTAGCTATATACCCAAAAGCACCGAACAACTGGACAGGTTGTAATAAACTCATTCTTTTTTCTTGGTACAACTGTAATCCCTCCTTTCTTCGACACACATTGGATAGGGCTTACCCAACTACTATAAGCTATAGGATACAGAATTCCTGCATCTTACCATTTGATAATTTCTTTCTTAACTACCTCTTGCATCGGTGGATTCAAGCGTCTCTAATGTTCAACTTATGAGCTGTAATTCTCTTGATGGTTGATCTTGTGAGTGCAAATACTCGGTGGTATACCATTGATATCAGCTATAGATCATCCCATTTCTTTTATATTCCTTCTCAATACAGCTCGAAGTGTTGTTATTTGTTGGTTGTCGAGCTTAGCTGAAATAATCACCAGAAGTGTCTCCTTCTTTCCCAGATATATATACCATAGGTGGGCAGGTAATGGTTTGAGCTCAAAGGCCGATGGAGAAATGATTGATGCTTGTGATGGTGGAGTTGTCTGATTTTTGAGGTCAAGATCAAGTTTCTTCAGTTGAAAAGAGTAGCTTCCCAACCCTTTACTCACATGACACACCTCTTCCAATCCTCCACTGTTCAAGAGAATACTTTCAAACGTTTCTTTCAAAATCACTTCTTTCATCCCCCATTCCACTACTTCGCCCTCCCCCATGGTTGGTGGTGGTGGAGCCTTTTCTTATCACCTGTTGGGTTGCCAGTTGAGATGCTAACGAATTCATTATGTCCTCTAATTGTCTAATAGACACTTCATGGTACTTCATCTTTTGAGTGAGATCCAAGAGGTCACTTCTCAGCACCCGAATCTCTTAATCAGTCAAAATGACCCGCTCAGGCACAACCTTGAGCATGACTTCAATGCGTGATGAGGAGGACTCATCACTTCTCTGGCTACTCATTTCAGCTGTGTATACAAAGTTCTGACCTTGATTTTTCATTATAAGGATACCAATAGCCCTAGTTTGTTTGTTGGTAGCTCTTATGAAAACCCGTCATATAATTTTCTAGCAGCTCTATTTGGTTCATCATCACAATCAGCACTGCGTCTTTTCTTTATTCTCTCCTCCATATCTCATCAATCAATTGGATGGTTTCAAAATAAGATGCCCTATCAGGATTCCTTAGTATCCTTTCAAAGGGACTCATTAGCATACAAACAACAATGCAACAAGGTGAGAACAACACATAAGATGCTAAATTAATTCAACCCAATAATCATCTAAAGCCTATCAAACTACATTCCCTAGCAGCAGCGAAATTTTTCATATTCCAAATTCACTCCTTGCTAGGATGGAGTGTAAATGATCTTTGACAAAAAAATATACCCGACGGGTGTCGGGGTCGAACACCACAAGAAATATTAGTTGATCACGCAAGAGTGGTCTATCAAGGTTAGGTAATTTGCATCAATGTTTCAACAACAATAAGGTAAAATTTTTGGGAATCACTACTTGACAATTGAACTACAAAATTTTCTCAAAAAATAGGGACAAAGTAACGAAAATACCAAGGGAGAGACTATTAGGGCTGTGAAATTATCGGGGGATCATTGGATTGGGATTGTTAGCATCTCCTAGCCTTACTCAATGGTATATTTAGTTGGGTACAAGATGGAATCCAGTGTTTCTCAACTAATTTTATGCCTTATACCTCGGGTTTTCTCAAACCCCAAAACCTTTTTCACAAGAACAATATCAACTTGGATAAGAATGAACTATTTCTAGCTTTGGTTCTCAATGGGATTTTGACAATTGGTTTTTGCTATTTACAACCCAACCCCACATGGTCAACACCCAATTACCCACTAATGTTTCATCATCCATACCCTAAATTTCATTTTCAAGCAAAATTAGAGTAAGTAAAAACAACCCACATTTGCAACTTTGAGTATTTAGATTAAAACTTAGATGAAACCTTAGAAATATACTGATTGAGTAAATCTATGATCAATTGAACAATAGCCAATCTAAATCAACCCCAATCATTCACACACCCCTATTAATGAATTTATCTACTCATATAAGTAGAAGAAGACAATGCATTCAATAACTATTCAACATCCATTCAACAAAATGAGTAATACAAATTCAAGCTCAAAGGTCTGATCTCCAATTGATCGGCGGCTCATCAGTGCTCATCCGTAATCCGCTGGTTGATTTTGGCTGATGATCAGTGAACTCCAAAACCTTTCAGCAGTTCGTCATTGCTGATCCACGACTCAACGGTATTGATCTTCATCAGCACAGTTTGGAAGTGCAACCAACCTGTGTTTCGCTGGTGCCCTCTAGTGGAGCGCCATTCCTCATCTCTTTTTTTCCATTCATTTTGCTCAGTTACATTCTTTTCCTATTCAAGATAGGTACCTGCAATGATCAAGGGAAAAGGGCATAAAATCTACCTAAATAACCTAAAAACTAAGGGAAAAAATCATGTTTAAGAGCCTAGTAAGTTAGTAAATTGCCAACTCATCAAACTCTTGGCCTACTCGGTGCTAGACACTACTTCCAAAACATTCATAGCGCTCATATAATCTTATTCCCGTAATCATAACTTAAATCTAAACATTGGGAGTCTTGACTCCAAATCATATCATAAGTATGTATTGGGAGTCTTGACTCCAAATCATATCATAAACTGAACTTTTTAGACTTGGCTAAAATCATAGTACGTATACTTAATTTGTATGGGCTTGCCCAAATCATAAAATCATGCATACTCGAAATAGACTTCATAAGTCAAAATCATAGAATCATAAGTTCAGAGTTCACAAAAATTCATGCATACTAGATAACTCATTATGCTTGAAATCATGGACCATAGATTTGAATTTTCATAAAACATGCGTAATAGGGCACAATATCGAATAACTTGAAATTATTAATTTATAATCAAATTAAGTGTAAAATATGCTCATTACACTTAATGCATACAATAGAACATGAGGGGATTGGACCTATAAATATAGCATAGATAGTTTCATGGAATTGGGTTAAAATCTAGAAATCAATACACTTGATTAAGAACTTGAATTCATGTGTTAGAGGGGAAATTTGCTCATCAGGGAGGAAGAAATCCACCATTCATAGCCCCACATACCTGGGTAAACTGATTTCCAAACTAGTCTTGAAAGCCCAAGAGAATTGAAGAAGAAATTGAGGAGAAAGCTAGTTTGATCTTGGAAGAGAAATTCTATGCAATCCATGCATGGGAGCGTAATGACATAGGCTAGGATAAACCCTCTTAAAACACTCCTCACAAGGCTCAAAACGATGTCATTAAGGAGTTAGAAGCTTAGGAATTATGAAACACCTTTAAAGAACCGACTATGAAATGGCACTACCAGAGCTAACCAGTGACCTAACGACTCATTAGGTCACTTCACAGCTCCTCTTAACCTTCCATCATCACTAGACAAAATTTCCAAATTTGTGATATTTACTTGATGCCTCCACCTGACAACTCATCTTCACACCTAACGGGTCACTTCACCACTCGTCTTGACCCTCTGAATCTCAAGGCTTCCAAGCATTCATTTGTCACAACCCGAATGGAGGCCCGGATCTCAAGACGAGACAAGGAGCCCCGAGAGTCTCCAAGTCGACTCATGACATGAACATACATCTAAGTCAATTACAAAAACTGAAGAATCAGTAAGAAAATCATAGAGGAAGTCTAAATTAAACATAAAATCAGAATACACAATCTGAAGCTGAATACATACTTTGTCTAAAAAGCCTCTAAACATGACGAGTTGATGGCACAAGACCCCAACTAACTCACTAAAGATGAAACTGACAATACATAAAGGAAATCCGAATAAGTCTAGTCCTTGGGAGATGAGGACTCACCCACAATGTAAGATTCCAATTCTGAAGACTGACTATTAATCGAGCTGAGCTTGAGAGCTGGGTTCTGTATCATGATATGATACAGATAGAGTATGGATTCAGTACGTGAAATGTACCAAGTATACAAGGTAAGTAAAACTGCTCAAATAGATCAAATCATTTAAGAACATGCATAATGTAAATCATTAACAACAAGAATATGAGAGTAGGGATTGCATGCATTGTTTCTGAAATCATGATCTCATCATAACATAACATCACGTCATAACTGAATCGATTGACTTAAAGTAAAATCTGATAGTCATGAGTAAAACTAATTATTGAGTCAAACATGCTTTAAAACATATATAGATATAGAAATCTCATGAATGATAAACATGCATAACTGAAATCATGAGGAACAATGGGAGACTCGTGTTTTAACCGACATACCACGATAGAGCTTACGTGGTCCAAACTATCACACTCAAGTGGGTAGATCCATCCAAAGCCTTGGCAGTGCTAGGACAATACCATGATAACGATATCAAGCTCATGGCCCAATAGGGCAGGGGATAGCTCACAAGGGAGGTCCCCAAGTCATATATAATAGTATAAACGTATGATGGCTCTGTGCAGTCAGTAAACGTTCTCGGATAAGCTTTACCTTTTCCTCTGACTGCTGAACAATGTCTGGCCCAACTAACGCTGATTCTCCTATTTCAAACCAGCCAACCGGCGATCTGCATTTTCGCCCGTATAAAGCCTCAAAAGGCGCCATTTGGATGGCTGAGTGATAGCTGTTATTGTAGGAAAATTCAATTAACAGCAAATGCTCATCCCAGCTACCACCGAAATCTAGCACACACACTCGCAAAATATCTTCGAGCGTCTGAATTGTGCGTTCAGCCTGTCCATCTGTCTGAGGATGGAATGTTGTGCTCAAATTAATCTGCGTCCCCAAACCTCTCTGAAATAACTGCCAAAATCTAGTCGTAAACTGTGCTTCTCTATCAGAGATAATAGATACTGGAACACCGTGTAATCTAACTACTTCTCTGATATACAATTCGGGGTAATCTTCGGTAGAGAAGTAGCTTTTACTGGCAGGAAATGGGCTGATTTTGTCAGTCTATCAAAAATTACTCAGATTGAATCATGTCTATGCCTGGTACGGGGTAATCCTGCTACAAAGTCCATGTTTACTGCTTCCCATTTCCAGAGAGGCACTGCTATGTCCTGAGTCAAACCGCCTAGTTTCAGATGTTCTACTTTCACCTGTTGGCAGTTAGGACACTGAGCTACAAATTCAGAAATTTCTCTTTTCATACCTGGCCAATAGTAGTTTTCTTTGATATCATCGTACATTTTCGTCGCGCCTGGGCGGAGAGAATAGCGGGCGTAATGCGCCTCGCTCATAATCTGATGGCGAAGCCCCAAAATATCTGGAACACAAATGCGGCCTTTACATCGCAACACCTCATCCCCGGTTATCTGAAAATATGTCACCTCTCCTTACTGAACCTTGTGTTCAAGTTGAACCTGGCTAGGGTCTTCATACTGTCGTTCCTTTACTTCCACCACTAAAGACAACACAACGACATTCTATATTACCGCTCTGTTGTCCTTTATTTCTTCTATGTGAATGGCTAAACTGGCTAACTGGTGTAATTCTCGGGCCAATTCTCGCCATTCAGGCGGCAAGTATGCCAACTCCCCATAGATTTACGGCTAAGGGCATCTGCTACCACATTAGCCCTTCCTGGGTGTTACAAAATATTCACTCTTTAAGGCATAAACTACTGCAGCTAACTCCAGGTCATGGGTAAGATAATTCTTTTCATGTTTCTTCAACTGCCTGAAAGCATTAACTATTACTTTATCATGTTGCATCAACCCTCTGTACCTTCTGGCGGCACTAACACTAGGGCTGATGTTAACCTGTCTTTTAACTCCTGGAAGTTCTGCTCACACGCCTCAGCCTGCTGGAACTTTGCTGCCTTCTGTGTCAATTTAGTCAGAGGTGCTCCTAAGGTGGAAGATCCTTCCACAAACCCTCTGTAGTACCCGGATAACCGCAGGGATTCCGTACTTTGATCGGAGTGGTAGGTTTGGGCTATGTCTTAACTTCTTCGATTTTCTGTGTATCTACCTGTACACCAATATCCAACACAATGTGACCAAAAAGGCTACTGAACTCAGCCAAAATTCACATTTAGAAAAATTGACATATAGCTGACGGTCATACTGGTTTATTATACCGGAGAATCTGACTAGTAATCTACCGGTATAGCTAGAGCTCATCTGGCCTTCTGGCCGCATGCTAAGGCTACTTGTTGCTGAGATAACCTGAACGATTATCTGCACACCATGTGCCCGTATCTGATCAGAGGATCCTGACAATGATCGTGATCTCTAATAGTCTGGCTGAATAACCTCGACTAACTATATAGCTAGGTTAAATGATCCGAATGCTGCAGTAGTCTAACGATGCTCTACATGTCCTACTCGGACATCTGTAGCTCATGCATAACTGCGGGGTTGTGGACAGCTAACTGTTTCATCCTCCTAATTGAACAATTGTGATGTTGTGCTTAGTCCAACCTACTCTCAGGCGATCCGTCCCTGGATCTTCATAGGGAACCTACCGATCTCCTTGTCTTAGTAAACACTGTGCTAGCAGAGCACTACCAATTTCTTACGCCTTATTCGTACCCCCTTGGATTTATATTACTGTTCTTGGAAATTCTCGGTCTTATGAGCCATTCTGTAAAGACTGACCTTCTGTTAGGGCTCTATATCTGAATACCTTACGAGAACCAGCTGAAGTACTAGTCCGTCACTGACTACTGATACGGACTCTTTCTTGGGGTACCCACAGGTTTGTCTGACTAAGACTGTCGGCTAACTTGCAGGGTGTTCCGCATAATAGCTTCTAGGTTGACTAAGGCCGACTCTCACCTACAAGGCTGGGAAAACGATGTACGATCACTTAACATGCCCCCCTCTCTTTTGGTGAGGGGTCCTGCAGTACGATCTGTATATATTTCCTAGCAGCTAACCAAAATCTGTATGACTGTAACCCCCATTGCCAACTACTTACATCATATCTATCATCTGTAGATATATATATATCAACAACTATGTACAATACATACTGAATTTTGTGGAGACACATAATCTCTAACATGCCTTACTGAATTTCATACTGCACATGATATACCGCTCCTACGGTCTAATGATATCTCATATCCTCTCGTATTATTTCATGAGATTTTTTTTTCATTCCATTCTGGAAGAAACACACACATGCACTTTAGCTATGATCTGCTATTTGAAATTTCGCCACTCTTACAATGTGGGGTCAACATTCGAACCTTGTGGCCTTACTTGGCATTATACTAAGGACCGTGACTGTCTGTTGGACCTTATCTCTGGGCCACACTAGATTGGAGTCTCTGGTTCGATACCCTCTTACCTTCTCCTTGGGCGGACATACTGCAACATTCTAAACTACAACCTTACTGTCTCTTAGTTGTTCATCTAAGGTTTAGTCCTTAATACACGGTGTTCTATCTATCTAGAGGTGATTCTGATTTTCCCTCAAAATCTAGTATTCATGCTCTTCACCTTCATCTTCCTTAAACTGGGCTATGGGGTTCACGGTACCTGCCTTACACTGTCAATAAGGTTGTCAGTCAAGTTCCAACCTATACTTCTTCAGACTTGCAGTCGGACCCATCTTATTCATATAATCTCCCTGTCTTTTGATATCACACCTAAGATTATAACTATTATCTTGCAGACATACCCTGTCGTCGTTAGCATGCCACGGCATATTCAACCCTTTCCTGACTTGAACTTGACTCTTACTGGGAGTCCATCATTGACGGATCCCCTACACCCACTTCGAGTAAGCTAGTAGTCTTGCTTGCTCTTCTGACTTATTACCGTGAGGGTCTGCACAACTTACATAATCATAAGGGCTCCTTACTCTTTCTAACACTTTCTGGAATCAACCAATCCACCTTTCACTTACTGCCTGCTTTGGTCAACATCGTCTCAATCCTTGTGCCCTTTGCTACACCGGGATCAAAACTAAGGGGTAGGAATGACTTTTTCTTACCGCAACGAAAGAAGACATGGAACTGTACCACACCTGAAGGAATGGAGGTGGGAAGCCTACATTTCCCTCTCTTTCTCACACTTATCTGATAATCTAATATTGTCTACTATCTTAATCAGGTCTTATATATATATCTAACAAATAAATCGACTCATTTATATGTTACGCTTATGACTTCCTATTCTGAAGTTATCGACATATACTAGGGATGGCACCAATAAAAAGATAACATTGGGAGGTCCCTGTTACCTCCTCCTGCTGTTGTAGTTACCTTGTAATTGGCTGATGTTCTCTCCTGTTGCTATATCTGATCTTCTGCCTGGGATAGGATTTCGCTGGTCTGACTTGTATTTGTATTCAAAGAATATGATAAGTTTTAAAAGGACCAACCCTGTACTGTACTGTGCTATGGCACGACTGAGTATGAAAGAAGGGTAACCATCCTATTATGCCTCGCAGCCTCCTGCCTATAGTATGTGGTGCACAACACATCCGTAGACAAGACTCTACTTAGCACGGCTTGCAGACTCCCTGGGACACGACCTGCTCTGATACCAAGTTTGTCACACCCCGCTTTAGGGGGTATGACTGGCACCTGGTGCCCTACTAGGACCTGAACTGCTAGACTACTGAGCGTGAGCACATCTGGTGCCTGGCTGGCTCTAACTCAGATTTCGGGAAACAACGGGCTATATAACGGCTATAAATACAGCCTCCGGCCGACTAGGCCTATAGCCACCTATACCTGTACTAACAGCTAACCAGAAACATATCAATAAGGGGAGCCTATGCGGGCCGACAAGGCCACCATGCTATCTAGTTATTTGTAACTCAACAATGAAATATTGGAAAGCTACGTGATCGGCAAGGTCACCACTACTGTCAAGCTATGGCCCCACACGGCCAACATAAAAGAAATAGAAGTACTAACAGCTATACAACTGCATGGCCTCACACGACTGGCTCATCTGACCATAGGGAAATATATACAGACTGCAAGCCTCTAAGAATACTGATAAGATGGTCGGGACAGGGCCCCGGCCTACCCATGTTGTATAACAAATGAAAAGGGATAAACCTCTAGCTATCTAGCTCCGGATGACTGGAGCTGATGACCCTGTGAGCTGGCTGGAATCATGAGGTATCGGCCCCTCGTCTATGAGTACCTGCAGGCAAGTAATGCAGCGCCCCCAAGGGGCGTCAGTACCACTGGTACTAAGTAGGTAAAACAATAACTGAAAGAGATATCTGAAAACAACAACACAACTGATAGAACTGAAATAGGAAGGAATAGACTAACTGACTGAAAATGTAAAGCTATGCCTACTCTTAACTATACTGGAAGGAGTGGAGTCATACCTGGAGATGTATCGTTCTACTGTCGATCTACTCGTATCTCGTGTAACATGGCATAACATAACATAACATGACATAGCACACACAAACCTTACTCGGCCCCCATAAGCCGGGAGGTACAACCAACACGCAATCTATACCCCTACCCTGGTCGTCCCATCTCCTGTAATAACTATAAGCATCCTGCCGGCCCCCTGGGTATGCACTTGGGCTCGCTGAGCCCCTGACTATAACTGTACCTGAGTCCGGAGGACTCCTGAATCAACACCCAGGCTGTATCTGCTCGACGGGGGTGTATAAGGGCCGACCAAGGCACAATATGGGGAAAACTGGCATCCCATCTTCGTCCCCTGTGGGACGGCATGCCACTCCATAGAGCAACGTATACTCGTCCTCTGGCGGACGAGTCGATACAGCTATTAACCCTGGGGCGGTGATGGATGCTAGGTAATCCAACCCCAAGACAATACAGTGGTCTCAACTAGTAATACTATCTGCATATACCACATACTGAAGCTAATGATAATAAAGTATTTGTACATACTGTGTGCTGAACGAGTGATAGTGATATGTACGTATTTAATACATGTTGAGATTGATAATAGTATATATAAAAATGTAATCTTCTGCCATACTGTACTGAGTCTAATGTTGAGCAAGATATAGTTTTTCTGCTGGAAACCATGCTGTATAACTGAGTTTCTATAGTAACATGATTTACTATTTCTAACATGCTTTTTAAACTTCATTTTAACCTATCATTCTACTTCTGAGATACCTTACAGGCATTTACATTGCTTTACTAGGTTTCAGCTGAGTACGATAATATCCTAACATTCTTTACTAAATCACATACTGGGCATGTTGTACAATTCCTAACATTCGTGTTAGAATTTATATCGTGCTAGCAAGTTTCACGCTATACATAACATGATGCTTCCAATATCATACCAACATTCGTAATAAACATAACACACGACTTCTGAACATTTTACTGGCCTTTAAACTACTTTACTATACCGAGACTACTAACTTGCCGAGGAAACTAGCTTTACATACCTTCGCTTCTGATTTCCTGACTAACCGGTGTAGCTTGGTCGGTATTCCAGCTATTTCTCCCAACTGCATTCATATATACGTCAATAAGTACTAAATACAACTTTATTCTGAAGGACGACATCACTTTCGATGTAATTATAGCCTAAACTTAGGCTTATCGAAAGACGGTCGAAAACTCGCTATTTTCCAGAAGTCCAGAAGGGAGAAGTATTCACTTCACAGCTAGGAACACATAGACACTAGTTTGGAGCAATTCCACTTACTTTAATCCGGTAGCTCGACGATTCGTCGGCCGTATTTCGCGAAACTAAATCCGTAGGAATGCTCTCTACTACTAAATATCTCGGTATCTGAGGTTAATTTGAGTTTGGACAACGTTTGGCAGCGTAATCGAACGATAATATATTTTCCCTCTTCGTCTTCCTCTGTTTTGCTGTGTTTTCTGGAAATTTCAAATGTTTTAAATGAATTAAAACCGAAGTGGGGCTTTATATACTTGGGCCTAGACATGGCCAACATGTCACGGAGCCAACGCGAAGGCTCCACCTCCGTGACACGTTGCCATCGCGGAGGGGCTCTACCTCGGCTCCTTCCGCGATGGTTCGATAGGTTATCCGTCTGATCTTTTCCCGGGCCTTTCTCTAGCACGTATGGCTTTCAAATATGCCCAACCATCGTGCGAATAGGCCATCTAAGTGTCGGAAATCTTACGGGGTATAACATTCTCCCCCCCTTAAGAACATTCGTCCTCAAATGGAAACTGCTATCTAGAGGACTTCTCAATTTACTTATTTAGAAAAATTTCGGCAGAGTCTCCCCTGTAATATGGACTATACCAAAAACTTGAAACGCAGAAAAGTCCAATACAGGTACTGCACACAATACTTTAGGATTCACTGGATAGCTAAGCATCAATCTTTCTCATTTATTCATATACAACTATAAGGTATTGCATAAGTAATAATACGGACATACCTGTCGCCTGACTAGGCCTGGAATAAGTAAGGATATCTGGTCTTCATATCTTCCTCTACCTCCCAAGTCATCTCCTCTCGGCTCCTATTACGCCACAATACCTTGACAGACGCAATATCTTTGGTCCTCAACCTGCAAATCTATTTGTCTAGGATAGCTACTGGAACCTCTTCATAGGCCAGCTTTTCTGTAACCTGGATATCCTAGACTGGGACTACTCTGGACGGGTCTCCAATGCATTTCCTCAGCATAGATACATGAAAGACTAGATGAACGGATTCTAATTCTGGAGGCAAGTTCAACTCATATGCTACTCGACCTATCCTTCGACGAATCTGATAAGGCCCAACAAACCTCGGGCTGAGCTTACCTTTCTTGCCGAATCTCATTACCCCTTTCATTGGAGATACTTTTAGAAATACCCAGTCATTTACATCAAATTCCAAGACTCTGCGTCGCACATCTGCATATGATTTCTGGAGGCTCTGTGCAGTCAGTAAATGTTCTCGGATAAGCTTTACCTTTTCCTCTGACTGCTGAACAATGTCTGGCCCAACTAACGCTGATTCTCTTATTTCAAACCAGCCAACTGGCGATCTGCATTTTCGCCCGTATAAAGCCAGAAAAGGCGCCATTTGGATGGCTGAGTGATAGCTGTTATTGTAGGAAAATTCAATTAACGGCAAATGTTCATCCCAGCTACCACCGAAATCTAGCACACACGCTCGCAACATATCTTCAAGCGTCTGAATTGTGCGTTCAGCCTGTCCATCTGTCCGAGGATGGAATGCTGTGCTCAAATTAATCTGCGTCCCCAGACCTCTCTGAAATGACTGCCAAAATCTAGCCGTAAACTGTGCTCCTCTATCAGAGATAATAGATACTGGAACACCGTGTAATCTAACTACTTCTCTGATATACAATTCGGGGTAATCTTCGGTAGAGAAGTAGCTTTTACTGGCAGGAAATGGGCTGATTTCATCAGTCTGCCAAAAATTACTCAGATTGAATCATGTCTATGCCTGGTACGGGGTAATCCTGCTACAAAGTCCATGTTTACTGCTTCCCATTTCCAGAGAGGCACAGCTATGTCCTGAGTCAAACCGCCTGGTTTTTGATGTTCTACTTTCACCTGTTGGCAGTTAGGACACTAAGTTACAAATTCAGAAATTTCTCTTTTCATACCTGGCCACTAGTAGTTTTCTTTGATATCATGGTACATTTTCGTCGCGCCTGGGCGGAGAGAATAGCGGGCGTAATGCGCCTCGCTCATAATCTGCTGGCGAAGCCCCTAAATATCTGGAACACAAATGCGGCCTTTACATCGCAACACTTCATCCCCGGTTATCTGCAAATATGTCACCTCTCCTTGCTGAACCTTGTGTTCAAGTTGAACCCAGCTAGGGTCTTCATACTGCCGTTCCTTTACTTCCACCACTAAAGAACACACTGCGACATTCTATATTACCGCTCTGTTGTCCTTTATTTCTGCTATGTGAACGGATAAACCGACTAACTGGTGTAATTATCGGGCCAATTCTCGCTGTTCAGGCTGCAAGTATGCCAACTCCCCATAGATTTACGGCTAAGGGCATCTGCTACCACATTAGCCCTTCCTGGGTGTTACAAAATATTCACTCTTTAAGGCATAAACTACTTTAGCTAACTCCAGGTCATGGGTAAGATAATTCTTTTCATGTTTCTTCAACTGCCTGAAAGCATTAACTATTACTTTATCATGTTGCATCAACCCTCTATACCTTCTGGCGACACTAACACTGGGGCTGATGTTAACCTGTCTTTTAACTCCTGGAAGTTCTGCTCACACGCCTCAGCCTGCTGGAACTTTGCTGCCTTCTGTGTCAATTTAGTCAGAGGTGCTACTAAGGTGGAAGATCCTTCCACAAACCCTATGTAGTACCCGGCTAACCGCAGGGATTGCGTACTTTATCGGAGTGGTAGGTTTGGGCTATGTCTTCACTTCTTTGATTTTCTGTGTATCTACCTGTACACCAATCTCCAACACAATGTGACCAAAAAAGCTACTGAACTCAGCCAAAATTCACATTTACAAAAATTGACATATAGCTGACGGTCATATTGGTTTATTATACCGGAGAATCTGACAAGTAATCTACCGGTATAGCTAGAGCTCATTTGGCCTTCTGGCCGCATGCTAAGGCTACTCGTTGCTGAGATAACCTGAACGATTATCTACACACCATGTGCCCATATCTGATCAGAGGATCCTGACAATGATCATGATCTCTAATAGTCTGGCTGAATAACCTCGACTAACTAAATAGCTAGGTTAAATGATCCGAATGCTGCAGTAGTCTAACGATGCTCTACATGTCCTACTCGGACATCTGTAGCTCATGCATAGCTGTGGGGTTATGGACAGCTAACTATTTCATCCTCCTAATTGAACAATTTTGATGTTGTGCTTAGTCCAACCTACTCTCAGGCGATCCGTCCCTGGATCTTCATAGGGAACCTACCGATCTCCTTGTCTTAGTAAACACTGTGCTAGCAGAGCACTACCAATTTCATATGCCTTATTCGTACCCCCTTGGATTTATATTACTGTTCTTGGAAATTCTCGGTCTTATGAGCCATTCTGTAAAGACTGACCTTCTGTTAGGGCTCTATATCTGAATACCTTACGAGAACAACATGAAGTACTAGTCCGTCACTGACTACTGATACGGACTCTTTCTTGGGGTACCCACAGGTTTGTCTGACTAAGACGGTCGGCTAACTTGTAGGGTGTTCCGCATAATAGCTTCTAGGTTGACTAAGGCCGACTCTCACCTACAAGGCTGGGAAAACGATGTACGATCACTTAACATGCCCCCCTCTCTTTTGGTGAGGGGTCCTGCAGTACGATCTGTATATATTTCCTAGCAGCTAACCAAAATCTGTATGACTGTAACCCCCATTGCCAACTACTTACATCGTATCTATCATCTGTAGATATATATATATCAACAACTATGTACAATACATACTGAATTTTGTGGAGACATATAATCTCTAACATGCCTTACTGAATTTCATACTGCACATGATATACCGCTCCTACGGTCTAATGATATCTCATATCCTCTCGTGTTATTTCATGGGATTTTTTTTTCATTCCATTCTGGAAGCAACACACACATGCACTTTAGCTATGATCTGCTATTTGAAATTTCGCCACTCTTACAATGTGGGGTCAACATCCGAACCTTGTGGCCTTACTTGGCATTATACTAAGGCCCGTGACTATCTGTTGGACCTTATCTCTAGGCCACACTAGATTGGAGTCTCTGGTTCGGTACCCTCTTACCTTCTCCTTGGGCGGACATACTGCAACATTCTAAACTACAACCTTACTGTCTCTTAGCTGTTCATCTAAGGTTTAGTCCTTAATACACGGTGTTCTATCTATCTAGAGGTGATTCTGATTTCCCCTCAAAATCTAGTATTCATGCTCTTCACCTTCATCTTCCTTAAACTGGGTTATGGGGTTCACGGTACCTGCCTTACACTGTCAATAAGGTTGCCAGTCAAGTTCCAACCTATACTTCTTCAGACTTGGAGTCGGACCCATCATATTCATATAATCTCCCTGTCTTTTGATGTCACATCTAAGATTATAACTATTATCTTGAAGACATACCCTGCCGTCGTTAGCATACCACGGCGGATTCAACCCTTTCCTGACTTGAACTTGACTCTTACTGGGAGTCCATCATTGACGGATCTCCTACACCCACTTCGAGTAAGCTAGTAGTCTTGCTTGCTCTTCTGACTTATTACCGTGAGGGTCTGCACAACTTACATAATCATAAGGGCTCATTACTCTTTCTAAAACTTTCTGGAATCAACCAATCCACCTTTCACTTACCGCCTACTTTGGGCAACATCGTCTCAATCCTTATGCCCTTTGCTACACCGGGATCAAAACTAAGGGGTAGGAATGACTTTTTCTTACCACAACGAAACGAAGACATGGAACTGTACCACACCTGAAGGAATGGAGGTGGGAATCCTAAATTTCCCTCTCTTTCTCATACTTATCTGATAATCTAATATTGTCTACTATCTTAATCAGGTCTTATATATATATATCTAACAAATTAATCGACTCATTTATATGTTACGCTTATGACTTCCTATTCTGAAGTTATCGACATATACTAGGAATGGCACCAATAAAAAGATAACATTGGGAGGTCCCTGTTACCTCCTCCTGCTGCAGTAGTTACCTTGTAACTGGCTGATGTTCTCTCCTGTTGCTATATCTGATCTTCTTCCTGGGATAGGATTTCGCTAGTCTGACTTGTATCTGTATTCAAAGAATATGATAAGTTTTAAAAGGACCAACCCTGTACTGTACTGTGCTATGGCACGACTGAGTATGAAAGAAGGGTAACCATCCTATTATGCCTCGCAGCCTCCTGCCTATAGTATGTGGTGCACAACACATCCGTAGACAAGACTCTACTTAGCACGGCTTGCAGACTCCCTGGGACACGACCTGCTCTGATACCAAGTTTGACACACCCTGCTTTGGGGGGTATGACTGGCACCTGGTGCCTTACTAGGACCTGAACTACTAGACTACTGAGCCTGAGCACATCTGGTGCCTGGCTAGCTCTAACTCAGATTCCGGGAAACAACAGGCTATATAACGGCTGTAAATACAGCCTCCGGCCGACTAGGCCTATAGCCACCTGTACCTGTACTAACAGCTAACCAGAAACATATCAATATAGGGGAGCCTATGCGGGCTGACAAGGCCACCATGCTATCTAGTTATCTGTAACTCAACAATGAAATATTGGAAAGCTACGTGACCGGCAAGGTCACCACTACTGTCAAGCTATGGCCCCACACGGCCAACATAAAAAAACAGAAGTACTAACAGCTATACAACTGCACGGCCTCACATGACCGGCTCATCTGACCACAGGGAAATATATACAGACTGCAAGCCTCTAACAATACTGATAAGATGGTCGGGACAGGGCCCCGGCCTACCCATGTTGTATAACAAATGAAAAGGGATAAACCTCTAGCTATCTAGCTCCGGATGACTGGAGCTGATGACCCTGTGAGTTAGCTGGAATCACGAGGTATTGGCCGCTCGTCTATGAGTACCTGCAGGCAAGTAATGCAGCGCCCCCAAGGGGCGTCAGTACCACTGGTACTGAGTAGGTAAAACAATAACTGAAAGAGATATCTGAAAACAACAACACAACTGATGGAATTGAAATAGGAAGGAATAGACTAACTAACTGAAAATGTAAAGCTATGCCTACTCTTAACTATACTGGAAGGAGTAGGAGTCATACCTGGAGATGTATCATTCTACTATCGATCTACTCGTATCTCATGTAACATGGCATAACATAACATAACATGACATAGCACACACAAACCTTACCCGGCCCCCATTAGCTGGGAGGTACAACCAACACGCAATCTATACCCCTACCCCGGTCGTCCCATCTCCTATAATAACTATAAGCATCCTGTCGGCCCCCTGGGTATGCACTTGGGCTCGCTGAGCCCCTGACTATAACTGTACCTGAGTCCGGAGGACTCCTGAATCAACACCTCGGGCGTATCCGCTCGACGGGGGTGTATAAGGGCCGACCAAGGCACAGTATGGGGTAAACTGGCATCCCATCTTCGTCCCCTGTGGGACGGCATGCCACTCCGTCGAGCGATGTATCCTCATCCTCTGGCGGACGAGTCGATACAGCTATTAACCCTGGGGCGGTCATGGATGCTAGGTAATCCAACCCCAAGACAATACAGTGGTCTCAACTAGTAATACTATCTGCATATACCACATACTGAAGCTAATTATAATAAAGTATTTGTACATACTGTGTGCTGAACTAGTGATAGTGATATGTACGTATTTAATACATGCTGAGACTGATAATAGTATATATATAAATATAATCTTCTGCCATACTATACTGAGTCTAATGTTGAACAAGATATAGTTTTTCTGCTGGAAACCATGCTATATAACTGAGTTTCTATAGTAACATGATTTACTATTTCTAACATGCTTTCTAAACATCATTTTAACCTATCATTCTACTTCTGAGATACCTTACAGGCATTTACATTGCTTTACTAGGTTTCAGCTGAGTACGATAATATCCTAACATTCTTTACTAAATCACATACTGGGCATGTTGTACAGTTCCTAACACTCATGTTAGAATTTATATCGTGCTAGCAAGTTTCACGCTATACATAACATGATGCTTCCAATATCGTACCAACATTCGTAATAAACATAACACACGACTTCTGAACATTTTACTGGCCTTTAAACTACTTTACTATACCGAGACTACTAACTTGCCAAGGAAACTAGCTTTACATACCTTCGCTTCTGATTTCCCGACAAACCGGCGTAGCTTGGTTGGTATTCAAGCTATTTCTCCCCACTGCATTCATATATACGTCAATCAGTACTAAATACAACTTTATTCTGAAGGACGACATCACTTTCGATGTAATTATAGCCTAAACTTAGGCTTATCAAAAGACGGTCGAAAACTCGCTATTTTCCAGAAGTCCAGAAGGGAGAAGTATTCATTTCACAGCTAGGAACACATAGACACTAGTTTGGAGCAATTCCACTTACCTTAGTCCGGTAGCTCGACGATTCGTCGGCCGTATTTCGCGAAACTAAATATGTAGGAATGCTCTCTGCTGCTAAATATCTCGGTATCTGAGGTTAATTTGAGTTTTGACAACGTTTGGCAGTGTAATCGAATGATAATATATTCACCCTCTTCGTCTTCCTCTGTTTTGCTGCGTTTTCTGGAAATTTCAAATGTTTTAAATGAATTAAAACCGAAGTGGGGCTTTATATACTTGGGCCTGGACATGGCCAACGTGTCACGGAGCCAATGCGGAGGCTCCACCTCCGTGACACGTTGCCATCGCGGAGGGGCTCTACCTCGGCTCCTTCCGCGATGGTTCTACAGGTTATTCGTCCGATCTTTTCCCGGGCCTTTCTCTAGCACGTATGGCTTTCAAATATGCCCAACCATCGTGCAAATGGGCCATCTAAGTGTCAGAAATCTTACGGGGTATAACACTAAGAAAACAATTGGGAGACTTAACTCCCCAACAATGTGGTAAGCTTAACTTGGGAAATCATTAATCATACTTTGAACATGTGGGCATTCCCCAAAGCTTTAACATGCTTGAAAAATACTCAATTCACATCAAAAATATGATTATAAACATGGGTAGCTTGAAAACATTCATTTCATTAGAATATCTCATCATCATCATTCATTCATCACAAATCTCATCTTTCATGAACTTCTCATCAATGGGCTTTTTAATTCATAAAACTAGAAACATGATTTTTTATTGAAAACAATATAAAACTTTCCCATGCTTCACAATTTAATAGTAGAAACATACTTAAATCATACCCATGTAGAAAATTTAGGAAATCCATGCATTGGGTTAAAACCCCATAGATTAGACATAGGAAACTCATGATTTAGAGTAGGATTGGGCATGGGTGTGAAAGGATTCACCCATTCATAATCCTACATACCTTATTGAAGCTAAATCTTACACGCCCTTGAATGCCCAAGAAGAAATTGAAGAAAACATTGAAGGTTTTACCTTGATCACCTCTCTAGACTATCACCCTTGCATGCATGAATATGAAAATGGCCTAAAATGAACTTAACCCTTTTAAAAGTCATCATTCATAAATCAAAACGCCGTAGTTTAGGCCTTAGGATCTTAGGAATTATGGCAAAACCCTTACTACATTCGCAGAAAATAACTGCTAGTTGGTCCCCAAGAGGGACCTAATGACTTGTCATCATGGTCCACGACTCGTGGAGCCGTCATTCAAGTGCACTGCTCATCAGGTCCCCTAGACTTCATCACGGGTGACTTAATGATCCGTTAGTGGTGACCACTACCCGTCGTGCACACTGCCTCAACCTCAAATAATTTTCATCCAGCTGGCCACGACTCACACCACGAATAGTGGTGACTGACCATGACTCGTGGGTGCCTTCCATTAGGTACACTGCCTCCTTCTTTCTCTTTTCTCATTCACCACTCCCTATTACTGACCTAACGAGTCGTAGGGCCTGACCATGACTCGTGGTCACGTCCTTGGGGATACTCGTCGTAGGGCCTGACCATGACTCGTGGTCACGTCCTTGGGGATACCATTTCCTAAATTTCAACTCATCACCTGGGCCTCACCATGAGTTACATCACGACTCATGGGCTTCTCCCACGGGTCACGTCACGACCCGTTATAATACCTAATGCCAAATTTTAATTTTTATCTGTTTCAACTCCCGGGTCTGATCTTTGGGCTTCCGGGGTATAACAATATCTCCCCCTTAGGAAAATTCATCCTCAAATGTTGGAAAACACACAGAAAAGGAGAGAAATGCAATTATTATATTAAAAACTGATCATTTAAGTTGGAACTAACAGAATAACTATCTCCGATTCAAACTACATAGCTGAACTAAATTCATTAATCATACATACATCCATATACATATAAGAAACTTGGACACATGAACTAAACATGCAAACTAAATAGGGTTTTAGGGAAAAAATGATACCTCAAGATGGAACAGAGCCGGTAGAGAATAAATGTGGGTATCTAGCCATCATGTCTTCTTTGGCTTCCGACGTAACTCCCTCAACATGCTGATTCCTCCATAACACTTTAACTGAAGCTACTTCCTAGTTCATTAGCCTTTGAACCTGACGATCTAGTATTTCTACCGGAACCTCCTCGTAACTGAGGTTGTCTTTCACTCCAACACTGTCCACCGGGACAACTAGAGTTGGATTACCCAAACACTTCTTTAAGAGCGATACATGGAATACAGGATGCATGGAAGCTAATTCTGAGGCCAACTCCAATTCATATTCTACATTGCCAATGCGTCTCACAATCCGGTATGAGCTTACATAGCGGGGACTAAGTTTCCCCTTCTTTCCGAACCTCTTCACTCCCTTCAAGGGAAACACCTTTAGAAATACCCAATCATCTACTTCAAATTCTAATTATCTTTTCCTCATATCAGCATAGGACTTTTGGCGACTCTGAGCAGCTTTCAACTTGTCCCTTATCAACTGAACCTTCTCCATAGCCTCCTGAGCCAAATTTGGTCCTATCATCGCCGTTTCACCAACCTCGAATCAACCGATGGGCGATCTACATCTCCACCCGTAGATAGCCTTGAATGGTGCCATCTAGATAGTGGAACGATAACAGTTATTGTATGCAAACTCGATAAGAGGAAAATGATCATACCAACTACCTTTGAGTCAATAACGCATGCTCTCAACATGTCCTCGAGAGTCTGAATTATCTGCGCTGCTTGACCATCGGTCTACGGGTGAAACCCAGTGCTGAGCTTAACCTGAGGACCAAGTCCTTTTTGAAACGACTTTCAAAACATAGAGGTAAATTTGGGTACCTCTATTTGTTATGATGGACGAGGGCACTCCATGCAATTATACTGCTCCCGAATATATAGTTTGGTATAGTCCTACGCCGAATTTGTGGTTTTGACCGGTAGAAAATGAGCATTCTTTGTCAACCTGTCTACCATAACCCAAATGGAGTCATATTGTCGACGAGTACGAGGCAACCCTACGACGAAGTCCATGTTGATTTCTTCGTATTCCAAGTAGGAATACTGGTATCCTAAAGCACACCTCCCAGTCTCTGATGCTGGACCTTTACTTGCTGGTAGTTCGAAGACTTAGCTATGAATTTTGTGATATCTTTCTTCATCCCATTCCACCAATAGATTTCCCATAAGTCATGGTACATCTTGGTGGCACCTGGATGGATAGAATACCTGGATCCATAAGCCTCATGCAACATCCAGGTCCTCAAATCATCAACATTTGGAACACATAAGTGACCCTGGTATCGAAGCACACCATCTTCCCCTATGGAGAAGACCTCCACATTCTGATTTTTAACCACTTCCTTTAACATTACCAAAATAGGTTCCTCATCTTGTCTAGCCTTTCCATCCATCACCAATGACGATTTTGATCTGTTCTGAACAACAACACTGCTATCGGTCGAGTCAACCAACCTAACTCCCAACCTTACGAGTCAATGCACATCATTCACCAGCTCATTTTTCCCCTCATCCACATGGGACACACTCTCCATAGAGAGTCTACTAAGTGTGTCCCCTACTATATTAGCCTTGCCCAGATGGTAAAGGACACTCGTATCATAGTTCTTGAGCAGCTCCAACCACCTTCTTTGCCGAAGATTGAGATCCTTCTATGTAAACACATATTGTAAACTCTTATGGTCCATAAACAGATCCATGTGGAACCCATACAAGTAATGTCACCATATCTTCAAGGCAAATACCATCGCGACCATTTCAAGATCACGGGTCAGGTAATTCTTCTGATAAACCTTCAGCTTCCTAGAGGCATATGCTATAACCTTCCCATGCTGCATCAACACACACCCATGTCCAATCCATGAAGCATCACAATACACCACGAACGCATCGGTACTCACTGGTAAAGTTAACACCTGTGCTGAAGTGAGTCGAGTCTTCAACTCTTGGAAGCTCTTCTGACAAGCCTCCGACCATTGGAATTTCACCTTCTTTTAGGTCAATTTGGTCAAGGGTGATGCAATAGATGACAAACCTTTAATGAACCTCCAATAGTGGCCAGCTAAACCGAGGAAGCTCCGAAAATCTGAAGGATTCACTGGCCCAGGCTAATTCTTCACTGCTTCTATTTTCAGAGAATCCACCTTTATACCCTCACTTGATACCACATAGCCCAAAAACGCTACGGAATTTAGCCAAAACTCACACTTGCTGAATTTGGTAGATAATTGGAAATCCTTGAGTGTCTGCAGCACTACACTCAAATGAGTGGCATGCTCCTCCTCGCTTCGAGAATATATCAGGATGTCATCGATAAACACCATCACTAACAAATCCAGGTATGGCTTGAACACCCTGTTCATCAAGTCCATAAAAGCTGAAGGAGCATTCGTTAGTCTAAAATACATAACTACAAACTCATAATGACCATACGACATCCTGAAGGCTATCTTCGGGGTGTCTCTCTCCCGAACTCTAAGGTGATGGTACCGGAATATCAGATCTATCTTTGAAAAGCACTTGGCACCCTGAAGGTGGTCAAATAAATCATCAATTCCGGGTAGAGGGTACATGTTCTTGATGGTGACTTTATTCAATTGCCGATAGTCAATACACATAGGAAGAGAACCATCTTTCTTTTGGACAAATAGAACTGGTGTACCTTTATGGAACAAGTCTTTCAATTGTTCAAGTCACCAGTCTAATGAAACCTTTATCTAACAAGTCCTTCAATAGTTCTTTCAACTCCTTTAGCTCAACTAGAACCATTCTATAAGGAGGAATAAATATAGGCTGCTTTTCAGGAAGAAGGAAAATACCAAAATCAATCTCCCGCTCAGGAGGGATTCTTGGAAAATCATCAGGAAAGACCTTTGGATACTCACATACTACTAGGAAAGACTGGATGGTTGGGGTCTCGGACGTCGCATCCTTAACCCTGAATAGATGGTACACACAAACCTTAGAAATCATCTTTCTGGCCTTAAGGTACGAAATGAAACAACCTACAGGCACAACTGAATTACCCTTCCATTCTAAGACTGGCTCACCCGAAAATATGAAATCTGCTGCTTAGGTTCTACAATTAACTGAGGCATGACATGCAAATAGCCAATCCATGTCGAGGATAACATCAAAATCGTTCACGGCTAACTCTATCAAATCTGCTGAGGTGACTTTCTGAAGGTCTAAGATCGGGCAACCTCTATACACCCGTCTAGCTATAACTGAATCACCTACTGGAGTAGAGAATTAGAAGGGTTCTGACAAGACTTCAAGAATGACAATGAAGCTACTGGCCACATAAGGGGTCACAAAGGATAAGGTAGCCCCCGTATCTAACAAAGCATATACATCAAGTTGGAAAAATTGTAACATACCAGTGACTACTTTGGGGAAGACCTCCTGCTCCTGGCGGGTTTCTAATGCATAGAATTTGTTTTGGCGTTGACTACCACCTGTGCTAGTAGATGTCCCCTGATGTGCGGAGCGTGCGGGTGGGGCTGCTGAACTAGAAGTTGGGCCTCGGCTCCCATCACGATCCTGCCTCGCTGCTGGGCAATATCTGAGCATGTGTCTGGGATTCCCACACCGAACAGGCACCTACACCTGCTAAGCACTGGCTCATGTGCCCTCGACCACATCTGCGGCAAGATGGAATACTAGAATCTGCAGGTCTGCTGCTCTGACCCCTCGACCCTGATGCTCGCCCCCTTTGATCATGCCTAGGCATGGATGGCACACTCAACGTTGAAGATGCTAGGGATGAAGATCTATAATGGGTCTACTATCGGCGCCCACCACCCGACCTCTGCTATGAGAATTTGTGGTCATCGGTCATGGCCCTCTTGGCCTCCGTCTCTTTCAAATTGGATGCCTCTATCTTCTGGGCGTACAAGACTATCCGAGGGAAATCCATGTCCTGGTGAAGCATAGCGGTCATACAATCCTTGTCCAAATATCCCGCCACTCCATGAATGAACCTGCTCACCCGCGCCCTCTTATCAGCCACTAACTCCGGGGAGTATTTCAATAGGCGAGCGAACTCAAGGGCAAACTCCTGCACTGTCATACTCCCTTGGTTCAGATTTACGAACTCAATTGCCTTCATCTCCCTCATCTCACGAGCGAAGAACTGATCTAAGAATGCAATATAGAACTTTTCCCAAGTGACCGACCTGCTCCGGCGGTCCTGCTATCTTTCCATTGACGAAACAAGATGTGTGCGACCCCTTTTATCTAATACGATGCAAACTCTGTGCACTCAAATCCATTCACTGCATGACTTTGGTGATCTTCACAATCTCATCTATGAACTCATGCGGGTCCTCATCTACTTTTGACCCAAGGAACTCCGACGGGTTCATTCTCAAGAAATCTCTGACTAAACCCGCCGCTGCATTACCATTTTGCCGGACATCTGCAACCACTTGCTGATTGAACTGAGCGGTCATGCCCTGTGTGAGCATCTGAATAGCTTCCCAAAAGACAACATGGGCAACCGGCTTTGGTTACTAGTGCTCCTGAACTAGTGGGGCTTGCTGGTGCCCGTTTCCATTGCCATCCTCGTGGCCTTCTCCATTCCCATTCCTTCTACCAGTTACTCTTCAGGGAGCCATGATTCTTCCATTGTGAATAGCACGAATTAGAAGGATAAGGAGATATTTCATCGAATGACATAGATCATGAAAGAAGGGAACATTTCCTAAATGCCTCGTAGCCTCTTCGTCATATGTGTGGCGCTTCACACCCATGCAAAAGACTCTATATATCACGTCTTTCAGACACCCTAGGATACTTCAAATCTATTTCTCTAATACCAAGTTTGTCACAACCCGAACAGAGGCCCGTATCACAACACAGAACAAGGATCCCCGAGAGACTCCAAGTTGACCCATGGCATGAACATAGTTCTAACTCAATTATACTAAAACTGAAGAATCAACAAGATAGTCATAAAGGAAGTCTAAATTAAACATAATATCAGAATACACAATCTGAAGTTGAATATATACTTTGTCTGAAAAGCTTCAAAACATGACGAGCTGATGGGATGAGCTAAAATTGACAATACATAAAGGAAATCCGAAAAAGTCTAGTCCTCGAGAGATGAGGACTCACCCACAAAAAAAGATGCTAACTATGAAGACTGACTATGAATGGGGCTGAGTGATCTTAGGCATAATTACGTGCCCAAGTGCTATTTTATAGCTTAATTTAGTCGTGTTTGTCAAATTATACACTTAAATTCTTATACGATTGTGTAAATTTGGGTATGCACTAACCAACATGATTAGTCCTTGTTTTGTAGGTGTAAAAATCATGTGAGGGACTAAAATATGATGGTTGAAGAAAAGGAATGAAGTTCAGACTCGATGGCAAATGAAGGAAACATGGCAGGCTAAAGATAGAGACTATCGGCAACGGCAGTGTACCACGCAACACAAGCTGTGCGCTGAGGGCCGTGCCACGCCATGCCATGTCACTTGAGGAGTGCCATCCAGTGGCCCTGCATAATGGTAACGTGCCACGGCAAGCACATGACGCAACTAGTAGCGTGCCACACCAGGCGGCGCATAGGTACCTCGCGCAGGACCTACCGAGAAGACACATCCAAGAGTTGTCCGCGTTTGCTCCGTGGTACGGAGGAAAATCTATCTGAGCCTCCGTCACACGGAGCTATTCCATCATAGGCTAATTTTTTGCAATTTTTCAATTAGTATAAATTGAACCCTTAGTTCCTAAAATCAATTATCACGAAATAACTTTGGGAAACCGTAAAGGAGCGAAGGCAGAAATGAAGAACTCTACCTAGGGTTCACTTTTTTGTAGTCTCTTTTAATCATTTCTTGTATGTACGTTACTTTAAACATGTTTTGAGTATTTATACGAACATGAGTGGCTAAAACCCTTCCTCTAGGGTTGAGGCCACAAGATATGAATGTAAATGAATGAATTCATCTTTGGTTTGAGTTCTTAGTTGTAGTTTTGTCTTGCATTCTTAATTTTTGTTGTTTTTATGCTTGATCACCATGAAAAAAAATATGTTAAGCTTAGGTAAAAGCTCGAAAGAGTAACCCTAGGCTAGAACATGAGAATGTAGGGAGCAAGTTCTTATCTTTACGATATGATTCACGGTTAGGATAGAAATTATACCTAATTTGCCTTGCTTGGTTACTAAAATGGGATGAGCTAGACATCGACTTAGAATTTTCACATCACCACTCATAGAAGTAGTTGTGAAACTAAGTCAGGTTAAATGATTAGAGGGATGAAATTCCATAATCAAAGGTGCAAACTCCGTAAACCACATCCATGTAGTTAAATTGCTCACGAATTAGGACGTCACATCCCTGCTCAACGATGTAGGTGTGAGACTTGAAAGACCATGAGAATAGCATTTTAATTATGTGAGACAACAACTGAAGTTTTCATACTCGAACCATTGATAATTGTAGCATTGCATGATTATTTGGGCTTAACTGTAGTTGCTTCTTATATTGTTTCTCAAGTATGTTGTGATCACCACTAAACTTAATTAGAAATTCGCAAAACTTTGATAATCAACACTTGTGAAGTTAATTTTAACACTTCAACTTGATAATTTGCTGAATTGGTCCAGTCACTATGGGTTCGACATCTGGCTCTTAAAAGGGCCTCTGTATTACTTGGCGTGTGCGCTGGGCACGAACAAGTTTTTGGCGTCGTTGTTGGGGATTGGTGAAGTTTAGTGAATTTTTCTATTTTTATGTGATTTTTAATTTCCTTAAGTGTTGAAAAACATGGTCTTAGTCTGCTACATTGCACGTGACAGGTTGTCCTTGTAGGATTGGCAAGGCATAGGGAGCTGCTGGAACCATTGTTGGAACCTGAATGACAATTGCATTTACTCGGGAGGGAAGCTCTAGAGAGAAATATAAAGAGACTTCAGGAGCAGTTACAACAACACCCACCAACAGAGGAAGCAGAGGTCTTACCTGAAACCATGGAAGCCCGACTAGTTCGCGAAGTGGCAATCCTATTAGTGACAAATTTGACCTCTAGTATTCGCAAACCGAAGCCTCGAGGGAGCTTTGAATTGGAATAGAATATGGTGTAGTTGTTACATTCTAGTGACTAGTTCACTGGGATGACTCATGAGGACCCACAACAGCAGTTACAAAACTTCTTGGATATCAGTGACACCTTCATCCCCATTGAAGTGTCAACTGATTATGTCTGACTCACACTCTTCCCATTTTCATTATTGGGAGAGGCAAAGAGGTGGTTGAAGGCTGAGCCACCTAATTCCATTATTTCTTTGGACGACATAGCAAAGAAGTTCCTCATCAGATTCTTTCCTTCAGGCAAGACTGCCAAACTCAAAAGTGAAATTTTAAGCTTCAAGCAGAGGCCGGAGGAAAACCTGTATTTAGCATGGGAGAAGTTCAAGTGACTATTGAGAGACTGCCCCTATCACCAGCAGTCTAATGAAGTGCTAGCCCATACCTTTATGGAAATTCTATACCCACACACCAAAATTTTACTAGACTCTGCATCGGGTGGGCAAGCATTAGAGAAGACTTATGATGAGCCGTACACTTTGTTGAACATGATTGCTTAGGGGAATCCAGAGTGGCACAACGATTCATCAAAAGGGGCAGGAAAGAGAATAGTAGGGTTGATAGAGGTGGATGGTGTAAATGCCTTGGCGGCACAGCTAGCATCATTCCAGCAACAGATGATGACTCAGTTCAACAAACCGAGTATGAACCAATAGCAGGGACAGGTCAATGCAGTTCAGCAAGCTCCTAGTTGGTGTGAAATATGCGGCAATAATGGGCAAAATGCAGAATCTTGCTGGGCCAAACCTGAATCGGTCAATTTTGTTGGGAATGTGCAGAGAAACAATCAAAATTTTGGGAATAATTACAACAAGAATTGGCAGAACCACCCGAATTTTTCTTGGGGTGGAAATCAAAGTCAAAGCTACTAGCAACCTCAGCAGCAATAGTATCAGCAGAAGAATAGGAAGCATGGTGGCAAATTGAGCAGCAACATTGAGGAGACATTGTAGAAGATTGTGGCAACACAGACCCAATTAGAAGAGAATCAGGCGACCATGGCATCAGATTTGAAAATCAGCAGTTGGCCACCCGCAATCTAGAGAAGTAGATGGGTCAAATAGCAGCTGCTCAACACACCATACCTAAGGGAGGGTTACCCAGTGACACAGATACAAACCCTCGACAGGTCAACGCCATCAGTCTGAGGAGTGGTAGACATTTGGCTGATGCACCACCGAAAGAGAAGAGAAATGAGGTGCAACAGAAGTTGGTTAGAAAGGGACCATCCACTTAAAAGGGAGATAATCAGACTGTTGTGCAACAAAATGAACAATCATCATTGCAGCTAGCACAGAGACCACCACCACCATTTCTGCAAAGACTCAAAAAGAGCAAGCACGAGGAATGCTTTGAAAAGTTCATTGATATATTCAAAGAACTTCACATAAATATTCCTTTGCTTGATGTTTTGCAGGGAATGCCAAAGTATGTTAAGTACTTGAAAGATGTGGTGGCCAACAAAGTCAGATTAGTGGATGCTCGGACAGTGGCACTGACTGAGGAGTGTAGCCACAGGGTATTGAGCAAGATATCGAAAAAGCTAAAAGACCCAGGGAGTTTTCCACTCCCCATACAAATTGGTAAAGCTGAGGTGATAAGAGCTCTATGTGATTTAGGTGCAGCAGTTAATTTAATGCCCCTATCTTTGTTTTACACCTTGGGGTTGGGTCAACCGAGACCAATACGAATGATGCTATAGCTGGCAAACAAGTCTCAAGTGGAACCAGATGGAATAATCGAGGACCTTCTCATCAAAGTGGGTAAGTTCATTATACCTGCTGATTTCATCATTCTTGATTTTTACAGTTGATGACAAGATACCCCTGATCTTGGCACGACCATTCTTGGCCACTAGAGGAGCAATCATTAATGTAAGAGCAGCAACCCTGAAAATGAGGGTCGATGATGAGGAAGAACTCTTCCGAGTCTACCAAGAGATCAACCCGTCCAAACACTATAGAGACCTTTGTAAGGCCAGTATGTTGTTAGAGGCTAAGTGTGGGGTGGCAGATTCCATAGGTCCATGGCCGCATGAGATGATCACTTTTCAGCCCGAATCTGATGGATGGCTTTAGTTAGAGAAGGTGTTGGAAGAAGAGAGGGACAGAGTGGAGGTTGTTCCCTCAAAAAATGGAAAGAGAAGAAGATGATTCTCGAAAGGGAACACTGGTTTGAGGATGTCCTGAGAAGGATAGTTCACATTTTGCCACAACGTAAAATCAGGTGCTTCTTGGGAGGCAACCCAAGGGTACCACAGGAACAATTTTATTTTTTATTTGTGTTGATTTTGTTTAATTTCATCTTGTTGTTGTTTTTGGTGGTGAATTAAGCACAGATAGAGGGGAAGTCTGAGTACCCTTGGAAGAGGAAGCTAAGAAGCATGAAAGAGGAAAAATGTGGGGTCGATAACCCACTTGTACAAAAATGAAGAAAAACACGTTGTTAGCAAGGCCTAGAGGCCTCAGGGAGTATTTCTCACCCGTTTTGAATTTTGATTTGATGCTTTGTGGACATAGCATATTTTAAGTGTAGGGTGAGGGAAATTTCACGAAATTTTGTGCTTAATGATTTTGCGTGGAATTAGTGCTTTGTAAGGTATTGTCGGATGGAAAAGTTGAGTTGAGCATGATTCATCCACATGTTGGTTTTTCCTTTCAATTCTTTTCTGATGGGGGACATTTTGAACTGATGAATAAATTTTTTCTTTATCTGTACATAGTTGTTTTAGTCATAGTTAGGGATTATTCCCGATGATGGATGGATGACGACCGTATTGAGGAAAAATTAGTCAATAGGTTTTTATTTTGGAACCCGTAGTTGATTGATGGCTTGATGTTGTTATTATGTGCTATGTATTATTGTGAGATGCAAGTGTTGTAAACTTTGAAGCATGTGAGCAGTTGTATAACTCTGGTTGAGACACCTAAGCTCTTGGATGTGACTCGATGTGTTTAACGATGAATTTTACATTCTTGTGATTAGCTGAGCTAAGACTCTACTAAATTTATCTTGAATTGAGCATGTGCTTTGTGTGTAAGGTTTTGAATATTTCATGCTATTGTGTAGAGTCTAGAACTTTCCTGGTATGTATAGAAAGCAAAATGAAGGATGTAGATTTTAAGAGATGATTTAGGCATTTCATTGATTGAATCTAATTTTTGTCCTTTTGCTTTACCTACCTTTAATGTCTGATCCTAGTTAGCCCCATTGAGCCTTTAGCCTATTCTTTGCTAACCACAAAATAAGCTTAATCCTTTCTTTTCATTAGCCTTAAATTTTATCCAAAACTCCTAAGCGCTTATGTGAAATTGCAAAAGAATTAAGAAGTGCGAAGTGAAATAAGAAGGAAAATAGCAGTTGTGGAAGTTGAAGAGAAGACTAAAGGTGCACTTATTTAAAAATGAATAAGAGTTAGTAGGGAGTGAGAGAAGAAAAGAGCAAAAAATCAAATAAAATTGCTCAAAGACTCCATACTAATAGCTTAAGTGTGCCTAATGAAATGGGAAAACAAAACAGGAAAATAGGAGTAGAAAAGTATAAAGGTGAAGTAAGAGGATGGAAGTTCTTAAGGAGAGTGTGGTATATTAAAAGCCCTTAGGGAAGATAGTCACTATTATTATCCATAATAGTACCTACCCGTCCTTAGCTTACATTACAACCCGATAAGTCCTACTTGATCTTACTTTCAAACATTCTTAAATTAGTGGAGTAAAACACTAAGGGAAAGCTTATGGGTCAATACACATGGCATGTGAATTCTTTGTGAGAGAGAGATTATCTCTTATCCATATACCCCTACATGTTATAATTTGAAAACATATGAGGAAAAATAGGTAACTCTTTTGTTGTGAGAGCACATGTTTAATGAAGAATAAATTCATGTCGGATTTCTTGATCGGTTAATTCGCATGAGTTTATTGAGATTGAGAGTTCATTATTGAGGCTAGGAAGTCTTAACATAGTTATATTTGATTTTAATGGTTATACCGTGCATGCTATATTTTTAACTTGCTATCTAAAAACAATCGTTATAGTCATAGCTTGTATTATCTTTCTTCAATTAGCTATATGAGAGTCTTCGTGTGCATGACATGTAATAGAGTTGTTCAAGGACGAACAAGTCTTTGAATGTGGCGTAGTGATCTTGGGCATAATTACGTGCCCAAGTACTATTTTATAGCTTAATTTAGTCGTGTTTGTCAGATTATACACTTACATTCTTATGTGATTTTGTGTAAATTTCGGTATGCACTAACATGATTAGTCCTTGTTTTGTAGGTGTAGAATGCATGTGAGGGACTAAAATATGACGGTTGAAGCAAAGGAATAAAGTTCAGACTCGATGGAAAATGAAGGCAACATGGCAGGATAAAGATAAGGACTACTGGCAAGGGTAGCGTGCCACGCAGCACAAGCTGCACACTAAGGGACATGCCACACCATGCCATGTCACTTGAGGAGTGTCATCCAGTGGCCCTGCGCGATGGCAACGTGCCACGGCAGGTGCATGGAGTGACCAGTAGCGTGCCACACCAGGCGATGCGCAGGTACCTCGCCGAAGACCTGCCGAAAAGACACATCCAATAGTTGTCCGCGTTTGCTCCGTGGAAGGGAGTAAAATCTCCCTAATAGCCTCCGTGACACGGAGCTGCTCAATCACAGGCTAATTTTTTAAATTTTTTCAAGTAGTATAAATTGAACCCTTAGTTCCTAAAATCAATTATCACAAAATAACTTTGGGAAACCGTAAAGGAGCGAAGGGAGAAGTGAAGAACTCAACCTAGGGTTCATTTGTTTGTCTTCTCTTTTAATCATTCTTGTAAGTACGTTACATTAAACATGTTTTTGAGTATTTGTACGAGCATGAGTGGCTAAAACCCTTCCTCTAGGGTTGAAGACACAAGATATGAATGTAAATGCATGAATTCATCTTTGGTTTGAGTTCTTAGTTGTTGTTTTGTCTTGCATTCTTAATTATTGTTTTTTTTATGCTTGATCACCATGAAAACAAATGCGTTAAGCTTAGGTAAAAGCTCAAAAGAGCAACCCTAGGCTACAACATGAGAATGTAGGGAGCAAGTTCTTATCTTTAAGATATGATTCGTGGTTAGGATAGAAATTATACCAAATTTCCCTTGCTTGGTTACTAAAATGGGATGAGCTAGACACCGACTTAGAATTTTCAAGTCACCACTCATAGAAGTAGTTTTGAAACTAAGTGTGGTTAAATGATTAGAGGGATGAAATTCCATAATCAAAGGTGCAAACTCCGTAAACCACATCCATGTAGTTAAATTGCTCATGAATTAGGACGTCACATCCCCGCTCAACGATGTAGGTGTGAGACTAGTTTGTCGTGTTTAGAGTCTTGAAAGACCATGAGAATAGCATTTTAATTATGTGAGACAACAACTGAAGTTTTCATACTCGAACCACTGAGAACTGTAGTATTGCATGATTATTAAGCCTTAACTCTTGTTGCTTCATATATTGTTTCTCAAGTATTTTGTGATCACCCCTAAACTTAATTATAAATTCCCAAAACTTCGATAATCAACACTTGTGAAGTTAATTTTAACACTTGAACTTGATAATTCACCGAATTGGTCTAGTCCCTGTGGGTTCGACATTCGGCTCTTAAAAGGGCAACTATATTACTTGTACGACCGCGTGTGCTTGCGTGTGCACTGGGCGCGAACAAGTTTTTGGCGTCGTTGCCAGGGATCGAACCCGGGTCACCCGCGTGTATCATGAAACAATACAACATAGATTATGCGGTCAATACATAGAATGTATTGAGTATTCAAGGTAAGTAAAATTGCTAAAATAGATCAAATCATTTAAGAACATGCATAACGTAAATCATAAACAATAAGAATCTGAGAGTAGGGCTTGCATGCATTCTTTCTGAAATCATGATCTCATCATAACATAACAACACATCATAACTGAATCGATTGACTCAAAGTTGAAATCTGATAGTCAAGAGTAAAACAGAACATTGAGTCAAATATGATTTAGGACATATATAGATATAGAAATCTCATGAATGATAAACATGCATAACTGAAATAATGAGGAATAACGTGAGATTCGTCTTTTAACCGACGTACCATGATAGAGCTTACGTGGTCCCAACTATCACACTCAAGTGGGTAGAACCATCCAAAGCCTTGCCAGGTCTAGGGACGATAACATGATATCGATATCAAGCTCGTTGCCCAATAGGGCGGGGGATAGCTCACAAGGGAGGTCTCGAAGTAATATATAATAGTATAAACCGATGTTGGTGTGTAGTTTTGTGGCTTAGGGTGATCGACCCTTAGCCTATTCAGTGCTAGACACTACTCCCAGAAACATGCATATGCTCTCCATCATTTTTCAATGAAGCTCAACATCGTCTATTGTCGAAGTTCATAAATCAAATACTTCTCAAAGTTAAAATTACGCATATGAGAAGCTTTAACTCAAACCATACCACAAGCTAAGAAAACAATTGGGAGTCTTCGTTCCAAAACCATATGGTAAGCTTAATTCGGGAAATCATAATTCATACTTTGAACATGTGGGCATTGCCCAAAGCTTTATCATGCTTGAAAAATACTCAATTCACATCGAAATGATGATTATAAACATGGGTAGCTTAAAAATATACTTTTGATTATAATATCTCATCATCATCATTCATTCATCATAAATTTCATCTTTCATGATCTTCTCATCAATGGGCCTTTTAATTCATAAAACTAGAAACATGATTTTTTATTGAAAATAATTTAAAACTTGCCCATGCTTCACAATTCAATAGTAGAAACATATTTAAATCATAGAATTTAGGAAATCCATGCATTGTGTTAAAACCCCATAGATTAGACATAGGAAACTCATGATTTAGAGAGGGATTGGGCATGGGTGTGAAAGGATTCACCCATCCATAACCCTACATACTTGATTGAAGCTGATTCTTACAATCCCTTGAATGCCCAAGATGAAATTGAAGAAAACCTTGAAGGGTTTACCTCGATCACCTCTCGAGACTATCATTCTTGCATACATGAATATGAAAACGGCCTATAATGAACCTAACCCCTTTAAAAGTCATCATTCATAACTCAAAATGACATAGTTTAGGACTTAGGATCTTAGGAATTATGGAAAAGCCCGTACTAAATTCGCAGAAAATAATTGCCAGTTGGTACACACGAGGGACCTAACGACTTGTCATCATGGGCCACGACTTGTGGAGTCATCCGTCGAGTGCACTGCTCATCAAGTCTCCTATATTTAGTCATAGGTGACTTAACGATCCGTTAGTGGTGACCACGACTCGTGGTCACCACCCGTCGTTCACACTACCTCAACCTCAAATAATTTTCATCCAGCTGGCCACGAATCGTGGTGACTGACCACGACTTGTAGGTGCCTTCTGTTAGGTACATTGCCTCCTTCTTTCACTTTTCTTATTCACCACTCCCCACAACTAACCTAACGAGTAGTGGGGCCTGACCACGACTCGTGGTCACGTCCGTTGGGATCCTATTTCCCAAATTTCAACTCATCACCTGGGACCTCACCACGAGTCACATCACGACTCATGGGTTGCTCCCATAGGTCACCTCACGACCCACTCTAATACCTGATGCCAAATTTTAATTTTTCACCATTTTAACTCCCGGGTCTGATCTTTGGGCTTTCGAGGTATAACATCAATGAACCATTGGGACATGATGTGTTGTGAGTTTACAACACTTTCAGCACTTAAAATTTAGGAAATAGAATGGACTTGGGTATGTTTATATGGATATGAGGTGTTTTTACTTTGTTTTCCAGGAAAATAGGTGTTGGAGAAAAAATGTGCAAAAGATGCAGAAAAGTACAGAAAATCATCCAACTACTGATCTCAATATGAGTCGTACCAAGATTGTATAAGCCGTACTAAGACTCATAGAAAAGCTCAAAAGGTTGGAACAATGCAAAGGCAAGGTAAGACTCTCAGTACGAGTCGTACCAAGATGGTACGAGCCGTAATTGTAGTCGTGGAAAACTTCAGAGAAGATTTGCACAATTGAAGTTTCTTGGTACAGGTAGAACCTATAGATCATAACATCTACCTATGACCTATACCAGGAGTTGTGGGGAGCTTCAGTGATTCTTAAAGACATGGCGGAATTCAAGATGCAAGAAGCAGTTACAAGTCATAGGAGCAAGGTACGAGGCGTACCACAACACTTGTAGAAAATTTTAGAAGATGCCAAAATTCTCAAAGCCAAGCCACAGATGGATTGTATGACTCGTAGGATCATGGTACGAGTCGTACCAGTTGCCAACACTAATCCAATCTTGCAGTAGCCAAGAAGCGGAATTCAAGATGCAAGAAGCAGTTACGAGTCATAGGAGCAAGGTACGAGGCGTACCACAACACTTGTAGAAAATTTTAGAAGATGCCAAAATTCTCAAAGCCAAGCCACGGATGGATTGTATGACTCGTAGGATCATGGTACGAGTCGTACCAGTTGCCAACACTAATCCAATCTTGCAGTAGCCAAGAAATGTATTAGAGCATGGTACGACCCATACAATCCTATTACGGATCGTATGACCAGTTGTAGGATGAGTCAGCGCCAGATATGGAAATTTTCCTGTTAGCTTAGGAAAAGGTTTCTATTGTTTGTATAAATACCTTTTATTTTTTTGTAGTAGGAGAACAATCAATAGACCTGAGAATACATTGAGAGAAGGTTCTTAGTTTGTTTGTGAATTATTATCATGTTTTGGAGAGCAATTCTTGAGATCAGAACTTGCTTTTCTCAAATGTTCTTGACTTTGTTTATCAATTTTTATAGCAGGTTTTCTTCCAATTATTGTTGTATATGAAATTTTGATAAATCATGAAACATACTTGATCATATGGGCTTTCCCAATACTTATACATGCTCAACATAGACTTGAGCATTTGAAAACTTGAACATAGACATGGGTACTTTGAAATCATACCTTTTTCATAAACATCTCATCATACTTGAATACATGTTTCATGGATCTCAACTTTCATGGATGGACATCATAAATTATAAAATTTGAAAACACAATTTATAATTGAAAAAATTGTAAAATCTGCCCACTAATCATAATTGAACATTAGAAACATGCTTAGATCATACCCATGATTGATACTTAGAACATTCACATGTTGGGTAAAAACCCCATTGAATCATTAACTAGAATTTCACGAATTGAGAGGGGATTGGGCATGGGTGTGGACATTTACACCCATTCATAACCCTACATACCTGTAGAAAACTGATTTCACAACTTCCTTGATTGCCTAATGAGAATTTGGGGAAGAACTTGAGGAATCTAGGCTTGATCACCCTTAGGAGCTTCTAGACTTGCATCCATGGAAGTGAATAAGCCTAAAATGAACTTACCCCTCTTAAAAAACTCTATTCTGAGCTTAAAACAACGTAGATTAGGCCTTAGGAACTTAGGAATTACGAAAAATCCCTAAATAAATTCATAGGGAAAAACACACTGCTGGGACTGGACGACTCGTCATCCCTGACCAAGACTCGTGATCACCTCTCATTGCCTACACTATAATCTACCTTCTGAGGGTCACCACTAGGGACACCACAACTTGTGGTGTACCCAACGACTCGTGGTGACCAAGTCATTACCCACATTGCCCAATTATCACATCTTCAGTCAACTCTTGACCACGGGACACTTGATGAATCATGGTGCTGACCACGACTCGTGGTCACACCCATGGTCATCCTCAAACTCAAAATTTCAACCCAATCCAAGCTCCTCCCCATGAGTCACTCAACGACTCGTGGTGCACCCCATGAGTCACTGGACAACTCGTCCTGTCACCTGGTGCACAAAATCCTATTTTCTCTGATTCAGCTCCCGAGTCTTGTCTTAGAATTTTCAGAGTATTACAATTCCCCAAGCGATGAATGGCCAAGTTGAGCTTGTAGCATGAATCTCATTGGGAGGAGCTTGAATCACATCTTCATGGGTTTGACACCGATAGCACCTTTGCATATATTTGATACAGTCTGTCTGCATAGTCAACCAAAAGTAGCCAGCTCTTAAAATATTCTTTGCCAAAACAAAACCATTCATGTGAGGCCCATAAGTTCCAACATGGATCTCCTCAATCAAATTGGTATCCTCCTTGGCATCTACACATCTTAGTAGTCCTAGATCAGGAGTCCTCCTATAAAAAAATTTCTCCGTTTAGGAAAAATTGGTTGGCCAACCTCCGAACCATGCGTTTTTGAACACTTATGGCATTCTCAGGATAACTTCCATTCTTCAAATACGTTTGATGTCAATGTACCATGGTTCACAATCTAACTCTTCCTCAATATGAAAATATTAAGTAGGTTGCTTGTGTATATGGATGGGAATGAGATCAATGTAGTTCTTGTCGGGGTGCTGGATCATTGAGGACAGTGTGCCAAAGTGTCAACAAACTCATTCTGCACTCGAGACACATGTCTGAACTCTATCTTGACAAACTTTTTACACAACTCTTGCACACAATGCAGATATGGCAAGATCTTTGTGTTCTTCGTGGCCCATTTTCCTCTTACCAGATGCATCAAAAAATTTGAATCTCCAATCATCATATCGACTGCACATTCATGTCAACTGCCAGTCAAATACCCAGGATGCAAGCTTCGTACTCGGCCGTGTTATTAGTACAAGGAAACCGAAATTTAGCTGACACAGGGTAATACTGTCCCATTTCTAACACCAACACAGCTCCAATACCTACTCCTTTGAAATTGATAGCTCCATCGAAGAACAATCTCCAACCATCATATTCTTCAGCATTATCTTCACCTATGAATGCTACCTCCTCGTCGGGAGAGTACGTCTTCAAAGGTTCATTCTCATTCTCCATAGGGTTTTCAGCCAGATGATCTACAAGGGCTTGCCCCTTGACCTCCTTCTTTGTGACATAGATAATGTCAAACTCACTCAATAATATTTGTCATTTAGCCAGCTTTCCTGTCGTCATGGGCTTTTCGAAAATGTACTTCAGCGGATCCATTTTGGAGATCAGATAGGTAGTGTAAGCGGATAAATAGTGCCTCAACTTCTGAGCAACCCAAGTCAAAGCGCAACATAACCATTCAAGCAAAGTATATTGAGCTTCATGTGGTGTAAACTTCTTGCTCAAATAATATATTGCTTGCTCTTCCTCCTTGTCTCATCATGTTGCCCTAAAACACAACCAAAGGCATTATCTAGCATAGAAAAATATAAAAGCAGAGATCTTCCCTGCTCTAGTGGAACTAAAATTAGAGGCTTAGATAGATAATCCTTGATTCTATCGAAAGTCTGTTGACATTCGGGCATCCATTCTGTAGTGGCATCTTTCTTCAGCAGCTTGAAAATACGTTTAGAAATAACCGTTGATTGAGCAATAAAACGGCTGTATAATTGCGTCACCCTCAAAAACTCATAACTTCCTTCTTGTTCTATAGTGGCGGGAGCTCTTAGATGGATTTGATCTTAGTTGGATATAACTCAATACCTCAACGCTGACAATAAATCCCAATAATTTCCCCGTGGGAAAACCAAATGCACACTTTACTGGATTCAACTTCAAATTATACTTTCATAGCTTGTTGAAGAACTTTTTGAGGTCAGCCAAATGATCTGAACTTGTCTTTGCTTTGATGATGACTTCATCTACATAAACTTCAATCTACTTATAGATCATGTCATGAAATATAGTGGTCATGGCCCTCATATAAGTAGTTCCGGCATTATTCAACTCGAACAACATCACCTTATAGTAGTATGCGCCCCATGGCGAAAGAAAAGTATTTTTCTAGGCATCTTCATAATGTATTCCAATATGATGATAACTAGCAAAATAGTCCACAAATGACTGCGTCTCATGTTTAGCATAGTTATCAATGAGGATGTGAATGTTTTGCAGTGGAAAGTCATCTTTCGGGATGGATTTGTTGAGGACCCTATAATCCACACAAACTCTGACTTTTCCATCCTTCTTTGTTACCAACACGATATTGGCTAACCAAGTAAGATACTAAACCACCTTAAGAATTCTAGCGTCAATCTGCTTAAACACCTCCTCCTTGATTTTCAAACACATGTCAGGTTCATACTTCCTTGGCTTTGCTTGACGGGAGGATATGCTGGATTAGTAGGTAACCTATGTGCTACTATGGAATGGCTAAGTCCAGTCATCTTAGTATAGGACTAGGAAAAGACGTCCTTATACTCTTTCAGAAACTGAATGTAGTCCCTAATATCATCTTTCGACAAATAAGTGCTGACTCGGGTCTCCTTGGGTATCTCTGCATCCTCCAGGATTACCACCTCTGTTTCTACCAGATTTTCTTTGGGCTTATCCTCAAACTACTCTACTTCTCTAACAATCTCAACATGTACATCATCCTCTTTTGCTCCTAATGAATCGCCTAGATTATGTTGCATAGTTTACTACATGTCATGGCCTCAGATTCAACACGTTTCATATTAAAAGTGCTGAAAATATAAGTAAAAATAAAATCAATATAGGAAAGGGAAATAATTTTATTAATAAAAAAACTTGCTCGAAATTTGACATAATATCCAGGAGAATTTAATAACTTCAAAAATAGATAGTTTATTTCAAAACAACAAAACGGATCCTTTTAAATCTACCTAAGTGCCTGGCGAGCCCTAGATGGAGTGGTTGTCCAGTTGGTGAGTCTGCTTTGAGTGATAGCTTCCTGTAGGGGGGGCCCTTCATCCTCCTCATCAATAATGGCATAACAATTGTATTCATTCAGCTCTGTCAAGAATAGGTTTCTCAAACTAGACAACACAACATCTTCTTCGGCTTGCTTGATGTCCATTAAGCCATTGGAAACAAAAGTTTGTTGTAGTGAAGGCAAAGTACTTGGCAATGCAAAATTATTGTCCCCCAAAGGATACTCCCAATCTTACAACTCTTTGGTAATAGGTTGGTACCATATCCAAAAGTGGTTTTGTGTCTCCATATGTAGAGGTTCAGCTATTCCTTATAGTTTGGCCCAAGGCCCCTGCCCAGTTCAAAACCTAACCACAATAGCATACTTAAAACTTTGTCACTCCACCATCTTCCTCCTTCAATGGTAGTAACAAGCTTTACAGTGTGAAAGCTCTCTCCATCTAAACCTTCTTTTCCTTCAATAGCCGAGATAATGGAGGCTACATAAATAGGATGACTTTTATCTCCATGGATCACGACCTCTTGGTGATCTCATTCAAATTTCAAACATTGATGCAGAGTTGAAGGAACAACTCCTACTGCATATATCCATGGTCAACCCAACTGCAGATTGTATGAAGTCGAAATGTCCATGACTTGAAATGTTATGGTGAATGTGGCAGGGCCAACCAATATATCTACGCCTATCTCCCCAATGGTATCTCTTTGTGACCCATCAAAATACTTGACATTCATTTTGCACAAATTTATTCTGGCAAGATCCACTTCCAAATGAGTCAAAGTATTGAGGGGACAAAGAGTCAAGCCAAAACCCAGGTCAATCAACACTTTGGTAATAAATTTATCTGCATACTGCACCATGATATGCAATGCCTTGTTATGGGCCATACCTTCTAAAGGAAATTAATCTTCATGAAACGAGATATTTTGTGCCTCAAAAACTTTACCCACCATATAGGCCACTTTGCTGCTGGATATATTTGCAGGCGCATAAGCCTCATTCAGCACCTTCATCAGAGCCTTTTGGTGCTGATCAGAACCTTTTAATAAAGACAAAATAGATATCTAGGCCGGAATCTTGCTCAATTGTTCTACCACAAGATATTATTTTGCCTGTATTTTCTTCCAAACAACATTATCTTCAACCTCCACCACTGGTTGCTTCCCTTTGTTGGCTCTTTCTTGAGCTGAAGTATCACAAGTATATATCTAACCCAATCACGTCACCCCTTGCACTTCATTTGCTTCTAGTGCCTTTGTTACTCATGGGGTATTCTCCTCATATTTCCATGGTACCGTCTTGTAAGAGGTTGGAGTAGCTCTAACCACCATAAATGGAGGCCTTGGTGCAGCCACACCTCAACCTTGAATGGATGATGTCTTTGTACTGCTATAAGCGGGTTTGAAGAAGAACCCGTCCTATGCTCAATGACCCCAATAGTATTGGACAAATCCCCATACTCATCATAAGAAACCATGTTTACTTGGTGATTCGGCAAAAGATTATTCATCACATTAGGTGTTGGATCCTTAAGATGGATGACCTTTGTATCAATTAACTTCTATATTCTGTCTTTTAAAGACCCGCAGGCTTCAGTGGTCTTCCCTCTAATACCAGAATGGTAGGATCAATGTATCATATTTCCTTCAACTTCAAATATAATTGAGCAATTGGTTCCACCAACGGCGTATGGATTTTTGTCGGCTATCTTTCAAAGTAGGCCCTAGGCCTCTGGGTTGGTGAATAATTGGAGGGAGATAGTTGGGGATAAGAAGGTTGTGTGCTATAGATGAGGTAGGTGGGGGCTTGGTAATGTGAAGGAAGGGTCTGAAAATGGGTTGGCGGAGGAGTTTGACACTGCGCTTGGGAAGGAAGGGGTGTTTGGTATTGTGGTGATGAAGCTTGGTAGTGAGGCAGGGTAGTTTGGTACTGCGGGAATTGGACTTTGGTAATGTGGGGGTGGAGTTTAGGGTCTATAAATATGATTTTTTGGCCCTTGCGCCATCATAACTGTGCCGACTTCTTTCTTCTTACCGCTCTCCGCTATTTCTCTAGATTGCAAAGCTTTGTTAGCATCTTGCAATGCATTCAAATTAATAATGGCACCATCCTTGTTACCATCTTCAATTTTTTCTCCCTAATTTGATGATCTCGACGAAGCTTTTCTCACTAACAAGCATTAACCTATCGTAGTCCTGCGGATCTAGAGTCTGCATGAAAATGTCTTTCATTTGTACCTCCTCTATTGGAGGTTGCACTCTGGCGGCCTTAGTCCTCCAACGAGTTGCAAATTCTTTGAATATTTCTGTGGCTTCCTTTTCAAGTTCTGGATATAATGCAAATCAGGTGCATTTTCTGTGATGAACCCGAACCGCTCCACAAAGGCTACAGCCATATCTGCCCAGGTAATCCACTTCTTTGGGTTTTGCTCCATATACCAACTAAGAGCATCGCTGGTCAAACTTCTCATGAAGAGCCCATTCTGATTTTCTCATTTTTTCTCACTCCTACTAGTTTATCACAATATAACCTCAAGTGGGCTCTTGGATCACCAGTCCTAGTAAATAATTTGAACTTAGGAGGTTTTTACCCCTTCGGTAGCTCTACGTTAGGGTTTATGAATAGGTCTTCATAATCTAAACTCGTTATCCCCTTGGGGCCTTCAACACTTTGCAATCTATTATTCATCTTTTTGAGCACCTCAGCTAAAGTCTAAATCAGCTTATCTTTCTCTGAAGGCTCAGATTCCTCCAGATGGTGAGTCGTAGGTGCAGTCTCCACATAAATTGGGTTGATATGGGTGAAGGCATATGTTGTATTTACATTTGTCGTAGAGGGTAGTTCTTGGGCGGGTGATGGGTATTGGGAAGTGATTGGAGCTTGCGCGTTTGGATATATATATATATATATATATATATATATATATATATATATATATATATGGTGGATACTGATGGTATTGAGGTGGAGTATGATGGATATCTTAAGGTAGAGAAGCGGGTTAGGATGCCATAGGGAGGCTTGCTGGTGCTTTTGAAGTGGAGGCATCAGCTTGAACTTCGAATGAAGCCGACGGGTTGTTTAGACTACGAACCTGAGCTAATTCTTCTTGGAGCTAAAAAAATTTCTACTCAAGTCTCATTATCACTTCACTATAACCTAGTGGATATCCCCCTTCAGAATTCTCTCTGTCTACACTGTTACCATTCTTATCGGCAGTACTGTTGTGTCCATCCATCTTGTTCTTTCCTTTGTTGTTATGGCTAGGAACGGGAGGAGGAGAAGGAGGAGCCCCTTTTGATCTTGTGCAGTACGCCAGATTGCAAAGATCAACCTTTGGGAAAGGGAAAAACAAGATAAACAACAAGCAAAGTTAGAGTTAATTAGAGAGATTAGAAATCATGTTACTTAAAGTAGAGACTGAATAAATAAATAAACACATTAATGTGTTTCCTAATTTTGGAGCTTCTTTTGTGCCAGAGATACACCTAACGAGTTTGAGAGAGAAATATGTAATTAAGTATTGTCATTTTTCTCCCAAAATGAAATATAACTTATATTAAGATTGAATTTTTGTGATACAAGAGAATGACTAAAGAAAGAAAATTAAACTAAATCCTAAACACTTCATCGTTGGGGTTTGCTTCGGGTCCTTCAGCACTTTATCAAAATGATGAAGACTAGACTAGAGATAAGCCAATACTCGATTGTCACCCAAGGCTCCCCTACTCAAACATTCTTCCCTATATTTGCTGAATTCGTCGCGCAGCTCTTGTATCTTTTCTTTTAAATCTAACGTGTGATCTTTCTAGTATTCAAATTCTTTACCCAATTCCGCTATCTCCTTGGCATTATCCTCATGCAGTTGTCAGTGAACAGTCTTGAAATCTTGAACCTTTCTATTGAGAAGCTAGTAGAGAGTCTGTGCTTGAGCTTCTTTATCCTCCATATGTTTCCCTCGTTTAACACTTGACACCGCAGTACCAACCCAATCTTCATGTAACCACTCGATGTACCATGTTACGTAGCCTCCCTGATATCAGTCTGCTTCTATGCTCTTATCATCGAGATAAACCTTTTTATTCCATGCTCTTGCAATGTCTAAAGCATGTGGAACAAAGTTTTCCTTGTAATTTGCTCGATAGGCATCCATGTTAGCAACCCTAGGTATTATTTGCATCTGTCTTGCCTGGGGCATTGTCTGTACTGGATAATACGATTGAAGACAAAAAATTTCTATCAAAACTAAATAATATCGATACTTCATATATATTACGAAGTTAGATCTCGGAAACCAATCAAATATCCATTGTATCTAGTCTTGTTACTCAACATTTGACTCCATTATTCTACCTCATTAGGCCTTTTGATCGGCTTAACACCCATAGTGACCCTGAAATGGTGGGCAGCAATATGATCAGTTTCTGTAGGTTGGGGTGTGGTTAGCTTGCCACACACCTTTTAAAGGTACTCAATAAGCCAAAGCTGAAGTAGAAAATTACATCCTTCAAAATATTTGAACCCATTTTTGCAATTTCCCAAGGCCCGATAGATGTCAACCACAATCATTGGGATGATTGTACAGGGTCCCTTGTCAATACCTTTGCACAAGGCATGAGCGATTAAAATAAGACAAATATCAATGTCTTCCTCAGCTCCTCGTGGGAAGACCACCAATCTTAGAGAATAAACAATAAATGCAAATATTCTCTTACTGGTCCACGAACTCGGATCGAGACTCTCTATTTCGTAAATATCTCAAGCCGAACTGTGACCAAACCTGTCAAACAGATAAGTTCCTGGCATCCTTTCCTTCATTACATAGGCCACCATGTGGCTACCTTGCAACACCAATTTATCACGCGCATCTTCTAAGGTGACACGCTTTGGGATGATCATCTTAGCCTTCTCCCACTGCATGTTCCTTCATAGTAGACTCACATTTTCTACATATCCTCCGATTTCTTCCAATAATGGTGTCATCTCAACATTACTAAATCTGAAAACAACCCTTTTTTCATCCCAAAATATGGTGGCAGCTTTAATAAGCTCTTGACACGGGGTAATTTTCATGAGAGAAGGTAAATATCCCAACACTTCTCTTACTTCATTCTGACCGTATTCACCCAAATCAATCCACCAAGATTTCATTCCCATGGGCATATACCAGACCATGCTAAACATCGGATAGGACGTGGGTGAACTCATTGTACCTACATCACAAAAAAGGTTAAACTAATCTACCCACCCAGGAGCAAAATCACATTAGTTGAACATGTTTTCTCTCAAAATGCACGTAAATTATGAGGTGTCTTTTCTCGGGATTGAAAATTCCTTAAGACTCAAGGCAAGGTTTCACTATCAATCTTGACATGCCATGGGCGTCGCGACTTTCTAGGTTTGATATGATGTGTATTCCTTATTAAAGTTATACACGGTTAAGATCTAAGAATAAGAGTGGGCATGACACGGTTCCCCCAAACGGATAACTTGAGAGTGAGAAAGTTCATGACCGTCGACGCACCGTTTATCGATCAAATCATGAGGCATTCCTCAAAGGGTATTTTAATAGTGAATGATCGTGAAACCACACAACCGTTATTAAGTGTGTGACAATGAGAGGATCCCAAGTGGGGGAAATATGAGCGGAATGATAGTTTAAGGAAAGCGATTAACAATTAGCCAAGTAAATTGAGTAATGATTACAAATTACATAATATATGTTGACACTCAATTTCGGCCCTCCATACTTTAAATTAATTATTTAAGTTTCTCGAAATACAAACAGAGTATAATACGCATTTTTCTTATACTAAAATATATTTTTGTTTAATATTTCGGTACTATTTTGCCATTTTACTTGACAAAAATATTCTAACATATATAATACATATTTTATGTAAATAACGCATGTAAAATATACTTTGATTGGTTTAAATTATTTTATATATATAAAAATATTATACCAAGTACGTCATTTTCATTATTTTCCTTAGCTTTACCATTTCTATTACTTTTATTATTATTAGTACTACTACTACTACTACTATTACTATTATTATTATTATTATTATTATTATTATGCAAAGACTAAGGTTATTTATGAATCAAGTTTGATAATTAGTCTATTATTCAAAAATAATTATTTTATTTCGTTAAGTTTAAAAAGCTTGATTAATTAATTAAAAAATAATTTATCTTGATTTTATCTCAAATTAATTTTTTTTTTAAAAGTCATTAAAAGTAGGATGTCAACTAAAGAAAAGCTAAGTTGATTACTGACCCAGTTGAGCTCTAGATAAGAGTTTTGAGTGAATCAACTCAACTTCTATTAAGGAGCTCCTAGGTTTTAAATCCTTATGCCATCCATTAAACCGTTTCGGTTAAGAATTCATGTCTACTTGCTTGAATGAATAGCTCAATTTCATACAATAAAGTGACTTTTTTTAGCCGTGAATCATCTTCATAAGTTCTTAATCATTCACTACTCAATTTCTGTCCATGTCTCCTTTTATAATGCAGCCTTTTGATAAAGAGTGGAATGCTTATGTGCTTTTCTGTTTATATTTTCTTTATATTTTTTCTTCCTTTAAATTGATAATTAATTTTTGTAGTTTCAGACAGTCTCTGTATTAATTTACTCGGTTTAGGCAGTAGTAAGTTTTGGCCATTTATGCTCATCCGAATAATGCTTCAGTGATTTAATATTTTGGCATTTATATTGTGCTATGCAGTAACATAGCTTCCTTTCATTTTGCATTTTTTTCCTTATTCCACTTAAATAACACAAATACTAGATTTGTTTGCATTGCTTAGTTGTGATTGTTCTCTGTAGTTATATATGTTGTTAAAGGTTATGACTTAGTCCACCTAAATAAAGTCTGTAAAATTATTAAGCCCCAATTGGGTGTTCATTACTACCTCAGCATATGTTATTGATTTTTCTTTTCTTTGATATGAATAAAGATGCATGAAATGGCTCAAAGTATTTCTTCTTAAAATGATAGTTGGGATTTCATTAGCAGTCATATTTTTTCCTAATTAAATAAAGCTGTAAACATTTAAATCCAGAACTTCGCTTCTTTGTGCTTTCTTTATTATGAAATTACTTCACTACTTTCTCACTAATATCTGCAGCACATGGTTTAATTGTTATCTTTATTATCCTGAACCTTGTTTATTGATAAATGATGTTGAAAGTGATGTCAAGTTGATTCTACACTTAGTTTGAACTCTAGATGAGAGTTTAGAGTGTACCAACTCAACTCTTGTTAAAGTGTTCCTAAGTTTAAGTCCTTGAAACATTCTTTAAGTTGTCCATTTGAGTACATTCCGTTTTGATGACCCGTTTGTTTTCTTGGATAAGTTCATGAGTTTAAATCTTGGGATAAGTTGGTGTATTGATCTGAATTTCCTTAATATGTATGAATGATTACACGCTTTAATTCAGCCTGAAATTATGCTCTTCGTAGAATGGTAGTCTCGTTTGTATATAGAATGTTAAAAAATTTTCCCTACCTTGACAGTTTCCTTTGAAGTTCAAAAGATAAGTTTTTTTTTCTTTTCTCAAATATTTATATGGCTGTCGTATATCCTTCATAGTTGGGGTAAGTTTGATGCTTGATAAATGAGGTGTCCCCTCTTGTAGTGTATTCTGGCATGTCTAAAACTAAAAATTTTATATTGCGTCAATAAATCAAAATGGTCGGTTTTAGGATTTATCATAAGAGGTAACTTTATTAATTCAAGCTTGATGTCTATTAGCAGTACGATATGTTTTGTGTGTTAAATATGTTGGCCGCGCATATTTAGTTTCATTTGAGTCATCTTGCCAAAACCACCTCCTTCAATCATATCTCAACTTTAGCCCAAGTTCAAGAGCCTGATGTTTTCCTTTGAAATTAACTCTCGGCTTTTTATTTTATTTATTTATTTATTTTACCTAAGAATTCAAATCTTTTGTAGAAAGTAGACCATAACTGACGAAATTGCATGATGTAATAGATATTGGTTCCTTAACAAAGTTCAGCACTTTCCTTCAATATCTAGTCTTGAAAAGTGAATCTTATTTCTTGATTCTACCACTCCTGGCTATGTTTTTAGTCTTGCTTAGTTCAAATATTAGCTTTTCTCTAAGAAGTAGTGTGTCTGTCTGTTGTTTGTTCATGTGGTAGGTATCAATTCTATTTTAGTGCAATAGAGTTGAAAATAACTCCACCTCGTCTTAAACACGCTCCCTTAACTCAATGTGCTCAATTTTTATTTCTTTTTATTTTTAAAATTTTTATTTATTTTCCCTTTCATGTCACTGTTGTTCCGTATATTTTGTCCTTGCCTAATTAGTTTAAATTTTCAATTCTGGTATCAAAAGGCTTTTCTTGGGGATAATTGAGAATTTGATTTGGTTTAAACGATTATTTTGAACTCAGTATATATGAAATTGATTTAACTCCTTTAAGTCATATATGTTCCTTTAAACATGCATTTGATCTAAACTTGGATGATCTAGTGCTAGAAATCAGTTTTGTTTTATTATCAATGTACTCTACGGATAGAGGAATACATAGAGTTGAACATAGTAAAATAAGAAATTGAAAGATTTCGTTGAAATTGTTCGTTTGGAAATTTCCCGAAAAGCTAATCATAGGTTCTTCTCTCCATCGGAACAATAGGGCCGTTATACTCATTACTAAACTTGTTGAAGAGATGAAATATAACCAAGGTATATCTTTTTGATCAGAAGTTGAATCGATCATCAGAAGAAGAATTAGGCCAAAAATTAGGATACATTCTGGGAAAATCAAACTTCCATCGAAGAGAAGCAAATGAAAGGCTTTCATAAAAATTCTCGTAGAATCGAGAATGAATAGGATATTTAATCCTCTCTTATTTATCTACAGAAACTTGCCACAAACATATTAATCTTTTTTTTTTTAATTTTTGATTGCATGTGAATTTTCGATGAGTCCACCGGACTTCACCCTCATCTTGAATTATATGTTGGGTTAATGATCCAACCAAGTTATTATTCTTCGAATCAGTCCGCGCAAGGAAACGGGAGGAGTAAACTGAGTCCATAAATCAGTGGCAAAGAGGCAGTTCATAGCACTCGGATTGGGGTGAAATGCCCGAGTTTATCTTCTTTATTATTATTTTTATATGTGTTATTCTTCTTTGAAAAGTGCAAAATACTAACACTTTAAATTATTTCCTAGTGCTGGATGAATCCCGAGTAAATAATTTTTTCCCAAGTTGACAGAATAAGTACCACTTCTTCAAACTTATTGATTACACGTTTTTCTTATTTAATGAAATACTCAAAATTTCTTCTTTTTTTTTTTATAAAAAAAAAATATTGTGAGCAGGTTTTAATCCTATTTGTTCACATTTTTAGGCTTTGTCCTTGAGCCACATAATTATTTTCAAATATATACTATCAAAGTTCTAACTAACGTGGAAAGGCAGTTGTAATGATAGTTAAATGAAAAATTATTTTCTTTACAAATTAAACACTTGTTGCTATTAATCTAGAGATTTTTCACATCTTTACAATCAGTCGAAATTATAAGTTAATTCACAAGTTGGATTGAAGAGATAATTAAAGTGCTAAATAAATCTTTTAAAATTTCTTTTTACAAATAAGTTGTACTTTGACCACAAATTTGTTTAAAATTCGCGGGTAACCGCATTTGCGGATTTTTCAAAATCCCTAATTCCTTCTTCGAGAAATCATTTGAACTCTTACCTTTTCTTTGGTTTTCTAAACAAAGATTTTAAAAAATTACCATTTTGAAAATTAGGTGGCGCCTCTGTCTTTCACAAAATTGCCAAGTTATGAAACGATTTTAAACGCAAGTTTGAAAACGGATCGTAACAATATAAACAAAAATAAAATGAGACAACATGAATAAATAAAGATCAAAAGAAGAAAAATCGTTAGTGACTTCGTGCTTAAATAATATATAATAAAACATACAAGGAAGTGAATCAATTAAACAAAGAAACAAATAAGTGGGAAAAGGGAAAGGGATTAAATATGGAAAGTATCTAAAAAAATAAATAAAGGGCAAAAGAGAAAGGATTGAACATGAAAATAGCTTAGGATAAATAAGGGATAAAATTTAGTCATGGCAATAAACATGCGAGGAAAATCAATTGCCAATAGAAAATAAATTTTTGAAAACTTAAATAAGCAAGCAAAATCACACATAAAAAAATGAAACTGCTATAGTTAGAATCTAAAATCCCCATCAGAGTCGCCATGCTGTCGCGCTCCATATTTCTCGCGAAAAATGAAACTCAACATATGACAACTCTTGTAGGATTAAAAGAAAGGGAGAGTCGCCACCTAACGAATTATGGCGCATTAGGGCACCAACCTAAACTAATTAACAAAAAAACCTGCTTAACAATCTTACATCACCAGAGTTGGGTAAGGGTTCAAGTTACTTTGAAAGAAAGGTGTTAGACACCTTTCGAAGTCCACAAATGTGGATCCCTTTCGGATTCATTAATTATGTGGGATTAACTAATGAGCAAAGAAGGTTGATTTAAACCTATTTTATGTAAAATTAAACTAAATAAACTAAGATGATTTAATAAAGTATTTGAAACCTAAGCGGAGTAATTAAAATAATAAAAATCAGACAAGCGAGAAGAAAGAAGTTTGAGATGACATATATTAAAAGAGATTATTATTATTCTAAAGACTTGTACAACATATAAATAATTGATAAAGAATAACAAGAATTAATATAAAATTGAAGACTTTTGATAAATTAAGGAAACGAATAATAGAGAGACAAATCACACAAGCGAGGGGCAAGGATTGTTGAATGGAAATATAGAACATTATAATTTTAGTAATTCATACAATAAATAAGGAGTTGACAAAATAAAATACAAAGAATAACGTAATAAAACAAATAAATAAAATTTTGAGGGATTGGACCGAGCCTCATAGAGACACCTACATATCTTAATAGGGAATTAGGTCAAACACAGTTTTGCCGTTATGGGGGATATTTTAACCTAACAGGATCATCCTGTGACACTACACTAATACTTCACAATCATTTAAGATTGATCGTATCATTCAGCAAGTATAGACTATCATGTCCTAGCTACCCATCTAATTAATTAGTTATTAATCCTAAAGCGTTCTAACAAAATGAGCACTAATGTCTTAGAAAGTGCCTACCCGTCCATGTTTTAATGTCCAAGCGGTAGTGGACTACTAAATTTGGATTTGAGATCTAAAATTCTTAAGGCTTATTGAAGATAATTACGTCAAACAAGAAAATATACAATAATAAACATATAAAGGTTTCACGTAGCCTCGAATCGAATAAACTCTATAAACATGATTTCTAAGCATGTGCGAACGTATGCTATAAACATGATTTCTAAACATATGAACATATCCTATGTACATGATTTTTAATGTAAAAATCAGGTAGCACATAATATAACCTAGTTAGAAAGTATTTATAATTTAAACAAATCGATACGTGAGTCCATAGGAATGGAATCTATGCACATGTAAACAGATAGTAACATGACTTCCACTATATGACAAAATGATTCAGTAGACAGATTCCTTAGTGAAAAATAATTAACATATCCAAATGAATGACCTACAGAAATGATTTCTATTTCAAATATTGGTGTATTACAGTTGTATCCCTACAGATAGAATCTCCAATGAAACATATATATGCATGATATTTCATTATTATTAATCCTATAGTCAAGGTTCCTAATGCATGGAGATAGATGAAAGATGGTGAATCAGAAAAGGCAGGTTTTATGATGGGAATCACACATACAAAAAGAAATAGGTTGCAGAATTTCTTATTAATTTCTTATAAACAGGATATCTACATTGTAACATAAGACGCGCCACATGCTCCAAAAGAAAAGGTTTAATTCAAACAGGTTGCAGTTAATCAAATTTTAACCCTATATGCAGGATATATATATAGGGTTAGGACTTGACAGTAATCCTGTAGACACTAATTCTTATAGGCAAGATCTCTATGACATGCTTCAATCTAGTTCTTTTAGTTCTTATTGGAATGATATCTAATGAATACATTATTTCATTAAATTTATAAGGGCATGATTTCTACCGGATTATAACTAAAAGTCAAGAAAACAATAAAGCATACAATCCCATCCCCATAAATCCTTTTTCATTATTATTAGCGTTATTACAATTATTACAAACTAGTAAAAATAAGTAAATAAATAAATACAACACATGAATAAAAAACATAATATTAAACTAATTCCCATAGCCCTCTCTTATCTTGGCGACTCTTCGCTCTAAATCGAGAAGAACTTGTTAAACTAGTAATGCAACAAAATATACATGTACAAATATATTCTGGACTCAAGGAATCATAACTTATCTAAAATTTTAAAAGTAATTAATCAAGCATACAAATATATTAGATGTCAAATTTCAGATATATATTGCTATGCAAGGAATTTGAAACACATAAAGAGCACAACAAGATGTTAAAAGATTCATAATTACTATAACAGAAGGCAAGTAGTGAATTCAAACATGGTATTATACAAAGCAAACTGACCAGTTGATAACACTCAAACCACACCTCTTACTGAAGTGAGAAGCGGACATTGTTAATGAAGAACCAAAGTAAAGGCTGGGGTCAATCCCACAGGGAATAGGGAGACTGGATTATAGCCGGTAATTGAACTTGTAAGGTAGTTACTTCAAAATAGAGGGATTCTAAAGAAAATCAATAATGAAAACAAATATTAAAATTCTGATGTTAAGTAAATATCAAAGGATAACTAGGGTTTATGTTCCCCATGGGTTCATAACTGCTTTGGGTATATACTCGCGTTTATCACCAATACTTACTTGTAGAACTGATAACTTAGGTTCATTCAAACGACTGTGCAGTCCCAATTGAATGACTATACTCAATTACTCGACCAAGTATCATGAGCGATTTCAAATTATCCGTTATCACTAAGTTCCAAATTTAACTATCCTGCGACCACAACTCAAGTTACTATAATAATCATCAAGATCAAGGCTCTGTTATGATTCTCTTTTCCTAATCTCTACCTCTTTGACCAAAGCAAGTAAAAAATTCAGGCACTTCCTAACGTTGCACACCATTAAGAAATGGTTAAGTATGAAGAGAATACAATATAAGTGTTTGTATTGGTTTTAAGATCACTTTGTGTAACCCTAGCTTGTTAATTCACCATGGTTCTCACAACCCTAGCTATGGAGGTTTTAGCCTCTCATAGTTGTAAGGTTGTGATTTGCATTCATGATTAAGAGTAAAAATCAATACTTACAATAATGATTGAGAAAAACACTTCCTTAAATTACTCCACAAAATCTTCACAAACAAGTAGCAAGAACAAGATGAATTCAAGAAAAGATTAATCACAAGTTGAATCAACTCAATTCTGTCTCTCTCTTAGTTGTTTCTCTTCTCTATCGTTGTATGATTGTCTACAGAAAAATAAAACCTAAAACGTATTTATACAGACACAAGAATCCTTTTCATAGGCTAATTGGATGAATTTCTATATCTAGTGCCGCAGTCGTCACGAGCCAAGTTACGATCCATAGCAGCTTCCTACGACTCGTAGCTGACTGTCCTACCTTGCATTGTTGAATGAATTTTGGCTAAGTATTGGATCCAGGTACGATTCGTACCTCCTTCATACGACCCGTACTGAGCTCCCGTATTTTAATTTTAAAACTTTGGAATTCTTCTGAAGTTCAACACGACTGTCATGGTACGACTCGTACCTTCTTCCCATGGGTCGTACATTCCTTCCGTAGCAGGAGTCGGCACTTTATGCAACTTTTTTGAATTTTGTCACGATTTCTTCATCATGACTCGTACCAGCGTGGTATGATCCATACTGAGACTCGTACATTGCCTCTCCGCACCTTAAGCCTTCTGTAACTTTTCATGGACCTCAGTACGACTCGTAGGTCCTTCCCACGACTTGTACTGTGGTCTGCACATTAAGCCTATTTTGCATATTTCAAGCTTTCTTTTTCCATTTTTAGGTCCAACATCAATTCATCGTACAAACAAAGGAAAACTACCTTATATCTACATAAACATACCTAAGTTCATGCTATTTTCTTAGTTTTGAGCGTCGAAAGTGATGTAAATCCACAACTCATCAACACCCTCAACTTAATACTTTTGCATGTCCTCAGACAAAGAAAAGAAAAACTAAAACACAATGCTCAACTACAAAATAGACTTAAGGACCAATACTCAAATTTTAAACCTGCACTTTCTATACAAACTCTATTGACCCTTTCTCATGGAACAACATTAGCTAATATATTACAAGCAACCTCGAAACATCATAAACAAGGATGAAAATATGTCATTCATCTGTCAACACATAATCAAGTCATCACCAATGTTTTCCGCACAGAACAACAGTAAAAGCAAACATAATCCATGTATCCTTACACAAATGAAGTCCTCACCCAGTTGTGAAATGTCAAACATTATATGGGGCTAAGCAAGTAAGGCGCTCACTCTCACAAAGAAGTTACAAGTATTATGTGTCAGATACCATAGGCTTGCCCTTATTTTCTCTACTTTGGTTTTTTTAGATGGTCAGGTTAGGATCACTATAGGACTTGATATGACTTGTAATGTAGGGTCAGAGCTGGACATGATAAAGATGGAAGATTTTATAAGTGACTATTCCTTCCTTGGCACTACATACATTGGCTACTCCATTCACCTAATTCACCCTTTTATTCTTTCATTCCTTTTTCCATTTTTTTTCATTTTTACTCACATTTGCATGGGTATGGTGGAATTTCAACTTTTTTCAACTTTTTCAAGATTTCTTTGAGTTTTATTTCTCAACATTTACAACATTTTTCATTCTTTTCTTTTCATCTCACCTCACCTTATTTTTCACCATTTTTTCTTCTTTTTTTTTCCTTTCTTCTGTTTTCACCTTTTATGCACCCCTAGTCTAGCCACCCTCAACTTAAGCATTTTGCTTATGTTGAGATTCACAATATCCAAGGAAGGACCAGGGAAAAAACAAGTTCATTACAAAAAAATGGGTACGGTTAATCGGTATATCAAAGAAGTCACGGTCTATTAAGACTCAAACTTGAGATCAAGGGATTCATGCAACTATTGGTAGGGAAATATAAACTAAAAGTGAGCTAAAAAAGGGCCTATGACCATATCCTAACTAACCATCCTTAGCCTATACAGATACTGACCAGGAAAGTTCTAGATCTACACCACAATACCGAACTGACTAATATACCTTACTCACACATGGTACATGAACTATTTTTACCTCACCTGTCTGGTTTATACATGGTTTAACAAGACTACTCATGCTGACAAAATAAATGACATCCAAAGATCCATAGCAATCATGCATAATGTCACAACTGCATAGCTAATGCATCAGAAAGTTTTTAAACAGGGTAAATTTTTTCAAAAATCAAAAATAGTGCTTTTTTATTGGCTGAGTACTCCTAAGCTACTTTCTAATTAAAAAAATCATAAACTAAAAATAAAAATCCTACAGATGCCGGTTCTACTAGATAGCATGTCTGAGGGAAAAGAAACACGACAAGAAAAACCCTCAGATGAACCAAATATCCCACAAATCACAAGTACACCCCCTCCCCTTTTTGAAAAGTTAGCTTCATCACCGAAGCATCATCTAGAAGATCATGGGAAAGAGAACATACCTACGGCGTACTAGGCGCTCCTATCATCTTGCAAAGGTGGTATCTCCGCTATAATAATGGCGCTAGTTGTGGCCGGCACGCTAATTGTGTGTCAATAGGGGGTGGTCCCCCCCTCAATAGTCGTGACTGCTTGGATGGCCTCTGAAAATACTTGGGCTGAATGTGGCTCTCTCGAAGGGTAATGGAAACGGGCAAGCTCGGGCTGGGGTGCGGTGTAGCTACCTGCTCCTCTAGCTCTCTCATGCATCTCAGTCATATGTGTGTCATGAGTCTGCATGCTCATTGCTCTAGCCCGCTTGGGCTCTTTTCTCTCCTTTCTTTTTTTTCTCAAACTCTCCTCGCTAGCATCTTCAACATCTCTTTTCTTGCCTTTATCACCAGCTGCGGTCGGCTCCCAATATGCTGCCAAATCAATATCCTCATCAAGCTCGGCATCTAGGTCCAAAAGAGTGGGGGATGCTAAAACTGTTGGTTGTCATGATGATAACTCAACTACATGGCTCCGAAGAGCCCCTAACTCCACACGGAGACTGCTGGTATTGGTCTGCTCTGCTATTCTCTCATTGAATTGGCTCTCAAAACTATCTAGGCGAGCATGTAGAGCCTGAGCTGCTACCTCTATCTCTGACTTGACCCATGGTTTGACATTATCCATCATGGCCTGAATCTTACAGTCTGCCATGGTCAATCTCTTATCTAGCTTTTAGAGGAAGTCCTATGGTACCAAGATGTACCCTGCTGGTGTTTGAGCCTGCATGCTAGGCAGTGGTGTAGCTGAGGTGTTGGGAGTTGACTCTGAATGACCAGCGTTTGTAGCTGGTGTCTTGCTTTGCTCCTGTGTAATAGGGACATTCACTTATATGTCCTCTGCTGGATGGGCTATTGGGTAGCTTTGGGAATCCTGGATCTTCTTATCGTGTTCATCTCAACCCGAATAAGGCCTATATCTGTAATCCTTTGGCCTCCAATCAACCGCTCATCACCCTGTGGAACTTCTGCCTCCATATATAATCTGAACACAAGACTCGGGAATGGGATAGTAGTGCTTACTCCCACCACCCGGTCTCGTATCTCATCGGCTATGATCCTCGAAATATTGATGGGGTAACGAGACATGAGGCATACAACCAAAGCCGCTCTGTCAGCACTCAGTGTGTTGTCGTTGACCGTAGGTGCTAACCAATGGTGCACTAGTGTTTAGAAGGCTTTTGCAATGAAGTTCAATGAATTCTTTGTCACCTTCTCTCCGCCTGTAATCCATTTAGCCTCATCCTTGTTTTGAGTAATCTCCCTTGCTAGCCATTGCAGCTTCCTCTGTCGCTCCTACACGCTCAGGGATCTAATCTGCTTCGTTGCCTCCACCCTGTAATCATACTCTGGCATCATCCTGGTAGGCAAGAACTGTGGGTTGTACAACAAGCAACTAATGGTCCTCTCGGATATATTGACTTCTTGACCTCGGACCTTAACATTCTCTAGACGAGGCTAGTCTTTTATATTTTTTCCTTCCTTTGCCTTTACATCCATAGTGGCCAAGTAGTTGGCATAGAACTCCCGAACTATGTTTTCTGTGTACTGTGTTGGAGTATGGCCATCCACTCAAAACCATAGAAGCTAAAAATCTGCTTTATATCCTCAACTTCATTCAATGTGGTTGTGAGGATCCACGGTTCTTTTTGAATGCTCCTTCATGGCTTATTTTTGGCAGTGAGAGAGATGCTTTGTTCATAGACTTCTTTGGCTCCTGGCACTCTCCACCCGATTGTATGGTTTGCCCTGAGTGGGGTCTGCTTTTGTGCAACAATAGGAGCCTCTTCCTCCGACTCATCACTGTCGTTTTCCTCCCCACTCTGGGTCTCTCCTGACCCTTCTTAAGCATTGGAGTCGTTCCCTGACTTTTGATGTTCCTCTCTAACTCCCTCTTCAGGCTGAGGAGCTTGAGCGGATGTGGCAGTGGTTGCTTCAGCTTGGGCCTTTGCTCTCGCCCTAGTGGTTCTGGTTCCATCAGTGTCTGAGGTGTCTACTTGATACTCCTCAATTGAACCATTAGGTGAGTCTCCGGCCTTGTCAGGCTCCGAGTTAGTTGGTTCATTAATCAGTCTCCAGGGCTTTTGGTTTGTCTGCCCTACGTTTGTATGTCATTGAACCTATAGAGAAAGAGGTCATCAATCCGTTTTTGAAAAAGAAGAATTAGAAAGATGATGTTCTGAATTTCATCACGGGTTACCACTACAAGTCGTACCATGAAGGTACGACCCATGAAAAGTCCCGGAATTGCAACTAGTTTTCAGTACAACTCATAGGTACGACTCATACCACAAGGGTACGATCCGTACTACGAGTCGTCTGATGAAGCCCTGCTTTTATGTTGTTCTGAATTTTTCCACGACTCATGGTACGACCCGTAGGTCGATTCCACGAGTCGTAGGAAGGACTTTTTCATGCAACTATATTCAGTTTGGTGGCACAAGTGCTCAGTACAACTCACAGTGGAAACCTACGATCCCTACTGTGCCTCATACCACTTCAAAATTTTCTTTTCTTAGTTTTGCAAGGACTCTTTTTCAATTTTTAGGGTACTTACATTTCCCCCCAGGTATAGGCACATCAATGCCTCAATTTAACTCAAGCCCAATCTTCCCCTTTCTTAACCCACTAGCCGTAACTCATTAATTTTTAACATCTCAATTCATCTAGAATCTAGCATCCATTTTGGTCAAAAAGTGCAGTAACCACACCCTGATCATTGTCTATTGTTAACATCAAATTTCAAGTCAAGTGACTGACTCACAAGGGTTTTGACACCATCAATCTCAATATGTGATTCTTTAACAATTTTAACACAACACACTTACTTGATTGATTATTCATCAATGGAAAATGATAGTCCTAGGTTTTCTGAGCTTGATTCAATCATGAAGTTTGCTTGATTCTTTGGGTGTTGTTGAGTAACGGGTAGGGGAAGTGAAGTGGAGTCATGTGTTTGAATGTTTGGTCATGGGAGAAGGGGTTTAAATAGCTAAGGGAAAATTTTAAATAAATTTTGGCCTAGTCGGGTATTAATGCCAATTTCAACCCGTCATGACTCGTACCACAAGTCATAGAAACATCCTACAGCTCATCCCTTGGACTCGTGGGTAACTTGTTAAAGAAAACTTACCTGACAACCTACAAATACATCCTACGAGTCATACCATCGAGATACGATCCGCAGGTTGACTCGTAGGTCAGGGCTTGGAATCTTTTTGTTCTGAACCTCACCACAACTGCTGCTACGGCTCGTAGGATCTCATTACAGGTCGTAATGAGATCCATAGAAGCTGATGTTTCAGCCTCCTGTTTTCAATTTTCCCTGCACACTAAGCACACATTATTTCAATAACTTGGGTTGCCTCCCAAGAAGCATTTGATTTAATGTCGTGACACGACGTAGGTAGGCTGGTTACTCAGACTTCACCAGTTCACCACTTGGGTTGCCTCCCAAGAAGTGCCTGATTTAACGTTGCAGCATGACGCAAATCTCTTAACTACTAAAAATTTGTCAAGTAATTCATACTCATCCTCCAGTGCTGAGATCACACTAAATTCCTTTGGTTGCTTTATAGCTTTCTGCACTTAAGTTGCCCCCTTATCCATGTTAGGTTCGTTCTCACCTCTCGGGGCCTCTTGCAACTTGCCAGTCTCCTTCTCAGCACTTCTGTCATCATCCTCCATTATGCTCTCTTTCTTCTACTCAACTTCAACTGGAAACGGGGGGTCAAATGTGGTTTTACCACTCCTAGTCATCACCGCCATACAATGTGCATCATTTTTCAAATTCTGGACAATGTTCTAGGCTTGATTGATGCTGACAGTTGCCCAAGTTGGTTTTCAATTTGCTTGATGGAGGTAGCATGAGATTCCACCTTTTGACCCATACTTGACAAATCACATCGGATCTCCTTTAGCTGATCATCAGTGCACCTCACCTTTTTCAACATCTCCGCCATCATGTTCTCCAAATTTGATTGCCCAGCCTCCCCTTCTCGTTCATTGGGAGGCACATAAAATCCAGCCCGGTTATTGCGATAACCATCATTGCGCCTCCAATCACCTTCGTGCTCATGACCTTGGCTCCTATCTCTAAACCCGTTTCTGTTGTAGTTGTATGTATACTGGTTTTGACCTTGATTTCCAGAACCTTGGCGTCAATTGTCTTGTCCAGACGCTTGGGCATTGTTTCGGAAACCCGCTACCTGGCTATCCAAAAAGTTTTCCTCCTCCTCAGAATCAAAGTGATTAGCTCCTTTCTACCTTCCTTGAGTACCCACTGCATTGACCAATTTGGCTTCGGCTCCCATAATATGCTTTGTCAGCAAGTCCAATGATGTGCGCATGTGAGCCAACTCCTGGTCGCATTCTTCTTCTTTTCTTTATTGGTCTGCAGTCAAACCAACAACACATGTTCCTGCCACTTTATCAACCTCCCTCGTATGCCAGGCCCGGTTTGTCTTAGTCACCCTGTCAAGAATGGTGGCATCTTGCTCCCAGGTGTGACTCATTAATGCTCCTCCAGCTACCGTGTTTGCTACAACCTTGGTGCTATTGTTTAGAGACCTGTAAAAAATTTCCAACAAACTATCATCTGGAATTTTGTGGTTGGGGCACTTAGTCAATTTCTTTTTGAATCTTAACCAAGTTTCATGAAGTGCCTCAGTCTTGATCTATCGAAAATTATAGATCTCATCTTTTAGCTGCAACATCCTGGCCTGTTTAAGCTCCCTCCAATTGGTTATGGAGACACTGGGCAACTCTGATAACCACAAAGTAGCTTCCCCTGATAGAGAAAAAGGGAAGAGTCTGAGCCGTATTGCATCCTGGCTTACTTCGGGCAACCTGTACGCCTTGCATATTCCTACGAAGTTCATTAAGTGCAGGTTGGCGTCATCGCTGCATGAACACTAAACACTCCTTTCATATTTAGCAGTTGAATCATGGTGCTAGTAATGTCGAATTTGGCCTCAGCGGGCAATGGTGGTGGCACAATTGCTCCAGTCGACCCGACTTCATCAATGTCCGGGTCATCATCATCATTAAAGAACTGAGGGGAAAATTTATGCGCTCTGTTGCCCCTCCCTTGTTGACCAACATTTACCACTTCATCTCTTTCATCTTCCGTATGCTGTAGTATAGCTTGCCGAGCTAGCACGGCTTGCCTAGCTTCTTCAGCTATGCGGGCCTCTCTTTACTTGTGGTTTCCATGTTACGCAGTGCTCTTTCAATTTCTAGATTTAATGGAACAAGGGTATCTCCTCTACTTCGAGTGCTTAGCATTCACCAGAGAATAGCCTGTGGGTATCAATAACACAAAAATAAACGTAATTAAAGAAATAACTACCAAAAAGTTAATTACAAGCTAATAACCTAGTTTCAGCCGTACTCCCCGGCAATGGAGCCACTTTTTGATAATGCTCAAACCACGCCTCTTATTAAAGTGAGAAGCGGACGTTGTCAATAAAGAACGCAACTAGAGGTTGGGGTCGATCCCACAGAGAATAGTGAGATTGAATTATAGCCGGTAATTAAAATTGTAAGGTAGTTACTTCCAAATAGGGGGATTCTAAAGAAAATCAATAATAAAAACAAGTATTAAAATTCTGATGTTAAGTCAATATCAAAGGATAACTAGGGTTGTGTTCCCCATGGATTCATAACTGCTTTGGGTATACACTCATGATTATCACCAATACTTACATATAGTATTGATAACTTAGGTTCATTCAAATGACCGACCAGTCCCTATTGAATGACTATACTCAATTACTCGACCAAGTCTCATGAGCGGTTTCAAACTATCCGTTATCACTAAGTTTCAGATTTAACTATCCTGCGACCACAACTCAAGTTAATACAATAATCATCAAGATCAAGGCTCTGTTGTGATTCTCTTTTCCTAATCTCTACCTCTTCGACTAAAGAAAGTAAAGAATTCGGGAACTTACTAATGTTGCACATCGTTAAGAAACGTTTAAGCATGAAGAGAATACAATATAAGTGTTTGTATTGGTTTTAAGATCACTTTGTGTAACTCTAGCTTGTTAATTCACCATGGTTCCCACAACCCTAGCTATGGAGGCTTTAGCTTCTCATAGTTGTAAGGTTGTGATTTGCATTCATGATTAAGAGTAAAAATCAATATTTACAATAATGATTGAGAAAAACACTTCATTAAATTACTCCACAAAATCTTGACAAACAAGTAGCAAGAACAAGATGAATTCATAAAAAGGTTGATCACAAATGGAATCAACTTAATTCTCTCTCTCTCTTAGTTATTTCTCTTCTCTATCATTGTCTGATTGTCTACAGAAAATTAAAACCTAAAACATATTTATACAGATAAAAGAATCCTTTTTCTAGGCTAACTAGATGAATTATCTGGTGCCGCAGTTGTCACGAGCCAAGTTACGATCCGTAGCAGCTTCCTACGACTCATAGCTGCCTGTCGTACCTTGCATTATTGGATGAATTTTGGCTAAGTGTTTGATCCAGGTACGATTCGTACCTCCTTCATACGACCCGTACTAAGATCCCATAGTGTAATTCTGAAACTTTGGAATTCTTCTGAAGTTCAACACAACCGTCATGGTATGACACGTACCTTCTTCCCACGGGTCGTACATTCCTTCCGTAGCAGGAGTCAGCACTTTATGCAACTTTCCTGAATTTGTCATTTTTTTTTCATAACGACTCGTACCAGTGTGGTTTGATCTGTACTGAGACTCGTACATTACCTCTCTGCACCTTAAGCCTTTTGCAACTTTTCATGGCCCTGAGTATGACTCGTAGGTCCTTCCGACGGCTCATACTGTGGTTTGAACATTAAGCCTATTTTGCATCTTCAAGCTTTCTTTTGTCATTTTTAGGTCCAACATCAATTCATCCTACAATCAAAGGACAAGTGCCTTATATCCACATAAACATACCTAAGTTCATGCTATTTTCTTAGTTTTGAGTGTTGAAAGTGCTGTAAATCCACAACACGTCACCAGTTAATCGTAATTCTAGCAAACAGTATGATAAGTATTAGCAGTTCGAGCAAGAGCTTTTCATCAATTGGGACCCAAACCTCAACACATCAACATCACAAGAATCTCATAGATTTCGAGTAGTGCTTGTGTCGAGGAGGGACAGAGGAGTTACAGAATTATATAGAGGAGCAGAGAGCAAAGAGGGGCTTAAGAATAAAGCAATTTTTGAGTGTAACATTACTAAAAGACTAGCTGTGTTCAAATGCTAAAGAAAGGATAAAACAAAGTTGTAATGGTAAGGATCTAAGTGATGTCGGAATAGTAGAGAGTCTGCTTATATAGTAGAGGAATCTCACTCTATATAATTGTGAATAAAGAAGGAATCAATTAGCTATCACATAATATCAATCAAATGAACTTTTCCTCAATTAGCATGATAAAACAAGAAGGTGTAAAACTATTCAAAGTTTACCGTAAACCAAACATAAGCTATGGCTATTCCAAATCAGTTAAGGAAAGGAAAAATACTCAAAAATGATTCTTCCCTTAAATATTATAAGAAAGATCAGTTTAGGTGTAAGTCATGCCAGAATCTGCCAAAATTATAGAAGTAAAATCTGTCACAGAGTGTGTAATGCTATCGAGTAAGTATAAGAGTTGATTTCATCAAGTAAGGCAAATAACTATATCAAATAAGACTTCTAAAGTTACCATAACTAGCATACCACTTATCAAGAATAGTCCAATAATAGAAGTTGTCCCGTAATCCATTGAATGAAAAAAAAGAGAAAGTATGAATCCATAGAGATTTTTCTCAAGTATAATCAAATCGATTTGACGCAAATCAGTCAGATTTACCAAATGTATCCAAATTAGACATTCTCATATAATTCTAAGGAATAGATGTACAAGAATGACGCCGTAATATTATCAAAGCAACAAAGTAATTGTTGAGACACCATTGAGAGGAAGCATTTCACGCCCTACCTTAGGAGGCATGACTGGCACCTGGTGCCACACTGGAATCTAAACTCACCTGACTGGGCTTATGCACTCCTAGTGCATGCCTAAAACTTAATTCAAGAAAACAACGAGCTATATGATCACGGGCAAAAATAGCATGCCCGAGATACGCTTTACGACTTAAATTAGTCTTGTTTATCTAAGTTGTTGTATACATTTTCATGTAATTTTATATGAATGTGCGGATATGTGCTAACCAACATGATTCGCCTTTGTTTTGTAGGTTTTGATGACTTTTGAGTAACTAATCCATGAGATGGTGAAGTAGAGGCTTGGAAACGGAATTAACCCGCGAACGTCGGCAAAGAGGAGGCAAAAAACAGCCCACCTGCGCGTCGGCAACGTGCCACGGCAGGCAGGCTGACCACAACAGCCCACCTGCACGTTGGCAACGTGCCACGGCAGGTTGGCTGCGTGACATGGAGGTGTCAACGCGCAGCCCAAGCAGCGTGACACGCTGCCAACGCGGCAGGGTGCTGCCGAGGCCAATTTTGGGTGATTTCCAGAGAGCCTTCGCGTTAGTGGCGTCACGGAGGCAGTGCTCCGCGATGCACTCCGTGACACGTTGCTTGTTATTCCGGGAAAAAGTCCCACTACTATAAATAGCACACTTAGGTTTTATTTGAGATATTCTGACTTGGTGGAGCAAGAACGTGGGTTACAGGTAGTTGAGGGGACGAAATTCTCAGGGTTTTTCTCTCTTTCTTTCTTCTTTAATTCAATTTCTTGTATGATTAACACTCATTTAAAGATGTTTAATCCACAAATGAGTGGCTAATTCCTCTTCTTGTTGAGGTTATGAACAATTGTGATGAAATGTGATCATTGATTCTTTGGTTTTTCATCTTTTCTTCCATGGTTGTTCTATTAATTCTTGTTCTTACTGCATTAATGTGTGGCCTACATTAATGTACATCTAAAAAGTCCGGTTTCACTCGAGAGAGCAAGAAATTGGAAAGTTGTGAATTAATAGGATATGTTCTTTACTTGGTTTGGGAAAACTAAGAATTGATTTACCTTTAGGATAGAAATATACCTGAAAGTCGTATTAGTCAATTTAGGAACCGGGTTTGTATGGCTAGAACATGAATTGCATTTAATCACAGAAATGTAGGTGGATGGTTCATGATTCTTAAGTGAGGTTAAATACGAGAGTTTTAATCTCTTGACAAATGTTCTTGGCTAGCAACTGGAGGAGAAGATTAACCAAATTATGATGATAATTAATTTCATTACATGTTCGTTTAACCTCAGCATGCTCTCATTCATAGTTCAGACTCAAAGTAGATAATTGTTTTAGCTTTAGTATAAAAACTATAAAACTAAATATCAAACTTTTGGTTACATTGTTGTCTGCATTTTTAGAATCAAAATATAGTACACTTGAGCAGATTGCACTTCATCCCAGTCCCTGTGGGATCGATACTTGGCTTACTAAAGCCACTTTACTACTTGTTCGACCACGTGCACTTGCGTGTCATTTTATATACGCCACAAATCACGCGAACAAGTTTTTGGCGCCGTTGCCGGGGACTGGCAATTGGTGAATTTTTCTTAAGTGTAAATTTACTATATTTTTTTTCTTAGTGCTGACAACTTGGTCTTAGTGTTTGTTTTAATTCTTTTTCATTTTATTTTTTTCTATTTCGAATACCCTTATTGACATGACATCGTGGAATACAAATGGTATAAATGGTGGATACTCATATTTTAGCGAATCTTGTCTGAATTGCGGAGGACACCACTCGTAGAAACACTGTAACACGTGCCATATATGTGGTGGTCAAGATGGACATTGGGATGGCTGTCCGAATGCATATTCCCCTCCCCTAAGCCCCTACTATGATCCTTCTGTTGTTTTTGCTGAATATAGGCATGCTGAAAATGAGGACTTGGGACGCCAAACTCAAATAGAAGACATGCTGAAACAACTCCTGGAGCAATCAGAAGCAATGAAGGAGGCAATGGTAGTATTGAGAATTCAGCAAGAAGAGAATGCAGAGGCTCTAGAAAGGATGAGCGTCAAATTCATGGAGATGATTGCTGAGGCTGAAGCTTGTGATAAATTGCAGGTGACAGTTTTAGCCGATATTCAAGAGGAACTACAAGAGGAAGACAAGGGTGAATTTTTGGATGAAGCCCAACAATTAGAATCTCTTGAGTGTCCCTGTGATGGGCTCACACTTATGGAAAATCCATTCATGGAAGAAGAGATAGAGTATCCCCCAGTTGACATTAATGGAGAGATAGATGTCGATGCTGAGAAGGTGTTTACAAGTAAGGAGGTCAAGCACAATGTAGTTTCAGAGTTGAGGTTTATTGGACCACACTCAAAGCATTTTTCGACATTAAGTTTGGTTGACAACATAGTAATAGAGTCTTCCAAGCTTATAGAGAAATGTCTAGAGGAGGACCAAGCCCCGTATATTTTGAAATTTGCTAACTCAGAGAGAAAAAATGACTTCGCTTACTTGAGGGCCAATAGGTTCAAAAGGAAACATCTACTGCTTGGTCCTTACAATTTTTCACCACCACCCCTGGAGCATAAGAGGAAATTAGAGAAGAAATTAGGGGTGAGATTCATATCCTCAAGGTGGAGGAAAAAGAGGTGAAACTTGATACGTCGTGCCGCGACATAAAATTAGGCGCTTCTTGGGAGGCAACCCAAGGGTACCATGGGTACCATTTTAATTTCTTGCATTTAAGTTTATTTTATTTATTTTTCATTTTGTGTTGTTTTGGTGGAAAGTTAAGCACAGATGGAGGGGAAGTCTGAGTACCCGTGGAGGAGGAAGCTAACAAGCATGGAAGAGAAAAATTGTGGGGTCGAACACCCACTTGTGCAAAGTTGAAGAAAGGCATGCTATTAGATAGGCCTAAAGGCCTCAGGGAGTATTTCTCACCCTCTTTAAATGTTAATTTGATGCTACGGGGACATAACATGATTTAAGTGTGGGGTGAGGTAAATTTCAAGGAAATTTCAAAAAAAAAAATTTTTGTTGTGCTTAACGATTTTTGGTGAATGTAATGCTTGTGAGAAATTGAAAATTTTGAAAATTATTTGTGAATTAAGCAGGAATTCATCACCCGTTGGTTTTTCTTTTCGGTTCTTTTCCGATGGGGGGTCTTTGAACCAAAAATAAAAATTTTTCTTTTTCTTTTCTTTGTCTGTATATACTGTTTTTATTCATAGTTAGGGACTGTTTCCGACGATGGATGGATGACGACCGTCTTGAGGAAAAAGTAGTCGGTAGGTGTTGGGTTTTGAAACCATAACTAATTGGTGCTTGATGTTCTTGTTATGGGCTATAAATGGTTGTAAGATGCAAGTATGTTCAGTGTTGAAGCATGCAAGTGTATAACTTTGTTTGAGACACTTAGGTTCTTGAATTTGACTCAATATGATTGAAGCTTAATTCTGAATTCTTGTGATTAGCTGAGGAAGAGTCTACTGAATGTGTCTTGATTTGAGCATGTCCCATGAGTGTAAGGTTTTTGAGTATTCTGTGCTATTGTGCATTGTCTAGAACTTGCCTGGTGTGTTTATAAAACGAAATGAAGGATGTGAATTGTAGGAGATGATTTAGGCAATTCTTTGAATGAACCAATTTTTATCCCTCATTGTACCTACCTTGAAAAATTAATCCTAGTTAACCCCATTGAGCTTCGAGCCTATTCTTTGACAGTTGCAACATAAGCTTAATCCTTTTTCTTTCATTAGCCTTGAAGTTAAACCAAAACTCCTAAGCGCTTAAAGGAAAAATCCGAAGGAGTAAAGGAGTGAGAAGAATGAAAATAAAGGAAAAGTGGCAAGTTGTAGAAGTGAGAAAAGGACAAAGGTGCACTCGTGTGAAAATGGTTGATTATTAGTAAGGAGCAAGAAAACAAATTAATGAAAAAATTAATTATAGAACTCCTTACTAATAAGCTAAAAGTGCCTAAAGAAAGGGGGAACATAAGAGGAAAAAGAAAGCTGAAAGGAGAAAAAGGTGAAGTAAGGGAAGGGAAGTTCGTAATGAGGGCGTGATGTATTAAAAGCGCTTAGGGAGATATTCACTATTACTGGCCAGAATAGTACCTACATGTCCCTTAGCATACATTACAAACCATTAAGTCCTACTTGATCTTAAATTATACATCCTTAAATTAGTGGAATAAAACACTAAGGGCAAGCTTATGGGTCAGTACATGATGCATGTGAATTCTTTGTGAGAGTGAGCGTAATTCTATGCATGTACCCACACATGTTGTGATATAAAAATTGTGACTCTCTTTCCGTGAGGGCACATGTTGAATGAAGGATATAATTCATGTGGAATTCCTTAATCAGTTGATTTGCATGAGTTTGCTAAGATTGAGAGTCGATTCTTGAGGTTAAGAAGTCTTAACATAGTTGTACTTCATTTCAAAGATCAAATCATGCATGCTCTATTTGTAGCTTGTTATCTTACGAAATCATTATAGCCGTAACTTGAATCATCTTGCTAAATTAGTTATGCGGGAGTCTCCATATGCATGATATGTAAAAGGTTGTTCGAGGACGAACAAGGCTTTAAGTGTGGGGTTGTGATCACGGGTAAAAATAGCATGCCCGAGATACGCTTTACGACTTAAATTAGTCTTGTTTATCTAAGTTATTGTATACATTTTCATGTAATTTTATATGAATGTGCGGATATGTGCTAACCAACATGATTAGCCTTTGTTTTGTAGGTTTTGATGACTTTTGAGTAACTAACTCATTAGTTGGTGAAGTAGAGGCTTGGAAACGGAATTAACCCGCGAACGTCGGCAAAGAGGAGGCAAAAAACAGCCCACCTGCGCGTCGGCAACGTGCCACGGCAGGCAGGCTGACCACAACAGCCCACCTGCACGTTGGCAACGTGCCACGGCAGGCTGGCTGCGCGACATGGAGGTGTCAACGCGCTGCCCAAGCAGCGTGACACGCTGCCAACGCGGCAGGGTGCTGCCGAGGCCAATTTCGGGTGATTTCCAGAGAGCCTTCGCGTTAGTGGCGTGTCACGGAGGCAGTGCTCCGCGATGCACTCCGTGACACGTTGCTTGTTATTCCGGGAAAAAGTCCCACTACTATAAATAGCACACTTAGGTTTTATTTGAGATATTCTGACTTGGTGGAGCAAGAACGTGGGTTACAGGCAGTTGAAGGGACGAAATTCTCAGGGTTTTTCTCTCTTTCTTTCTTCTTTAATTCAATTGCTTGTATGATTAACACTCATTTAAAGATGTTTAATCCACAAATGAGTGGCTAATTCCTCTTCTTGCTGAGGTTATGAACAATTGTGATGAAATGTGATCATTGATTCTTTGGTTTTTCATCTTTTCTTCCATGGTTGTTCTATTAATTCTTGTTCTTACTGCATTAATGTGTGGCCTACGTTAATGTACATCTAAAAAGTCCGGTTTCACTCGAGAGAGAAAGAAATTGGAAAGTTGTGAATTAATAGGATATGTTCTTTACTTGGTTTGGGAAAACTAAGAATTGATTTACCTTCAGGATAGAAATATACCTGAAAGTCGTATTAGTCAATTTAGGAACCGGGTTTGTATGGCTAGAACATGAATTGCATTTAATCACAGAAATTTAGGTGGATGGTTCATGATTCTTAAGTGAGGTTAAATATGAGAGTTTTAATCTCTTGACAAATGTTCTTGGCTAGCAACTGGAGGAGAAGATTAACCAAATTATGATGATAATTAATTTCATTACATGTTCGTTTAACCTCAGCATGCTCTCATTCATAGTTCAGACTCAAAGTAGATAATTGTTTTAGCTTTAGCATAAAAACTATAAAACTAAATATCAAACTTTTGGTTACATTGTTGTCTGCATTTTTAGAATCGAAATATAGTACACTTGAGCAGATTGCACTTCATCCCAGTCCCTGTGGGATTGATACTTGGCTTACTAAAGCCACTTTACTTCTTGTTCGACCACGTGCACTTGCGTGTCGTTTTATATACCCCACAAATCATGCGAACACTATATCTTGGCTGTAAACACAACCTCAAGCTGACAAGGCCACATAGCCACCTATAAAAGAAACCAGATAACCAACCACAAAGCAATAAAGGGGATCCTATGCGGGCCAATAAGACCACCATGCTGTCTAGTTATAACAGAATGAAAGCAGGCAACCATAACTATGCTATAGCCGACATGGCTGCTAACTAAAAGCTAAACTTGTCCCCACATGACCATCACATAAAATAAAACATACATAGGCCCCACACATCCAACAACAAAAGCCAACAAGAGTGAATCTGTAGCCTGTAATCCTCTAGGAGTGGAATAATGGTCGGGATAGGGTCCCGACCTACCCATGAACTGTACAACAAAAGAACAAACCTTCTAACTATCAACTTCGGAGAAAAGGACCAGACTGGATTGATGACTCTAGCTGTGACTAGGGAGGTCCTGAACCGCGTCTATCCGCACCTGTAGATAAGTAATGCAGCGCCCCAAAGATGGTCGTCAGTATAATATGTACTGAATATGTAAGGCAGTAATGAAAAAGACCGAATAATACTGATAACAAACTTAAAATGATCCAATAGGAGGGATAAGAGATACAACCTAAATTACCTTACAACCTGCTATATAACTAATAGTAAGTAATGTAAACAAGAATCTTACTTGGCCCCCATAAGCCAGGAAGGTACAACCAGTATAGAATTACCCGCCTGAGGCACCCATAAGCCCTGGTGAGCACACTCCAATCTATATACCCCTAACATGGTCAATATGAGTCAACAGGTAACTATAGCCAACCTACCTAGCCACTGGGTCTGCAACTGAGCCTGCTGGGCTCCTGTAATTGCACCCTGGCACACAAGGCTCGACGAGGGTCAATGATGTCGACACGACATAAAAATAGAAGTCCATTCATGGATGGATAGTAATATGGCCCTTGGGCTTGAATATACTTCCTTGGGACAACATATAGCTCCTTGGAGCGATCCATATAGCCCTGAAGGAGACAACATAGATAGTAACCCTGAGGTTGGTCAATGGAAGGCTATACAGGGTAGAGTCAATCCAAATCTAAATAAAAAACACTAATCTCAAACCAACGGTAGAAGCTAATCATAATATACATGCTTGTGGATTTCTTACAAGGATTTAGGTCTTATTACAATATGACAGTAATAACTTGCCGAAGGAATTCACCTTAACATACCTTGAATGCCGACTTTCATTTAATTGATGAGTTTCAACCTATAACCAGCGGTTCCACCCAACTACAACCCTTATACTGAGAGAATAGGGTTAATTTCAATACTAAATTCATCAAATAATGATATATTTTGATAATAATATTAACTATAATTCAACTCTGAATAACGTAGTCGAAAACCCAAAATTTCTTGAGAGTTCAGAAGGGAGAAATGCTTACTTAATGCCTGTGGGAGTTTATGATTCAATTTGGAGTATTCTGACAACCTTTATGTGGCGAGGTTCCGGTATACTAAGCAAATTTTCAAGAAATAACTCCGTAGAAAATGCTTCTCGTAGATCTAGAACTTGTTACCCGAAGTTAATTTGCCAGCGTTTGATAGCGTAATTTGATGAAAATTAATGAAAACCCACATTTCTTTCTCTGTTAAGCTGAGGAAGATATTTTGAAATGATCTAAATTCAACCAAGGAGGCTTATATATGCATAGGGCGGTGTCCCAGGGGCGCCTCGCACCGGCCAACGCGCCAAGGTACCTGCCGTGCCGCGCTACTCAACATGCAGGCAGCTGGCGGGTCGTGCTGGACCCTCACGACCTGGCCTCTCCTGACCCTGCTTCCAAGGCTCTTACCACATTCCTCAAGCTCTCTCTACTCGCCACAAGCCTATGTGCCCGCACACTAATCGCTAACATCTTATGGGGTGTAACACCCTCCCCCCTTAGGAACATTCGTCCTCGAATGTCATCTTCAGGCTTAAAGGAGTTAACTCTTTTAACTAATATTTAGAAAAATTTCAGCAGAGTTTCCTCTGTATTATATACTATGCGAAAACCTGAAATGCAGAAAAACCCAGCATAGACGTCTCACAGGATGCTATAAACGGCTATTCCAACAAAAAGGTAAAAAACTAAATAGTACTAATAATATAAGCAAGTATATAAAAACTGAACAACAGCCTCACTTCAATGCATATTCTGGGTTAATCCTGGAATAAGTGAGGATACCTAGACCTCATGTCGTCCTCAGCTTCTCAAGTCATCTCTTCTTTATTTTTGTTCCTCCACAAAACTTTAATGGAGGCCACATCTTTAGTCCTTAAACTACAAACTTGCCGATCTAGTATAGTAACTGGAAGTTCTTCATAGAATAACTCCTTAGTAACTTGAACGTCCTCAACTGGAGCAAACTGGGACGAGTCCCCTATGAACTTTCATAACATGGACACATGGAAGAATGGATGAACAAATTCTAGCTTTGGTGGTAATTCTAGCTCATATACTACTCGGCCTATCCTTCGGAGGATCCTATATGGGCCAAGAAACCTAGGTCTAAGCTTGCCCTTATTGCCAAATCGCATTATGCCTTTCATTCACAAAACTTCGAGAAATACCTAATCGTTAACATCGAACTCTAAGTCTCTACACCACACATCGGAATAGGACTTCTGATGACTCTGGGCTATCAGCAAGCGCTCTCTGATGAGTTTTACTTTCTCTTCTAACTGGTAGATCATATCAGGTCTAATTAACCCTAATTCCCCTACTTCAAACCATCCGATGTGGAACCTACATTTCCACCCATACAAGGCCTCATAAGGCGCCATATGGATTGCAGAATTATAACTGTTATTGTATGAAAATTCGATAAGGGATAGATGCTCGTCCGAAATTCCACCAAAGTCTAGCACACATGCCTGTAACATATCCTCGAACGTCTGAATTGTGCGCTCTACCTTACTGTCTGTTTGAGGATGGAATGTTGTACTCAAATTAACCTATGTCCCCAAGCCTTTCTAAAATGACTGCTAGAATCTAGCTGTGAATTGTGCCCCTTTCCAGAAATAATAGATGTGAGGACACCATGTAGTCGGACTATCTCCTTAATGTACAACTCAACATAGTCTTCGATAGAGAAGGTAGTCCTGACTGGCAAGAATGGGATAAATTCGTTAGTCTGTCGACAATAACCCAACTAGAATCCAATTTACGCCTGGTGCGAGGTAATCCTGTCACAAAGTCCATATGGATTGCTTCACATTTCCACATAGGCACTGCTATCTCCTGGGTTAATCCGCTGGGTTCTGGATGTTCAGCCTTTACCTGTTGGCAATTAGGACACTGTGCTACAAATTCAGCTACACCCTTTTTCATTCCAGGCCACCAGTATGTCTCCTTTATGTCATGGCACATCTTCGTTGAACCTGGATGGAGAGAGTAACGAGAATAATGTATCTCTGCCATGATCTGCTGGCAAAGCCTTGCTACATCCGAAATGCAGAGGCGACCGATGAATCTCAAGACCCCATCTTACGTCAACTCAAAGGTCGTTAATTCACCCCACTGAACCTTATCTCTAAGCTGCGCTAGGCTAAGGTCCTCATACTACCGTTCTTTCACCTCTACAACTAGGAATGATATTGTTGTATTCTGAATCACAGCCCCATTATCTTCTAAGTCTATTATCTAGATGACTAAGCTAGCTAACCGTGCAGTTCTCGAACCATTTCCCGCTATTCCGACCTCAGGTGTGCCAAACTCTCTATGCATCTACGGCTAAGGGCATCTGCTACAATAATAGCCTGCCCTAGGTGGTACAAAATGTTCACATCATAGACTGACAGTAATTCTAGCCAACGACACTGCCTCAAATTCAATCCATTATGTGTGAAGATGTACTGGAGGCTCTTATGATCAGTAAAAATATCCACATGCACCCCATACAAGTAATGCCTCCATATTTTCAAGGCATAAACCACTGTAGCTAATTCTAGATCGTGGGTGGGATAGTTCTTTTCATGCTTCCTGAGCTGCCTTGAAGAATAAATAATTACCTTACCGTGTTGCATCAAGACGCACCCTAGCCCAATGCCCAAAGCGTTTAAGTATCCATCATAAGCCTCTGAACCTTCTGGCAAAGCCAACACCGGTGACGATGATATCCTGACCTTAATTCAATCTTGGAAAAATATTTCACCCCTTGCAACTAATCAAACAAGCCATCTATCCTGGGAAGAGGGTATTTATTCTTAATAGTAACCTTATTCAACTACCGATAATCTATACACATGCATAGGGAGCCATCTTTCTTTCTTCCAAACAGAACTGGCGCACCCCACAACGAAGTACTTGGCCTGATAAATCCCTTATCTAACAAGTCTTTTAACTGTTCTTTCAATTCCTTCAATTTAGTAGGAGCCATTCGATACGGAGGGATGGATATAGGCTGAGTATCTGATAACAAATCAATAAAAAAATCGACTTTCCGTTCTGGGGGAATACTAGGAAGTTCGTCTAGAAATATATCTGGAAACTCAATAACTACTGGAATGGACTGAAGAGTTGGGGATTCTGCTTGCACATCCCGAACCCTAATGATATTGTAAATATAACCCTTTGCTATCAACTTGTTTGCCCGAAGATAGGATATGAACCTACCTTTTGTCATAGCTGCATTACCTTTCCACTCTCGCCCTACCTCCCCTAGAAAGTGAAAGTGGACAGTCTTGGTCCAACACTCCACATTGGCGTAACATGGCGCTAGCCAATCCATACCCATAATTGCAACGAAGTCAATCATTTCTAGCTCCACTAAATTAGCTAAAGTTTGGCGACCGACGACCTCTACTGTGCATCCGCGATAATTCTTTTTTGCAATAATAGAATCACCGACAGGTGTAGACACCAAGAAGGCTCGCTGAAGAAATTCCGGTGTTATAAAAAAATTTTGGGCCACTAGTGGAGTAACATAGGACAAAGTGGAACCCAGGTCTATCAAAGCATACACTGAGTGAGAGCAAATGTCCAACATTCCTATCACAACATTCGAAGACGACTTCGACTCCTGTCGCCCTGGTAAAGCAAAAGTGCGATCCGGACCACTGCCCGAACTAGATGCCCTTGATCTTCCTCGGCCTCTACCGATAGGAGTTGAGGGCCTATGCCCTGCTGAAGATGCTGGGGCATGTGACCCTGCTGAAGATCTGTCTTGTCGGTCCCTATCACCCTGGCCTCTAGCTGGACAATCCCTCATCATTTGACCCTTTTGTCCACAGACATAACAAGCAGTAGAACCATACCTGCACGCTCCAAAATGACATCGACTGCAAGTAACATAACACGAAACCGTGGACCTACTCTAATCTGATCCCCTTTGCTGTTGGGAACCTGATGCTATGAGCTGACGCCGGGTCTTGACTACCCCCGACGATCTGGCTTACTGCCCTGCTGTTATGGAGGTGGGGTTCTGGGTGGCCTGCCTGATATTTGTGGCCTAGGTCCTCCTTGAAATTCATCTTGTGTATCACTGGGCCTGACCCTCCAGCGCTGCTCTTGATTATTCTTTCTACCTCCCGCTGTCGCTGCCTGATCCCTTCAATATTCTGAGCGAAAGCCTGAATACGGGCGATGTCCATGTCCTCCGTTAAAGTAGCTGTAACACAAATTTCCACACATTCTGGAAGAAGCCCCATAATGAACCGATGTACCCTGGCTGGCATAGTATCCACAAAGGATGGTGCATAAATGGTCAAGGAGTCAAACCTCACTGCATATTCCTGGACACTCATCGAGCCCTACTCCAAGTGCATAAACTGATCCACCCGGGGCTGTCAAATTTCTCATGGAAAGTAGTGATCTAGGAAGGCCTCTGAGAAGCTAGACCAAGTTGGAGGGGGAGCGTATCTGCCTTAGGACCTTTCCTAGCTCTTGTACCACTGCTATGTCCTGTAATCGAAATACTGCTAGCTCAACTGACTCCACGGGGGTGACATGTATAACCTGAAAATCCGCTATAACTGGTCCAAAAAGTCTTGAGGGTCATCTCCACGGTCTATACCTGTGAACTACAAGGGAATTAGGGCAAGGAACTCTCGGACCCTCGAACTTCCAGGTCCTTCTGAAGATTCAGCAAGCACTAGTACCACGGGATGGCACTAAGTGGCCATCATCTAAGCTAACATATAGACAACGCTCCTAACCTCCTGATCTGATGGTATAGGTATAGGAACTGTTAGAGGTGGTGCCGACATGTTTTCTACCCTGGAGGGCTCATAGTGTGGCAGAGACTGCTGGGTAGACCGGGATGAAATCTCCCTAACACCCTCAGGCCGGCTCTGACTGAGGCACCCTACTAGTTCCTTCTCCTACCATGACGTCCAACTCTCGACCCTTCATGGTCTGTCATGCATTTGACATTTCCTATGAAAAGAAGAAGAATAATGTAAGCCTAGGGATTTACCGTATACAACATAGCTCTACAACATGACTGAAGAAGAAAGAAGGGTAACCACGTTATTATGCCCCGTAGCCTCCTGCCTATGGAACGTGGTGCACAACATACCCATAGAAAAGGCTCTTCTAGAAACAACTTGCAGACTCCCTAGGATACGACCTGCTCTGATACCAAGTCTATCACACCCCACTTTGGGAGGCATGACTGGCACCTGATGCCACACTGCGATCTGAACTGACCTGACTGGGATTATGCACTCCTGGTGCATGCCTGCAACTCAATTCAAGAAAACAACAAGCTATATCTCGGCTGTAAACATAGCCTCGAGCCAAAAAGGCAATATAGACACCTGTAAAAGAAAACAGCTAAACAACCACAAAGCAATAAAGGGTATCCTATGCAGGCCGACAAGACCACCATGCTGTCTAGTTATAACAGAATGAAAGCAGACAACCATAACTATGCTATAGCCGACAAGGTTGCTAACTAAAAGATAAACTAGGCCCCACACAACCATCACATGAAATAAAACATACATAGGCCCCACACAACCAACAAAAAAAGAAAATAAGAGAGAATCTGTAGCCTGCAAGCTTCTAGGAGTGGAATAATGATTGGGACAGGGCCCCGACCTACCCATAAACTATACAACAAAAGAACAAACCTTCTAACTATAAACTCTATAGAAAAGGAGCTAACCGGACTGTTGAATTTGTCTGACGACTAGGGAGGTCCCGAACCATGTCTATCCGCACCTGCAGAAAAGTAATGCAGCACCCCAAAGATAGGCTTCAGTACAATATGTACTGAATATGTAAGGTTGTAATGAAAATGACTGAATAATACTGATTATAAATTGAAAATGATCCAATAGGAGGGATAAGAGATACAACATGAATTGCCTTATAAGCTGCTATATAACTAATGGTAAGTAATGCAAATAAGAACCTTACCTGGCCCTCGTAAGCTTGGAAGGTATAACCAGCACAGAATAACCCGCTCGGGCCCCCTATAAGCCCTAACGAGCACACTCCAATCTATATACCCCTAACATGGTCAATATGAGTCAACAGGTAACCATAGCCAACCTACCTAGCCCCTGGGTCTGCAACTGAGCCCGCTGGGCTCCTGTAGCTGCACCCTGGAAACACAAGGCTCGACGAGGCTCAATGATGCCGATACGGTATTAAAATAGAAGTCCATTCATGGATGGATTTTAATATGGCCCTTGGGCCTAAATATAGTCCCTTGGGACAACATATAGCTCCTTGGAGAAACCCATATACCCCCGAAGGTGACGACATAACTAGTAACCCTGAGGTTGGTCAATGGAAGGCTATATAAGGTAGGGTCATTCCCAATCTAAATAGAAAATGCTAATCTCATACTAACGGTAGCAGCTAATCACAATATACATGCTTCTGGAGTTCTTTCAAGGATTTAGGTCATATTATAATACGACAGGAATAACTTGCCGAAGGAATTCGCCTTAACATACCTTGAATGCCGACTTTCGTTTAACTGGCGAGTTTCAACCTGTAACCGGTGGTTCCACCCAACTACAGCCCTTGTGTTGAGATGATGGGGCTAATTTCAATACTAAATTCAGCAAATAACGATATCTTTCGATAATAATATTAACTATAATTCAACTCTGAATAACTCAGCCGAAAATCAACAATTTCTGGATAGTTCAGAATGGAGAAATGCTTACCTAATGCTTGTGGCCATTTAGGATTCAATTTGGAGTAATTCTAACAACCCTTACTCGGTGGGGTTCCAGTATACCGAGTGAATTTTCAAAAAGTAACTTCATAGAAATGCTTCCGGTAAGCCTAGAACTTGTTATCCGAAGTTAATTTCCGTTTGGATGGCGTTTGATAGCATAATTTGATGAAAATTAATGAAAACCCATGTTGCTCTCTCTGTTAAGCCGAGGAAGATATGTTGAAATATTTAAATTCAATTAAGGAGGCTTATATAGGCATAGGGCGATGGCCTAGGGGTGCCTCGCGCCAAGGTGCCTGCCGCCTGCCCAGCGTGTAGGCAGGCTGGCATGTCACGCTGGCACCTCGTGGCCTGGCCTAGCCCGACCCTGCTTCCGAGGCTCTTCCACCACGCGTTAAGCTCTCTCTACTCGTCACAAGCCCATGTGCATGCACAATAACTGCTAACATCTTATGGGGTGTAACAAAACATGAATTATACTAGACTTCCCTTGCATAATAATAAGTAGAATCAATCAATGAATTTAGATGAGCCAAAAACCAATGAACTGGGGCTGTTAAATTGTTTTGAATCTATATACTTGAACCAAAACCTTTTCAGTACACACAAGCAAGCTGTCAGAAGACTAATTCAATGACACCTTTCAAATTAACAACTTGTATCTGTTCGGGATTTTAAATGACTACACGCAAGTGCACGTGGTGGAACAAGTAGTAAAATGGCTAAAGTAAGCCAAGTATCGATCCCACAAGGACTGGACCAAGGTAATAATCGAATCAAGCATTAATGAACTCTAACCCTAATAATGCAGACAACAGTTTCAAGAAGATTTTGGGAGTTTGTTTCCTAATTTATACTAATCTAAAACAAATGTACAAATTGAGTCTGAACTATAGTAATGAACATGCTGAGGCTAAAACAAACATGCAGGGAAGCAATTTACTGATACAAGTCGGTTAATCCTTCCTTCGGTTGCTAGTCAAGAATTATTGCCTATGGATTAAAACTCTCGTATTTAACCCAACTTAAGAATCATGAACCTTCCACCTATATTTCTGTGATAAAAAGAAATTCATGTTCTAGCCATACGAAACCGATTCCTTAATTGACTAATATGACTTTCAGATATATTTTTGTTCTGAAGGTAAATCAATTCTCAATTTTCCCAAACCAAGAAGAGATCATATCCTACCAATTCACAACTTTCCAATTTCTTTCTCTTTTGAGCGAAAACCGGATTTTTTAGATGTACATTAACATTGGCCAAACATTAATGCAGTAAGAACAAGAATTGATAGAAAAACCATGGAAGAAAAGATGAAAAACCAAGATGATCAATAATTACATTTCACTACAAATGTTCTTAACCTCAGCAAGAAGTGAATTTAACCACTCATATGTGGATTAAACATCATCAAATGAGTATAAATCATACAAACAATTAAAATAAAGGAGAAAGAGATAGAGAAGCCTAAGATTTTCGTCCCCTCAACTGCCTGTAACCCACGTCCTTGCTCAACTAAGTCGGCATTCTTAAAAATAAACCTAAGTGTGCTATTTATACTAGTGGGAATTTTTCCCGGAATAACAAGCAACGTGTCACGGAGTGCATCGCGGAGCACTGCCTCCGTGACACAGCGCAAACGCGGACCCTTACTGGAATCTGGTCCTCCAGGTAATTATGCCCAACGTACCACGACGTGGAACGCGGGGCTTGGCCAACGTGCCACGGCACCAACGCGAACCTTCACTGGAATTCCCTGTTCCAGGGAATTATGTCCAACGTGCCACGGAGGCCACGCGGACCTCCACTGGAACTTGGCCAATTTTAATCATCCGGGGCAGAATGCCTCCGCGATGGTAGCGTGATACGGCTCCATTGCGGAGCCCCTTAATTTGCTGCATTTCCTTGGCCTTTTCCACTGCTCGCTTCTGAGTCCATCCCCGATTTCTCCCAACATGCATCTTAGCTTCCTAAAATTACATTTTTCCCACAAAACAACACTAATCATGTTGGTTAGTATAAAATCACCTTTTAACTACAAATCAGATGAGAATGTACAAATATCGATGGATAAACAAGATGAAATAAAGCATTTGAGTATCACTTGGGCATATAATTCTGCCCAAGATCACTTACCCCACACTTAAAACCTTGTTCATTCTTGAACAATAATCTCACATCTCATGCAATTGTCACCCAATCATAGCTACTTTGGCTCGACAATTCAAGCTACGGTTATACCGATTATTTAACATAGCAAATCATCAAGAAAACATGCATAGTCTCATCAATACAATGACATTCAACACATTAAGACCTCCTAGACTCAAGGATCGACTCTCGATCTTGGCAAACTCATGCAAATCAGCTAATCAAGACATCCGACACGAAATTCAATCTCTCGTCAAGCATGTGCCCTCACAACACAAGAGAATTTCCCCCTTTTCAATCATATGATCTCAAAAACATTACATGCAGGGGCATATGAACACGATTTCGCTCTCCCTCCCAAAGAATTCACATGCATCATGTCATGACCCATAAGCTTGCCTCTAGTGTATTACTCCATAATATAAGGATGCGTGATGTAAGATCACGTAGGACTTAACGGGTTGTAATGTAAGCTAAGAAACCAGTAAATACTGGGCTAACCAATAATAGCAACTAGCATCCTTAAGCGCTTTTCAATACATCATACCAACATTATGGGCATTGTTTCTTCCTTCATCCTCCCATTCTTAAAGCCTTTCTCTTTAAGCACACTCGACTTAATAACAAAGATTAGTTATACATCTTCATTTTATTAAATTCGGCCAGTGCACCCTTGACCTTTTCTTTACTTTCACCACTTCCGCTTTTCCTTTCTTTTCACAATTACCACTCCTTGACACTATGGGAAAATTATTTTTCTTGAGCGCTTAAGAGTTTTGGATCAAATTCACGGATAATGAAAAGAAGGGGTTAAGCTCAGTTTGTACCTTTTCGACGAAAGAAAAAAATAGGCTAAAGGCTCAATAGGGCTAACTAGGATGTACTATCAAGGTAGGTATGATAATGGAAAAACTTTCGATTAAATCAAAGAAATGCCTACATCCTTTCCTACAATACACATCCTTCATTTCGTTTTGTTCACACACCAGGCAAGTTCTAGACACTTCACAATAGCATGGAAGAATCGAAACCTCACCTCACACTCATTGCACATGCTCAACTCAAGACTTATTCACAGACTCTTCAATCAGCTAATTACAAGAATTCAATATTAAGTCTCAATCACACCGAATCGAACTCTATGGCCTAGGTATCTCAACATGTTTCACATTTTCATGCTTTCATACGAATCATCTTTGCATCTTTAATATCATGTACAACACGCAACAAGAATTCCGAACCATGAAATAGCGACACGTTTGGGAAACAACCAAACGAAAGAAAATAAAAGAAAGAAAAAACTACTTCTATCGACTACATTTCCCTTAAGACGGTCGTCATCGATCCATCATAGGGAATGGTCACTATTTACGACTTCGGTTCAATGGGACTATTCTCGATAAAAGCACCGAAAACAAAGGCTGAGAAACCCAATCAACAAAAAAAATTCAACAAAAATTTAAAAATATCGATAATTTCGATAGAAAACAAAAATATTTATACAACCAGCCAACAACAGCTCAACACAGCACACAACAGATTAACATTCATTACACACCGAATTACAATACACAACATACTCACAAAATCACAGAGTCACAATTTTTTCATAGGCACAACAACAGAACATGAACATAAACAACAAAGCAACCGACACCTAACTACTCCCACCCTACACTTTAAACCAAACACTGTCCCCAGTGTTCATCAAATTCAACATAGCACAGAAGTAGGTGGTGAAACTCCCTGATCAGTCGAAGTATTCAACTTCTTAGTCAGGTGCCGTTGCCTCATCCCCCATATCTAAATCTCCCCCGCTATCCTCATCTGACTCAACATCTGAGCCATCGCGGCATGTCTCCTCATCTGTAGGGACATCATCATCAACAGGCTCCATAAAAGCAGGCCCCACTCGGCATAGAGCCCTGGCATTTTCGCCAAAGGGGTAATCTAGCTTGAGCTACCACAGCTTATCTTCTGTTGCTAGTCTCCCGCCTATTCTCAACTGTAGCATCTGCATCCCGAACATACGATCCATATACTGATCATCCCGAGCATGTCACTCGGCTAGTGTGAGAACTGGCCCATGAGTGGTGTCGGGTGCCTTGGTTTTGGTGATGTCCAAGGCATGCCTATCCATCTGCGGGATGTAGTCTAGGGCCTCCTCCTCGACGTCGAGGCCCCTTAGAAATGTGGTCAGCAAACCACCAAACCCGTACCTGTGCCCTTGATGCAAACAGGCTCTCTTCATGGCGGAGATGATCACCGCCCCAACATTAATCTCCAGCCCTTTCATCAGGGCATAAACCAAACACACACGATCCTGGGTGACATCTATCATGTGCACCCCTAGGATCAGGGAGGAACACACGATCTTAAGCCAAATCCTGGCTTCCCTGTTCATTTGAGAGTAAGGCAGCGTCTGATGATAGCCCCTCTCCTTGTGCTTGCTCCACCGCGCTGTCAAACGGGCTCCACACAGAGTGCGTATGATATCCGCATAGGGTGGAGTTATGTTCAGCTACCGGAGTACATGGGTGTCTGTGTCCCGCGCCCCCAATATGGTATTTAGGTGGTGAGGCTCAAAGGTGACAACCTGCCCCCTTATCTTGATGGTGTGACTGCGGAGTGTTGGGTTCCAGTTTGCGTAGAACTCCCGAATCAAGTGGAGATTGCACTCCTTGGGCTCTTCGAAGATGTTCAGCCCGGCAGCGTCAATCCTGTGTACGATTTTGGGGAATTCCTATGCAAGTGGCTCCCTTGCAATGTGCTCCTCAGGGAAGTATTTGGTCTCCTTGTGCTTTGGGTACCATTTCTTCCCTTCGTCAGTCACCCATCGGGTTTTGTATTGGCGGCGTTGGCCGTGTGGAACCGCTGGTGCTGCCGGGACTGCCATTCCCAGTCTAATTCTTTTTCTCCTGGCGCCTGATGTAGATGCACCCTTTCCTTTGTCTTGCCTGCTTTCCATCATTCCTGTCAAATCAAACGAATAGTCCCAATGTGTCAAAAATTTGCTTCGATTAAGGTTGGGTTGAGTTAGGCCACCCCACACTTAATCTTTAGCCACAATGAAAACAATTCGGCAAGACTATCATTCTTTTCCAATTTTTATCAATCAACATGCCTCGTGCATTCGGAAGGTCGATGGATTAATGACTAAGTACTACTCAGACTTCATACAACTAATCATAATTTCACCATCGATTTCATTACATCACATAGCACTTAGCCCAAAATTTTTCTCAACAACACACAACCTATGCAATTCACCAATTCCTATGCAATTCATCACTTTCATTCTCCCAAATATCCATTGTTTATTTAGCATATTCACATTAAGCACAACACAATTCACCTCACTCAACATGCACAACCCCAAATTTTTTCACATTTCAACTACATTTAGTTCCTTCGTATTCAAATTCTAACCCTAGCTACAAATGTCGCAAAAATTCGATCAAGCATGTATTTATCGAGTTCATACAATCACAATGATACTACAAACATCAATGAACAATAACTTAAATGAATTCAAGCTCAATTTACACTTAGGGCAAGGTTTACTCACCTCACATGCTCAAAATCGAAAAATTAGTCAAGAATTGAGATGAGGTTAAAGAACATACCTCTAATTTGATTAAATCGAAGAAAAGTTGAAGTAAACTCGTGCCTAGCTCCGTGTCACATTGGGGAAGGGGGGATTTTTGGGTGTTTTGTTGCGGAGGGGATGAGAAATGAGGAAAAAATTAGGGAAATCGGGGTTAAAAAGGAGGATTTTCGCGCGGGTCACCCGGTGACCCGGTGTGACCCGACGCGAATAACACCTCAACGTGTCACGGAGGGTAACGCGGAGCACCCCCTCAGTGACACGGAGCCAACGCGGAGGTGTTTTGGAATTTTAAAAATTCAAGAATTACACCTCAACGTGTCATGGAGGGCAACACAGAGCCCCTCCTCCGTGACACGGAGCCATCGCGCAGGCTCATTGTTTTGCCACTTTTTATTATTTTTCGCACCTCAATTTTTCCTTTGCGATCCTCTGCATTTTTACCCTCCGTTCAACCTGAAATTCATCTCACAACAAGAAATTGGTTAGAATTCATAGGTTTCAACATAAAACACAATATTTGTTTTTATTTTTATTTTTCTATTTTTCTCTTTTCATTTTTTTCTTTTCTAACTAATTCTACTCAAATATTACAACAATTTCACGGGTTGCCTCCCGTGCAGTGCTTGGTTTACCGTCGCGGCTCGATGTCATTAAAGCTTAGTCATCCTCTAGGGTGATGGACGTCTTCTCCCAACTACCGTCCTCACCCCAATAATGCTTACACCGCTGCCCATTGACTAAGAACGTGGCACTTCGATCTTCTTGCCACAACTCTACTGCCCCGTGCGGGGTCATTCTCACTACCTCAAACAGCCCTGACCATTTGGACTGCAACTTCCATGGAAACAGCTTCAATCTTGAATTGAAGAGAAACACTTTCTGCCCTGGCTCGAAAATACGATGCACCACATGCTTGTCGTGCCACCTCTTTGTTTTTTCTTTGTAGTACTTGGCACTCTCATAAGCATTGTTCGATTGGTTTCGTTGGGGTTATAAAACCGACATGCAAGTGCACGTGGTCGAACAAGTAGTAAGTGGCTTTAGTAAGCCAAGTATCGATCCCTCAGAGACTTGGGATGAGTGCAATTTGCTCAATTATACTATATTTTTACTTCTAAATATGCTGACAACTAAATAACCAAAAATTGAATAATTTGTTTTATAAATTTTATACTAAACTACAAACAATTATCTACTTTGAATTTGGACTATGGATAAAAGCATGCCGAGGTTAAAGAACATGTAATGAAACTGATTATCATCATAAATTGGTTAATGTTTTCTTCCCGTTGCTAGCCAAGAACAATCGCCAAGAGATTAAAACTCTCGTATTTAATCTCACTTAAGAATCATGAACCATCCGTCTACATTTCTGTGATCAAATGCAATTCATGTTCTAGCCATACAATTTCGGTTCCTAAATTAACTAATACGGCTTTCAAATATATTTCTATCAGGAAAGCACATCAAAACTCAATTTTCCCAAATCAAGTAAAGAACAATATCCTATTAATTCACAACTTTCCAATTTCGTGCTCTCTCGAGTGAAATCGGACTTTTTAGATGTACATTAATGTAGGTCACACACCAATGCAGTAAGAACAAGAATTAATAGAACAACATGGAAGAAAAAGATGAAAAACCATATAATCAATAATCAAAATTCATCACAAGTGTTCATAACCTCAGCAAGGAAGGGAATTAGCCACTCATTTGTGGATAAATCATCCTAAAACAAGTGTTAATCATACAAACAATTGAATTAAAGAAGAAAGAAAGAGAGAAAAAACCCTGAACTTTTTGTCCCTCAATTGCCTGTAACCCACGTCCTTGCTCCACCAAGTCAGAATTATGAAAAATAAACCTAAGTGTGCTATTTATAGTAGTAGGACTCTTTCCCGGAATAACAAGCAACGTGTCACGGAGTGCATCACGGAGCACTGCCTCCGTGACACTCTACGGACGCGGAGGCTCTCTGGAAATCACCTGAACTTGGCCCCGGCAGCACCCTACCGCGTTGGCAGCGTGTCACGCCGCTTGGGCAGCGCGTTGGCACCTCTTGGTCACGCAGCCAACCTGTCGTGGCACGTTGCCAACACGCAGGTGGGCTGTTGTGATCAGCCTACCTGCCGTGGCACGTTGCCGACGCGCAGGTGGGCTGTTCTATGCATCGTCTTTGCCGACGTTCGCGTGTTAATTCCGTTTCCAAGCCTCTACTTCACCAACTCATGGATTAGTTACTCAAAAGTCATCAAAACCTACAAAACAAAGGCTAATCATGTTGGTTAGCACATATCTTCACTTCATATAAAATTACATGAAAATGTATACGATAACTTAGATAAACAAGACTAATTTAAGTCATAAAGCATATCTCGGGCATGCTATTTTAGCCCGTGATCACAATCCCACACTTAAAGCCTTGTTCGTCCTCGAACAACCTTTTAGCATATCATGCATATGGAGACTCCCACATAACTAATTTAGCAAGATAATTCAAGTTACGGCTATAATGATTACGTAAGATACAAGCTAAAAATAGAGCATGCCTGATTTGATCATTGAAATGAAGTACAACTATGTTAAGACTTCTTAACCTCAAGAATCGACTCTCAATCTTAGCAAACTCATGCAAATCAACTGATCAAGAAATCCCACATGAATTATATCCTTCATTCAACATGTGCCCCTCACGGAAAGAGATTTACCCAATTTCACACGCAAAATCAATTTTTATATCACAACATGTGTGGGTACATGCATAGAATTACACTCACTCTCACAAAGAATTCACATGCATCATGTAATGACCCATAAGCTTGCCCTTAGTGTTTTATTCCACTAATTTAAGGATGTGTGAATGTAAGATCAAGTAGGACTTTTTAGGTTGTAATGTAACTCAGGTGCGGGTAAGTACTATTAAGATCAGTAATAGTGACTATCTTTCCTAAGCGCTTATAATACATCACGCCTTCATTACAAACTTCCCTTCCCTCACTTCACCTTTTTCTCTTTTCATCTTTCTTTTTCCTCTTTTGTTCCCCCCTTTCTTCAGGCACTTTTAGCTTATTAGTAAGGAGTTCTATAAGTAACTTTTCATTTATTTATTTTCTTACTCCCTACTAATACTCACCCATATTCAAACAAGTGCACCCTCGACCTTTCTCAACTCTTACAATTGCTACTTTCCCTTCTTTTTCATTCTTCTCACTCCTTTACTCTTTTGGATTTTTCCTTTAAGCGCTTAGGAGTTTTGGTTCAATTTCAAGGATAATGAAAGAAAAAGGATTAAGCTTATGTTGCAGCTGTCAAAGAATAGGCTCACGGCTCAATGGGGTTGACTAGGATTAATTTTTCAAGGTAGGTATAATGAGGGATAAGAGTTTGGTTCATTCAAAGAAATGCCTAAATCATCTCCTACAATTCACATCCTTCATTTCGTTTTATATACACACCAGGCAAGTTCTAGACATTTCATAATAGCACAGAATACTCAAAAACCTTACACTCATGGCACATGCTCAATTCAAGACATATTCAGCAGACTCTTACTTAGCTAATCACAAGAATTCAGAATTAAGCTTCCATCATATTGAGTCAAATTCAAGAGCCTAAGTGTCTCAAATAAAGTTATATACTTGCATGCTTCACCCTGAACATACTTGCCTCTTACAATCACGTATAGCACATAAAAAGAACATCAAGCACCACTTAGTTATGGTTTCAAAAACCCAAAACCTATCGACTAATTTTTCCTCAAGACGGTCGTCATCCATCCATCGTCGGAAACAGTCCCTAACTATGACTACAAACACTATATACAGACCAAGGAAAGAAAAAGAAAAATTTTATTCTACGGTTCAAAGACCCCCTATCGGAAAAGAACCGAAAAGAAAAACCAACGGGTGATGAAGTCATGCTTAATTCACAAATAATTTCCAAATTTTTCAAATTTCTCAAGCATTAGCATTACATTCACCACAAACTTGTTAAGCACAAAAATTTAGAAATTTGAAATTTCCCTCACCCCACACTTAAATCATGCTATGTCCTCATAGCATCAAATTAAAATTTAAAAAGGGTGAGAAATACTCCCTGAGGCCTTTAGGCCTAGTTAACAACATGCCTTTCTTCAACTTTGCACAAGTGGGTGTTCGACCCCACACTTTTTCTCTTCCATGCTTGTTAGCTTCCTCCTCCACGGGTACTCAGACTTCCCCTCCATCTGTGCTTAACTTTCCACCAAAACAACACAAGATGAAAAATAAATAAAATCAACTTAAATGCAAGAAATTAAAATGGTACCCATGGTACCCTTGGGTTACCTCCCAAGCAGCGCCTAATTTTTCGTCGTGGCACGACGTACCAAGTTTCACCACTTTTTCCTCCACCTTGAGGATATGAATCTCACCCCTAATTTCTTCTCTAATTTCCTCTAATGCTCCAAGGGTGGTGGTGAAAACTTGTAAGGACCAAGAAGTAGATGTTTCCTTTTGAACCTATTGGCCCTTAAGTAAGCGAAGTCATTTTGTCTCTCTGAGTTAGCAAATTTCAAAATATACGGGGCTTGGTCCTCCTGTAGACATTTCTCTATAAGCTTGGAAGACTCTATTTCTATGTTTTCAATAAAACTTAATGTCAAGAAATGCTTCGAGTGTGGTCCAATAAACCTCAACTTTGAAACTGCATTGTGCTTGACCTCCTTATTTGTAAACACCTTCTCAGCATCGACATCTATCTCTCCATTAATGTCAAATGGGGGATACTTTATCTCTTCTTCCATGAATGGATTTTACATAAGTGTGAACCCATCACGGGGACACTCAAGAGATTCTAATTGTTGGGCTTCATCCAAAAATTCACCCTTGTCTTCCTCTTGTAGTTCCTCTTGAATATCGGCTAAAACCGTCACCTGCAATTTATCACAATTCAGCCTCAGCAATCATCTCCGTGAGTTTGACGCTCATCCTTTCTAGAGCCTCTTCATTCTCTTCTTGCTGAATTCTCAATAATGCCATCGCCTCCTTCATTGCTTCCGATTGCTCCAGGAGTTGTTTCAGCATGTCTTCTATTTGAGCTTGGCGTCCCAAGTCCTCATTTTGAGCATGCCTATATTCAGCAAAAACAACAGAAGGATCATAGTAGGGGCTTGGGGGAGGGGAATATGCATTCGGACAGCCATCCTAATGGCCATCTTGACCACCACATATATTGCACGTGTCAAAGTGTTGCCACAACTGGGGTCCTCCGCAATTCAGACAAGATTCTCTAAAATATGAGTATCCACCATTTAAACCATTTGTGTTGCACGATGTCATTTCAATAAGGGTATCCGAAAAAGAAAAAAAATTAAAACAAACACTAAGACCAAGTTGTCAGCACTTAGAAAAAAAAATACAGTAAATTAACACTTAAAACAAATTCACCAATTGCCAAGTCCCCGGCAACGGCGCCAAAAACTTGTTCGGTTGGTTTCGTTGGGGTTATAAAACCGACACGCAAGTGCACATGGTCGAACAAGTAGTAAGTGGCTTTAGTAAGCCAAGTATCGATCCCTCAGAGACTTGGGATAAGTGCAATTTTCTCAAGTATACTATATTTTTACTTCTAAATATGCTGACAACTAAATAACCAAAAATTGAATAATTTGTTTTATAAATTTTATACTAAACTACAAACAATTATCTACTTTGAATTTGGACTATGGATAAAAGCATGCCGAGGTTAAAGAACATGTAATGAAACTGATTATCATCATAAATTGGTTAATCTTTTCTTCCCGTTGCTAGCCAAGAACAATCGCCAAGAGATTAAAACTCTCATATTTAATCTCACTTAAGAATCATGAACCATCCGTCTACATTTCTGTGATCAAATGCAATTCATGTTCTAGCCATACAATTCCGGTTCCTAAATTAACTAATACGGCTTTCAAGTATATTTCTATCAGGAAAGCACATCAAAACTCAATTTTCCCAAATCAAGTAAAGAACAATATCCTATTAATTCACAACTTTCCAATTTCGTGCTCTCTCGAGTGAAATCGGACTTTTTAGATGTACATTAATGTAGGCCACACACAAATGCAGTAAGAACAAGAATTAATAGAACAACATGGAAGAAAAAGATGAAAAACCATATAATCAATAATCAAAATTCATCACAAGTGTTCATAACCTCAGCAAGGAACGGAATTAGCCACTCATTTGTGGATTAATCATCCTAAAACAAGTGTTAATCATACAAACAATTGAATTAAAGAAGAAAGAAAGAGAGAAAAAACCCTGAACTTTTCATCCCTCAACTGCCTGTAACCCACGTCCTTGCTCCACCAAGTCAGAATTATGAAAAATAAACCTAAGTGTGCTATTTATAGTAGTAGGACTCTTTCCCGGAATAACAAGCAACGTGTCACGGAGTGCATCGTGGAGCACTACCTCCGTGACACGCTACGGACGCGGAGGCTCTCTAGAAATCACCCGAACTTTGCCCCGGCAGCGTGTCACACCGCTTGGGCAGCGCGTTGACACCTCTTGGTCGCGCAGCCAACCTGCCGTGGCACGTTGCCAACACGCAGGTGGGCTGTTGTGATCAGCCTGCCTGCCGTGGCACGTTGCCGACATGTAGGTGGGCTGTTCTATGCCTCCTCTTTGCCGACGTTCGTGTGTTAATTCCGTTTCCAAGCCTCTACTTCACCAACTCATGGATTAGTTACTCAAAAGTTATCAAAACCTACAAAACAAAGGCTAATCATGTTGGTTAGCACATATCTTCACTTCATATAAAATTATATGAAAATGTATACAATAACTTAGATAAACAAGACTAATTTAAGTCATAAAGCATATCTCGGGCATGCTATTTTAGCCCGTGATCAAGCATTCCAACGAAACTCCTCGAGTTCGCTGAGTTGCACCAGCCTCTTCTTGCCCGCTAGCTCTAAGTCCATATTCAATTTCCTCACGGCCCAGAAAGCTCGATGCTGTAGCTCCACCAGGAGATGACACGCTTTACCATAGACCAATCGGTATGGAGAAGTTCCAATCGGTGTCTTGTAAGCAGTTCTGTAAGCCCACAATGCATCATCGAGTTTGCTTGACCAATCACTACGTTGTGCATTCACTATTTTTTGGAGAATCTGCTTCACCTCTCTGTTCGACACCTCCACTTGCCCACTAATTTGGGGATGATATGTTGTTGCCACCTTGTGGCGCACCCCATACTTAGCTAGTAGCTTATTGAAACTTGAATTGACAAAATGAGCCCCTCCATCACTGATAATGGCTCGGGGTGTCCTGAACCTGGTGAGAATGTGTTTTTTCACAAATTTTGTTACCACCTTGTTGTCATTCCTGGGGCAAGCTATTGCTTCAACCCACTTTGATACTTAATCAACAGCCACCAAGATGTAACGATTACCAAATGACGGTGGGAATGGCCCCATGAAATCTATGCCCCATACATCAAAGGTCTCCACTTCTAGTACATTCTGCAGCGGCATCTCTTGCCTCCTACCAATTGTGCCTGTCCGATGACATCTATCGCACATTTTGACGTATGCCACAGAGTCTTTGAACAGTGTAGGCCAAAAGAAACCTGACTGTGGAACCTTGTGGGCTGTCCGCTTGCCTCTGTGGTGCCCTCCATACAATGAAGAGTGACAACTCCTCAAAACCTCTGCAATCTGGCTCTCCGGGATGCATCTTCTCATAACCTGATCCGATCCCTATTTAAACAAGTATGGCTCATCCCAAATAAAATACCGGTAATCATGCCTCAATTTTTTTCTCTGCTGAGCCGTAGCCTCCGGTGGATAGACTCCACTCACTAGCAAGTTCACTATGTCTGCATACCAGGGAACCTCAGCTTCCCCTATTGCCAAGAGCTGCTCATCTGGGAACTCCTCTTTGATGTTATCACCTTCCTTCACATGCGACCGACTTTCCAATCGCGATACGTGATCTGCCACCTGATTCTCGCTCCCCTTTCTGTCCTTAATTTCTATGTCGAACTCTTGCAACAACAGGATCCATCTGATTAGCCTGGGATTTGCATCCTTCTTGTTAAACAGATAACGAATCACTGCATGATCGGTATACACCACTACTCGCGAACCCACCAAATAGGACCTGAATTTATCAAACGCAAACATCAATGCTAGCATCTCCTTTTCTGTGACTGTATAATTACTTTGGGCTGTGTTTAGTATTTTTCTTGCATAATGAATAGAATGAAAGATCTATTCCTCCGCTGCCCCAATACAGCTCCCACAGCCACATCGCTTGCATCACACATCAGTTCAAATGGTTGTTCCCAATCCGGAGAAATAAGGATAGGTGCTTCTATCAATTTCTGCTTCAACTCCTCCAATGCTTTGACACACTCATCATCAAATTCGAACTTCACCTCTTTTTCTAGAAATCTGCATAATGGTCTAGAAATCTTGGAGAAGTTTTTGATGAACCGTCTGTAGAACCCTGCATGCCCGAGAAAACTGCGAACACCCTTCACTGACACAGCTGGCGGTAGCTTCTCAATAGCCTCGATCTTAGCCCGATCGACCTCCAACCCCTTGAAAGACACTTTATGGCCAAGGATGATACCCTCCTTGACTAAGAAGTGACATTTCTCCTAGTTGAGTACAAGGTTGGATTCTTCATAGCGAGCTAGCACCCTGTCAATATTCTGCAAACAAGTAGCAAACGAATTACCGAAAACAGAGAAATCATCCATAAATACCTCGACGAAATCCTCCACCATGTCGTGAAAGATTGCTATGATGCATCTTTGGAATGTGGCGGGTGCATTGCATAACCCAAATGGCATCCGCCTAAAAGCATATGTCCCATAAGGACATGTGAAAGTAGTCTTCTCCTGATCCTCCGGTGCTATGGCTATTTGGTTATAGCCTGAGTACCAATCAAGGAAACAATAATATTCTTGTCCAGCCAACCTGTCCAATATCTGATCAATGAACGGGATAGGATAGTTATCTTTCCTTGTGGCTTCATTAAGTTTTCTACAGTCCATGCAAATCCGCCAGCCTGTGACGGCTCGTGTAGGGATCAACTCATTTTTTTCATTGGTGACCACAGTCATCCCTCCTTTCTTTGGGATGCACTGAACGGGGCTGACCCATTCGCTGTCCGAAATTGGATAGACCATACCTGCATCAAGCCACTTAATTATTTCTTTCCTAACCACATCCTTCATTGCCGGATTCAACCTTCGCTGAGGCTGAACAGTTGGCTTTGCTCCTATCTCCATGAAAATTCTATGTGTGCAAAAAGCTGGATTGATGCCCTGAATATCTGACATTTGCCAGCCTATGCTTTCTTCCTTCTTCTGAGGACAACCAATGCTTCCTTTTCCTGTGCCTCCGTCAATTCTGCGGAGATGATGAATGGAAAAGTATCATCTTCCCCCAAAAGACATATTTTAAATTGGGAGGCAATGCTTTCAATTCCATCTTTGGTGCTTCCTCAATAGATGGTTTCGGCAATGGTTCCAGAGACCTCATTAGAGGCTGAAATTCCTGCTTCCTGGGATGCCTTTGTGGCTCATTCAGCATTTGCACCACCTCATAAGCATCTCTATCTCCAAAATGATCGGAGTTCATCAACGCTCTTTCCAATGGGTCTTGAGATTCAACAATCTGATGAATTTCTGCTTGATCAAGCACACTGATTTCTGAAAGCTCCTCATGTATGGCCGGAAGCTTCATGGCCTTATACACGTCAAATACCTCCACCTTGTCGTGTGCCTGCATAGTTAGCTGCCCTGCAGCTATATCTATCAGTGCTTTCCCGGTCGCCAAGAAAGGACGTCCCAAAATAAATGGGACTTCCGCATCCGACTCAAAATCCAGCACGACAAAGTCTACCGAGAAGATCAGGGAGCCCACTTGGACCAGCACGTCCTCCACAATGCCATCTGGTCTAGCCAAAGAACGATCCTCTAGTTGCAAGATCACTATCGTTGGTATAGGACTGCCTAGCCCCAATTTCTTGAATAACGATGTCGGCATCAAGTTAATGCTCGCTTCCAAATCGCATAATCCGCAAGCTCGGATACTCTGCCCGATTGTAAGTTGAATTGTAAAGCTCCTAGGGTCTTTGAGCTTTGTGGGCAACCTATTTTGTATCTGGGAAGTGCACTCCTCCGTAAGTGCCACCGTAGCGTACTCCGTCAACCTGCTTTTGTTCGCCACGATGTCCTTGATATATTTTGCGTACTTCGGCACTCCCTGCAAAACATCAACAAGTGGTAAATTAATGTGTACCTATTTAAGCACCTCCATGAACTTTTTGAAACACCCTTCCTCCTTGTGTTTCTTTAATCTTTGAGGGAACGGGGGTGGTGGTCTTTTTAGTTCAGCTTCCTTCTCCTTCCCTTTATCATCCTTGTGTTCCCTCTCATTCTCCACTGCTCCCGACTACTGCGGTGGTCTTTCTGGTTCCACCTCCTTGAGTTGTAAATCACTCCTTGTGGTCACTGTGTTCACTTGCTTGGGGTTGGAGTCAGTGTCACTCGGGAGTCCTCCTCTCGGCCTGGTGTTTTGAGCTCCAGCTAGTTGCCCAAATTGGTACTCCAGCGCCTTTGTAGCTAACTAATTGTTCTTTACATCAGCTGTCAATTTCACATAGTCAGCCTGCAATTGAGCTTGGTTAGCTATCATCATTTTGAACATTTCCTCAATGCTGGGTGATGGTGGTGGTGGAGGTGCATTGTTGCTTCTGTATTGAGTCTGATAGTTTTGCTAGTTTGTCATTTATAGATGTTCGGAAGGCCATGAACATGCAATTTTAATTATATGAGATGACAATTGATAGTTTCATACTTAAACCATTGCAAATCGTAGTATCGCATGATTATCCGGCTTTAACTCTAGTTGCTCCTTGAATTAATTCAGAGTATTTCGTTGACCGCCCCTAGACTTAATTAACTCTCTCAAAAAAGTCTATAATCAACACTTGCGGCATTTAATATCACACTTGAACTTGATAATTAGCTGAATTGGTCCAGTCCCTGTGGGTTCGACATCCGGCTCTTAAAAAGGGCCACTGTATTACTTGTACGACCCGTACACTTGCGGTCCCCAACATGTGTACATTGATGTCCAATAATTGAGTTCTCATGGTGATGTGATGGAGGCGTGTTCCTGGCATATCACCATTCGTTGTATTGTTTGACTAAATATAAGAAGCAAGACTGGACTGAGAATGTGAGGACCTGATTGAACTAAACTTATGGTCATGCATTTTGCACATTTGAATTGTTCATGTGTTTGTAATTATTTTATGGTTAGGTTAATTTAAATGAGGTCTCATGATGAGTTGTGAACCCTTTCATGAATGATTCATGCTTTATTTGTTGCGGTTATGATGTGTCGATTATTTATTAAAGACTATGAATAGCGTGGATTATCGTAATGACTAATTTGTTGAAAATAGTTAATAGAATGGTTAGTGTGCAACTAAGTTGAGCTACTGCCAAGGTAGTACCGCTGCAGCGGAACTTATTCCACTGCCGCGAGACTGTGGCGACGGTCAAATGACCTGTCTAGCGAGACCCAATCCAGTGAGCTGGCTGGCTAGCAGCCTTAGCAAGTTTAATATCCGAATGATTATTGTCTATTGAAATGGTGTTCTAAGTTATTCACATATTGTTGTTTCATATATGTGTATGTCATTATTTAAGGTCGGTCGATGATGCCTACTAGTATTGTGTTTTCTACTGACGCTACTTCTGTACTTTTTTCTAAGTGTAGAATCTGATTTCGGAAGCTCATACAACCCTCATCTTTAATGTAGTAGAAGATTTGTAGAAATGTGAAAAACTCAAGGCATAATGACCGACTCTTTCACAACTGATGTCTTTAGTTCAGACTCTTATTGATTTCATGTCATTTTTTTTCGTTTTTGGATAACTCCTAGATAAAGATAGATAGATGTCATCGTGTACAATGACTTTCAGGTTCTAGGAGTGTTTTTATAGAAGATTGTTTTTGGTTCCTTCATTCATATTGATGTTCCCTTAATTAATTTAATAATGTGTTTCATTTCTATTAATTATCGACGATTTTCAGGTAATTAGTTTGGAGTCGTTGGTTTGCCCACTAGGGGAGAGGGGGAAGTGGTTAGATTGGGTGCCAATCATGTCCTTTTGGGTCGTGACAAAGTGGTATCGGAGATCTAGGTTTGTTGATCTCATGGAATAAAGACCAGTTTAGTAGAATCTCACGGATCGTTGCGGAGACGTCTGTAACTTATCTTTGAGAGGCTGAAGGACTTGAGGAAAACTCCCTTCTTTCTTTCCTTTATGTGCGGTTACTTGATTCCAATTGGTATCTAGTGATCCAAATTGGTATCTAATGATTCTTCTTTATTTCCCTCACAGATGGTGAGAACACTTGTAGGCGAAAATAGAGTGGAATCACTCGATCCAACAGCAACAACCATAGTTCGCGGTAGAGGATAGGGCAGAGGTCATGGGAGAGGGCCTGCTACTGCTAGAGGAGAGGCCTACACTCCTACTCTAGTTTGGGAAACATCAGCATCTCCAACTAACACTGGTAGTGTAAAAGAGGGTGACTGTGGAGATGGAGGTTCCTACTCAGGGAGAGGCAACAGTAGCTCCTACATCCTTTGAGGTCCTGGCTTAGGTCCTTAACCTTTTAAGCGGCCTCATGGGTAATAAGGCAGCACCATCGACTCCCATAGGGCAAAAATTAGGGATACAACATGTTGCTGTTGTGGCTCCTCGTATTGATGATATTTCTAAGCTGGTGATGCTTTCAAGTCTGGTAGTTGGATCGGTAATAACCGGAGAGGAGTATGACTTGTTCTGGAGGTTCACCAAGATAAAGCCTCCCACATTCTATGGTATTGAGGTGGAGGACGCCTACAAGTTTATCATCGACTATCACTAGAGGCTCTAAAAATGGGTGATGCTAAGCTCTGGTGGAGGGCTTTTGTGGTGTGCAGACCAGTGGGGTTGCCACCATTGACTTGGACCTAGTTCTACTCCACTTCTATGGAGAAATATGTACCACATACCCTGAGAAATTGGAGATGGGATGAGTTTACTACCATTGAGCTGGGGACCTTTTTAGTTGTAGCATACGAGGTTCGATTCCACTCACTGTCCAGGCATGCTCTTTCCTTATTGCCCACGGAGGAGGAGAGGATCAGCTGATTTGTAAAGGCCTGAATCTGGGTCTTCAGCTATTATCCCATCAGATAGTCTATGTAGGTAAGACCTTTCAGGAGGTAGTTGAGTTAATGAAAAAGGTGGAGGGTGAAACAGGGTGGTTGTACGAAGAATGCTGAGAAGAAGGCTGGAAAGTTCTTACTGTGGCTCTCTTGCTAGGACTCTAGTACCTTAGGGCTACTCAGGACGCCTTATTCAGTTAGCCATGCAGGTGTCAGCTGGGGGTCCGCTAGGGACCACTCTGCAACAATCAGGTATAGTTGGGAGTACTCAGATAGTTTGCTCAAATTTTGGGGCTCGTCCTATTTCTTCTATTCCAACTCAAAGACTAGTGATTAAGAAGGTGTGTCTTGAGTGCAGAGAGTATGGTCATATCCGCAGATGGCATCCCAGTTTTGGTCATGGAGTCCAAATTGTTCCACACCCAGCACCTCAAGCTCCAACCTCTGCCAAAAGAGGAGGGAGTGCATTCAGCAGGGATCACCTACAACTAGGGAGGGGCAATTAGCCAATGGTTAAAAGTGGCACCTAGTTGGATAAATGAGGTGCCCAGGTTGGAAGGGGCAGTAATTAGTCTGATAGAGGGGTTGCATAGCCTAACAGGGCCAGTTCTCAGGCAAATAATTAGGCCCACTTCTATGTATTTTCGGGTAGGCTTGAGGAAGAGGCTTCCAATACCGTTATCACAGGTACGTTTTTTATATGCGACAAAATGGCTATGGATTTGTTTGATCCTAGTTCTACTTTTTCCTTTGTGTCTGCTTATTTTTCTTTGGGAGTGGATCTTGCTTGGGATGTACTTGATACTTCTATCCATGTGTCCACTCCTGTTGGGGATTATGTGGTGGTGGATAGGGTCTATCGTGCTTGTAATACCCCAGAAGTGCCTAAGATTAGACCCGGGATTTAAAAATGGAAATTAGCTAAATTGGGAAAAGATCCCATAAAATGGAAAACCCAACGGATCGTTGGTCCAACCAATGACCCATGGGAAGGAGTTGTGGTAAGGTTGGCCTAGTGACAATGGGAAGTAATGAGCGAAGTAATGACTCGTTGTTTGTTACAACGTGTCGACATATGGAGCCGTGGTGGGAACTGGTCCTCAACTTAAGGGAAAGTGATGAGTCCTCCCATTGTTTCACATGTTTTATGCATTGTTATCTTTATGTTATTTGGCTCAAGTGATGATATAATAAAGTTTCTCTTGTGACTATGATAATGAATGATTTACGAACGATTTGAAAACCTTGAGCCTTATGTTATCTTATGATATTTATGAAATGAGGATGTGGTCCTTCTCTTATGATCATTTATGAGCTTTTATGTATTTTAAATTTCCATTTTACTTACCTTACATACTCGATGCATTCCATGTACTGACCGCATATTCTATGTTGTATTATTTTATGATACAGGCTCCGATTTTTAGATCCAACATCCTCAATAGTCCATCTCAGAGTTAGCATCCAACTTCTTGGTGAGTTCTTATTCTCCGAGGACCATATGTTTCAGATGTTGATGTTCTTTTAGTCTTCAGTTTTGCCGGGTTAGATAGGGGTGTTGTTCCATTAACTCATCTGATATGATAGAGGCTTTCAGACTATATGTAGTACTTAGCTGTTATGTATATAGTACATACCGCTTATCATGCTATGCTTTGTTATGTTTATGCACCTTCTATGTCGTATGTTAAGTATTCCTATTTAAATGATATGAAGTTAGATAAATGTTTATGCCATGGGTTGACTTGGAGTCTCTCGGGGCTCCTTGTCCTGTGTTACGATCTGGGTCTACGTTCGGGTTGTGACAAACTTAGTATCAGAGCCATAAGTTTAAGTGTTCTAGGCTATCTGAAAGCCATGTTAAGTAGAGTCTTTAATGGGTGTGAAGCGCGCCACACTTTTGACGAAGAGGCTATGAGAAATGTAAGAAATGTTCCCTTCTTTCATGATCTATGTCATGCGATGAAATGTCTCTCTATCCTTCTAATTTGTGCTATTCGTGATTGCAGAATCATGGCTCCCCAAAGAATGAATGGTAGGAGGAATAGAGATGGAGAAGGCCACGAGGATGGCAATGGGAATGGGCACCAGCATGCCCCACTTATTAAGGAGCACCAGGAACTGGAGCCAGTTGCCCATGTTGAGATTCGGGCACTATTCAGATACTTGCGTAGGCCTTGACTTCTTAGGTTAATCACCAGGCGATTCCGCATGTTTTGTAGAATGGCAATGCAGCTATGGCTCGAGTTAAGGACTTTTTGAGAATGAACCCGCCAGAGTTCCTCGGGTCAAAAGTAGATGAGGACCCGCATGAGTTTATTAACGAGATTATGAAGATCACTCAGGTCATGGGGGTGAGTAGGGTTAAATGTGCAGAGTTGGCCTCATATCAGCTGAAAGGGTCGCACATATTTGCTTTTGACAATGTCGAGATAGTAGGGCCGCCGGAGCAGGCCCTGTTGCATGGGAGGAGTTTCATGTGGCATTTCTAGATTGGTTCTTCCCTTGGGAGATGAGGGAGTTGAAGGCAGCTGAGTTCGGGAATCATAAGAAGGGGAGGATGATGGTACAGGAGTATGTTCTCGAGTTCACTCACATGTCAAAGTATGCACCAGAGTTACTAGTTGATCAAATGGCGCGAGTGGGCCGATTTGTTCATGGCGTGGCGGGCTATTTTGATAAAGATTGCAGGACTGCCATACTACATCAGGATATGGACTTCCCTCGAATAGTGTTGTATGCCCAACAGATGGAGGCAGCTTATGCGAGGGAGAGAAAGGCAAAAAGGACCAAGATAGAGAGCCATGGGTGTACTCATTAGAGATCCGGTGGTGGTCACCGCCCTCAGTTTCAATAGAAGTCACTAGCTCCAGCACCATCATCGGCTAGGGTTCCATCCAAACCCAAGGGTGATCAGAGGGCACGGCTTTCGGATCGAGGGACCAGAGGGGCACACAGGTAGAGCGCACTCTTCCAGCTTGTGGAAAGTGCAACAAGAGTCATGCCGAGGAGTGCTTGCTCGGCTCAGATATTTTCTATGGGTGTGGTAGGTCCATCCACATGCACCGAGCATGTCCTTTTGCTAGACATGATGATGATAGAGGCCGTGAGAAAACTACCAGGTCAGTAGTAGCTCCAACATGTTCAGCTCCGCAGGGGACATCTACAAGTGGGGGTGGCAGACATCTTCAAAGTAGATTCTATGTCCTTGCCTCGCGTCAGGAGCAGGAAACTTCACCGAATGTGGTTACTGGTATGTTACGAGTGTTTCACCTTGAAGCTTATGCTTTGTTAGATCCAGGGGCTACCTTGTCTTTTGTGACACCTTATATCGCTAGTAGCTTTGGAATTATTCCCGAAACTCTGTCAGAACCATTTTCAATTTTTATTCCCGTTGTTGATTCTGTTGTAGCTAAACGGGTGTATAGAAGTTGTCCAATCACAATATTGCATAAAGTCAACTTTGCAGACCTTGTAGAGCTAGCCATGACTGACTTTGATATTATTCTTGGCATGGATTGGTTGTATGTGTGTTATGCTTATATTAATTGTAGAACCTGGACAGTAGAGTTCAGATTTTTGGGTGAACCAGTCCTAGAGTGGAAGGGCAGTTTAGCTGTGCCTGGAGGTCATTTCATTTCCTATCTTAAGGCCAAGAAGATGATTTCTAAGGTTTGTATATATCATCTAGTTAGGGTTAAGGATGTTGAATATGAGACCCCGACTATCCAATCAGTTTCCATTGTGCGTGAGTACCTAGAAGTATTCCTTGATGATTTATAAAATTGATTTTGGTATTGATCTTCTTCTTGACATGCAACCTATATCTATCCCTCCTTACAGAATGACTCCAGTTGAGCTAAAGAGTTGAAGGAGCAGTTGAAGGACCTGTTAGATAAGGGTTTCATCAGGCCAAGAAAGTCTCCATGGGGTGCACTAGTCTTATTTGTCCGAAAGAAGGATGGTTCCCTTCAGATGTGCATTGAATATCGACAATTGAATAAGGTTACCATCAAGAATAGGTACCAACTGCCCAGGATTGATGATTTATTTGACCAGCTTTAAGGTGCCAAGTGCTTTTCGAAGATAGATCTCAGATCTAAGTACCATCAACTTAGAGTTCGGGAGGGAGATTTCCCAAAGACAGCCTTCAAGATGTGGTACGGTCATTGTTATGTCTTTCGGACTAACAAATGCTCCTGCAGCTTTTATGGACTTGATGAACAGGGTGTTCAAGCCATACCTGGACATGTTCGCGATCATGTTTGTTGATGACATCTTGATATATACTCTCAGAGTGAGGAGGAGCATGCTGCTCATTTGAGGGTGGTGCTACAGACTCTCGGTGATCACCAATTATATGCTAAATGTAGAAAGTGTGAGTTTTGGTTGAACTACAGTAGCGTTTTTGGGCCATGTGGTATCAAGTGAGGGCATACAGGTGGACTCTCAAAAAATAGAAGCGGTAAAGAATTGGCCTAGACTAGTGAATCCTTCAGATATTCAGACCTTCTTAGGTTTAGCTGGCTATTATAGAAGGTTTGTCGAAGGTTTCTCATCGATTGCAGCACCTTTGACCAAATTGACTCAGAAGAAGGTGAAATTCCAATGGTCGGAGGCTTGTGAGAAGAGCTTCCAAGAGTTGAAGACTCGACTTACATTAGCACTGATGTTGACCCTACCCGAGGGTACCGATGGGTTCGTAGTGTATTATGATGCTTCAAGGATCAGACTTGGGTGTGTATTGATGCAGCACATGAAAGTTATAGCATACGCCTATAGAAGTTCATGAGAAGAATTACCTGATCCAGGATCTTGAATTGGCTGCGGTGGTATTCTCCTTGAAGATATGGCGACATTATTTGTACGGGGTCCACGAGGATGTGTTTACGGAACATACGAACTTGCAATATGTATTTACTCTGAAGGATCTCAATCTTCGACAAAGGAGGTGGTTGGAGCTGCTCAAGGACTATGATATGAGTGTGCTATACCATCCAGGAAAGGCTAATGTAATAGCGGATGCACTTAGGAGACTCTTTATGGAAAGTGTGTCTCATGTGGTTGAAGGGAAAAAGGAGCTGGCAAAGGATGTGCATCGACTCACAAGGTTGGGAGTTAGGTTGGTTTACTCGACCGACGGTGGTGTGGTTGTTCAGAATGGATCATAATTGTCCTTGGTGACTGATGTAAAAGCTAGCCAAGATGAGGACCTGATTTTGGTAAAGTTGAAGGAAGTCCTTCAAAATCAGAAGGTAGAGGTCTTCTCTAAAGGGGGAGATTGTGTGCTTCGGTACCAGGGTCGCCTATATGTTCCGGATGTTGATGATTTGAGGAGCCGGATGTTGCATGAGGCTCATGGATCCACGTATTCATTCCATCCAGGTGCCACCAAGATGTACCGTGACTTACGACCAATCGATTAGTGGAATGGCATGAAGAGGGATATTGCAGAATTCATAGTTAAGTGTCAGAACTGACAACAAGTGAAGGTTGAGCACCAGAGGCTGGAAGGTGTGCTTCAGGAGATCAACATTCCTTCTTGGAAATGGGAAGAAATTAATATGGATTTCATCACAGGTCTGCCTCGTACTCATCGACAACATGACTCCATTTGGGTTGTGGTAGACAGGTTGAACAAGGCTGCTCATTTTCTACCAGTCAAAACTACAAATTCTGTGGAAGATTATGCCAAACTATATATTCGGGAGCTAGTTAGATTACATGAAGTGCCCTTATCCCTCATTTCAGACAAGGATACCCAATTACCTCTCATTTTTAGAGGTCATTTCAAAAAGGACTTGGTACGCAAGTTAAGCTCAACACAGCATTTCACCCACAAATGGATGGTCGGGTGGAGCGAACAATTCAGACTTTCGGGGACATGTTGAGAGCATGCGTGATGGATTTCAAAGGTAGTTGGGATGATCACATGCCTCTTATCGAGTTTGCTTGCTATAACAGCTACCATTCCAGTTTTCAAATGGCTCCGTTCAAGGCTCTCTATTGGCGGAGGTGTAGATCGCCCATTGGTTGGTTCGAGGTTGGTGAAGCTGCAGTGATAGGACCATATCCGGTCCATGAGGCAATGGAGAAGGTTAAGCTCATACGGAAAAAGTTGAAAACAACTCAAAGTTGCCAAAAGTCCTATGCCGATGTGAGAAGGAGAGAATTAGAATTCGAGTTGGATGATTGGGTGTTTCTGAAGGTGTCTCCCATGAAGGGAGTGATGCGGTTCGGAAAGAAGGGAAAACTCAGCCTACGATATGTTCGCCCCTACCGAATTGTGAAATGGGTTGGCAAGATGGCATACGAATTGGAGTTACCCTCATAATTAGATTCTGTGCATCCTGTTTTTCATATATCGCTCTTAAAGAAGTGTTTGGGTGATCCAACTCTAGTTATCCCAGTAGACAGTGTTGGTGTGAAAGACAGCCTAAGTTATGATGAGGTTCCGGTGGAAATATTGGATCGTCAGATTTGAAGGCTAAGGAACAAGGAAGTAGCTTAAGTTAAAGTGTTATGGTGGAATCAACATGTTGAAGGAGCTACGTGGGAGGCCGAAGCGGATATGATGGCTAGATACCTACATTTATTTTCTACCAGCTTAATTCCAACTCGAGGTATCAGTTTTTTCCCTAAAAACTCTATTTAGTTTTCTTGTTCAGTTCATGTGTTCAAGTTTCTTTTATGTATATGGATGCGTATATGAATCATGAATTCAGTTCAGCTATGTAATTTGAATCAGAGTTAGACATTTCATCAGTTTTCGATTTAAATGATCAGTATTTGAGTATAATGATTGCATTTCTCTATTTTCTGTATGTTTTCCAACATTCGAGGACGAATGTTCCTATGGGGGAGATATTATAATACCCCAGAAGTGCTTAAGATTAGACTTGGGATTTAAAAATGAAAGTTGGCTAAAATTGGGGAAAAAAATCTCATAGAACGGACGAACCAACGGATCATTGGTCCAACCAACGACCCATAGGAAGGAGTTGTGGGAAGGTTGGCCTAGTGACAGTGGGAAGTAACGAGCGAAGTAACGACTCATTGTTTGTTACAACGAGTCGACAAATGGAGCCATGGTGGGAACTGGTCCTCAGCTTAAGGGAAAGTGACGAGTCTTCCCATTGTTTCACATGTTTTATGAATTGTTATGTTTATGTTATTTGGCTCAAGTGATGATATAATAAAGTTTCTCTTGTGACTATGATAATGAATGATTTACGAACGATTGAAAACCTTAAGCCTTATGTTATCTTATGATATTTATGATATGATCATGTGGTCCTTCTCTTATGATCATTTATGAGCTTTTATGTATTTTAAATGTCCGTTTTACTTACCTTACATAGTCGGTACATTCCACGTACTGACCGCATACTCTATGCTGTATTGTTTTATGATACAAGCTTCGATTTTCAGATCCAACATCATTAGTAGTCCATTTCAGAGTTAGCATCCATCTTCTTGGTTAGTCCTCATTCTCCGAAGACCATATGTTTCAGATGTTGATGTTCTTTTAGTCTTCAGTTTTGCCGGGTTAGATAGGGGTGTTGTTCCATCAACCCATCTGATATGATAGAGGCTTTTAGACTATGTAGTACTCAGCTGTCATGTATTTAGAACGTACCTCTTATCATGCTATGCTATGTTATGTTTATGCACCTGCTATATTGTATGTTAAGTATTCCTCTTTAAATGATATGAAGTTAGATGAATGTTCATGCCATGGGTCCACTTGGAGTCTCTCGAGGCTCCTTGTCCCGTGTTACAATCTGGGTCTACATTCGGGTCGTCACAGTGCTTGTATTGTTGACTTTATGGGTTGTGATACTCAAGTAGATTTGGTGATCTTAGACATGGTATATTTTGGTGTGATTCTTGCGATGAGCTGGTTGTCACCGTCCCATACCATTCTGGATTCCCATGCTAAGACAATCACCATATTGGGCCTATGGTCATTTAGGTTGGAGTGGAAGAGGTATTGAAGCCCTACTCTTAATAAACTTATCTCTTACATTCGTGCTCGAAAATTAATAGGGCGGAGGTGTTCAACATACTTAGCTCATATTCGGAATACCAGCTCAGAGGGTCCTTCCATAGAGTCAGTCCTGGTAGGTTGTGAATTCTTAGAGGTATTTTATGCGGATTTGCCTGGCATGCTGCCGTATCACGATATTGACATTTGCATAGATCTAGAGACAGGGACCCGACCTATTTTTATACCTCTATAAAGAATGGCACCAGCTAAGTTAAGAGAACTCAAGGAACAGTTGCAGAAACTTCTTAGAAAGGGGTTTATTAGGCTGAGTGTCTCTCCGAGGGGTGCCCACGTCTGGTTTGTGAAAGAGAAGGATGATAGTATTCAGATGTGTATTGATTACTGTCAGCTAAATAAGGTAACTATTTGGAATAAATATCTTCTTCCTCGAATATATGACCTGTTTGATCAGTTACAGGGGGCAACAATGTTCTCTAAGATTGACCTGAAATCGGGTAATCATCAGTTGAAGATTCATGCTGAGGATATTCCCAAGACAACTTTTTGAACTAGGTACCGACATTATGAGTTCCTAATCATGTCCTTCGGACTTGCTAATGCTCCAACAATGTTCATGAGCTTGATGAATGGTATCTTCAAACCTTAGCTAGATTCATTTGTAACCATAATCGTGTTCATTGATGATATATTGGTATACTCTAAGACTAGGCAGGAACATGAGAATCATTTGAGGATTGTACTGGGGTTGCTGAAGGAGAAACAACTGTATGCCAAGTTCACCAAGTGTGAATTTTGGCTAGAGTTGGTATCTTTTCTAGAATATTTAGTCTCCAAGGAGGGGATTAATGTAGATCAATAGAAGGTGAAGACAGTCTGAAATTGGGTTAAGCCTACAACAGTGACAGATATTTCGAGTTTTATGGGCTGGCCAGTTATTACCTCCAGTTTGTGAAGGGATTTGCATCCATTGCCTCGGTGTTGATAAGGTTGACTCAGAAGGATGTGCCTTTCCAATGGTCCAAGGAATGTGAAGAGAGTATTCAGAAGCTCAAAACCTTGATAACCACGACACCTACCTTGGAACTACCAGTGGAAAGTAAAGATTTCATTATTTATTGTGATGCCTCATGGTCTGGGTTGGGTGCGGTGTTAATTCAGGAAGGATTGGTCATTGCTTATGATTCGAGAAATTTGAAGGTGCACGAGATGAATTACCTCACACATGACCTGGAGTTGGCAGCGGTGGTTTTTGCCCAAAAAATCTGGAGGCATTACTTGTATGGGGCTCGTTGTGAGGTGTTCACAAACCATCGCAGCTTGCAATATGTGTTCTCCTAGAAAGATCTTAATTTGAGACAACGAAGATGGATGGAATTTCTTAAGGATTATGGCATTACAATCCTATATCACCTAGGGAAGGAAAACATTATGCCAGATTCCTTGAGCCGGAAAGAAGTGAGTATGGGCAGTCTAGCTTGCTTGGAAGCTACTCGACAGCTGATTGCTAGAGAAGTCCAGACACTGGCGAACAACCTGATGAGACTTTCATTTACAAAAATAGGTGGGATACTAGCTAGTGTTTGGAGGATAATTCATCACTATTAGAAGAGGTAAAAGCCGGGCAGTTTGAGGATGCAAAGCTGTGTAAGATTTGGGACAAGGCCTTACAAGGAGAAGCTAAGGAAGTAGTGAAGGGGCCCTGAGAATAAAGGGACATGTGTGTGTTCCACGGGTTGATGACCTGATTAAAACCATCCTGTTAGAAGCTCACAACTTGAGATACTCCATCCATCTTGGGGTTACTAAAATGTATCATGACCCGAAGCAACACTTTTGGTAGGTAGGATGAAAAGTGACATTGTTGATTATGTCGCCCAGTGTTTGAACTATTAGCAGGTGAAGTACGAGCATCAAAAGTTCGTAGGAGTACTTTAGAGGATACCCATCTCAAAGTAGAAATGAGAAAGGATAGCGATGGACTTCGTGGTTGGTCTTCTAAAAACATTAGGAAAGTTTGACTCCATTCGGGTCATTTATTGACAGATTGACTAAGTTTGCCCACTTCTTACCTATTCAAGTGACTTACAATGTTGAGAGACTGGCCAAGCTGTATGTGAAGAAGGTGGTTCGATTGCATAGGGTTCCAATTTCAATCGTGTCGAAAGGAGCACTCAGTTCACCTTTCATTACTGGAGGACTTTACAAGAAGAGCTATGTACCATGTTGGACTTGAGCATAGCTTCCATCCGTAGACAGACAAACAGTCAGAAAGGATAATTCAGGTGTTAGAGGACATGCTCCGGGCCTATGTGATTGATTTTGGTGGCCATGGGGATAAATTTTTACCTTTGGCGGAGTTTTCTTACAAAAACAGTTGTCATTCGAGTGTTGGCATAACACCATTTGAAGCTCTATACGGGAGGAAACACATGTCACTAATCGTATGGTTCGACGCATTTGAGATGAGGCCTTGGGGTACTGATTTGCTTAAGGAGACCTTGAAAAAAGTTCGGGTGATTTAAGAACATCTGGTAGCTTCTCAAAGCAGGTACAAGCAATATGCAGAAAAAAAGGTGAGAGACATAGAGTTCATGGTGGGAGAGAAAGTTTTGCTCAAAGTCTCCCCCATGAATGGGGTGATGCGGTTCAGGAAGCGGGGCAAGCTTAGCCTGAGACATATTGGGCTATTTAAGATTCTATGATGTGTGGGGAAAGTAGCTTATGAATTAGCTTTACCACCGGTACTGTCAGGAATACATCTAACCTTCCATGTTTTCATTTTGAAGACATACCATGAGGATGGATCATACATAATCAAATGGGACTCAGTGTTGCTTGATGAGAACTTTTCCTATGAGGAGGAGCCTATGGCTATAGTAGATAAAGAGATCTGCAAGTTGAAATCAAAGGAGATTGTGACGGTAAAGGTCTAGTGGAAAATCATACGATAGAGGAAGCCATGTGGGAGACCAAGGCTGAAATGTGGAACAAATATCCATAACTATTTGTAGAATCTGGTATGTCCTCTTCCTTGCTATCATAGGCCATTTGGAGACAAATGGTATTTTAATTGGTAACAGATGTAATGACCCGTCTGTTGTTACAGTGGAAAAATAAGATCGAAGACCCCTCCATAGCCTAAGTATTTGTGGGAAGGTGTTGAGTAGATGTTGGTGGGATTTTAAAGCTAGAAAATGGTCTTTGTACAAGAAATGATAGCTACTGGTTATGGGGGACCGCTGCGGCGGTTATCACTCTGCTGCAGCGAGACCATTACCACGATCGAAGTTCTACTGTAATGGACCAGGGAATATACCACCGGATCCGTTGTGATAATGTTTGGGGCACCGTAGAAGGTCCGTTGCAGCGATAATATGACCACTGCAGCGGATGACAGGAATCAGTAAGTGGATTTTAACTGGAATTTCAGGGGTTTTACCCTATTATTCCAAAAATGAACTACGAGAACTCAGAGAGAATTCGCCAAGTGTAGAGAAATTTCCCCTTCTCAAAGGTAAGAATCTTTGTCTATTCTCTTTATTTTGGTGCCTTAACCCCGTAGAGTCAACAGGAGGACCTGTTATGGTGGAAATTCTAGGTTGAAAAGCCCTACAACAATAATGGTAAGGCAAGTTGATTGGGTATTGAGGGTTGATTGATTCCTAGGTCTGTAAGCATTTAATTGTTGTTCCGTAGGGTGAATAGGATAGTTCTAGTCCATCATTCCTAGAATTTGGTAGAAGTGGGGAAGTTGGTGTAGAATCTGCTTGAAAGAGGGTTTGGGGAGTAGATCATTCCTAGAATTTGGTAGAAGTGGGGAAGTTGGTGTAGAATCTGCTTGAAAGAGGGTTTGGGGAGTAGAAACCCCATGAAATGGGGTTGAATAATCATGGTAGGATTAGAATGGGATGAATTACTTGTGGGTAATGATTAGAACCCCATGAAGTGAGTAGAATGGGGCAGGGTTGAATTTCCAAACCCTTGTATCCTGAAATAGTTGATTGATTCTTTATTAATCTTTTATTCTAGATTTTGAGCATTCAGAAGCGTTGAGGAAAGGCAAGGCTCCAGCGGACTAACATGAGGTTCCCATCAGCCACCGAGGTATCTTATAGTTTTACATGAGTCAGACTTTGAATAATAGCATATATATGTGTGGAATGATTTTGTGTGAATTGGTCTATGAACATTGCTTGTTGATGTAGTCTTGTGTTTGCTTCTATCATTGTTTGTGTAATGTGAGAGTTGGATGCTAAAAGGTTGGTTATATTCAGTTGTATTGTTTGAACGTGATTCATGAATTGTGTGAGAAATCTAGTTAAGAGAGGTAAGATGAGGCCTTCCCAAGGTCAATAAACTGACTGAGTGATAAAATACCGAGATAAGTGAAATAAAAGAGGATAATATGATTGTCCTGAGATGAGAGATTCATGCCCGAGGGGTGCATAGGGGCGAGCAATGATAGTTGAGTGACTTATGTCCGAAGGGAGCATCCCGACGAGTAGATGAGTGGGAGCGGGTATCATGCCGGTACAGTACATGAATTTCTAAAGTCCCATGCAGGTCATGACTGGAAGTGCAGAAATAAGACCCTCTGGCATGTATGTACATTGATAGTATCTATGGTGATGCGATAGAGGCGTGTTCTCGGCATATATCCATTTTTTGTATTATTTGACTGAATGTAAGAAGTAAGACCAAACTAAAAATGTGAGGACTTGATTGAACTGAACTTATGGTCATGCATTTTGTGCATTTGAATTACTGATGTGTTTTTAATGATTTAATAGTTAGGTGAAGTGTAATGTGGACTCGTGATGAGTTGTAAACCCAATTGTGAATGAATCATGCTATATTTCTTATGGTTATGATGTGTCGTTTGTTTATTGACAACTATGAATAGCATGGATGATCATAGTGACTAGTATGTTGAAAAGAGTTAATAGAATGGTGGGTATGAAGCTATGTAGAGCTACTTCCAAGGCAGTACCACAGCAGAGGAACTTATTCCGTTGCGGCAGACCATGGCGGTGGTCAAGTGACTGCTGTAGAGAGGCCCAATCCAGTGAGCAGGCCCGCTAGCACCCTAAAGAGGTTTAATTTCTAAATGATTATTCTTTATTGAAATGGTGTAAAAAGGTATTCACATATTGGTATTTCATATATATGTATGTCAATATTTAAGGTCGGCCAATAATGCTGTAATACCCCGAAAACCCTAAGATCAGAACCCCGGAGTTGAAACGGAAAACAAAGGATTTTCTGCAAAAGGCCAAAGGACGAGTCATCCAGTCACTCGTGAAGTATCCCACGAGTTGTGGAGTGACTTGTGAGGGGAAAGGAAGATTGGCAGGACCTCATGGTCAAGGGGTGACGACGAGGGAAGTAATGAGTTGTGGTCAGGGAAACGACTCGTCGGGTGAGTGGTGGCGAGGAGGTTGGAAATGGTTAAGATTTTTAGTTGTGAAGGGACCACAGGTGTGACCACGAATCGTGGTCATCACCATGAGTCGTTGTGTAGTCTGTAGTCAAGGGTTGACTGAAGGATGAAATATTTGGACAGTGTACCTAACGACTAGTCACCACGAGTCGTGGTCAACATCATGATTCGTCGAGTGGGTTGTGGTCAGCAGTTGGTTAAAAGTTGAATATTTTTTTGGTAGTGTCCTTAACAGGTGACACCACGAGTCTTGGTGTCCTCGTGGTGACTAGTGAAGATGGATTCCAGTGAAGGGAATGAAGGTGACCACGAGTCGTGGTCCAAGCGATGAGTTGTCTAGTCCCTCGTTGGGACTGGCAGTATGTTTTTCCCTGTGAATTTATTAATGGATTTTCCATAATTCCTAAGTTTCTAAGGCCTAAACTACGTCATTTTAAGCTTAGTTAGAGGGGTTTTAATAGAGTTAAACCTATCTTAAGCCTTACCATTCCATGCATGCAAGACTAGAAGTTTCTTAGGGGTGATCAATGCAAAAATCCAGCTATTCTCCTTTAATTTCCTTTGGGTGTTCAAGGGAGAGAGTAAAATCAACTTACTCAGGTATGTGAGGCTATGAATAAAAGTTTCTTTCACTCTCATGCTCAAAACTCTTCTAAATTTCCATGGATTGTATATTCTAGACTTAAGTTTCATGATTTATGGGTTTTATTTCAATTCTTGTGAAATTCTTTATGATCTATCAATGGGTCAATCCCTTTCATGTATTAAAATCATATTTTATGATCTGTGGGCAGAATTCATGACTATTTTTATTATTAAATTATAGATTCAAATTTTAATTAAATTATGCCCAATCATGCATGTTCTTATGAAAAGTCTAGTTATGATTTCATTATGATCTTGATCTAAATTAGCCATTTACGATATATGCCTTATAATATGATTTCTCTCATGTACTTATCATGGATTTATGAAATATCAAGTATATACATGTTTTACAAGTATGCATGAATTTTATGAGTTATGGATCTATGAATATGACCGACTCACGGGCCTTATTTCATGGCTAGTTCACGTATTTCAAGCATGATTATGATTATTATGATTTAACTACCCCATGAATCATATATATGTTTTCTCTATTATTATATGAGTACTATATATATTTTGGGAGTAGTATTTAACACCGAGTAGACCCGGGGTCCAAGCATACCCCAAGTCTCAAAACTAAGCGTCAACATAGCCATGATGGGACCTCTCTTGAGACTATCGCTTTTTGCCTGAATGGTTCTTTCATGAGTGATATCACGCCTATTTTCATGGTTCTACCTTTGGCAAGGTACGAACACCCTCCCGAATAGGGGTTTACAAGTCGGGCTCCATGTGTGCTCATATGGGGTATGTCGGTTATAAGAATCTCCCTGTGTTCCTCATGATTTATGCATGGATATGTTTATGTTGCTTTGGCTCAATTCATGTTTATTAAAGCTTTTATCTTATGATTATGATTAATACTGATTTATGAATATTTTGAAAACCTTGAGTCCTTATGTTCACATTATGATATTTACGTTATGATCATGTTGTCCTAATCTTATGAACTCTTATATATTTGAACTGTCCGTTTTACTGACCTTGCATACTTGGTACATTCTATGCTGTATCATTTCATGATACAGGATCCGATATTCAAACTCAGTCTCACCGCTAGCCAGATTCTCAGCATTAGTACTTCCCAATCAGAGTAGGTGAGTCCTCATCTTTCGAGGACATTTCTATCTAGATATGTCCAGTATTTTCAAAATTCAGACTATAGAGATTTAGCTAGGGGCTTGTCCCAGCAACTCATCAGTGTAGTAGAGGCTTTCAGACTTCTATAGACAGATTTAGCTTTGTATCAGAGTTTTGTTACATTTGTTCTTGTGGATTTTAGTTAAAACTCTTTCAGTTAGCTTCCGATCAGTTATGATTCTGTTAGTTGTTGTCTTTCTAATGGTATGCTATGATCATGCCATGGGTCAACTAGGAGCCTCTCGAGGTTCCTTGTCCTATGTCTTATCTGGTCCTATGTTCGGGTCCTGACAAACTTGGTATTAGAGTATTAGGTTTTGAAGTGTCCTAGGGTATATGAAAGCCATGTTAAGTAGAGTCTTTTTTAAGGGTGTGAAGCGCGCCACACTTATGAAGAAGAGGCTACGATACACTTAGGAAATATTCCCTTCTTTCATGATTTAAGTCGTGCGATGAGATGTCTCTCATCCTTCTTACTCGTTCTATATGTGTTTGCAGAATCATGTCTCCTCGTAGAGTTAATGAAAGGAGAAATGGAAATGAAAATGGCCACGAGAATGGCAATGGAGACGGGCACCAGCAGACCCCACCAGCCCATAAGGAGCATGTACCCGAGCCGGTTGCCCACACAGAGTTCAGGGCAGCCAATCAGATGTTAGCCCAGGCCTTGACCGCCCAGGTCAATCAGTAGGTGGTAGCGCATATCCCTTAGAATGGGAATGCGGCAGCGGCAAGAGTTAGGGATTTTTTGAGGATGAACCCTCCTGAATTCCTTGGATCGAAGGTGGACGAGGATCCACGTGAGTTTACTGATGAGATTCTGAAGATCACCCAGATTATGGGGGTGTCCGGAGAGGAGTGCACTAATTTAGCCTCGTATCAGTTAAAAGGGGTTGCAGACATCTGGTTTAAGTAATGGAAGGATAGCAGGACAGTTGGAGTAGAGTTGCATTTTTGGAGTGGTTCTTCCCTTGTGAGATGAGGGAGATTAAAACAGCAGAGTTTGTGAACCTGAAGCTGGGTAACATTATAGTCCAGGAGTATGCTTTGGAGTTCACTCATTTGTCTAAGTGTGCACCAGAGCTAGTGGCTGATCAGAGAGCTCGAGTTAGCAGGTTTGTGTATAGAGTGGCGTACTACATGGAGAAGGATTGCAGGATCGCCATGCTTTATCAGGATATTGATTTTCCTTGGATAGTTTTGCATGCCTAGTAGATGGAGATGGTACATTTGAGAGAGAGAGGCCAAGAGGGCCTAGATGGAGAGTGTTGGGTTCACTCAGCAGAGATCCGGTAGCGATCACCGCCCTTAGTTCCAGCAAAGGTCATTAGCCCCAGAACTTTCATTAGCTAGTGTCCTGTCCCGACCCAGACATGATTAGAGGGGTAGAGCGTCAAGCTCGAGGGGCCAGGAAAGCATTACCGGAGATCACACTTTTCCAGATTGTGCGAAGTGTGGCAAGAACCACCCAGGGAGGTGTTTAGTTGGCTCAGTTGCTTGTTTCGGGTGTGGCAACCCGGACACAGACTCAGGGATTGCCCTTTAACCAGACCAGGCGATGGTGGAGCCTGTACCCCAGCCGCTAGTTTAGAAGTTCTGGCAGCACGTCCCTTCCAATAAGGTGCTTCTACTAGTTCAGCTGGCAGCCAGCATCAGAACAGGTTCTATGCCCTTGCACCTCGACAGGAGCAGGAGACTTCACCAGATGTGGTCACTGGTACGTTACGAGTACTTCACCTTGATGTTTATGCATTGTTAGACCTAGGAACTACTTTGTATTTTGTGATGCCCTATGTTGATAGTAGTTTCATAGTTGTTCGCGTGATTTGTGGGGTATAAAACGACACACAAGTGCACGTGGTCGAACAAGTAGTAAGTGGCTTTAGTAAGACAAGTATCGATCCCACAGAGACTTGGATGAAGTGCAATTTGCTCAAGTGTACTATATTTTACTTCTAAAAATGCAGACAACAGTGTAACCAAAAGTTTGATAGTTTGTTTTATAATTTTTATACTAAAGCTAAAAGAATTATCTACTTTGAATCTGAACTATGAATGAGAGCATGCTGAGGTTAAACGAACATGTAATGAAATTAATTATCATCATACTTTGGTTAATCTTTTCCTCCAGTTGCTAGCCAAGAACATTTGCCAAGAGATTAAAACTCTCGTATTTAACCTCACTTAAGAATCATGAACCATCTGTGATCAAATGCAATTCATGTTCTAGCCATACAATTCCGGTTCCTAAATTGACTAATACGACTTTCAGGTATATTTCTATCCTGAAAGCAAATCAAAACTCAATTTTCCCAAACCAAGTAAAGAACATATCCTATTAATTCACAACTTTCCAATTTGTTGCTCTCTCGAGTGAAACCGGACTTTTTAGATGTACATTAACGTAGGCCACACATTAATGCAGTAAGAACAAGAATTAATAGAACAACATGGAAGAAAAGATAAAAAACCAAAGAATCAATGATCAAATTTCATCACAATTGTTCATAGCCTCAGCAAGGAGAGGAATTAGCCACTCATTTGTGGATTAAACATCTTAAAATGAGTGTTAATCATACAAGAAATTGAATTAAAGAAGAAAGAAAGAGAGAAAAAACCCTGATATTTTCGTCCCTCAACTACCTGTAACCCACGTCCTTACTCCACCAAGTCAAATATTGAAAAATGAACCTAAGTGTTCTATTTATACTGCTGGGAATTTTTCCCGGAATAACGAGCAACGTGTCACGGAGTGCATCGCGGAGCACTGCCTCCGTGACACGCTACGAATGCGGACCCTCATTGGAACTGGGGGTCCTAGAATTAAAGCTCAACGTGGCACGGCGTGCATCGCGGAGCACTGCCCCCGTGCCACGGAACAGACGCGGACCCTCTCTGAAATTTGGTCGAATTTTCCCATCCAGGCAGAAGGCCTCCGCGATGGCAGCGTGACACGGCTCCATCGCGGAGCCCCTTTAATTCATGTTGTCCAATGCCTTATTCCCTGCTCGCATCCAAGTCCAACCCCGATATCATCCAACATGCATTTAAGCTTTCCAAAATTACATTTTACCTGCAAAACCATGCTAATCATGTTGGTTAGTATAAATTCACATTTTATTACCAATCACATGAGAATGTATACACATTGATAGATAAACAAGGTGAAAATGGTACTTTTGAGTATCACTTGGGCATATAAATTTGCCCAAGATCACTTACCCCACACTTAAATCCTTGTTCGTCCTCGAACAACAAACATACAATTCATGCAATTTACATCCCAACCTCGCTACTTTGGTTCGACAATTTAAGCTACGGTCATACCGATTATTCAATATAGCAAATCATCAAGAAAACATGCATGGTCTTATCAATGCAATGACCTTTAATACATCAAGACCTCCTAGACTTTAAGAATCGACTCTCGATATCAGCAAACTCATGCAAATCAGCTGATCAAGATATCTGACACGAAAATCAATCTTTCATCAAGCATGTGCCCTCACAACACAAGAGAATCTTCCCCTTTTTGCTCATATGACTCACAAACATTCAAGCAGGGGCATGTAAAAACAATTCGCTCTCTCTCCCAAAAGAATTCACATGCATCATGTCATGACCCATAAGCTTGCCCTTAGTGTATTACTCCACTAATATAAAGAAGTGCGATGTAAGATCACGTAGGACTTGAACGGGTTGTAATGGAAGCTACAGAACTAGTAAATATTGGGTTAGCCAATAATAGCCACTAGCATCCTTAAGCGCCTTTTCAACACATCCCAACAACTCATGGACATTGTTTCTTTTTTTTTCATCATCCCATTCTTGATGATTTTCTTTAGTATGGCCCATTTCATTAAGCACACTTGACACAACAACCAAGATTATTCATGCACCTTCATTATCGTTTATTTATAGCAAGTGCACCTTCAACCTTTTCTTTTCTTCCCTCGCTCTGCTTTTCTTTTTCTTTTCACCATTCTCACTCTTTGACACTTTGGGAAAATGATTTTCTCTTCTTAATCGCTTAAGAGTTTTGTATGGACTTTACGGCTAATGAAAAGAAAGCTCGATTTACACTTTTTGGACAAAAGAAAAAAATAATTGGCTAAAGGCTCAACGGGCTGACTAGGGTGTACAAGAAAAATAAATAGAAACTCTCGGTTAAAACAAAGAAATGCCTACATCCTTTCCTACAATACACCTCCTTCATTTCGTTTTGTACACACACCAGGCAAGTTCTAGACACTTCACAATAGCATGGAATATCAACACCTCACTTCACACTTTTTGCACATGCTCGATTCAAGATGTATTCACAGACTCTTTAATCAGCTAATTACAGGAATTCAAACATTAAGCCTCAATCACACTGAATCGAACTCTACGGCCTAGGTATCTCAACATATTTACAAAGTTGCATGCTTTCATACGAATCACCTTTGCATTTTAAATGTCATGTACAACACGCAACCAGAATTTCGAAACCAGAGAGTAACTACAAGTTCCGGGATGCAATCCACCAAAGAAAAAAAACCGAAAAATAATTGAAAAAACTACTCCTAACGACTACATTTCCCTTTAGACGGTCGTCATCCATCCATCATAGGGAACGGTCACTAACTAAGACGTCGGTTCAATGGGACCATTCTCGGTAAAAGAACCGAAAACAAACTCCGAAAAACCCAAGAAGTAAAAAAATGTTGAAAATATCGATCATTTCGATAGAAAAGTTCTTTACAAAATATTTTTAAAAATTTTTAAAAATATCGATCATTTCGATAACCAAAAAAAATATGTACAGAATCAGCTAGCACATGCAGCAACACACATCAATTTCACATAAATTTACAAACAGAACAACAACTTGAAAATTCACAATTCACAGGGACAAACAAATTTTCATATACATGACAGCAAAATAGAGCATACATACAAAACTGCCCAGCCCAGCACCTAACTACTCCCACCCCACACTTAGCTCAAACACTGTCCCCAGTGTTCACAAAATTAAAAATAGCACAAATTCGGGTGGTGGAACTCCCTGATCAGTCAAAGTATTCCACTTCTTCGTCGGGTGCTGCTGCTTCATCTCCCATGTCCGAGTCGCCTCCGTCGTCATCATCGAACTCCACATCAGAGTCCTCCCGAAGTGTCTCCTCGTTTATGGGGACATCATCATCTGTGGGCTCTACAAATGCTGGCCCCACTAGGCATAGAGCCCTAGCGTTTTCGCCGAAGGGGTAATCCAGCTCGAGCTGCCATAGCTCATCCTCTGTTGCCGGCCTCCCACCTATCCTCAGCTGGAGCATCTGCATCCCATACATCCGAGCCATATACTGGTCATCACGAGCATGTCGCTCGGCAAGTGTAAGCACCGGCCCATGGGTGGTGTCGGGAGCCTTAGTTTTAGTAACGTCTAAGGCCCGCCGCTCCAACTGCGGGATATAGTCAAGGGCCTCCTCCTCAACATCGAGGCCCCTGAGGAAGGTGGTCAGTAGTCCACCAAAGCCATACCTGTGCCCCTGGTGCAATCGGGCTCTCTTCATGGCGGAGATATTTACCGCCCCTACATTGATCTCTAGCCCTTTCATCAGGGCGTACACCAGGCATACACGATCTTGGGTTACATCTGTCATATGTACCCCCGGGATTAGGCATGAGCAGACTATCTTCAGCCAGATTCGGGCTTCCCTGTCCATCTGTGAATAGGGCAAAGTCTGGTGGTAGCCCCTCTCTTTGTGTCTGCTCCATCTAGCTGTTGATCGGGTCCCACATAATGTGCATCTGATGTCCGCATACGGTGGGGTAATGTTCAGCTGTCGGAGTACGTGGGCGTATGTGTCCCGCGCTCCTATGATGGCATTGAGGTGGTGGGGCTCCAAGGTGACTAGTTGCCCTCTGATCTTGATGGTGTGACTTCTGATCGTCGGGTTCCAATTGGCATAGAACTCCCGAACCAAGTGCAGATTGCATTCCTTGGGCTCTTCAAAGATGAACATGAGCCCAGCTGCCTCGATCCGGTGGACCATCCTGGGGAACTCATGTGCCAATGGTTCTCGTGCTATGTGCTCCTCGGGGAAATATTTGTTTTCTTTGTGCTTTGCGTACCACTTTTTCCCCTCATTGGTCACCCATCTCGTTCCGTATTGGCGGCGCTGGCCGCGTGGAACTGCTGGTGCAGCAAGGACTACTGGGCCCAGTCTGATTCGCTTCCTTCCGGCGCCTGAAGTTGATGCGCCTTTTCCTTTATCTTGCCGGCTTGACATTTTACCTGTCAACCCAAGTAAACAAGATCAATGTTAAGCTCACGGATATTAACTTCGGTTAAGGTCGGGTTACGCTAGGTTACCCCACACTTAGTTCTTAGCTACAGTTACAACACTACGGCAAGATTATCTTTATTTACACAGAATAAATAACTATACAATCCTGCTTAGTGCGTTCGAAAAATTCGATGGTATAACTTCTGCGTACTACTCAGACTTCGTACAGCTAATCACAATCACTACCATCGCTAACATTTTACCCATCACACTTAGCAACGAAAAACAAAGAAACAAAAACAACAACAAAAATTTATCTACATGAACCTATACAACCAACCAATTCTTACAAATTTCAACATTTCCCCAACCCGAGAATCACTCGTTTTATTAGCATCCTAACAATTTGTACATCGACTCATCTCATTCAACACATCCATCCCGGCATAAAATTCACAATTTCAATACATTTTCAACTTCAAATTCCACATACAAGCCCTAGAATTGAGATTATCAATCAAATTCGATTAAATTATGCATTCGACAAGTTCAAGTAATCATAACGACACTCCGAACATTCATCAACAACAATTAACTTGAATTCATGATTAATTACTACGTAGGGCAATTTAGCTCACCTCCCATGCTCAATATCAAAGAAAATTGATAAGAATTTGAGAGGAAATCGGAAAACATACCTTGACTTTGAAGAATCGATGAGAAATCGTTGAATTTCTTGCCTTACTCCGTGTCACATTGATGGGGGATGGGTTTTTGGGGGTTTGGTCACGGAGAGCTTAAAAAATGAGGGAAAAGGGAGGGTTTTCAGGGTTAAAAAGTAAGGAGATCGCACGGGTCACCCGGCGACCCTGTGTGACCCTTCGTGATATACAAGGCAACATGTCACGGAGTGCATCGCGGTGCACTGCCTCCGTGACACGGAGCCATCGCGAGACTGTTCTGGAAATTTTTAAAATTTCCAGATTATACCTCAACGTGTCACGGAGGTAACGCGGAGGTCTACCTCCGTGACACGTAGCTGTCGCCTCAGCTCCCTGTCTGCCACTTTTTATTAATTTTTCATACCTCGACTTTTCCTTCGCGATTCCGTGCATATTTTTCTCCGTTTGACCTGAAATTCATCTCACTATACAAAATTGGTTAGACTTATAGGTTTCACTCTAAATACAAATAAAACAAAAACTAAAAGAAAAAATTTTGTAGTAAATCAAAAAAAGAAGAAAAAGAAAAATCTATTTACACTCTACAAAGAGAAAGAAAAAATTTTCCACGGGTTGCCTCCCGTGCAGCGCCTGGTTTACCGTCGCGGCTCGACGTCGTTAAGCTCAATTGTCCTCTAGCGTGATGGACGATTTCTCTCGATCACCGTCCTCCCCCCATTAGTGCTTACACCGATCCGGTGGTTTTCCCATTAACTCTCGTGAATCCTTCCTCTGCTCATCATCGCCTTGATCAACCACATTGATCACCGAGAGTTCTTCATGCACCGTCGGGAGCTTGGGTGCCTTGTACACATCGAACACATCCACCTTGTCATGTGCTCGCATTGTTAGCTGCCCCACAGCTACTTCAATTAGTGCTTTCCCGGTTGCCAAGAAAGGACGTCCCAAAATAAATGGGACTTCCGCGTCTGGTTCAAAGTCCAGCACGACAAAATCTACCGGGAAAATTAGGGAGCCAACTTGCACCAGAACATCCTCAACAATGCCATCCGGTCTGGCTAAGGATCGATCCGCCAACTGCAAGATTACCGTTGTGGGTCTAGGACTCCCTAGACCCAACTTTCTGAATACCGATGAAGGCATCAAATTTATGGTCGCTCCAAAGTCACACAATCCATGAGCTCGGATGCTCTGCCCAATAGTAATCTGGATAGTAAAACTCCTAGGGTCTTTGAGCTTTGTGGGCAGTCTATTTTGAATCCGGGAAGTGCACTCCTCCGTTAGAGCCACCGTAGCATACTCAGTCAACCGACTTTTGTTTGCCACGATGTCCTTTATATACTTAGCATATTTCGGCACTCCCTGCAAGACATCAACAAGAGGTAAGTTAATATGTACCTGTTTTAGCACCTCCATGAATTTCTTGAAACATGCCTCCTCCTTGTGTTTCTTTAGTCATTGAGGGAACGGGGGTGGAGGTTTTTCTGATTCAGTTTCCTTAGTCTTCCCCCTTTTAGTACTGTGCTCCCTCTCAACTTCAGCTGCTCCCGACTGCTGAGGTGGTCTTTCTGGTTCCACCTCTTTCAGCTGCAAACCACTCCTTGTGGTCACTGCATTTACCTGCTTGGGATTGGGATCCGTGTCGCTCGGCAGTCCTCCTCTAGGCCTTATGTTTTGGGCACTAGCAAATTGCCCAAATTGATATTCAAGTGCCTTGGTAGCTAACTGGTTGTTTTTCACTTCGGCTGCCAATTTCACATAGTCAGCCTGCAATTGAGCTTGGTTAGCTATCATGGTCTTGAACATCTCCTCAATGCTGGGTGATGGTGGTGGAGGAGGTGCATTGTTGTTTCTGAATTGTGCTTGATAATTCTGCTGCCCTCCTTGGTTCCTTTGCACACCCTGACCCGAACTTTGGCCCTGATGGTTGTTGCTACCCCATGAGAAATTAGGATGATTCCTCCAATTGGAATTGTAGCTACTACCATACTGTTGGTGGTTCCTTTGCGCATTACCCATAAAGTTTACCGAGTCTGGATTGGCTCCACAACAATCAGCTGAGTGCTCACTGCTTCCACACACTTCACACCACATCTGTTGTACTACATTAACTGGGGCTTGAGGCTGGTTCAATGTCATGTTGCTGAAGTGGGTGTTAACTTGATTTTGCAATGTAGCTATCTGTGCATTGATAGCTGTAAACCCATCCACTTCTAGCACTCCTGCTGCTTTCCTTCTCCCACCTCTTGATGAATCAACATTCCATTCTGGATTGCCCTGTGAAATACGGTTCAACAAGGTGTACAGCTACTCATAAGTATTCTCCAGCGCTTGCCCTCCAGCTGCTGAGTCTAGCAATATTTTGTTGTGGGGTTCCAAACCCTCTATAAATGTGTGCACCAGCACATCATTGGACTGATGTTGATGAGGACAATCCCGCAACATGGACTTGAATCTCTCCCAGGCCTGATATAAATTTTCTCCCTCTCTCTGTTTGAAACATAGAATCTGACTTCTAAGTCTTGCTGTTTTACCAGAGGGAAAAAACCGTATCAAGAACTTTCGTGCAAGATCATCCCACGTAGAAATAGAATTCGGTGGCTCAGCTTTCAACCACCTCTTGGCTTCTCCCAATAATGAGAATGGGAACAATGTAAGCCGAACATAGTATAATGACACTCCAGCGGGGATGTAAGTGTCACTTATCTCCAAAAAATTTTGGAGATGCTGCTGTGGATCTTCATGAGGGAGACCGGTAAACTGCCCGCTAGTGTGCAACAACTGCACCATATTCTGTTTAAGTTCAAATCTCCCTCCTGGATCTGGTTTGCGGATACTAGATGTAACATTATTGGCATGTGGGATTGCCACCTCGCGAACCGGCCGTGCTGCTGCTTCTTCGGGCACTAACACTGCCCGTAGTACCGGTGGATTCTATTGTTGCTCCATGATCGTCTGTCTGAGCAACTTCAGCTTTCTTTGTAGAGCTTCTCTTCGTTTACTGTGAAATATCCTTTCTGGTTCTATATACGATTCCACCAGCTCCTTGTCTCTTGCCAGTGTTCAATAGCAATTAAGTCTGCAAAATACAGGCTAAGACCAAGTTGTCAACACTAAGAAAAAAAAATACAGTAAATTAACACTTAAAACAAATTCACCAATTGCCAAGTCCCCGGCAACGGCGCCGAAAACTTGTTCGCGTGATTTGTGGGGTATAAAACGACACGCAAGTGCATGTGGTCGAACAAGTAGTAAGTGGCTTTAGTAAGCCAAGTATCGATCCCACAGAGACTTGGATGAAGTGCAATTTGCTCAAGTGTACTATATTTTACTTCTAAAAGTGCAGACAACAGTGTAACCAAAAGTTTGATAGTTTGTTTTATAATTTTTATACTAAAGCTAAAAGAATTATCTACTTTGAATCTGAACTATGAATGGGAGCATGCTGAGGTTAAACGAACATGTAATGAAATTAATTATCATCATACTTTGGTTAATCTTTTCCTCCAGTTGCTAGCCAAGAACATTTGCCAAGAGATTAAAACTCTCGTATTTAACCTCACTTAAGAATCATGAACCATCCGTCTACATTTCTGTGATCAAATGCAATTCATGTTCTAGCTATACAATTCCGGTTCCTAAATTGACTAATATGACTTTCAGGTATATTTCTATCCTGAAAGTAAATCAAAACTCAATTTTCCCAAACCAAGTAAAGAACATATCCTATTAATTCACAACTTTCCAATTTCTTGCTCTCTCGAGTGAACCGGACTTTTTAGATGTACATTAACGTAGGCCACACATTAATGCAGTAAGAACAAGAATTAATAGAACAACATGGAAGAAAAGATGAAAAACCAAAGAATCAATGATCAAATTTCATCACAATTGTTCATAACCTCAGCAAGGAGAGGAATTAGCCACTCATTTGTGGATTAAACATCTTAAAATGAGTGTTAATCATACAAGCAATTGAATTAAAGAAGAAAGAAAGAGAGAAAAAGCCCTGATATTTTCGTCCCTCAGCTGCCTGTAACCCACGTCCTTGCTCCACCAAGTTAGAATATTGAAAAATGAACCTAAGTGTTCTATTTATACTGCTGGGAATTTTTCCCGAAATAACGAGCAACGTGTCACGGAGTGCATCGCGGAGCACTGCCTCCGTGACACACTACGAACGCGGACCCTCACTGGAACTGGGGGTCCGAGAATTAAAGCTCAACGTGTCACGGCGTGCATCGCGGAGCACTGCCTCCGTGCCACGAAACTGACGCATACCCTCTCTGGAATTTGGTTGAATTTTCCCATCTAGGCAGAAGCCTCCGCGATGGCAGCGTGACACAGCTCCATCGCGGAGCACCTTTAATTCATGTTGTCCAATGCCTTGTTCCCTGCTCGCATCCAAGTCCAACCCCGATATAATCCAACATGCATTTAAGCTTCCCAAAATTACCATTTTACCTAAAAAACTATGCTAATCATGTTGGTTAGTATAAATTCACATTTTATTACCAATCACATGAGAATGTATACACATTGATAGATAAACAAGGCGAAAATGGTACTTTTGAGTATCACTTGGGCATATAAATTTGCCCAAGATCAATAGTCAGTCTCGAAATCCTATCAGAACCCTTCTCAGTCTTTACTCCAGTCGGTGATTCGGTTATAGCTCGACGGGTATATAGAAACTTCCCTATTACAGTCCTTTATGAAGTCACCTCAGCAGATTTTGTGGAGCTTGCCATGACAGATTTTGATGTTATCTTTGGCATGGATTGGCTACATGCATCTTATGCTTCAGTAAATTATAGAACCCATGTGGTAGAGTTTCAATTTTCGGATGAGCCAGTCCTAGAGATCAAGGGTAGTTCGGCTATGCCTATGGGTCGTTTTATTTCCTACCTTAAGGCCAGAAAGATGATCTCTAAAGGTTGTATGTATCACCTAGTTAGGGTTAATGATGCTACGTCCTAGACCCCGACTATCCAATCAGTTTCTTTAGTGCGCGAGTATCCAAAAGTGTTTCCAAATGATTTACCAGAAACTCCTCCCGAGCGGGAGATTGATTTTGGTATTAACCTCCTTCCCGATATGCAACCTATATCTATTCCTCCTTACAGAATGACTCTAGTTGACCTAAAGGAGTTGAAGGACCTCCTATACAAGGGTTTCATCAGACAGAGCAAATCCCCGTGGGGTGCACCAGTTCTCTTTGTCCTGGAATAAGGATGGTTCCCTTTGTGTGTGCATTCATTATCGATAATTGAACAAAGTCACCATCAAGAACAGGTATCCTCTTCCTAAGATTGATGATTTGTTTGACCAGCTTCAGGGTGCTAAGTGCTTTTCAAAGATACATCTCAGATCCAGATATCATTAGCTCAGGGTTCGGGAGAGTGATATTCCAAAGACAGCCTTCAGGACTTTATATGGTCATTACGAGTTTATAGTTATGTCTTTTGGACTAAGGAATGCTCCTACAATTTTTATGGATTTGATGAACAGGGTGTTCAAGGCATATTTGGATATGTTCGTGATTGTATTCATAGATGATATTCTCATATACTCTCAGAGCGAGGAGGAGCATGCTACTCATTTAAGGGTGGTGCTACAGACCTTGAAGGATTGTTAGTTATATACTAAATTCAGTAAATACGAGTTTTGGTAGAGCTCGGTGGCATATTTGGGTCATGTGGTCTCAAATAAGGGTGTATAGGTAGACTCTCAAAAGATTGAAGGGGTGAAGAACTGGCCTAGACTAGTGAATCCTTTGGATATCTGGAGTTTCTTGGGTTTAGCTGGTTATTATCGGAGATTTGTTAAGGGTTTTCATCCATTGTGGCCCCGTTAACTAAATTGACCTAGAAGAAAGTTAAGCTCCAATAGTCGGGGGCTTGTGAGACGAGCTTCCAAGAGTTGAAGACTCGACTCACCTCAGCACCAGTGTTGACCTTACCTGAGGGTACCGATGGGTTTGTGGTATATTGTGACGCTTCGAGGATTGGCTTTGGTTGTGTACTGTTGCAGCACAGTAAGGTTATAACATATGCTTCCAGGCAGCAGAAGGTCCATGAAAAGAATTACCCGACTCATGATATAGAATTGGCGGTAGTAGTATTTGCCTTGAAGATTTGGAGACTATCTGTACGGGGGCCATGTGGATGTGTTTACGGACAACAAATTCCTACCGTACGTGTTCACCTAAAAGGATTTGAATCTGCATCAAAGAAGGTGGTTGGAGCTACTCAAGGATTATGATATGAGTGTCCTTTACCATCTGGGCAAGGCTAATATGGTGGCAAACGCTCTTAGTAGGCTTTCCATGGGGAGTGTGTCCCATATAGACGAGGAAAGGAAGGAGCTAGTGAAGGATGTGTATTGGCTTACACGACTAGGAGTTCATCTGGTTGATTCAATGGATGGTGGTGTCATCATTCAGAATGGATCAGAATCATCTTTGGTAACCGATGATAAGGCTAGACAAGACAAGGATCCTATTTTAATGAAGTTTAAGAAAGCAGTTGAAAATTAGAAGGTCGAGGTTATCTCCCAAGGGGAGATGGGGTGTCCACTATCAGGGCCATTTGTGTGTACCGGATGTTGATGATTTGAGAGATTGGATGTTTCTCAAGGCTCATGCGTCAAGATACTCTATACATCCTGGTGCCACCAAGATGTATCGTGACCTACGGGAAGTTTATTGGTGGAATGACATGAAGAAGGACATAGCAGAGTTTGTAGCTAAGTGTTCGAATTTTCAGCAAGTGAAGGTTGAGCACCAGAGACTAGGAGGTGTACTTCCAGACATCAGTATTCCTACTTGGAAATGGAAGGAGATCAATATTGTCACGACCTGAATGTAGACCCAGATCATAACACGGGACAAGGAGCCCTGAGAGACTCTAAGTCGACCCATGTCATGAACATTCATCTACTCCATATCATTAAAGAAGAATACTTAACTTAATGACATGGCAGAAGCATAATCATAACATAACATGGTAAACGGAATGTACAACATACATAACACCAGAGTACTACATATAGTCTGAAAGCCCCTATTGTATCAGATGGGTTGATGGGAAAACATTCTGAACTAACCCGAAAAAACTGAAAACTAAAAGAACATCAATGTCTGAAACAAATGGTCCTCGGAGAATGAGGACTCACAAACAAGATGGATGCTAACTCTGAGATGAACTACTGACGATGCTGGGTCTGAAGATCGGAGCCTGTATTATAAAACGATACAGCATAGAGTAGGCGGTCAGTACATGGATGTACCGGGTATGCAAGGTAAGTAAAACAAACATTTAAAAATATATAAAAGCTCATAAATGACCATAAGAGTGGGACAACATGATTGAAACATAACTATCATAAGATAACATAAAGATCAAGGTTTTCAAATTGTTCATAAAGCATTCATTATCATAATCATAAGAGAAACTTCATTAAATCATCACTTGAGCCAAATAACATAAACATAAGAATGCATAAAATGTGAAACAATGGGAGGACTCTTCATTACCTACACCATCATGATAAAGCAATACATGATGCCCTAACTATCTCACTCAAGTGGGCAGAGTCTCCCCCGACTTTCCAAGCAAGGGATGTGCATTATGTGATATCATGAAAGAGGGGATCATTAACATTGTAATGTATCAATATAAACCTACGGCGGCATGTAGTTATGAGACACCAGTGTAATCCTTTGAATGTCAGGCTGTTCGGTGCTAGACACTGCTCCCAAAAACATGCACATTAGGCTCTTATATAAATCCGTAACATCATTCATTGAGATTCATGGACAAATAAACATTATCATCATTGATCCCCATTAAATACATGATTAGCCAAGAATCAAAGGCCCTTTAGTCGGCCAACATCATAAATTGATAATTCATGAGATCCATATCATAAAAATCATAAATTATTATTGAACATGTGGGCATTGCCCAATGCTTTACCATGCTTGAAAACACTAAATTCATTAGAAAACATGATTATAAACATGGGTAACTTGAAAACATGCTTTTCATAATCGATAATTCATCATACATGAACATTCATCATAAACCTTGACTTTCATGAACTATTCATAAATGGGCATTTTAATTTGTAAAACTTGAAACACAATTTTTAATGGAAAATAACATAAAACTTGCCCATAATTCGTATTTCAATAATAGTAACTCAATTAGATCAAGTCCATGTAGAGAAATTAAAATTTCATGCATTGGGTAAAAATCCCATAGGATTTAGATAGGAAATCTCATGCATTGAAAGAGATTGGGCATGGGTATGAAAGGATTTGCCCATTCATAACCCTACATACCTGGGGAAAATCAAATCTCACCACTCCTTGAAAGCCTAATGGAAAATATTGATAAAACCTTGAAGAACAAGCTTGATCACCTCCTCAATTCCTTAACTTTGCATGCATGGATTTTGAATAGGGTAGAAGGACTTAACCCATCTCAATACACTCAGAAAAATAACTTAAAACAACGTAGTTTAGGACCTTAAAGCATAGGAATAACGAAAATTCCCTTAATGAAATCCCTGAAAATTCTGCACTGGGTGAACCAATGGACGGTCCCATGAGTCATTACATGATACCACAAGTCGTGGTATCGAGCCGTTGGATCCGCTGCCTCATTTCACCCCTTCAGATTCACTTCCCACAACTCGATAGGATGAGTCTTCCCAATGACGGGTCGTTAAGTCGTCCGTTGTTTTCCTCTGTCATGACCTTCACCCATCTTTCCCACGAGCCTCACCACGACTCGTTACTTCCTCCAATGAGTCGTGGTTTCCTTTCATTATATGGACTAGAGAATATTGATGTTTCTTCTCACGACTGGTGACCACGACCAGTTACTTCTCACGACGGGTCGTGGTACTTCTAGGGTAACATTCATCCTCGAATGTGGAAAAGCATATAGAAAATAGAGAAATGCAATCATTATACTCAAATACTGATTATTTAAGCCAAAAACTAATGGAATGACTACCTCTGATTCAAACTACATAGTTGAACTGAATACATCATTCATATACACATCCATATACATAAAGAAACACATGAACTGAACATGAAAACTGAATAGAGTTTTAGGGAAAAAACTGTACCTCAAGATGGAGCTGAGCCGCTAGAGAATAAATGTGAGTATCTAGCCATCATATCCGCTTCGGCTTCCCAGGTAGCTTCCTCAACATGCAGATTCCTCCATAAATTGAAGCTACTTCCTTGTTCCTTAGCCTTTGAACCTGACGATCCAGTATTTCCACCGGAACCTCCTCATAACTAAGACTATCTTTCCCACCAACACTGTCCACTGGGACAACTAAAGCTGGATTTCCCAACCACTTCTTTAAGAGCGACACATGGAAAGGAGGATGCAAAGAAGCTAATTCTGACGGAAACTCCAATTCATATGCCACCTTGCCAACCTGTTTCACAATCTTGTAGGGGCCAACATTATAACGAGGGCTAAGTTTTTCTTTCTTTCCAAATTGCATCACTCCCTTCATGGTAGATACCTTCAGAAACACCCAATCATCCACCTCGAATTCTAATTCTCTCTTTTTCACATCGGCATAGGACTTTTGGCGACTTTGAGTTGTTTTCAACCTGTCCCGTATGAGCTAAATGATCTTGGGCAGATTTATATGCCCAAGTGATACTCAAAAGTATCATTTTCGCCTTGTTTATCTGGCAATGTGTATACGTTTTCATGTAATTGGTAATAAAATGTGAATTTATACTAACCAACATGATTAGCATTGTTTTGTAGATAAAATGTGATTTCGGGAAGCTAAAATGTATGTTGGATGATATCGAAGTTGGACTTGGATGCGAGCAAGGAAAAAGGCATAGGACTGCACGAATTAAAGGGGCTCCGCGATGGAGCCGTGTCACGCTACCATCGCGGAGGCATTCTGCCTGGAGGGTGAGAATTCACCAATCTCCAGTGGAGGTTCGCGTCTGCTCCGTGGCACGGTGGCTAGCCTCCGCGTTGCACGCCGTGCCATGTTGGTGTTTGATTTCCCGAACCCCCAGTTCCAGTAAGGGTCCGCGTTCACGGTGTGTCACAGAGGCAGTGCTCTGCGATGCACTCCGTGACACGTTGCTCATTATTCCAGGAAAAATTCCCACTAGTATAAATAGAACACTTAAGTGTATTTTTCATAATTCAGACTTGGTGGAGCAAGGACGTGGGTTACAGGCAGTTGAGGGACGAAAAGTTCAGGGTTTTTTCTCTCTTTCTTTCTTCTCTAATTCAATTGTTTGTATGATTAACACTTGTTTTAGGATGATTAATCCACAAATGAGTGGCTAATTCCCTTCGTTGCTGAGGTTGTGAACACTTGTGATGAATTTTGATTATTAATTATATGGTTTTTCATCTTTTTCTTCCATGTTGTTCTATTAATTCTTGTTTCTACTGCATTGGTGTGTGGCCTACATTAATGTACATCTAAAAAGACCGATTTCACTCGAGAGAGCACGAAATTGGAAAGTTGTAAATTAATAGGATATTGTTCTTTACTTGATTTGGGAAAATTGAGTTTTGATGTGCTTTCCTGATAGAAATATACTTGAAAGCCGTATTAGTCAATTTAGGAACCGGAATTGTATGGCTAGAACATGAATTGCATCTGATCACAGAAATGTAGACGGATGGTTCATGATTCTTAAGTGAGATTAAATACGAGAGTTTTAATCTCTTTGCAATTGTTCTTGGCTAGCAACTGGAAGAAAAGATTAACCAATTTATGATGATAATCAGTTTCATTACATGTTCTTTAACCTCAGCATGCTCTTATTCATAGTCCAAATTCAAAGTAGATAATTGTTTGTAGTTTAGTATAGAATTTATAAAACAAATTATTCACTTTTTGGTTATTTAGTTGTCAGCATATTTAGAAGTAAAAAAATATAGTATACTTGAGCAAATTGCACTTAACCCAAGTCTCTAAGGGATCGATACTTGGCTTACTAAAGCCACTTACTACTTGTTCGACCACGTGTACTTGCATGTCGGTTTTATAATACCCATACTACGCACCGAACACAAAACCTTCTCCATAACCTCATGGACCGAATCTGGTCCTATCATTGTTGCGTCACCAACTTCAAACCAACCAATGGGCGACCTACACCTCCGCCCATAGAGAGCCTTAAACAGAGCCATTTGAATATTGGAATGGTAGTTGTTATTGTATGCAAACATGATAAAACGAAAATGATCATCCTAACTACCTTTGAAGTCCATCACGCATGCTCTCAACATGTCCTCGAGAGTCTGAATTGTCCGCTCCGCTTGGCTATCCGTTTGCGGGTGAAATGTTGTGCTGAGCTTAACCTGAGTACCAATCCTTTTTGAAATGACCTCCAAAATTGAGAGGTAAATTGGGAACCCCTCTTTGAAATGATGGATAAGGGTACTCCATGCAATCGAACTAGCTCCAGGATATACAGTTTGGCATAATCCTCCCTTGAATCTATGGTTTTGAATGGTAGAAAGTGGGCAGCCTTGATCAACCTGTCTACCACAACCCAAATGGAGTCATATTGTCGACGAGTACGAGGTAAACATATGATGAAATCCATATTAATTTCTTTCCACTTCCAAGTAGGAATACTAATGTCCTAAAGCACACCTCCCGATCTGATGCTCGACATTCACTTTGTTGCCAGTTTGGACACTTAGCCACAATTTCTTCAATGTCCTTCTTCATGCCATTCCACCAATAGATTTTTCGTAAGTCACGGTACATCTTAGTAGCACCTGGATGGTTAGAATACCTGGATCCATGAGCCTCATGCAACATCCGGCTCCTCAAATCGTCAACATCTGGAACATATAGGCGACCCTGGTACCAAAGCACAACATCTCCCCCTTTTGAGAAGACCTCTATCTTCTGATTCTGAACGGCTTCCTTTAACTTTACCAAAATTGGGTCCTCATCTTGTCTAGCTTTTACATCAGTCACCAAGGATGATTCTAATCTATTCTGAAGATAAACCCCACCATCTGTCGAGTCAACCAACCTAACTCCCAACCTTGCGAGTCGATGCACATCTTTCACTAACACCTTCTTTTCCTCATCCACATGGGACACATTCTCCATAGAGAGTCTACTAAGTGTGTCCACCTCCACATTGGCCTTACCCAGCTGGTAAAGGACACTCATATCGTAGTCCTTGAGTATCTCCAACCACCTCCTTTGGAAGTCAAATAGCAGTTGTTCACCACACTAGACCATAGGGAGGATTACCCAGTGACACAGACACAAACCCCCTACAGGTCAATGTCATCAGTCTGAGGAGTGGCAAGCAATTGGCCGATGCAACACCAAAAGAGAGGAGAAATGAGGTGCAACCAGAGTTGGTTAGAAAGGGACCATACACTAAAGAAGGAGAGAATTAGAGTGTTGCGCAACAAATGCAAAATCATCATTGCATCCAGCACAAAGACTACCACCACCATTTCCGCAAAGATTTAAAAAGAGCAAGGAGGAGGAATGCTTTAGAAAGTTCTTTGATATTTTCAAAGAACTTCACATAAATTTTCCTTTGCTTGATGTTTTGCAGGGAATGCCCAAGTATGCTAAATACTTGAAAGATATGGTGGCCAACAAAGTCAGATTGGTGGATGTTCAAATAGTAGCACTGAATAAGGAGTGCAGCCACAGGGTAATGAGCAAGATACCTAAAAAGCTCAAATACCCAGGGAGTTTTACCCCTCCCCCCCATAAAAATTGGCAAAACTGAGGTGATAAGAGCTCTGTGTGATTTAGGGGAAGTAGTTAATCTAATACCCCTATCTTTGTTTAACACCTTGGGATTGGGTCAACCGAGACCGACATGATTGATGTTGCAGCTGGCAGACAAGTCGCAAGTGGCACCAGATGGAATAATCGAGGACCTTCTCATCAAAGTGGGTAAGTTCATCATACCTGCTGATTTTATTATATTGGAATTTGAAGTTGATGATAAGGTACCCCTAATCTTGGGACGGCCATTTTTAGCCACTAGAGGAGCGATTATTAATGTAAGAGCAGGGACCCTGAAAATGAGGGTCGATGATGAAGAAGAACTCTTCTGGGTCTACCAAGAGATTAACCCACCCACACATTACAGAGACCTTTGTAAGGTCAGTGTGTTATCAGAGGCTAAGAGTTGGGTGGCAGATTCCACAGGTCCACGGCCATAGGAGATGATTACTTTTCAACCCGAATCTGATGGAGGGCTGCAACTAGAAGAGAAGTTGGGGGAAGAGAGGGATAGAGTGGCAGCTGTTCCCTCAAAAAATAAAAAGAGAAGAAGATGGCTCTCGAAAGGGAACACGGGTATGAGGATGTCCTGAAAAGGATGGTCCACATCATGCCGTGACATAAAATTAGGCGCTGCTTGGGAGGCAACCCAAGGGTACCACAGGTATAATGTTAATTTCTTTCAGTTGTGTTGATTTTATTTATGTTCATCTTGTTGTTTTTTTTGGTGAAAAGTTAAGCATAGATGGAGGGGAAGTCTGAGCACTCTTGGAGGAGGAAGCTAAGGAGCATGAAAGAGGGAAAGTGTGGGGTCGAGTACCCACTTGTTCAAATGAACAAAAACATGTTGTTAGCTAGGCCTAGAGGCCTCAGGGAGTATTTCTCACCCTTTTGCAAGTTTAATCAGAGGCTTTGGGGACATAGTATGATTCAAGTGTGGGGTGAAGGAATTGTTTCAAAAAATTTTGTGCTTAATAATTTTGGGTGAATGTAGTGCTTCATAGGTATGTGTTGAGGAAAAATTTTTGAGTTAAGCATGATTCACCCACCCGTTGGTTTTTCTTTTTGGTTCTTTTCCGACGGGGGGCACTTTGAACCGAAGAATAAAAATTTTGTGTGTCTGTACATAGTTGTGTTTAGTCATAGTTAGGGACTATTCCCGACGATGGATGGATGACGACCGTCTTGTGGCAAAATTAGTCAATAGGTTTTGGTTTTTGAACCCATAGTTAATTGATGGCTTGATATTCTTGTTATGTGTTATACATGATTGTCAGATGATAGTGTGGTTAGTGTTTAAGCATGTGAGAAGTTGTATAACTCTGTTTGAGACACCTAGTCTCTTGAATGTGACTCTATGTGCTTATACCATAATTTTGAATTCTTGCGATTACCTGAGTAAGAGTTTGTTGAATTTGTCTTGAATTGAGCATGTGCAATGAGTGTAAGGTTTTTGAATATTCCATGCTATTGTGTAATGTCTAGAACTTTCCTGGTGTGTATACAAAATGAAATGAGGGATGTCGATTGTAGGAGATGATGTAGGCATTTCTTTGAATAAGCCTAATTTTTATCCCTCACTTCACCTACCTTGAATATCTGATCCTAGTTAGCCCCATTGAGCCTTAAGCCTATTCTTTGATGGATACAACATAAGCTTAATCCTTTTCTTTCATTAGCCTTAAATTTTATCCAAAACTCCTAAGCGCTTAAGTGAAAAAAATCCAAAAGAATAAGGGAGTAAGAATTGCAAAAAAAAAGGAAAAATACTGGTTGTGGGATTTGAGGAAAGGATTAGAAGTGCACTTGTTTGAAAATTCTTGAGTATTAGTATGGAGTAAGAGAACAAATAAATGAAAAAGTTGTTTAAGTACTCCTTACTAATAAGCTAAGTGTGCTTAAAGAAATGGGAAACAGAAGAGGGAATTTAAGATTGAAAAGAAGGAGGGAGAAGTAAGAGAAGAGATGCCTGTAATAAATGTATGATATATTAAAAATTCTTAGGGAAGATAGTCACTATTATTAGCCATAACTGTACCTACCTGCCCTTAGCTTACATTACAACCCAATAAGTCCTACTTGATCTTACGTTCAAACATCCTTAAATTAGTCGAGTAAAACACTAAGGGCAAGCTTATAGGTCAATACACTTGGCATGTGAATTCTTTGTGAGAGTGAGCTTAATTCTTATTTATATACCCATACATGGTATGATTTGAAAATTTGCGAGTAAAAATGGGTAACTCTCTTGTTGTGAGGGCACATCTTTAATGAAGGATAAAATTCATGTTGGATTTCTTGATCAGTTGATTTGCATGAGTTTGTTGAGATTAAGAGTCGATTCTTGAGGTTAGGAAGTCTTAACTAGTTATATTTTAGTTTAATGGTTAAATCTTGCATGCTCTATCTTTAACCTACTATCTAAAACAATCGTTGTAGCCATAGCTTGAATTGTCTTGCACAATTAGCTATGTGTGAGTCTTCATGTGCATGAGATGTAAAAGGGTTGTTCGAGGAAGAACAAAGCTTTAAGTGTGGGGTAGTGATCTTGGGCATAATTAAGTGCCCAAGTGCTATTTGATAACATAGTTTAGCCATGTTTGTCTATTTATACACTTACATTCTTATGTGATTTTATGTAAATTTGGGTATGCACTAACCAACATGATTAGTCCTTGTTTTGTAGGTGTAAAATGCATATGAGGGACTAAATAATGATGGGTGAAGTGAGGAAATGGAGTTGGAAGAAAATTGCAAAAGTTGGCAAGAAAGCATGTCATGGCAAGGTTGGTTGCGCTAGGCAGCGTGCCACGCTAGCGCGTGCCGGGCCTAGCACCGTGCCACGCCAAGGCCATGCGCGCTAAGATGCAGCATCCCAGGGTCCCTGCGTGGCAGCACCGTGCCATGCTAGGCACTGCTTCTCACCATAGCCGTGCCATGCAGGCCATCGCGCAAGGGCAGCGCCGTGCCACGTTGGCCATCGTGCCATGCCTCGGCCAAGCATCATTTTAAAGCGATTTCCAGTAAGCTGCAGCGCTACATCCGTGGCACGGGGGAAAATTGGTGCGTTCAGCTCCGTGCCACGGGGCCATTCCATGACGGGCCAAAATTTGCAAATTCCCTATTTACTATAAATTAAACACTTAGCTCCCAAAATCAAGGGTCACGATATATTTTCGTAAAACCGTAGAGAAACGAAGGGAGAAGTGAAGAACTCACCTAGGGTTCACCAATTTTAAATTCTCTTTTACCTATTCTTGTAAGTACACCACTCTAAACATGTTTTGGAGTTATTGTATGAACATGAGTGGCTAAAACCCTTCCTCTAGGGTTGAGGCCACGTGAGATGATTGTGATTGCATGAATTTGTTTTGGTTTGAGTTGTTAATTGTTGTTTTGTCTTACATTCTTCATTATTGTTGTTTTTATGCTTGATCACCATGAAAACAAATGTGTTAAGCTTAGGTAAAAGCTTGAAAGAGTAACCTTAGGCAAGAACATAAGTATGTAGGGAGCAAGTTCTTATCTTTTGATATGATTCGCGATTATGATAAATAATATACCTAAATTGCCTTGCTTGGTTAATAAAACGGGATGATAGGAAGACATCGACTTAGAATTATCACTCCACCAATTGTAGAAGTAGTTGTGAAGCTAAGTTTGATTAAATGATTAGAGGTACGAAAGTCCCTAATCAAGAGCATAAACCCCGTAAATCACATCTATATAGTTGAACTGCCCACGAACTAGGATGTCACGTCCCCGCTCAACGATGTAGTTGTAAAGCTAGTTTGTCATGTTTAGGGGATCAAGAGACCATGAACATCACATGTTTCAACTATGTGAGATAGCAATTGATAATATCATACTTGACCCATTACGAAGTGTGGCGTTGCATGATTATCCGGCCTTAACTCTAGTTGCTTCATATATTGTTTCCATATTGTTTTGTGACCACCCCAAAAATTAATTATAATATACCGAAAACTTCTATAATCAACACTTGTGAAGTTTAATCTCATACTTGAACTTCATAATTTGCTGAATTGGTCCAGTCCCTGTGGGTTCGACATCCAGCCCTTGAAAAGGGCCATTGTATTACTTGTACGACCGTGTACGCTTGTGTATGCGCTGGAGCGTGAACAGGCATGCACTAGAAGTGCATAAGCTTAGTCAGGACAATTCAGATCCTAGTAGGGAACCAGGTTCCAGTCATGTCTCCCAAGGTGGGGCGTGACAACTCGCAACATACCAGTGACCACATCCGGGGAGACCTCCTGCTCCTAGCGGGTTGCTAAAGCATAGAACCTGTTTTGACGTTAACTGCCAGCTGAACTAGTCGAGGCACCCTGTTGAGGGAGATGTGCTGCTGGAGCGGCTAAACTGGCTATTGGCATACGGGCTTCGCCGCCCCCTGATCTAGCTGAAGGGCAATCCCTGAGTCTATGTCTGGGTTTGCCACACCCGAACAAGCATCCAAGCCAACTAGGCACCTCCCTGAGTGATTCTTGTTGCACCTTGCATAATCTGGGAAAGTGCACTCTATCTACATGCTACCCTGGCCTCTCGAATTTGGAGCCCTGCTCCTCCAATCCCCTCGAAATCTGGATGTGTACTGGCCGATGATGGTGCTGGAGTAATAGACCTGTGCTGAGACTGCTGACGCTGTCCACCCCCCGATCTGGCCTTAGAACTCTCATAATTGTTGGTCCTGGACCTCTTGGCCTATCTCTTCCTCCAATACACCAACTCCATCTGCTAAGCATGCAACACAATGCGGGGAAAATCTATATCCCCATGCAACATGGCGATCCTTCAATCCTTATCCAGGTAGTCCACCACTCCATGCACAAATCGGCTCAGTCAAGCCCTCTGATCTGCCACCAACTCTGGCGCATACTTGGATAAACGAGTGAACTCCAAAGTGTACTCCTGAACTGACATATCACCCTACTTCATATTTACAAACTTGGCCGCCTTTAGTTCCCTCATCTCACAAGGGAAGAACCGATCTAGAAATGCCGCGTGAAACTCTTCCCAACCTGTAGGGCCTGCACCCACTTCCCTAGCATCTCTCCACTGCTTGAACCATATATGTGCCACCCCTTTTAGTTGATAGGAGGCCAAATCAACACACTCTCCATTTGTCACCCCCATGATCTAGGTGATCTTTAGGATCTCTTTGATGAATTCGTGCGGCTCCTCATCCACCTTGGACCCAAGGAACTCCGACGGGTTAATCCTTAAGGAATCTTTGATCCAAGCCACCACCGCATTGCCATTATGTGGAATATGCACAACAACCTTCTGGTTGACCTGAGCGGTCAATACCTATGCCAACATCTGGATAGCTGCCTGAAACTCAGCGCGGCCAACTGGTTCTAGTGCCTGGGGCTCCTGAACTGGTGGGGCTTGCTTATGCCCATGTCCATTTCCGTCCTCGTGGCCTTCAACACTTCCATTTGTCCTACCATTCGTTCTTCAAGGAGCCATGATAATGCAATCGCGAATAGCAAGAATTAGAAGGATAGAAAGACTTTTCCTCGCATGACATAGATCATGAAAGAAGGTGACATTTCTTAAACATGTCGTAGCCTCTTCATCATAAGTGTGGCACACTTTACACCCATGAAAAAGACACTACTTAATGCGGCTTTCAGACACCCTAGGACACTTCAAACCTATTGCTCTGATACCAAGTTTTTCATGACCCGAACGTAGACCCGAATCATAACATGGGACAAGGAACCCTGAAAGCCCCAAGTTGACCCTGGCATAAGCATACATCTAACTTCATTTCACTTTAAGAGAAAGACTGAGCATATGATATAGTGAAAACATAAAAGTAACATAGCATAGCATAACATTCGAAAAGTACTTAGAAAATACACATCATCTGAGTACTATATGCGGTGTGAAAGCTCTATCATATAAGATGGGTTGATGGGACAACATCCCCAACTAACCCAGCCAAACTAAAACTAAAGAACATCATAGTCTGAACATATAGACCTAGGAACATGAGGACTCACCAAAAAGGCTGATAGATAACTCCGAGATGGACTAATGATGGAGATGAGCCTAAGAGTCGGGTCCTGAATCATGAAACGATATAGCATAGAAAGTATGCGGTCAGTACATGGAATGTACCGAGTATGCAAGGTAAGTAAAACGGACATTCGAAATATGTAAAAACCCATAAAATATCATAAAAGTAGGACATTATGCTCATATCATAAATATCGTAACATAAAATAAGGCTCAAGGTTTTCAAACATTCACAATACAATCGTAGTCATAATCATAAGTGAAAAGTTGTATTGAACATGACTTGATCCAATATACATAATTATAAACATGCATAAATAATGAGGAACAGTGGGAGATTCTTATAACCGACATACCCCATATGAGCACACATGGAGCCCGACCTGTACATCCTTTGTCGTGAGGGTGTTCGTATCTTACCAAGGGTAGAACCATGAGAGGCATGATCACACATGAAAAGGGCCATTTAGGCCAGGGGACAGTCACAAAGGAGGTCCCATCATATCCTATGGTTGCACGTAGTTATGAGATCCGGGGCAGAACCTAGGCCCCGAACCTACTCGGTGTTAAATACTACTCCCAAAACATATATAGTGCTCATAGTATAATATGCATGAATTCATGGGCTAGTTAAATTGTGATAATCATAATCATACTTGTAAATACGTGAACTAGCCATGACATAAGGCCCGTGAGTCTGTCAAAACATAATTCATAAATCATAGGTTTCATGCATACTTATAGATCATACGTATACTTTCAAATCATCAAATCATAATGGGTATTTGAATATATCCATTTTGCAAATCATAAATCTTGTTGGGTTTGTAAATGTCAACAAATTGAAGTGAAGATCATAACCCGATTCATCATATATCATACATAATTGGTCTTAATTTTTTCACGACCCAAACATACACCCGGATCATAGACACGGGAAAAAGAGCCCCAAGAGACCCCAAGTCGACCCATGGCATGAGCATACATCTAATTCAATCACATGAGCGAAAGACTTAGCATAGAGAACGTAATCATAACATAACATAAGGGAAAATCGGACAATACTTATACAATACGACGGAATACAACTTTTAAGTCTAATAAGCCTCTAAACATGAAAGACAAATTGATGGGATAACTCCCCAACTAATAAAACATCCAGAAACTGAAGGAATAACATAGAGTGTGAACATGTAGCCCTCGGAACATGAGGACTCACCAACAACGCAATGAGAAAGTCCTAATCTATCTACGGGTGAGGATAAGCCTGTGAACTAGGACCTGTATCATGAGACAATACAACATAGAAAGTATGCAGTCAGTATGTGGAATGTACTGGGTATGCAAGGTAAGTAAAGTGGACATTTAAAACATGTATGGAACTTATAAATGGTCATAATAGTAGGACAACATGCTCGTATCATAAATCATTGTAACATATTATACGACTCAAGGTTTTCAAAACATTAGTAAGATAAACATAGTCATAATCATAAGAGAAGAACTTCGCTTAACATAACTTGAGCCAACATACATAATCATAACATGTGTGAATCGTGAGGAACCATGGGAAATTCTCTTAACTGACATACCCCATAAGAGCACACATGAAGCCCGACTTGTAATCCTAGTCGAGAGGGTGTTCGTACCTTGCCAAGGGTAGGAACCATGAAGGGCGTGATCACACATAAAAAGGGCCATGTGGGCCATGGACAAACATGAATGGGTCCCAACATACCTACGGTGGCACGTAGTTCATGAGATCCGGGACTTAACCTGAGCCCCGAACCTACTCGGTGTTCAATACTACTCCCAAAATATATATAGTGCTCATAATAATACATACATGAGTTCATAGGCTAGTCAAATCATGATAATTATAAACATGCTTGAACATATGTGAACTAGCCATGACTTGAGGCCCGTGAGTTGGCCAAAACACAATTCATGCTTAGTAAAATCCATACATACTTGTAGATCATGCATATAGTTTAAATTTCCATAAGATCACAATAGATAACATAATATATTCATGATTTAATTCATAATACATGATGGGCTTATCAAAAACATCAATGGATCAATGGATTATAAATCGGTTTATCATGGACATGCATAATCGAGCTTAAATGATTTAAAATTTGAAATAAGCCATATAATTATAAAATTTAGGCTAAAAAAGATGATCTAAATCAGTAGATAATGATAGTGTTTCAACATCAGAAGACCTATAATTAAATCATTAAATTTTATACAAATCGAATATATAACTCCATGACTTTTTAAATAAATTTTGAGTAATTAATAGAGAAGGAGCATGGGTGTTGAAGAATCCACCCATGGAAGACCTTACATACCTGGGATTATCAACTCCTAACCCTCCTTGAAAGCCCAAGAATGAAATTGAAGGAATTGAGGTGAAAAGCTTGAAATCTCCCCTTAGATCACTTGTCAAAATCCTTGCATGCATGAATGGGAGTTTAGAAAGGTTTATTTTCTTAAAAACCCATCTTTCCCAAGCTAAAACAACGTAGTTTAGGGCCTTATATCGTGAAAATGTAAAAAATATCCTTAATGAACCTGCCTTAAAAACTGGTCGGATGGAACCAACGGACAGAACCAATGGGTTGTTGGAACCCACCACGACCCGTCGTGTCTCTCATGGAATGAACTGCTGATGACCTAGTGTTGATCCAAACAATGGGTCGACTGGACGACCCATACCTCCAACCCATGACTCATTAAATCGTTCGTGGTTAGTCCCCTGAACCTTGCAAGTAAGTGGACATCTCTCACCAACTCCTTCCTTCCCTCATCCACGTGGGACACACTCTTCATAGAAATCCTACTAAGTGCATCCGCAACCATATTAGCCTTGCCCGGGTGGTAAAGAACACTCATATCATAGTCCTTTAGTAACTCCAACCACCTCCTTTGCCAAAGATTGAGATCTTTTTGCGTGAACACATATTGCAAGCTCTTTTGATCCGTGAAAACGTCCACGTGAACCCTATACAAGTAATGCCGCCATATGTTTAGTGCAAACACCACCACGACCAACTCAAGATCATGGGTCGGGTAATTCTTTTCATGAACCTTTAACTATCGAGAGGCGTATGCTATCACCTTCCCTCGTTGCATCAACACACATCCCAGTCCGACTCTCGAAGCATCACAATACACAACAAAGCGATCAGTACCCTCGAGTAAAGTCAACACAGGTGATGAAGTAAGTCGGGTCTTCAATTCATGAAAGCTTTTCTCACAATCCTCTGACCATTGGAACTTTATCTTTTTGAGTCAACTTGGTCAAAAGTGCCGCAATAGATGAGAAACCTCAACAAACCTTCGGTAGTAACCTGCTAGGCCCAAGAAACTCTGAATTTTTGAAGGATTCATTGGTCTAGGCCAATTCTTCACTGTTTTGATTTTCTAAGAATCCACCCTTATGCCCTCACTAGACACCACATGGCCCAGAAATGCCATCGAGTCCAACAAAAATTCTCACTTGCTAAACTTTGCATACAACTGATGATCCTTGAGGCTTTGAAGTACTATTCTCAAATGAGCAGCACACTCCTCCTCGCCCCGGGTGTATATAAGGATGTCATGAATGAGCACAATCACGAACATGTCCAAATATGCCTTGAATACCCTGTCATTACATCCATAAAAGCTACAGGAGCATTGGTTAGTCCAAATAACATAACTACAAACTCATAATGGTCATACCGAGTCCTGAAGGTTGTCTTTGGGATATCACTCTCCCGGACTCTGAGCTGGTGATACCTAGACCTGTGTTCTATCTTCGAGAAACACCTCGCACCCTGGAAATAGTCAAATAAATCATCAATTCTGGGCAAGGGGTACTTTTTCTTGATGGTGACCTTATTAAGATGCCGATAATCAATACAATTCGAAGGGATCCATCCTTCTTTCGAACAAATAGAACCGGTGCGCCCCATGGAGACTTGCTCAGTCTAATGAAACCCTTATCCAACAAGTCCTTCCACTGTTCCTTTAACTCTTTTAACTCGGCTGGGGCCATTATGTAGGGAGGAATAGAGATAGGCTGCGTATGGGGCAGTAGATCAATTCTGAAACCAATTTCCCTTTCTGGAGGAACACCTGGTAAATCATTGGGAAAAACCTCCAGATACTCGCACACCACTAGAACTGACTAAATAGTCGGGGTCTCGGACTCTACAGCCTTAACCCTGACTAGGTGGTACATGAAACCCTTAGAGATCATCTTCCTGGTCTTCAGATATGAAATAAACTGACCGGCTGGTACAGCTGAATTACCCTTCCATCCCAAAACCGACTCACTTGGAAATCGAAATTCCACTGCACGGGTCCTACAATTAATCGAAGCATAACATGCAAACAACCAATCCATACCCAAAATATGTTAAAATCAGTCATGGACAATTTTACAAAGTCCGCAGATGTAACCTTATGCAACACCGTAATGGGGCAACCTCTACATACCAGCCTAGCTACAACTAATTCACCGACTGGAGTAGATACGGAGAATGATTTTTAAAGAATTTTAGGACTAACTCCAAAACTACTAGCAATGTAAGGGGTCACAAAAGACAAGATAGCTCCTGGATCTAACAAAGCATAAGCATCAATATGGAAGACTTGCAGCATATCCGTGACCACATATGGTGAAGCCTCCTACTCCTGGCGAGGCACTAGGGCATAAAACCTATTTCGGCGCTGACCACCTACCGAACTAGTGGAGGCACCCTACTGAGGAGGTCGTGCTGCTGGAGCGGTAGAACTGGCTGCAAGGCAATCTATGATCTTATGCCCAGGTTTTCCACATCCGAAACAAGCATCCGCACCGACCAGGCACCTCTCGAGATGATTTTTTCCACATCTCGCACAAGATGGGAAAGTGCGGTGCACGTACATGCTACTGTGATCCCTCGAGCCTGTAGCTCTGCTCCTATGGTCTCCCCTGAACCTGGACGGCGTGCTAGTTAATGATGGAGCTAGAACAGAGGACCTGTGTTGGGGCTGCTGACGTGATCCACCTCCTGACCTGGCCTGAGAAACCCCGTAGATGTCGGTCCTGGCCCTCTTGGCCTCTCTCAGCCTCCTATAGACTGACTCCATCTGCTGGGCATGCAATAAAATTCGGGGAAAGTCAATGTCCCTGTGTAGCATGGCAATCCAGCAATCCTTATCCAAGAAATCTGCTACTCCATGCATAAAGCGGCTCACCCGAGCCCGTTGATCCGCCACCAACTCCGAAGCATATTTAGATAGTTGAGTGAACTCCAAGGCATACTTCTAGATTGACATGTTTCCCTCCTTCAAATTCACAAACTCAGCCGCCTTGAGCTCCCTCATCTCCCAAGGGAAGAACCGATCCATGAACGCTGTGTGGAACTCATCCCAACCTATCAGGCTTGCACCCGCAGTCCTAGCACCTTTCCTTTTCTTGAACCATATATGTGCTACCCCTTGAGCTGATAGAAGGTCAAGTAAACACATTCCCCATTATTCACCCCTATAACCCAGGGTGATCTTTAGAATTTCCTCAATAAAGTCATGTGGGACCTCATCTATCTTCGACCCTGTGAACTCCGGAGGGCTCATCCTCAAAAAGTAACTCACCCTAGCAGCTGTCGTGTTCCTATTTAGCGGATAATGTGCCACAGTCTAATTCTGGACCTGAGCTGTCATGGCCTGTGCCAACATCTGAATCGCCGCCCTAAACTCAGCGATGGCAGCTGGCTCTGGTACGTGCTCCTTATGAACGGGTGGAGCTGGCTGATGCTCTCCATCATGGGCACCCTCATGATCATCACCATTATCGTTCCTCTTGGCATTTAATCAGTGTGGAGCCATGATTCTGCAAATGTGACTACCACGAATTAGAGGAGTAAAGGATGTTCATCGCACTACATAGATCATGAAAGAAGGGAACATTCCTGAACTTCTAGTAGCCTCTTCATCATAAGTGTGACACGCTTCACACCCATGAAAAAGACTCTACTTAACGCGGCTTTCAGTCTCCCTAGGACACATAAGCCTATGGCTCTAATACCAAGTTTGTCACGACCCAAACATACACCCGAATTGTAGACATGGGACAAGGAGCCCCGAGAGACCCCAAGTCGACCTATGGCATTAGCATACATCTAATTCAATCACATGAGAGGAAGACATAGCATAGAGAATGTAATCATAACATAACATAAGGTAAAACCATAAAATACTTATACAATACAGTGGAATACAAATTTTAAGTCTAAGAAGCCTCTAAACATGAAAGACCGATTGATGGAATAACTCCCTAACTCATCCAACATCCAGAAACTGAAGGAATAACATAGAGTGTGAACATATAGCCCTCGGAACATGAGGACTCACCAAGTACGCAATGAGCAAGTCCTAATCTATCTACGGGTGAGGTTGAGCCTGAGAACTTGGACCTGTATCATGAGACAATACAGCATAGAAAGTATGCAGTCAGTATGTGGAATGTACTGAGTATGCAAGGTAAGTAAAGCGGACATTTAAAACATGTATGAAACTCATACATGGTCATAATAGTAGGACAGCATGCTTGTACCATAAATTATTATAACATATTATATGACTCGAGGTTTTGAAAACATTCGTAACATAAACATAGTCATAATCATAAGAGAAGAACTTCGCTTAACATAACTTGAGCCAACATACATATTCATAACACGCGTGAATCATGAGAAACAGTGGGAGATTCTCTTAACCGACATACCCCATAAGAGCACACATGAAGCCCGACTTGTAACCCTAGTCGGGAGGGTGTTCATACCTTTCTAAGGGTAGGAACCATGAAGGGCGTGATCACACATGAAAAGGGCCATTTGGGCCAGGGACAAACATGAATGGATCCCAAAATACCCATGGTGGCACGTAGTTCATGAGATCACGGACTTAACTTGAGCCCCGAACCTACTTGGTGTTTGATACTACTCCCAAAATATATATAGTGCTCGTAATAATACATACATGAGTTCATGGGCTAGTCAAATCATGATAATCGTAAACATGCTTGAACATACGTGAACTGGCCTTGACTTGAGGCCCGTGAGTTGGCCAAAACACAATTCATGCTTAGTAAAATACATACATACTTGTAGATCATGCATATAGTTTAAATTTCCATAAGATCATAATAGATAACATAATATATTCATGATTTAATTCATAATACATGCTGGGCTTATCAAAAACATCAATGGATCAATGGATCATAAATCGGTTGATCATGGGCATGCATAATCTAGCTTAAATGATTAAAAATTCCAAATAAGCCATATAAATATCAAACTTAGAGCTCAAAAAGATGATCAAAATCACAAGACCCATAATTAAATTATTAAATTTTACACAAACCAAATATAAAACCCCATGAGTTTTTAAATAAATTTTGAGTAACTAATAGAGAAGGAGCATGGGTGTGGAAGAATCCACCCATGGAAGACCTTATATACCTGGGATTATCAACTCCTAACCCTCCTTAAAAGCCCAAGAATGAAATTGAAGGAATTGAGGTGAAAAGCTCGAAATCTCCCCTTAGGTCACTTGTCAAAATCCTTGCATGCATGAATGGGAGTTTAGAAAGAGTTATTTTCTTAAAATCCCAGCTTTCCCAAGCCAAAATGATTTATTTTAGGGCCTTATATCGCGAAAAATTCAAAAATACCCTTAATGAACTTGCCTTGAAAACTGGCCGGATGGAACCAACGGACAGCAGCAACGGGTCAATTGAACCGTCCACGACCCATCGTGTCTCTCGTGGAATGAACTGCTGATGACCTAGTCACGGATCCAAACAACGGGTCGATAGGACGACCCATACCTTCAACCCACGACTCGTTACATCGTCTGTGGTTAGTCCCCTGAAACTTGGCATCGCATCTTCTAATGGGTCACACCACGACCCGTCACCCCAAACAACGGATCATTGTTTCCCCCCGTCAAGTCTACTGGAAAACTTAATCCTCCAACCACGACCACAACCAACGACCCATGCCTTCTCTAAACGGGTCGTTGGGTCTCCTGTTTTTTACACTGTTTCCCAGCCTAATCCTAACCATGATTGCAAAGGACGGCCCGTTGTATCCCATAATGGGTCATCATACCTCTTGTTGTCTCCACTGCCTCCAACATTTCCCCAACCAACGACAGCATACAATGACTCGTGGTTTGATACCATGAGTCGTTCTGTGGTCCATACTGTGATATTTTGCAAGTTTTATGCACTTTTCAAATTAAACTCCCTGGTCTATTCTTAGGCCTTCCCATGGTATTAGAAATTTAGTAGAAATCAAAATCGAAATCAATAATTTTATAATCAAAATAGTTGTTAAATCTGATAAAAATTCATAAAATAAGATGTAAATCATGAATTTTAATAACCCATTAGTAAATTTTATAATTTCACAAGATTTGAGTTAAAACCCCATAAGATTTTTTGATCAATTTTCATAAATTAGGAGAGATTGGGAATGGGTGTGAACAAAGACACTCATTCATAACCCTGCATACTTGGGTAATATTGAATTTCAACACTCTTTGAGAGCCCAAGGGAGCATTGGTGAAAAAGAGCTGGAGAACTAGCTTGACCCCCTCTTAATTCTTCCTAACTTTGCATGCATGAGAATGAATATGTTAGGGGGACTTAACCTATATTAACATACCCAAAAAATAACGTAAAACGGTGTAGTTTAGGTCCCTAGAGCATAGGAATGATGAAAATACCCTTAATAAATTTCCCTGAAAAATCTGCACTGGCCGATCCTACGAACGTACCAACCAGTCATTCGAGGATACCACCACTCGTGGTATGATCCGTCATCTGCACTGTCCAAAACCTGATCTCGAATTCAAACCATGACTCAATAAGATGAGTTGTTCTCTCTTCTAACAGGTTGTTAGATCGACCGTTGTTTGACTCCTGGAGAACCTGATCTTCCCTTCACAACGAGCCTCACCACGACTTGTGGTCTCGTCCAGAAAGTCGTAGTCTCCTTCTGTTAGGCCCATTGAAAATTTAGCAACCCAAACAACGACTGGTGATAATGGGTGGTTACATCTCACCACGGGTCATGGGATGACCTGTTACATCCCCAACTACCAAAGTCTAGTACTCACCACGGGTATTAATAACGACTTGTTGTCTTGGATGACGAGTCATCATTTGACCCGTTGCTGACATACCACCAGTCTTTCATTTCCACGAATGGGTCAGTTTAAGAATTTTGCTTATGTTGAGGTTCACAATATCCAAGGAAGGACCAGAGCCAAAACAAGTTCATTACAAAAACTGAGTACAATTAATTGGTAAATCAAAGAAGTCATGGTCTATTAAGGCTCAAACTTGGGATCAAGTGATTCATACAACTTTTGAAGGGCAATATTGGCTAAAAGTGAGCTAAACAACAATGGACTATGATCATATCCTAACCAACCATCCTTAGCTTATGCAGAGACCAACCAAGCAAGTTCTAGATCTACACCACAATACTGAACTGACTAATATACCTCACTCACACATGGTACATGAACTATTTTCACCTCACCTGTCTGGTTTATACATGGCTTGAAAAAACTACTCATGTTGACAAACTAAATGACATCCAAAGATCCACAACAATCATGCATATTGTCACAACTACATAGCTAATGCATCAGGAAAATTTTTAAATAGGGTCAATTTTTTTTCAAAAACCAAAACTAGTGCATTTTTATTGTCTGAGTACTCCTAAGCTACTTTCTAATTAAAAAGAATCACAAACTAGAAATAAAAATCCTACACATGCCGGTTCTACTATATAGAATGTCTGAGGGAAAAGAAACTCAGCAAGAAAATTCCTCAGACGACCAAAATTTCAAAAATCACAAGTAGATCCCCCTTCCCTTTTTGAAAAGTTAGCTTCGTCCGCAAAGCATCATATAGAGAAACATAGGGAAGAGAACATACCTGTGCTACTAAGACTTCACCTTTCATGCAACGCTTGATTTAACATCGCGGCATGACATGACTTTTGTGACTCCTCAAGAATCATTAAGGTATACTTCCTCTATTCTTTTTAATTCTTCCTCATCTCCTAGATACACTTTTATTCTTTTCCCATTTACTTTAAATCTTTTTCCTTCTCTATTCTCAAGTTCCACCACACCATAAGGAGAAATTTGCACTACTTTGTAAGGTCCCATCCATCTAGATTTCAACTTCCCAAGGCGCAACTGAAGTATTGAATTAAAAAGTAGGACCAAATCACCTGGGTTGAACTCCCTTCTTGCAATCTTTTTGTCATGGTAGATCTTCATTCTCTTTTCATAGATGGCTGCACTCTCATAAGCCTTAAGTCAAAATTCATCCAACTCATTAAGCTTGTTAAGGCTTAACTTGGCAGCTTCATTCCAATTCATGTTCAACCTCTTTAAAGCACATAATGCCTTATGCTCTAGTTCAACTGGTAAGTGGTATGCTTTGCCATAAACCAACTGGCATGGTGATGAACCAATGGGAGTCTTATGAGCTGTTCTATAAGCCCACAGTGCGTCATCGAGCTTCCTTGACCAATCCGTTGGGGTAGTATTTACAATCTTGGCCAAGATGGTCTTGATTTCCCTGTTCGAAACTTCCACTTGTACACTCGGCTGAGGGTGGTAAAGAGTGGCAACCTTATGCTTGAAACCATATTCTTCCAACAAATTTTTGAAGAGGCAATTGCAGAAGTGAGATCCACCATCACTGATAATAGCTCTTGGAGTGCCAAACTTGGCAAAGATATGTTTCCTAAGGAATGCTGTCACGCTCCTGCCTTCATTGTTCGGTAGGGCAGTTGCCTCCACCAATTTGGAGACATAATCCACAGCCACCAAAATATACTTCATTCCATATGAGCTAACGAATGGTCCCATAAAGTCAATCCCCCACACATCAAACAACTCTACTTTGAAGATGGGAATTAGTGGTAACTCATGTCTACGAGTGATATTACCCTGCCTTTGGCATTGATCACAAGACTTGGCAAAGTCATAGGCATCTCGATGAATAGAGGGCCAGAAGTATCCACATTGTAGAATTTTATGTGATGTTCTGACACCACTTTGATGTCACGCCCCACCTTGGGAGGCATGACTGGCACCTGGTGCCCTACTAGGACTTGAACTGCCGAGCTGACTAAGCCTAAGTACCTCTAGTGCAGGGCTGACTCTAACTATAGAATCATGAAAACAACAGGCTATACAGCGGCCTTAAATACAACCCCCGGCCGACAAGACTTATAGCCACCTGTGAAATATAAACAACTAACCAGAGACAAATAATCGTAGGGAGTCCTATGTGTGCCGACAAGGCCACCATGATATCTAGTTATAACTGGAAAGTAAAACCAGATGCTAAACTGAACTATGACCGAAAAGGCCACCAATCAACAGCTAAACAGGGCCCCACACGGCCAACACACATAATCTAAAACACAAATGGGCCCCACACGGCCGATATTATCTAACCACAGGGAAGTAACACAATCTGGAAGCCTCTAGAAGTAATAAGATGGTCGGGACCTACCCATACTGTACAAACAAAAGAAGTAAACATCCATCACACAAGCTCCGGAAGAAGGGAGCTGACGGTTCGGGACAACTGACTGGAACTACGAGGGACTTGCTCCTCCTCTATCTACAGCTGCAGGCAAGTAATGCAGCGGCCCAGAAGAGGGCATCAGTACCACAGGTATTGAATATGTAAGGAAGTAACTTTAAATCACTGAAAGTACGAAATAGAACTTACAATGATTGAAGTAAAGAAAACGGATTGAAGATGACTGAAGTAGTGAAATCAGGGCTAAACATAACTGTAATAAGGAGGGTAGGGGTCATACCTGACAAGCGAGGCATCTTACTGTCTAGCTATCAGTATCTAAAGCAAGCATAAACCTTACCTGACTCCCATAAGCTGGAAGGTACAATTAGCACAGAATAACCCACCTGGGCCCCCATTATCCCTAATGAGTACACCTCAATCTATATACCCCTATCCAGGTCATACTAAGTCAACTACCAACTATAAGCATCCTATCGGTCCCCTGGGTCTACAACTAGGCCCGCTCGGCCCATGACTGTAGTTGTGTTTGTGTTCGGAGGATTCCTAATATCTACACCTCGGGCGTAAACGCTCAGCGGGGGTGTGTATAAGGCCAACCACGGCATATGAGGATCTGGATCCCCATCTTCGTCCCTTGCGGATAGCATGCCGCTCCGTAGAGCGACATAATCTTGCCCCTTGCGGGCGGCGACACAGCTATTAACCCTGGGGTGGTCACGGAAGCTATACAGATGTAATCCAACCCAAAACAATACAAATTACGAGACTCGACTAACAACAACAACTAGACATGATAACATACTCTCGACATGCTTTACTGGGATTCATACTGGACTACTGTGCTGAAGAAACTAACTTGCCGAAAGAAAATGCCTTAACATACCTCGTTCGCTGTTTATCGATTAACTGGCAAGTTTCGGCTCGTGTTCAACTGCACTTCTCAACTGTAATCATATTAACCGAAGAATAGGGCTACTTTATTACTATATTCGAAGAAATCAATAACTTATATATATACTGACTATACTTCAGCTTATCGAAAGATGATCAAAAACTCATAATTTCTCGGGAATCTAGAAGGAAGAAATACTTACTTTAGACACGTGATCGTATTGACATTAGTTTGGAACAATTCCATCAACTTAATCTCAGTAGGACGACAATTTTCCAGGTGTATTTTATGAAAATAACTCTGTAGCAATGCTCTATGTAGCCTTATACTTCACTACCCGGAGTAAATTTAGATTTGGACGGCATTTAGCGGCGTAATCGAATGATTTTCAGTAGTTTCCCTTCGTTCTTACCTCTGCTAGCCGAAGTTATTTGGAAAATAACATAACATCTAAGTGTGAGGCATTTATATACTTAAGGCGGCAGACAAGGCAACGTGGCACTTCGCCGGTCGCGCTAATTCTGCTCTGTGCCACTTTGGGTAATGCGGAGGGGGCTGCTCCGTTCCACTTTGCCCCTCTGGGCAACTTGGTTCAGCCTCCTCCCGTGAAATCCTGACTTTGCACTCGTTCGGCCTTTCCCCTGCCCTTTCCTCGTACATATGGCACTCTAAAACTCTCAACCAACATACGAATAGGCCGACTAAATGTTAGAAACTTACCAAGTGTAACATCCTCCCCCCCCCCTTAAGAACATTCGTCCTCAAATGTCATCTTTTGTTTGCCAGAACCTTAACCTTGCAATTACTTATTCTGGAAAAATTTTGGCGGAGTCTCCCCTGTAATATGGACTATCCACCCTGAAACGCAGAAAACTCCAATACAGGTACTTCACATAATACTATAGTGTTCACTTCACAATAGACTGAAGTCAATTATCTCACATACACATGTATGCAATGCAACTTATGAAACAACAACAACAATATACCTCTAGCTGCACAATCTGACTAAGTTTGAAATAACTGAGCATATCTGGTTTTCATATCATCTTCTGCCTCCCATATCATCTCCTCTCGATTCTTACTCCGCCATAATACTTTAACGGAAGCAACATCTTTAGTTCTTAGTGTCACACCCCGCCTTGGGGGGTATGATTGGCACCTGGTGCCCTACTAGGACCTGAACTGCTAGACTACTGAGCCTGAGCACATCTGGTGCATGGCTGGCTCTAACTCAGATTCAGGGAAACAACGGGTTATATAACGGCTGTAAATACAGCCTCCAGCCGACTAGGCCTATAGCCACCTGTACCTGTATTAGCAGCTAACCAGAAATATATCAATATAAGGGAACCTATGCGAGCCGACAAGGCCACCATGCTGTCTAGTAATCTGTAACTCAACAATGAGATATTAGAAAGCTACGTGACCGGCAAGGTCACCACTACTGTCAGGCTATGGCCCCACACGGCCAACATAAAAGAAATAGAAGTACTAACAGCTATACAACTACACGGCCTCACACGACCGGCTCATCTGACCCCAGGGAAAATATATACAGACTGTAAGCCTCTAAGAATACTGATAAGACGGTCGGGACAAGGCCCCGGCCTACCCATGCTATACAACAAAAGAAAAGGGATAGACCTCTAGCTATCTAGCTACGGATGACTGGAGCTGATGACCCTGTGAGCTGGCTGAAATCACGAGGTATCGGCCCCTCGTCTATGAGTACCTGCAGGCAAGTAATCCAGCGCCCCAAACGGGCATCAGTACCACTGGTACTGAGTATGTAAATTAATAACTGAAAGAAATATCTGAAAGCAACAACGCAACTGATGGAACTGAAATAGGAAGAAATAGACTAACTGACTGGAAATGTAAAACTATGCCTACTCTTAACTGTACTGGAGGGAGTAGGAGTCATACCTGGAGATGTATCGTTCTATTATCGATCTACTCGTATCTAGTGCAACATTGCATAACATAACATAACATAACATAGCACACACAAACCTTACCCGGCCCCCATAAGCCGGGAGGTACAAATAACAGGCAATCTATACCCCTACCCCGGTCGTCCCATCTCCTATAATAACTATAAGCATCCTGCCGGTCCCCTGGGTATGCACTTGGGCTCGCTGAGCCCCTGACTATAACTGTACTTGAGTCCGGAGGACTCCTGAATCAACACCCGAGCGTATTCGCTCGACAGGCGTGTGTAAGGGCCGACCAAGGCACAATATGGGGAAAACTGGCATCCCATCTTCGTCCCCTATGGGACGGCATGCCACTCCGTAGAGCGACGTATCCTCGTCCTCTGGCGGACGAGTCGATACAGCTATTAACCCTGGGGCGGTCATGGATGCTAGGTAATCCAACCCCAAAACAATACAACGGTCTCAACTAGTAATACGATCTGCATATCCCACATACTGAAGCTAATAGTAGGAAAGTATCCATACATACTGTGTACTGAACTGGTAATGGTAATGTATACATACTTAATACATGCTGAGACTGATAATAGTATATATGTATAAATATAATCTTCTGCCATACTGTGTTGTATACTGAGTTTCTGTAACAACATGATTTACTATTTCTGACATGCTTTCTAACTTCATTTTAACCTATCATTCTACTTCTGAGATGCCTTACAGATATTACATTGTTTTACTGGGTTTCAACTGAATACGATAATATCCTAACATTCTGTATTACATCACATACTGAGCATGTTGTGCAGTTCCTAACACTTATATTAGAATCTATATCGTGCTAGCAAGTTTCGCGCTAATTATAACATGATGCTTCTAATATCGTACCAACATTCGTAATAAACATAACACATGACTTCTGAATATTCTACTGGCCTTTAAATTACTTTACTATACCAAGCTTACTAACTTGCCGAGGAAACTAACTTTACATACCTTATCCTCGAACTATCCGTCTGTTGGACGAGGCTCGGCCAATACTTCAACTATTTCTCCCAACTGCATTCGTAAATATGTTAATTAATACTAAATATAGCTTTATTTTAAAGAACAATGTCACTTTCGATATAATTTATAGCCTAAACTTAGGCTTATCAAAAGACGGTCGAAAACTCGCTATTTTTCAAAGGTCCAGAAGGGAAAAATATTCACTTCACAGCTAGGAGCACATAGACACTAGTTTGGAGCAATTCTACTTACTTTAGCTCGGTAGCTCGATGATTCGTCGGCCGTATTTCACGAAACTAAATCTGTCGGAATGCTCTCTGCTGCTAAATACCTCAGTATCTGAGGTTAATTTGAGTTTGGACAACGTTTGGCAGCGTATTCAGACGAAATTATATTACCCCCTTCGTTCTTTTCTCTCCTCTGATTTTTCCTCTCTGTTTCACTAGAAATTTTATAAGCTTAAATGAATTAAACCGAAGTGGGGCTTTATATACTTGGGCCTAGACAAGGCCAACGTGTCACGGAGCCAACGCGGAGGCTTCACCTCCGTGACACGCTGCCATCGCGGAGGGGCTCTGCCTCGGCTCCTTCCGTGATGGTTCGACAGGTTTCTCGTCCGATCTTCTCCCGGGCCTTCCTTTAGCACGTATGGCCTTCAAATATGCTTAACCAGCGTGCGAATAGGTCATCTAGGTACTGGAAATCCTATGGGGTATAACATTCTTCCCCCCTTAAGAACATTCGTCCTCGAATGGAAGCTGCTATCTAGAAGACTTCTCAATTTACTTTTTTTTTTAAGAAAAAATTTCGGCAGAGTCTCCCCTGTAATATGGACTATACCAAAAACCTGAAACGCAGAAAAGTCCAACACAGGTACTGCACGCAATACTTTAAGATTCACTGGATAGCTAAGTATCAATCTTTCTCATTTATACATATACAACCATAAGGTACTACATAAGTAATAATACGGACATACCTGTCGCCTGACTAGGCCTAGAATAGGTGAGGATATCTAGCTTTCATATCTTCTTCAGCTTCCCACGTCATTTCCTCACGGTTCCTATTACGCCACAATACTTTGACAGACGCAATATCTTTAGTCCTCAACCTGCGAATCTGTCTGTCTAAGATAGCTACTGGAACCTCTTCATATACTAACTCTTCTGTGACTTGGACATCCTGAACTGGAGCAACCGTGGAAGGGTCTCCTACGAACTTCCTCAACATAGATACATGGAAGACCGGATGAACTGATTCTAGTTCTGGAGGAAAATTCAACTCATATGCTACTCGGCCTATCCTTCGACGAATCTAATAAGGCTCAACAAATCTTTGACTGAGCTTACCTTTCTTGCCGAATCTCATCACCCCTTTCATCAGTGATGCTTTTAAAAATACCCAGTCGTCCAACTCAAATTCCAGGTTCCTGCGCCACACATCTGCATATGACTCCTGGCGACTCTTGTGCAGTCAGTAGGCGTTCTCTAATAAGCTTTACCTTCTCTTATGACTACTGAACAATGTCTGGCCCAATCAACGCCGGTTCTCCTATTTCAAACCAGTCAATCGGCGATCGGCACTTCCGCCCGTATAAAGCCTCGAAAAGGCGCCATTTGGATAGCTGAGTGATAGCTATTATTATAAGCAACTCGATTAGGGTAAATGCTCAACCCAACTACTACTAAAATCTAACACACACGCTCGCAACATATCTTCGAGCGTCTGAATTGTGCGTTCCGCCTATCCATCTGTCTGAGAGTGGAATGCTGTGCTCAAATTAATCTGCGTTCCCAGACTTTTTTGAAACGACTGCTAGAATATAGCCATAAACTGTGCTCCTTTGTCTGAAATAATGGATACTGGCACTCCGTGCAATTTGACTATCTCTCGGATATATAACTCCGCGTACTCTTCGGCCGAGAAAGTAGTTCTTACTGGCAGGAAATGAGCTGATTTAGTCAATCTATCGATTGTTACCCATATAGAGTCATGTCTGTATCTAGCACGAGGTAATCCTGCCACAAAATCCATATTTACTGCTTCCTATTTCCAGAGAGGCACAACTATGTCTTGAATCAAACCGTCTGGTTTCTGATGTTCTGCTTTCACCTGCTGGCAGTTAGGACACCGGGCTACAAATTCAGCAATTTCTTTTCTTTTCTTTTCTTTTCTTTTTTTTTCTTATCTAGCCACCAGTAGTTTTCTTTGATATCATGGTACATTCTTTTGTCGCGCCAGGGTGGAGAAAATAGTTGCTGGCGCAGTGCACCTCGTTCATGATCTGATGGCGGAGGCCTAAAACATCTGAAACACGTAGACGACCTTTACAACGTAGCACTCCACCCTTTGTTATTTGCGAATCTGGCGCTTCCCTTGCAGGATTCTATCCTTAAGCTAAACCAGGTCAGGATATGCATATTGCCGTTCTTTTACCCCCACAACTAAGGACGACACGGCGGTGTTCTAGATTACTGCTCTGTTGTCCTTCATTTCTATCACACGAACGACTAAATTGACCAATTAATGTATCTCCCTGACCAACTCCCGTTGCTCGGGTTGCACATACGCCACATTCCTACTAGATCTATAGCTAAGAGCGTTTGTTGCTTCATTACCTTTTCTTGACTGATATAACATTTTCATATTTAGAGAGCTCGGCATATAATTGACGGTCATACTGGCTTGTCTTGCCGAAGAGATCAACAGGTAGTTTACCGGCGTAACTAGAGCTTATCTGGCCTTCTGGCCACATGCTAAGGCTACTTGTTGCTATGATAACCTGAACGACCGTCTGCGCACCTTGTGCCTTTATCTAATCAAAGGATCCTGATATTGATCATGACCTCTAATGATCTGGCTGCCTAACCTTAAATAACTGAATAGTCGGGTTGAATGACCCGAATGTGGCAGTAGTCTAACAATGCTCTAACTGTTCTACTTGAGTACTTATAGCTTATGCATACTGCAGACTTGTGAGCATCAAATTGCTTTGTTATTTTACTTGAACCACTATAAGGCTGGGCTTAATCAAACTTACTCCCAGGCGATCAATCTTTGGATCTTCACAGGGAGTCTACTGATCCCTTGGTCTTAATAAACACTGTACTAGCAGGGTAGTATCCCTTTCTTACACTTTGTGGGTATCCACTTGGATTTATACTGCTATTCTGGGGAATTCTCGGTCTTATGAGCTATTCTGTAAATACTGGCCTTCTACCAGGGCTTTATATCTGAATACCTTACAAGAACCAGCTGAAGTACTAGTCTGTCACTGACTACTGATGTGGACCCTTTCTTGGGGTGCCCACGGGCTTGTCTGACTCAGACGGATGGCTAACTTGCGGGGTGTTCCACGTAATAATTACTAGGTTGACTAAGGTCGACTCTCACCTACAAGGCTGGGAAAATGATGTACGACCACTTAACATACTGGAAAAATTCTGGTTCTGGCATATGCGATAATGCTAATAAATTTTAGGGATGCTTCCCTACCAGTACAAGCGCCAGCTAGTCGTTAGACCGTCTAACTGTGCCCTTATCATCTAGTCATCTGATTCAGGCCATTAACTCTGGTAAGCTTCTAGAGCCTAGATCTGGCAACAACACATAAGTCTATTAACTTAATAACTGAGAACTGAGATAGTTTCTATGACTTTATACGTAATTCACACTTAACCTGCCCTTTCTATTCTCCTTTCCCTTTCTCTTCTCTTTTCTTCTTTTCTTCTCTTTTTATTTTTGACAAGGGGTCCTGCAATGCAATTCGTATATACTTCCCAGCACTAATATGCATCTGTGTGATTGTAACCCCTATTAGCAGCTGCTCGCAGCATATTTATTACCTGCACAGATATATATTAATAAATACATACAATACATACTAAATTCTGTGGTGATACGTAATCTCTGACAAACTTTGCTAAATCTCATATTGTACATGATATACTGCTTCTATGGTCTAATAATACCTCCTGCCTTCTCTTAACATTTCATTGTATTGTCACCCCATTCAGAAAGTAACAAACATAAACACTTTGGTTATTGCCTGTTGTTTGAAAGTCCGCCACTCTTGCGATGTGGGGTCAACATTCGAATCTTGTGGCCTTACTTGGCATATATTGAGAGCCCATGACTGTCTGTTGGGCCTTATCTCTAGGCCACACTAGATTAAATGCGCTGTATCGGTAACTTCTTAACTTCTTCATAGCGGACATACTGCGGTATTCTGAACCGCAATCTTACTGTCAACCTGAGGCCTAATCCCTAATACGATATTTTATCAATCCGGGGGTAATTCTAATCTCCCCACAAGATCTGACATTCCTGCTTCTTCCCCTCATCTTACTCAAGCTGAACTCTGGGGTTCAAGGTACCTGCTCTTCATTGTTAACAAGATTACTGGTCAAGTACCAGTTCATACTTCCCCTGACTTGCAGTCAGACCTATCTGATTCACATGACCTCTCCCCCTTTCGATATCACAACTGGATCATATCTATAATCTTGCAGGTATATCTTGCTGTCTATTAGCGTATATGGCGGACTTGGCCTTTTTCTGGCTCAAATTTGACTATTACTAGGCATTCATTACTGACAGGTGTTTTACCCCTGCTTTGGGTAAGCTAACAGCCTTACTTTCTCTTTACGCTCACTAACACTTACTGGAATTAATCAATCTACCTTCACTTACTGCTTGACTTGGCAACCCCTTCTCAAGACTTATGCCCCTTTACTATACTGGAATCAAATTCAAGAGGTAGGAATAGCCCTTTTCTTATTGCAACAAATGAAGACATTTAACTATACCATATCCGAAAAGATGTATTTGGGATTCCTGCATTTCCCTCTCTTTTTTATACTTACCTGGTGGTCTGACCTTGTCTGTAATCTTAATCAGATCTTATATAGCTAATAAGTAAATCAACCGTATGTACATTATACTTCTAACTTCCTATTCTGACATTATCAACGTATACTAGGAATAGTACCGATAAAGGTATCACGCTAGGAGGTCTCTGGTACCTCCTCTTGCTGCTGTAGTTATCATGTAACTGGCTGATGCCCTCTTCTGTTGCTATATCTGATCTTCTGCCTGTAATAGGGTAATGCTGATCTGTCTTTGTATCTGTAATCAAAGAATACGATAAGTTTTTAGGGACTCAACCATATACTGTACCGCTCTAAAGCACGACTGACTGAGAAGGAAGGGTAACCATCCTATCATGCCTCGCAGCCTCCTGCCTATAGTATGTGGTGCACAACACATCCATAGACAAGACTCTACTTAGCACGGCATGCAGACTCCCTGGGACACGACCTGCTCTGATACCAAGTTTGTCACACCCCGCCTTAGGGGTATGACTGGCACCTGGTGCCCTACTAGGACCTGAACTGCTAGACTACTGATCCTGAGCACATCTGGTGCCTGACTGGCTCTAACTTAGATTCAGGGAAACAACGGGCTATATAACGGCTGTAAATACAGCCTCCGGCCGACTAGGCCTATAGCCACCTGTACCTGTACTAGCAGCTAACAAGAAATATATCAATATAAGGGAACCTATGCGGGCCGACAAGGCCACTATGTTGTCTAGTTATCTGTAGCTCAACAATGAGATATTAGAAAGCTACGTGACTGGCAAGGTCACCACTACTGTCAAGCTATGGCCCCACACGGCCAACATAAAAGAAACAGAAGTACTAACAGCTATACAACTGCACGGCCTCACACGACCGGCTCATCTGACCACAGGGAAAATATATACAGACTGCAAGCCTCTAAGAATACTGATAAGATGGTCGGGACAGTGCCCCGGCCTACCCATGCTGTACAACAAAAGAAAAGGGATAGACCTCTAGCTATCTAGCTCCGGATGACTGGAGTTGATGACCCTGTGAGCTGGCTGAAATCACGAGGTATCGGCCCCTCGTCTATGAGTACCTGCAGGCAAGTAATGCAGCGCCCCAAACGGGCATCAGTACCACTGGTACTGAGTATGTAAATCAATAACTGAAAGAAATATCTGAAAGCAACAACGTAACTGATGGAACTGAAATAGTAAGGAATAGACTAACTGATTGGAAATGTAAAACTATGCCTACTCTTAACTGTACTGGAGGGAGTAGGAGTCATACCTAGAGATGTATCATTCTACTGTCGATCTACTCGTATCTAGTGCAACATGGCATAACATAACATAACATAACATAGCACACACAAACCTTACCCGGCCCCCATAAGCCAGGAGGTACAAACAATATGCAATCTATACCCCTACCCCGGTCGTCCCATCTCCTATAATAACTATAAGCATCCTGCCGGTCCCCTGGGTATGCACTTGGGCTCGCTGAGCCCCTGACTATAACTGTACCTGAGTCCGGAGGACTCCTGAATCAACACCCGGGCGTATCCGCTCGATAGGGGTGTGTAAGGGCCGACCAAGGCACAATATGGGGAAAACTGGCATCCCATCTTCGTCCCCTGTGGGACGGCATGCCACTCCATAGAGCGACGTATCCTCATCCTCTGGCGGACGACTCGATATAGCTATTAACCCTAGGGCGGTCATGGATGCTAGGTAATCCAACCCCAAAATAATACAACGGTCTCAACTAGTAATACTATCTGCATATCCCACATACTGAAGCTAATAGTAGGAAAGTATCCGTACATAGTGTGTACTGAACTAGGAATGGTAATGTATACGTACTTAATACATGTTGAGACTGATAATAGTATATATGTATAAATATAATCTTCTGCCATACCGTGTTGTATACTGAGTTTCTGTAATAACATGATTTACTATTTCTGACATGCTTTCTAACTTCATTTTAACCTATCATTCTACTTCTGAGATGCCTTACAGATATTACATTGTTTTACTGGGTTTCAACTGAATACGATAATATCCTAACATTCTGTATTACATCACATACTGAGTATGCTGTGTAGTTCCTAACACTTATATTAGAATCTATATCGTGCTAGCAAGTTTCGCACTAATTTTAACATGATGCTTCTAATATCGTACCAACATTCATATTAAACATAACACATGACTTCTGAATATTCTACTGGCCTTTAAATTACTTTACTATACCGAGCTTACTAACTTGCCGAGGAAACTAACTTTACATACCTTATCCTCGAACTATCCGTCTATCGGACGAGGCTCGGCCAATACTTCAACTATTTCTCCCAACTGCATTCGTAAATATGTCAATTAATACTAAATATAGCTTTATTTTAAAGAACAATGTCACTTTCGATATAATTTATAGCCTAAACTTAGGCTTATCGAAAGATGGTCGAAAACTCGCTATTTTTCAAAGGTCCAGAAGGGACAAATATTCACTTCACAGCTAGGAGCACATAGACACTAGTTTGGAGCAATTCTACTTACTTTAGCTCGGTAGCTCGACGATTTGTCGGCCGTATTTCACGAAACTAAATCCGTAGGAATGCTCTCTGCTGCTAAATACCTCAGTATCTGAGGTTAATTTGAGTTTGGACAACGTTTGGCAGCGTAATCGGACGAAATTATATTACCCCCTTCGTTCTTTTCTCTCCTCTGATTTTTCCTCTCTGTTTCACTGGAAATTTTATAAGTTTAAATGAATTAAACCAAAGTGGGGCTTTATATACTTGGGCCTGGACAACGCCAACGTGTCACGGAGCCAACGCGGAGGCTTCACCTCTGTGACACGCTGCCATCGCGGAGGGGCTCTGCCTCGGCTCCTTCCGCGATGGTTCGACAGGTTTCTCATCCGACCTTCTCCCGGGCCTTCCTTTAGCACGTATGGCCTTCAAATACGCTTAACCAGCGTGCGAATAGGTCATCTAGGTGCTGGAAATCCTACGGGGTGTAACACTTAGTCTGCGGATCTGTCGATATAGTATGGTTACTGGAGCCTCTTCATAAGCTAATCCCTCAGTGATTTGGACGTCTTTGACTGGGACAATTCAGGTGGGATCTCCTATGCATTTCCTCAGCATTAATACATGAAAAACTGGGTGAACGGATTCTAATTCTGGAGGTAAATCCAATTCATAAGCCACCCGGCCTATCCTTCAGCGAATCTAATAAGGCCCAATAAACCTCGGGCTGAGCTTGCCTTTCTTACCAAATCGGTGAAACCTTCAGGAATACCCAATCACCCACATTAAACTCTAGGTTTCGTCTCCGCGCATCAGCGTAAGATTTCTGGAGGCTCTGAGCAGTCAACAGATGTTCCCTGATAAGTTTTACCTTCTCTTCTGATTATGAATAACATCTGGCCTAATCAATGCCGATTCTCGTACCGCAAACCAACCAGCTGGAGACCTGCACTTACGCCCATATAACGCTTAATAAAGTGCCATCTGAATTGCTCAATGATAACTATTATTATAGGCAAATTCAATAAGTAGTAGATGTTCATTCCAGCTGCCTCCAAAATCTAGCACACATGCCCGTAACATATCCTCAAGCATCTGGATTGTACGTTTTGCCTTCCCGTCTGTCTGAGGATGGAAGGTTGTGCTCAGGTTAACCTGCATCCCCAAGCCCCTCTGAAAAGATTGCCAAAATTTGGCTGTAAACTGCTCCCCTCAGTCAGAGATAATTGACAACGGAACACCATGCAATCAGACTATTTCTGTAATATAAAATTCAGCATAATCTTCGGCTGAAAGGTAGCCCTTACTGGCAGAAAGTGAGTTGATTTTGTCAACCTGTCAACAATTTCCAAGATAGAATCATATTTACGCCTGGTACGAGGTAACCCTACTATGAAATCCATATTAACTGCCTCCCATTTCTATAAAGGCACAGCTATATCATGTGTCAGTCCGCCCGGTTTCTAATGTTCAACTTTCACCTGTTGGAAATTGGAACATTGAACTACGAATTTTGCTATCCCCTTTTTCATTTCCGACCACCAGTAAATCTCTTTTACGTCATGGTACATTTTTGTCGACCTGGATGGAGAGAGTAACGAGCATAGTGTACCTCGCCTATAATTTGCTGGCGAAGCCCTGCCACGGCTGGAACGCAGAGGCGATCCCTATATCTCAAAACTCCATCCTCGGTTACCTGGAAATCTGTCACTTCCCCTTGCTAGACCCTACTTTTGAGTTGAACCAGGCTAGGATCTTCATACTGCCGTTCTTTCACTTCCACCACCAATGATGACACTGCGGTATTCTGGATTACCGCTCCATTGTCTCCTGATTCTATTATACGAACGGCTAAACTGGCTAGTTGATGCAATTCTCGGGCCAATTCCTACCGCTCGAGCTATAAATACGTCAGGATTCCCATGGATTTGCGACTATGGGCATCTGCTACAACATTGGCTCTTCCTGGGTGATATAAAATATTCACACCATAATCATTTAATAGCTCCAACCAGCGACGTTGCCGCAGATTCACCTCTTTCTTGGTGAAAATATATTGCAGGCTTTTGTGATCAGTGAAAATATCTATGTGGACGCCATACAGGTAGTGTCTCCATATTTTCAAGGCATGAATCACCGCGGCTAACTCCAGGTCACGGGTAGGGTAGTTCTTCTCATGCTTCCTCAGCTGCCTGGAAGCATAGGCAATCACCTTACCATGCTGCATCAAAACACATCCTAACCCAACACTCGAAGCATCACAATAGACTGCATAACCCTTTGTTCCTTCTGGAAACGCTAGCACCGGTGCCGATGTCAATCTTTCTTTTAGTTCCTGAAAGCTCTACTCACATGCCTCAGTCTAATGGAATTTTGCTACCTCCTACGTCAATTTGGTTAAAGGTGTTGCTAAAGTGGAAAATCCTTCCACGAACCTTCTGTAACACCCGGCTAACCCTAGGAAACTACGTACCTCGGTCGGAGTGGTAGGTCTAGGACATGTTTTCACTGCCTCTATCTTCTGCGTATCTACCTATATACCAGCATATGACACAATATGGCCCAAGAAGGATAATGAATTCAGCCAAAATTCACATTTACAAAATTTTGCATATAGTTGGCGATCTTTGAGAATCTGGAGCACTGTCTGTAGATGATCCTGGTGATCTGCCTTTGAGCGGGAATACACCAGAATATCATCGATAAATACTATCATGAACAAGTCCAAGTATGGTCTGAAAACGTTGTTCATCAAGTCCATGAACACTGCTGGGGGATTTGTCAGTCCGTAGGACATGACTAGAAATTCAAAGTGGCCATATCTAGTCCTGAAGGCATATCTCTTTCACGAACCCAGACCTGATGATATCCTGATCTTAAGTCAATCTTTGAAAAATACCTTACTCCCTGTAGCTGATCAAACAGGTCGTCTATTCTGGGAAGTGAGTACTTATTCTTGATAGTGACTTTATTCAGCTACCGATAATCTACACACATACGGAGGGAGCCATCCTTCTTCCTCATGAACAGAATTGGTGCACCCCATGGTGAGGTACTCAGCCGGATAAAGCCCTTGTCTAGTAAATCCTTCATTGTTCCTTTAGTTCTCTGAGTTTAGCAGGAGCCATCCGATATGGAGGAATAGATATAGGCTGAATGCCTGGTAATAGATCGATTGCAAAATCAATTTCCCTTTCTGGGGAATACCAGAAAGCTCATCTGGAAATACGTCGGGAAATTCATTATCCACTGGAATAGACTGAAGGGTCGGAGGCTCTGCTCGAACATCCTGAACTCTGACAATATAATAAATGCACCCTTTTTCTATCAATTTTCTCGCCCGAGATAGGAAATAAACCTATCTTTTGGCATGGTTGTACTACCTTTCTACTCCCGTACTGCCTCCCCTGGAAAGTGAAATCGAACAATCTTGGTCCAACATTGGACATTGGCATAGCATAGAGCTAGCCAATCCATACCCATAATGGCATCAAAATCAACCATTTCTAGTTCTATCAAGTCTGTCGTAGTCTGACGATTGGCAACCTCTACTGTACACCCTCGATAGACCCTTCTAGCTATAATAGAGTCACCAATGGGTGTAGATACTGAGATAGGTCGCCGAAGCAATTTCTGCATAATACTAAACTTCCGAGCAACTAACGGTGTAACATAGGACAAGGTGGATCCTGGATCTATCAGCACATAAGTAGGATAAGAGCAAATCTTCAACATACCTGTCACAACATATGGTGAAGACTCTGACTCCTATCGCCCTAGTAATGCATAAGTACGGTCTGGGCCGGCACCTGAATTGGAGGCCTCTAATCTGCATTGGCCTCTATCGGCTAAAATTGAGGGCCTACGCCCTGCCGGGGATACTGGAGCTCGTGATCCTGCCGAGGACCTATCCTATCGATCCTGGTCATCCTGACCCCTAAATGGACAATTCCTTATCTGGTGACCCTCCTGTCCACAAATGTAGCACGTTGTGGAACCATACTGCATGCGCCAGAGTGGCGTCGACTGCAAATAGGGCAAAGTGGTATTGTAAACCCATTATGCTCCATTCCCCTCTGCTGCTGTGAACCTACTGCTCGCGAACCTTCGCTGTACTTTGGCTTCCCTCGGCAACTAGAACTACTCCTCTGCCGTTGTGGTGGAGGCGGGGGTCTAGGCGGCCTATCTGATAACCGTGGCCTAGGTCCTCCCCGGGACTCCTCCTGTAATTCACCCAGTCTGTCCCTGCGGCGCTATTCCTGACTTGTCCTCCTAATCTCCCATTGTCGTTGTCTGATACCCTCAATATTCTGAGCAAAAGCCTGCACACGGGCGATATATCCTCTCACAGTGTGGCTGTGATGCAGGTCTCAACATATTCCGGATTCAGCCCCATAATAAAGCGATGTACCCTGGCTGGCATTGTGTCCACAAAGGCTGGCGCATAACGAGACTAGGAATCAAACCGCATGGCATATTCCCGAATACTCATCGACTCCTGCTCCAAGTGTAGGAACTGATCAACCCGGGCCTTTCGAATCTCCCGCGATAGGTAATGATCCAAGAAAGCCTCTGAGAAGCTGGGCCAGATCGGAGGGCAAACATCTCTCCCTCGAGACGTTTCCCAACTCTCAAACCATAGCACGACAATGTCCCGTAGCTGGAATACCGCCAACTCAACTGACTCTGTGGGTGTAGCATGCATCACCCTGAAAATCCTCTACATCTGGTTGAAGAAGTCCTGAGGGTCCTCGGTCCGATCTGTCCCTTTGAATTGCGTGGGACTTAGTGCTAGGAACTCTCGGACCCTCGAGCTACCAGGCCCTCCTAAGGATTCTGCAACTATAGGTGGCACTGGCTGGCGCTGAGCAGCCATCATCTGGGCTAGCATAACCACTGCGTTCCTGACCTCCTAGTCGGATGGTATGGGTATAGAAACTGCTGGAGGCGGTGCCATCACACCGGCTGTCCCAAGCAACTCCTGACATGATGGAGACTGCTGGGGAGGTTGAGATGATACCTCCATATCATCCTCAGATCGGGCCGATTCTGACCGAGGCTGAGGAACCCTGCTGGTGCCCTCTCCCGCTGCTACATCTAGCCTCCTGCCTGTTGTAGGGTGTCGCTGGTCCGACATTTCTCTATAAGTAAAAGAGTATAATAAGCTTAGGGACTCCACCCTATATTATATCGCTCTATAGAAAGACTAAATAAGAAGAAAGAGCAACCATCCTATCATACCTTGCAGCCTCCTACCTATAGTATATGGTGCACAACACATCCATAGATACGACTCTACTTAACACGGCTTGCAGACTCCCTAGGATACAACCTGCTCTGATACCAAGTTTGTCACACCCCAACTTGGGAGGCATGACTGGAACCTCGTGCCCTACTAGGACCTGAACTGCTGAGCTGACTGAGCCTGAGCACCTCTGGTGGAGGGCTGACTCTAACTCTATAATTAAGAAAACTACGGGCTATATAGCGGCTGTAAATACAACCCCCGGCCAACAATGCCTATAGCCACCTATGAAAAATAAACAGCTTAGCAGAGACAAACAATCATAGGGAGTCCTACGTGGGCCGACAAGGCCACCATGATATCTAGTTATAACTGAAAAATAAAACGAGATGCTAAACTGAACTATGACCGACAAGGCCACCAATCAACAGCTAAACAGGGCCCCACACGACCAACACACATAATCTAAAACACATATGGGCCCCACACGGCCGATATTATCTAACCACAGGGAAGTAAAACAATCTGCAAGCCTCTAGGAGTAATAAGATGGTCGGGATAGGGCCCCGACCTACGCATACTGTACAAACAAAAGAATTAAACCTCTATCACACAAGCTCCGAAAGAAGGGAGCTGACGGTTCTGTATAGCTGAATGGAACTACGAGAGACCTGCTCCTCCTCTATCTGCACTTGCAGGAAAGTAATGCAGCACCCCAGAAGAGGGCGTCAGTACCATAAGTACTGAATATGTAAGGAAGTAACTTTAAATAACTGAAAGTAGGAAATAGAACTGACAATGACTGAAGTAAAGAAAACGAACTAAAGATGACTGAAGTAGTGAAATCAAGGCTAAACATAACTGTAATAAGGAGGGTAGGAGTCATACCTGACAAGTGATGCATCTTACGATCTAGCTATCAGTAACTAAAGCAAGCAAAAACCTTACCTGACTCCCATAAGCTGGAAGGTACAATCAACATAGAATAACCCACTTGGGCCCCCCATTAGCCCTAGTGAGTACACCTCAATCTATATACCCCTATCCAGGTCATACTAAGTCAACTACCAGCTACAAGCCACCTGCCGGTCCCCTGGGTCTGCAACAAGGCCCACTCGGCCCCTGATTGCAGCTATGTCTGAGTTCGGAGGACTCCTGATATCTATACCCCGGGCGTAAACGCTCGGCGAGGGTGTGTATAAGGCCAATCAAGACATATGAGGATTTGGATCCCCATCTTTTTCCCTTGTGGATGGCATGCCGCTCCGTAGAGCGACGTAATCTCACCTCTTGCGGGCGGCGTCACATCTATTAACCCTGGGGTGGTCACGAAAGTTATACAGGTGTAATCCATCCCAAAACAATACAAATTACGAGCCTCGAATGAGAACAACAACTAGACTTGATAACATACTCCTGACATGCTTTACTAGGATTCATACTGGACTATTATGCTGAAGAAACTAACTTATCAAAAGAAAATGTCTTAACATACATTGATCCGTTGTTTACCGATTAACAGGTGAGTTTCAGCTCGTATTCAACTGCCCTTCTCAACTGTAATCATATTAATGGAAGAATAGGGCTACTTTATTACTATATTCGAAGTAATCAATAACTTATATATATATATATACTGACTATACTTCAACTTATCGAAAGACGATCAAAAACTCGTAATTTCTCGGGAATCTAGAAGGGAGAAAAACTTACTTTAGACACCTGATCGTATTGACACTAGTTTGGAACAATTCCATCAACTTAAGCTCAGTAGGACGATGATTTTCTGGGCGTATTTTACTAAAATAACTCTGCAGCGATGCTCTATGCGGCCTTATACTTCACTACCTTGAGTTAATTTAGATTTGGACGGCATTTGGCGGTGTAATCGGATGATTTTCAGTAGTTTCCCTTCGTTCTTACCTCTGCTAGCCGAAGTTATTTGGAAAATAACATAACATCTAAGTGTGAGGCCTTTATATACTTGAGGCGGCAAACAAGGCAACGTGGCACTCCGTCGGTTGCGCTAATTCTGCTCCGTGCCACTTTGGGTAACATGGAGGGTGTTGCTCAGTGCCACTTTTCCCCTCTGGGCAACTTGGTTCGGCCTCTTCCGGTGAAATCCCGACTTTTAACTCATTCGGCCTTTCCCCAGGCCCTTCCCTCGTACGTATGGCACTCTAAAACTCTCAACCAACATACGAATAGGCTGACTAAATGTTAGAAACTTACGGGGTGTAACATGTGGTGACCCCCAATTGGAGATGAATGACATGCCTCCAAAATGCTCAACATCTCTACTTCAGAGGACACACCTATGAATGATACCGTCTGCATAAATGTCGAATAAATATAGCTCATCCCAGTAATATCTGCGGGCATCGAATAAGAACTTCTTTTTCTGATGAGGAGTTAGGTCTGCTGGTATCACATCACTAACCATGTAATTTGCAAAGTTGACAAACCAAGGAATCAAATCCTGCGATGCTGCTAGTACCTATTCGTTTGGGAAGGCATCATTGATATCAAAATCCATCTTCTACTTTGCTTTAGACTCAAGCCTGGATAGATGATCTGCCACCTGATTTTCTGTTCCCTTTCGGTCTTTCACCTCAAACTCAAATTCTTAGTGCAAGAGCACCCACCGAATCAATCTGGGCTTGACATCCTTCTTGGCCATCAGATATCTCAACGCAACATGGTTTTTATGAATAATCACCCTAGTTCCAAGCAAATATGCTCGAAAATTTTCAAATGCTAAGACCACCTCCAGTAGTTCATGTTTTGTGACTATATAATTCTTCTGGGATGTGTTGAGTGTTCTGCTTGCATAATAGATTGGATGAAACATCTTCACTTTCCTTTGACCTAATACAGCACCAAGAGCGACACTGTTGGCGTCACACATCACCTCGAAGGGAAGAGACCAATCTGGAGCTATGATGATAGGAGCAGTGGTGAGATTTTCCTTAAAGCATTCAAAGGCCTTCAGACATGCCTCATCGAAGACAAACTTTACCTATTTCTCCAACAACTTGCACAATGGCTGTGCAATTTTTGAAAAGTCCTTGATAAAGCGCCTGTATAACCCCGCATGCCCTAAAAAGCTTCTGACTCCTCTTATGGAAATAGGGGGTGGCAATCCTGCTATAACCTTAATCCTTGCCTTGTCCACCTCGATCCCCTTTCCTGATATTCTTTGGCCCAACACTATCCCCTCTTTAACCTTAAAATGACATTTTTCCCAGTTTAGGACCAAATTTGTTTCTTCACATCTTTTTAGTACTCTGCCTGGATGATTAAGGCATGATTCAAATCAGTCGCCTACAATAGAAAAATCATCCATAAATACTTCAATAGTGTCCTCCACGATGTCTGAGAAGATGGACATTATATAGCGCTGGAAAGTGGTTGGTGCATTACACAATCCAAATGGCATTCTTCTAAAGCAAAGGTCCCATATGGACAAGTGAAAGTTTTCTTTTCCTGATCTTCTGGAGCAATAGTGATCTGATTATAACCTGAATATCCATCAAGGAAACAGTACAATCCTCTTCCTGCGAGTCTATCAAGCATTTGATCCAAAAATGGCATCGAAAAATGGTCTTTCTGGGTACAGCGGTTGAGTTTCCTACAATGCATGCATACACGCCATCCTGTGACTGGTCATGTTGGTATCAGCTCATTCTTTTCATTGGGCATCACTGTAATTCCTCCCTTCTTTGGCACGCACTGGACAAGACTTACCCACTGAGTATCTGCTATAGGATTTATCACCCCAGCATCCAACCACTTGATAATTTCCTTTTTGACAACTTCTTGCATTGGAGGATTTAGGCGGCGCTGATGCTCTATACTTGGCTTACAATCTGGTTCAAGATGGATCTTATGGGTGCATATGTCTGGTGGGATTCCAATGATGTCAGCTATAGTCCAGCCAATTGCCTTCTTGTATCTTTTCAAAATGCTCACCAAGGCTTCCACCTGCTCAGCTAATAGGTTCGCTGCAATGATGACTGGAAAAATGTTGATCTCCCAAGGAATGCATACTTGAGATGAGGATGTAATGCTTTTAGTTCAAGGATTGGTGGCACCTCCACAAATGGTTTGGCCAGCAGTGTTGAACAGTTCTTTAAGTCCAAGTCTAAATTCTTTGGGATGAAGTTATATGACCCTGTCCCATTAAAGGCATTAACCATATTTGTGTATTCCGGGTTTCCATCCTCTGCATAATTCATCATCACAACTGCCAACGTATCATCAATCACAATTTCTTCCCCAGGTGTTGGCAGCTTGCTATGGTCCATTTGGATGTTTTAGTGAACGCTTATTCCTTTGATGTAGCCTGAGAGTCACTAAAGAAAAACAAAGAAAAACAAATAAAAGAACGTAAAAAGTAATGTAACCACCAACAAGTCAATTACAAGCTAATGTCATAGTTTCAGCCGTATTCCCCGGTAACGGTGCCACTTTTTGATAACGCTCAAACCACACCTCTTACTGAAGTGAGAAACAGACATTGTCAATAAAGAACCCAACTAGAGGTTGGGGTCAATCCCACAGGGAATAGGGAGACTGGATTATAACCGGTAATTAAACTTGTAAGGTAGTTACTTCAAAATAGAGGGATTCTAAAGAAAATCAATGATAAAAAAATATTAAAATTCTGATGTTAATTCAATATCAAAGGATAACTAGGGTTTGTGTTCCCCATGGGTTCATAACTACTTTGGGTATACACTCGTGATTATCACCAATACTTACTTATAGAACTGGTAACTTAGGTTCATTCAAATGAGCAGCCAGTCCCTATTGAATGACTATACTCAATCACTCGACCAAGTCTCCTGAGCGATTTCAAACTATCCGTTATCAGTAAGTTCCAGATATAACTATCCTGCGACCACAGCTCGAGTTAATACAATGATCATCAAGATCAAGGCTCTGTTGTAACTCTCTTTTCCTAATCTCTACCTCTTCAACCAAAGCAAGTAAAGAATTCAGGCATTTCCTAATGTTGCGCACCGTTAAGAAACGTTTAAGCATGAAGAGAATACAATATAAGTGTTTGTATTGGTTTTAAGATCACTTTGTGTAACTCTAGCTTTTTAATTCACCATGGTTCCCACAACCCTAGCTATGGAGGTTTTAGCCTCTCATAGTTGTAAGGTTGTGATTTTCATTCATGATTAAGAATAAAAATCAATACTTACAGTAATGATTGAGAAAAACACTTCCTTCAGTTACTCCACAAAATCTTGACAAACAAGTAGCAAGAACAATATGAATTCAAGAAAAGGTTGATCAGAAGTTGAATCAACTCAATTCTCTCTCTCTCTCCTACTTGTTTCTCTTCTCTATAATTGTCTGATTGTCTGATTGTCTATAGAAAAATAAAACCTAAAATGTATTTATATAGATACAAGAATCCTTTTCCTAGGCTAACTGGATAAATTTCCATATCTGGTGCCGCAGTCGTCACGAGCCAAGTTACGATCAGCTTCCTACGACTCGTAGCTGCCTGTCGTACCTGGCATTGTTGGATGAATTTCAGCTAAGTGTTGGATCCAGGTACTATTCATACCTCATTCATATGACCCGTACTGAGCCTCCGTAGTTTAGTTCTAAAACTTTGGAATTCTTTTGAAGTTCAACACGGCTGTCATGGTATGACTCGTACCTTCTTCCTACGGGTCGTACATTCCTTTCGTAGCAGGAGTCAGCACTTTATGCAACTTTTATGAATTTTGTCACGATTTCTTCATCACGACTTGTACCATCTTGGGAAAATTCGTACTGAGACTCGTACAATGCCTCTTTACACCTTAAGCTTTTTTCAACTTTTCATGGCCCTCAGTACGACTCGTAGGTCCTTCCAACGGCTCGTACTGTGGTCTGCACATTAAGCCTATTTTGCATCTTTCAGGCTTTCTTTTGCCATTTTTAGGTCCAACATCAATTCATCCTGCAATCAAAGGAAAAACACCTTATATCCACATAAATATACCTAAGTTCATGCTATTTTCTTAGTTTTGAGCGTCAAATGTGTTGTAAATCCACAGCACATCAATCGACCCTTAGCCTACTCGGTGCTAGATAGTACTCCCAAAAATATTAATATGCACTCCATCATTTTTCAATGAGCTTACCATCATCAATTGATGAAGCTAAAAATCAAATACATCTCAAATCTGAAATCATGCATATGAGAAGCTTTAACTCAAACCATACCACAAGATGAAAGATAATTGGGAGTCTTCGCTCCAAAACCATGTGGTATGCTTAATTCGAGAAAGTCATCAATCATACTTGAACGTGTGGCATTTCCCAATACCTTAACATGCTTGAAAATGCTCAATTCACATTGAAAAATATGATTATCAACATGGGTAGCTTGAAAACATGTTTTTCAACATAATATCTCATCATAATCATACATCCATCACAAATCTCATCTTTCATGACTTCCTATAATTGGGAATTTTGATTTATAAAACTTAGAACATGATTTCTCATTGAAATTAACGTAAAACTTGCCCATGAATCATAATTCAATAGTATAAACATATTTAAATTGTACCCATCTAGAGAACTAGGAAATTCATGCATTGGGTTAAACCCTATAGATTGGACATAGGAATTTCATAATTTAGAGAGGGATTGGGCATGGGTGTGAAAGGAGTCACCCACTCATAAACCTGCATAACTTGGAAAGATCAGATTTTACCACTCCTTGAAAGCACAATGGAAAATTGAGGCAAAACTTGAACAAGAACAAGCTTGATCACCTCCCTAATTTTCTAACTTTGCATGCATGGATATGAATAAGCCTAGAATAGGTTTTACCCTCATAAAACACTGCGTTTTGAGCCTTAAATGACGTAGTTCAGGACCCTAGGACTTAGGAATGACGAAAATGCCCTTAATAAAATTCCTTAAATTTCTGCACTGGTGATAACAATGACCGTCCTAATGGGTCGTTCTTGGATACCATGACTCGTGGTATTTATCTGTCGTGTCCACTGCCCAACTTCACCTTCTCATATTCGATCCCATGACTCGACAGGACAAGTCGTCCCTCTAGACAACGATTCATTATATCACCCGTTGTTTCCACTTAGGCGACCTGCACCAAGACTTCCCACAAACCACACCACGACTCTTTCCTCCTTCCAATGAGTCGTGGTTTCCATCTGTTACATCAAGGTTTTGATACTCCTTCCCGTGGTTGATGACCAGAACCCCTTGTTACCTGCAATGGGTCGTTCCACGACTCGTCACTTCATCCTTCACCAAGGGTCAGCCTTACCACGACTACAAACAATGACTCGTTACACCTGGAAATGGGTCATTCCTAGACCCGTTACTCCCAACTGTTACCAAGCCAGAACTCCCCACGGATACTTCCCACGAGTCGTTGTTTGGACCAACAATCCGTTAGGTGGCCCATTCTTTGGGTTTTTCCCAAATTCTACCAACTTCCATTTTTAAAATCCTGGGTCTAATCTTAGAAACTTTTGGGGTTTTACAATATCTCCCCCTTAGGAACATCGTCCTCGAATGTGAAAAAATATACAAAACAAATAGATAAATGCAATGACTACACTGAAATACTAACCATTTAAGCCAAAAACTGATGGAATGACTATTTCCGATTCAAACTACATGGATGAACTAAATTTATGAATCATACATACATCCATACACATAAAAGAAACTTGGGCACATGAACTTAACATGTAAACTAATTAGAGTTCTAGGGAAAAACTGATACCTAAAGCTGGAACTGAGTCGGTAGAGAATAAATGTGGGTATCTAGCCATCATGTTTGCTTCAACTTTCCATGTATCTCTTTCAACATGATGATTCCTCCATAACACTTTAACTGAAGCTACTTCCTTGTTCCTTAGCCTTCGGACCTGATGATCCAGTATTTCCATCGGAACCTCCTCATAACTAAGGTTGTCCTTCACACCAACATTGTCCACTGGGCCAACTAGAGCTAGATCACCCAAACACTTCTTTAAGAGCGACACATGGACAACAGGATGCACATAAGCTAATTCTGAGGGCAACTACAATTCATATGCCACCTTGTCAACCTGTTTATCAATTCGGTAGGGGCCAATATAACGATGGATGAGTTTTCCTTTCCTTTCAAACCGCATCACTACCTTTATGGGAGATACCTTCAGAAACACCCAATCATCCACATCGAATTCTAATTCTCTCCTTCTCACATCGGCATAGGACTTTTGGAGACTTTGAGCTATTTTTAACCTGTCGCATATGAGTTGAACCTTCTCCATAGCTTTATGGACTGAATCTGGTCCTATCACAGCTTCACCAACTTCGAACCAACCAATAGGCGATCTACATCTCCGCCCATAGAGAGCCTCAAACGGAGCCATCTGAATGCTGGAATGGTAGTTGTTATTATATGCAAACTCGATAAGAGGGAAATGATCATCCCAACTACCTTTGAAGTCAATCACGGATGCTCTCAACATGTCCTCGAGAGTCTGGATTGTCCTCTCTTCTTGACAATCCATTTTTGGGTGAAATGTTGTGCTGAGCTTAACCTGAGTACCAAGTCCTTTTTGAAATGACCTTCAAAACTGAGAGGTAAATTAGGTACCTCTATCTGATATGATGGACAAGGGCACTCCATATAATCGAAATAGCTCCCGGATATATAGTTTAGCATAGTCCTCCACCAAATCCATGGTTTTGACCGGTAAAAAATGAGCGGCCTTGGTCAACCTGTCTACCACAACCCAAATAGAGTCATATTGTCGACGAGTGCGAGGCAACCCTGTGATGAAGTCCATGTTGATTTCTTCCCATTTCTAAGTAGGAATATTGATATCCTGAAGCACACCTCCCGATCTCTGATGCTCGACCTTCACTTGCTGACAGTTTGGACACTTAGCTACAAATTCTAAAATGTCCTTCTTCATGTCATTCCACCAATAGACTTCCCATAAGTCACGGTACATCTTAGTGGCACCTGGATGGATAGAATACCTGGATCCATGAGCCTCGTGCAACATCTGGCTCCTCAAACCATCAACATCCAAAACACATAAGCGACCCTGGTATCGAAGCATACCATCTCCCCCTTTGGAGAAGACCTCTACCTTCTAATTCTGAACGGCTTCCTTTAACTTTACCAAAATTGGGTCCTCATCTTTCCTAGCTTTTACATTAGTCACCAAAGATGATTCTAATCCGTTCTGAACAACAACACTACCATCAATCGAGTCAACCAACCGAACTCCTAACTTTGCGAGTCAATGCACATCCTTCACCAGCTTTTTTTTCCCCTAATCCACGTGAGACACACTCTCCATAGAGAGTCTACTAAGTGCGTCTGCTACTATATTGGCCTTACCCATATGGTAAAGGACACTCATATCATAGTCCTTGAGTAGCTCCAACCACCTCTTTTGCTGAAGATTGAGATCCTTTTAGGTAAACACATATTGTAAACTATTATGGTTTGTAAACACATCCACATGGACCTTGTATAGATAATGTCACCATATCTTCAAGTCGAATACCACTGCAGCCAATTCAAGATCATGGGTCGAGTAATTCTTCTCATGAACTTTTAGTTTTCTAGAGGAATATGCTATAACTCTTCCATGCTACGTCAATACATACCCCAGTCCAATCCTCAAAGCATCAAAATACACCACGAACCCATTGTTACCCTTAGGTAGGGTCAACACCAGTGCTGAGGTAAGTCGAGCCTTCAACTCTTGGAAGCTCTTCTCACAAGCCTCGGACCATTGGAATTTCATCTTTTTATGGGTCAATTTGGTCAAGGGTGATTCAATAGACGATATACCTTCCACAAACCTTCGATAGTAACCGGCTAAACCCAAAAAGCTCTGAATATCTAAAGGATTCACCGGTCTAGAATTCAATCCTAATAGCTCTGAACTTTTTTTCTGAGTGTAGAATTCAATCCTAACAGCTCATCTCACCCTCATCTTTAAAGTAGCAGCGGGGTTGTAGAAAGGGGAGCCACTCAAAGCGTACTTACCGACTCTTTCGTGGCTGATCTCTCTAGTTTAGACTCTTATTGATTTCCTGTCATTTTTTTGGATTGCTCTTAGAAAAAGATAGGTAGATGTCCTCATGTACAATGACTATCAGGTTTTGGGAGTGTTTTTATAGCAAATTATTTTGATTCCTTCATTTATATTGATGTTAAGTTAATTGATTTCATAATGTGTTTCATCTCTATTAATTATCGATAGTTTTCAGGTAATTAGTTGGGAATCGATGGTTTGTCCACCGGTGGGAGGGGGAGAGGTTAGTTGGGTACTAATCATGACCACTTGGGTCGTGACACTAATCTAGTCTTAATCCCTATAATGGAAAGGGTTCATACTTCCTTAGATTTAAGGCTATTAGTGTGAGTAGTTTTCTAAATAAGGTGATTTCAAGGATTATTCGTGATAGAATGGAGAATATTCTGCCTTCTTTGATTTTACAAAATCAATCTGGATTTGTAAAGGGAAGAATATTATTGGATATGTTCTTTTAGCACAGGAAAGCATAGCTGATATAAAGAAGAGAGAGAAGCCTGCTAATGTAATTATAAAATTAGAATGGCTAAAGCATATGATAATTTTTCATGGAGTTTCCTGACAAAGGTACCACAGAAGATGAGATTGAACATAAGTTTTTTGAATAAGATTTGGAGGATATTAGAAACCAATTGGTACTCAATTCTTATCAATGGACAAGCATATGATTTTTTCCACTCAACTAGAGGGATTAAGCAAGGAGATCCATTGTCTCAGGCCTTATTTATTCTCACTGCTCACTAGGACCCTAAATTCTCTATTTGAAGTGGAAAACTTCAAAGATTTTGGGATGCCTAAGTGGAGTTCAGGACTCAATCACTTATCCTATACGGATGATACAATACTATTTGTACTGGAATTGATTATGAAGACACTAGGGGAACATGAGAAGCAATCAGTACAATTGATTAATAAAGATAAAAGTTCTTATTTTGTATACAGGAAGACTGCTAATGATGTGATTAACTAGGTGGAAGAGATTACAGGATTTAATAGACACAGTTTCTAATAATGTATTTTGGATGTCCTCTGCATCACACTAGGAGAAGGAAGAATCATTATAGTGATATTATCAAGAAAATAAAGAAAAAATTGCAAATATGGAAGGGAAAACTACTTTGTTTGGATCAAAAGTAGTATTGATTAATAGTGTGCTACAAAATATGCCCATATACTTATTATCAGCTTTTACCACACCAAAATGTGTAATACATGATATAAACAAGATTTTTGCTAGATTTTCATGGGACAGTAGACAAAGAAGTAGAAGGAGACACTGGGTATCATGGTAGATAATATGTTTACCTACAACAGAAGAGGGGTTGGAGTTCAAATCTTTATTTAATATAGCTAAAGCACATATGGCAAACCTATGGTGGACATTCAGAATCAAAAAGTCATTGTGGACTAACTTCATATGAAACAAATACGGCAAAAAGAGAAGTCCATAGTTGGTGAATTGGAAAGGAGGAACACAAATATGGAAACAAATGCTAGAAACAAGAAATAATGTGGATCAACAAATATGGTGGGAGATAGAGTGTGGTTACACTGATGTATGAATGGACAAACTGGATAAATCTGGGTGCTCTTCATTATGTATTACCACCTACTTTTAATTTTGATAGATCTATGGAAGAAGTGAAATAGTTAAGACCCCAGTGAAATGGACTCTTACCTGTCACATAATTGATCGTATAGAGAAAGATCTGTACTTTATAGAAGCATCAAAGGAATGGGATCGATCTGGGTGGATGTTGAATGACAATGGATAGTTTTTAGTAAGCAGTGCCTGGGATATTTTGAGGTAGGCAAGAACCAAAAAAAAGCAATTCGTGAACATTTGGACCAAAGGAATCCTATTTAAAATATAATCTTGCTGTGGAGGATTTGGAAGCATAGGATACTTATAGGGGGGAGCTAATCAAAATAGATGTGGTGGATGACATGAGGTGTGCATGTTGTGACATTGAGTCTCTGGAAACAATTGATCATCTATTCATTACTTGTCATTTTGTAGCTAGGATATAGAATAGGTTTGCAGTAGCAACATGAATATAGGGTCCTTTTCTATAATTGAAAGCTACACTGGAGAAATAGTGGTCAACAGAAGGAAAGCCTATGTTCAGAACAATTTATAAAGCTCTACCTGTATTCATCATAAGGCATATCTGAAAAAGGAGAAATTGTATGTATCATTCGCGACTATGTCTTACTCAAAGGTGGTATATGAGATTAATAGAGGTATTCATATTTTCACAAAATTCAAGTATCAATGGATGATACTTCTATCCTTTCATTAACCTAAGATAATAAGGTTCTTGAGTAATTACTTGTCAGCTATTCAGAGTAAGGTGGTTTACTGGGAAAAGCCTACGAGGGGAACCTACAAGTATAATAGTGAAGGTGCTTATAATGGCAACCCTATACCTAGTGCCATTGGGTTCTATATTAGGGATGATGAGGGTAACCTAAAGTATGCTAAAGCTAGAAGAATTCCTGATGGAGTTAGCATTGTAGCAGAAGCTAAGCCTTAAAAGCAGATTTGGAGTATTGGTTTAACAATCATCTAACACTAGTATTATATGGGATTTGGAAGGTCCTTTGGAGTATAGTTCTGGAAGTGAAGTGTATAAATAGATTAAGAAATGATGCAAATGTGACAATGGAGCATGTGTATAGAGAAGGTAACCAATTGGCGGGTTATTTTACTAACTTAGTTGTTAATTTTATAGGTACCCAATCATTTCATAACAATAATGAGATTCCAAATGAAGGCAGATGAATCCTAAATCTAGAGAAGGCACACACAACAAATATCAGAATTAAGAGATGTCATGCAGGATTTAATATGCAAGCAACAACAACAACATAAAAGATACAGGAAACACTTAGGAATGCACAAGATATAGCAAAAGCATTACAGCTGTTACATTAGAAGATGGAAATAAATGGCTTACAAGAAATCCCAGAAAATGACCAAAAGAACTAGCTCTATAATTTCATCTTAATAGTGGTATTAGATTCCTTGAAGCTCAACTTATTGGAAGAAATAAACAAAATTAGATCTTACTAGGGATTGGGGAAAAACTCTAACGGAGTAGCAATCAGAGGGCATAATACCAGCTCAGGTTAAGATCATACTAGAGGGATCTCGATGAAGTCTTCATCGGCTTCGATTTCATGGCAACAATGAGAGCTTGTGTTGTCTGGAGTGTAATCAAACCAGAGACTTAGTGGCAACGTTCGAAATAGGGATTGGCCCTAAATTAAAGCTCGCACATCTTCAACACTTCTGCCAGAGTTGATTTTCGCCAGATTCCACAGTGACAGTAATTTTTCATAGAAGACAGGCGTGGAGAAGCTCAAGAGGATAAAGGTTCTAGGAAAGTGACTTGGTGCTAGAGCGGAGTAGGTAGATATGTTAAGGACATATTTGGGCTGATTTTTGGGCCATTTGTCTGCAGACCTTTTTTATTTGATTTTTTTAAATATAATTTGGGTTGCTAATCCACCTTTAATTAAAAAAATTAATTATAATTGGTTTTAAATTTTTAAATATTAGAATTATTAATATAGTTTATATAAGAAAATATGTAAAAATAAAAATTTTAATCAGTTTTAAAATACTAATAAAAATTCTTATATTTTATAAATAAGTACATATTTAGTAGCTATAATTAATTTTAAAGTCTTAAATATTAGAATAATAACTAAATGACAAGTATTTGAGGAAAATTGTGAATGACAAATTTATCTATTGTAGAGTCTTTTAGTGAAGTACAAAAAATTCAATTGATATTCCTAAGGAAATTTATGCTTTTAATATTACTAGCTTAAGCATATGCACTTCATGCACGTCCCTCATATTAATAAAAATAAAATTTTAAAACTAGCATAGATAATATTTAAAAGATATGTTTGTGTAACAATATAAGAAGTTAAAAAGAAAATTATGAATTTCAAATTGAAATATGATTATGATTAAGAGTTTGATCCAATCCAGTAGTACCTTTTTTAGCGTGTTCTAATACTTGTTTCAATGAAAAAAATATCGTAGAAATATTATTTGATTGAAAGGTAAAAGAAATTATTCTCTTTACATGAGCACTTCAATGCATGCATTATATATATATATATTATTAATTATTATAAAATTTATATTAGTACAGTATTAACAAATTAATATGTAATATAAATATTAGCAATATGAAAGTACAAAGTTGTCTAGTAGAGTAGAACATATAGTATAAGTTATTAGTTTAAATAATTAGCACTTACGAAATTGTATCGTGAGTCATTACTGACTTGTTTTGACACTAATAAATTGATATTATATTATAAACACATTTATTTATTTATAATTGATCATCCAAATTAAAAAAAAAACTCATCAAAATTAGTCAAAACAACCACTAATGTTTGCATTAGAGTAGACTGTCTATATTACAATTCTAGGTGTGTGATCTTTCTGCGGACCCTGTTAACTTGGATTGCTTTATGCATCGGGCTGCCCTTTTTTTCAAATTGTATTTTTAAAAGTCCTAAACATAAGATTGATTTGCATTACAAGTATAATTTTATTCAATGTTTAATTATTTCTTAAATGATAAAATGTTGATTTCTTTTAAATTTTTGAATATTAAGATTTTATATATTTTAAATAAGAAAAGATGTAATACATAAAATTTAGTTGATTTTCAAATCTTAAATACTAAAAAATAATTAAATAACTATATTGTCAAGTATGAACTCTATTTTTAAAAGAGAAAAAGGTGAAGAAGTCTTATGTAGAAGAAATCTTAAATACTAGGACTTTTAATATAGTTCAAATAGGAAAAATTTAAAAAGTAAAATTTTAGTTTATTTTAAAATGCTAAATATTAGGAGTTATTACCTTTTATAAAAAGTTAAAAATTTAATTTTTATAACTTTAATTAATTTCAATGTCCTAAATATTGGGATAATAATTAAATAATAATTTCTTTAAATGACAATTTTGTCTATTGTAGAGTCTTTTAATGAAAGGCAAAAAGCTCAATCAATATTTCTAAGGACCTTCATGCTTTTAAGATAGTATATATACTAGACTTAGTATACGTATCTCACGCGTGTTCTTCATATTAATAAGAACATATTCTGAAAAATAGTATAAATAATATTTAAAAGATGTGTTTGTGCAACAATACAAGAATTTAGAAAGAAAGTTACAAACTTCAAATAGATAAATGATCATGTTTAAGAGTATGATCCAATCCAATAGTTCTTCCTTCAGTTTGATCTAATACTAGCTTCATGGAACTAAAGTTTCGTAAAAATAACATTTTGATTAAAAGGTAAAAAAGTCGTTCGCTTTTACATGAGCACTTAGATGTAAGCATTATATGTATACTAGCAAACTTTTTCGCGCTTCGCGCAATTATAACAAATTTCATATTTATTAAATTAATATTTTCATATATTCAATTTTTTACTAGTCATTTTGAGTTCCTTGAATTATCAATAATATTAAGGGTTATTTTTTTTTTCTCAATAGAAAATTCATTAATTCCTAAATAATTGATATGATTCTTGAATCTCCAATTTTATTTTGCAAATATTTTGTACCTTTAGACAATTAACTTTTTGAAAATTTTATCCCAAGTGCAATTATGTATTTTATATTTACGTACATAATATTTTCTGATATAAATTGTGTATACATGATCTTCCTTTTCTTGAAAAGTTAAAATTCTATACTTATACAACCTTCTTATATTTTTAAAAGTCAATTTTAACCATCAAATTACACAAGTAATTAGTCATCTTTAATTTTATATAATATAAACAAAGAAAAATATGCGATCGGATGACAGTTTTATAGGGTTATGATTTGGAAGGGTCATTTAAAAAAATTTGATTAATTAAGAGTTTTAAGTCACCTAACAAATTCTATTGAAATTTTAATTTTATTTTTATAAATTACGCATAAGAAAAAGAAATAATCTACATAAAATATTGAAAGGATCCATACATTTTTTTCTTTATATGAATAAACAATCTAGAAAGTAATTAATGTGACCTACAATTTTGATATATACAATTCTATTCTAATTATAATCATAAAATATTTACATAAGCTAAAATCATAACAATTTAAAGTGAAATATACAATGTCTATTTGAAAGATACTATTTTTATAGATTCATTTTTCTTTAATGTATAAACAGAGAATATAAAATAAGAGTTTGCCAATTCTAAATTATATACCTTATTTTAATCATTTATTCATAAGTAAGATTTTGCAAATGCATAAATTATATTTGCTCTACTAATTAGAGATATTTTTTTGGTTTCATTTCTACTCCTTTTTCCCTTTCTTTCTCTTTTTTCCTTTATGTGTGTGTGTGTGTGTTTATATTTTTTGTCTTGTTTCCTTTCTTTTCCTCGTTATGCCCCCCTCCCCCCACTTATTTACGAAAATTGAGATCACAATTATAAATATAATTATTTTTCTCTCCACGATAAATATCTTCAAAGTACTCTAGCTAAGAAAATACATTTCTGTCAATTACAATTTTCACTATGTACCTTCTTCCATCGAAAACCCACAAGAAAGAAACTAGAGTTATCATAGTCCAAAAATTTAACTGAAAAACTAAAGAGAGTAAACTATGAGAGTAGAAAAAAAATCTATCCTTGCTATTACTTATATTATTTATTACATGTAACAGTACTGGTACTAATTAAATTCTTATATTTTTATGCAACGAAGAGTTGTTTGAAGGCAAATAATCTAATATTTTTAATTGATATTCGTCTGAGTAATTTATTGAAAGTAAGTTTATTTTTTAGCATAAAAATATTTATAGCAATAGTTTTTAGATTTTGTATGGCAGATGAGAAAATTCAATAAAATAAATATAGATATTCAATTGTAGATGAAACATTTATTATAATTTAAATTTAATATAAAAGAAATGAATGCTCAAATTATGAGTCCCACGATTTGTATTTTTTATATTTAATTTAATTTTTTTGTTATTTTCATTACTTATTATATTTACCTTTTAGTAGAAAAATATTATTGAAATAGTGTTTAATTGTAAGGACAAATACATCACATATTTTATATGAATATTTTGTTAATTCAATTTTTTACTTTGATTGTTCTCGGTCTGTACATATATAAAAGTAAATTTTTAAAAAACCATATTAATATATAGTTGGTGAAATATTAAAGAATAATAAACCATTTTATTTCAATATTTTGAAAAAAATTCCATCAATTATATTTTTAATCTGTTATCGACATAAATCAAATAAATAAGGATTTGATTTATGATTATAAGTGAAACATTGATTCAGAATTTGAAATAGTTTTTGATGATATATAGGTAGTCAAAATATTAGGGTCAAGATCTGGTTTTGAAGTAATTAATTTTCATTTATTAGAAATTCTATTGATATAGTTAATCAATTATTGTCTTCTTCGTTTTAACTTTTTTACATGAAGAACTTAAGTGATATTTATTTCTTCACAATTTTTGTAGTTTAATTAGTAACTAATATGTTATCAAAGTCTAAACATCACCAATGATGTAAAAAATATTTACAGTATCAATGCATATGACTTTAATATATATGATGCTATATAAATGTATCTAAATATATTTATAATAATGCATTTTATACATTCATATACACCCTTATTAACTTTCTGATGTCTACGAAAATTCTTTTATTTGATATTTTAATAATAACTTTACATAATTATCAGTGTCCAATTTATAAAACATTTGCAAATCAGCAATACATATCTCTACAATATTTTCTGATCCCTCTAGCTTATATATTGCATATTCATACTTACCGAAAAAAAAAAGCATAGCCAAATCAAGCTAATTAGCAGAATATAAATAATTTTCAAAAATCATTCCCAATAGTATACATTTTCACTTTGGATCAGTGATTTTGAAATTAAATTAAAAGTAATATCTTTCTAATATAGGTATAAGGGAAAACAACTCTTACCTTGATGTTTGAAAAGAAAAAAAATAATTTTGCAGAGAACACTGTTCATTTAAGTTTTTGAAGTCATGATTTTGCTTACTTATTTAATAGTATTTGGAAAAAAGATTATAGAGTTCGACATAAGAAAATATTTGGACAGAGTATATTTATTGGGAAAATGTGAAAATGAATATGAATAATAGAAAAAAAAAATAAGAAAGTTTTTACCTCAGTAAGTCATTACTTTCCTTGCTGATTTCCTAGGAAGAAAACTGCAATAAATAAGTCTAATACTTTTTTCTTGCAGCTTCACTTTACATAACTCAATATAATATGTGAAGGATATAAGAACTCTAATATATATTTGCTATTATCGGAGGGAGGTCATCGGACAAACAAAATAAAGCTAAAATCTAAATTTATTACCAATCGACATCACGTCGATTAAGAATATAAGAAGACATAAAAAAATATATTACAATTATATTACAATTTGCATTATATGTCATGTAATGAATTCATTAATGAATAGCGTGTTTATTAAAATTATTTTAAAATAATAAAAAAATAAAAAAAACTACAAAAAAGATAAATACAATTCTAGGCCTTAGAGAGTGCCACATCATCATGCCTATGTCTTTCCTTTATATATATATATATATGTGTGTGTGTGTGTGTGTGTGTGTGTGTGTGTATAGATTTTATGTTAATTGTTACAAAACTATATTACTACAATATTAATGGATTAGTATTAAGAAGACACATTATAATACAAAATTTTTTAGTAGATTAGATACATAGTATAAGTTACTCATTTAAACAATTAACACTTGCGAAATCGTATTAGTGATTTATTTCTGATTTGTTTTAATACTAATAAATTGATATGATATCACATTTATATTGTGTATCTGTAATTGATCGTTAAAAAATTATTATGTCACCAAATTAAGAAATATTCATTAAAATTAGTGAAAAAAATCACTAATGGGTAGGCATTCTATATCACACTGTCATGACCCGAATATATACCCTGGACGTGACATGGTGCCTAAAGTCACAAGAGACTCCAAGATAAATCATGACATGACATATTTCTAACATGTATAAGATTATAAAGAACTAAGCGAAAACTGACTAAATTTATTAAACAAAAACTTATAAGTAATGAGATAGATTGGATTTAAACTGATCGATAAACAATGAGTCACAAAGATGAACTAAACCAAGGACAAAAGCAACTGAATAAAAAGGAAATAACTTCAGTCCTCGAAAAATGAGGACTCACCACTAATAGCTGCTGATGGGCACCAGAACGAGTCTAACTGTGATGCTGCGCTTGAGTACCTAGATCTACATCATAAAATAAAATAACACAAAGGAGTATGTGTAACGACCCAAATGGTCGTGATTGGCACCCATACTAACCCCTGGTGGACGAACCAACGAATTCCGATACTACCCCCAAAATGAGACATGCAAAAAGGTGAAACGCTATCTTTAATTATAGATACAAACTTCACAACATAAATCAATTGCTTAAAATCGACACTACTAAATAATACCCAAACCTGAAGTCATTGCACAAGATGTCTGTTTCAACAAGCTAAGAAACTAAAACTAAAAATGAAATAAAGTGTCCAAATATCTGAAAGAATGACATCTGTAATGAAGGAGTGAACCGTGCCCTCATCTGCTCACCTTCTAAATCCCCAAAAGCTATTGGTATACAGGTGAAGGCATGAAGAACTGCTAGACTCGAACTCTGCACTCAAAAAATATACAAGGGTAGGGTCAGTATGTGACACAGTAGTGGTAGGCATCATCGACTGACTTTACATAACAACAGATAATTAAAGCAAAAGTGATATAAAAAGGGTCCATAACATTATACAGATGTACAAAGCCATTTTATGAACACTAGCTCTACTCAGGAATTAGCCGGCCTACTCACTGGATTAGGCCTCTCGCTGTAGCGGTCACTTGTTCGCCAGCGGTCTCACTACAGCGGAGATGGTTCTGCTGCAGTAGCACTGCTTAGGAAGTAACCCGACATGTTGCACTCTTCTCAATTGATCCATCCCACAGTTCAATAGATCAACAATTTAACATTTTTCATACTCCATAGGTCCATCAAACACGTATAATAGAACAATAATCACATCAGCTATTAGGAGCTTTAATTCCTCGGCTATTCATAGCGATAACTACTCGATGATTACACATGGTGAAAAACTCACACTTAGCACTAAAAATATGTTCGTTGTTATCAATTCACATCATATCAATGATACTTTGCACACTCTTGTAGCACGTCTCTTATCAACTTCATGAACATAAATGAAATCACAAAACAATACGCAAACAACACAACTAAGGGTAACATGACGGGCACACGCCTTCGTCATCTCCTCTTAACACTGAACCACGCGAATCATGTACACACATGCCAGAGGGTTTTATTTATGCCCATCCAATCATGACCTGTATGGGACTCTAGAAATCTATGTACTGTGCCAGTGTGGCACCCGCTCCCACTCATATGCTCATCCAGATGCTCCCCATGGACACGAGCCACTCAAATAATATTATTCTCTTGCCCGAATACTCCTCTCAGGCTCAATCCTCTCATATAATGTTATCCTCTTGCCCGGATACTCCCCTCCGGCTCGAGCCTCTCATTTTAGGATGTAAAATCTATCATTCATCATTCTCATAAAAAGAATAGATCAAGTGCATCGTTTCATCATACATAAGGTTACAATCTACTCCTCAATTAAGACATTATCAACTAACAACTCTCTTATTAACAAAGAATAATCACTTCACTAAACATTCAGTACAGTTAATTCCATTATCATTTAAACAATCTTTTAAACAAGTCATCATGGTTAAATATTACATCATAGCCACATTCTTGAAATAAATTATGAATAATAGACTCACATATCACATAAATGTCTGAAGACCAATCGTATATCAACATTTCACAATATATATGTCATTATATAGGTCTATCCCTATAAACCATAACCTACCTCGATTTGGAAGGTAACAATTTAACTACTCTGGAGGAGCCTTGCCTTTCCTCAAAGCTTTGAAATGCGTGATATCTATAACACAAGAGTAATTCATTAATTACCCTTCAATTAGAGTCTAACAGATCAAACCTTCCCCTTCAGGGTGTTTTTTGAATGTAAAACCCCAATTCTACTCAGTTCTAATTCAATTCCCCGAGCAACCCTTGTTCCCAACACGTGATTCTAGGAAATACTCTTTCCCGGAAGTCGTTGACTATTCATAGCTATTACCTTGACACCAATGAAGAGTTTGACCCAATGCTTTATTTCTATCCTAGTTGATCCACTCAAGAAAACACATAGAGTGAGACGTAGGACTCAGTTTGTCTTGTGCAGGAGATGGAATTTTCACATACTTTACTTTTTCCAAGAAGAAGAAGAAGTATGATTCTTTTTTTTCATTTTTTTTCCTCCTTTGTCTTTCTAGTTGCCTTCTTAGGTTCTTTTAACCACTCAAGCCGAAGAAACTTATTCAATGGTCACCGCTAACCGCTTTTGGTCCCAAAATCACTTTATTTCGACTATAAAAAATTCACATATTTTTTTTGATTTATCCTACTTGTCACAAGCATATGTATTTTACAAATTATCACAAACCCAAGTTATTAATTTGTCTAAATTTAGATCTGGGTACCGGGTGTATACTCAACGCACGACACCTCCTAGGAGACACTAGAATCGGCATTTCCTCATCTTTCACTCACCGAACGGTGGTATGAAACAACCTAGGGTTCTTCCTCTACAAAACTCCCACCATTAGAGGTCTACAAAGTTTCTAGGATCAAAACTACTCATCTTAGATATAGAGAATTGAAAATCTTACCTTGGGTGAAGAGGTTACTACTCTGGAGAGTTTTTCCATCCTCTAGACCTCCTGATCGCGTTATGGGAAATGATAGGGTGAAAACAACATAATTTCCACTTCAACCCACTTTTTGATTCCCGTCATCCGCTGTAGCAGTTATCTTTTCGCTGCAGCGGACCCGCTACAGCGGTCATAGGGTCACTACGGCGGTCCAAATGGTTACTCCGTAATTTTTCCAAGGCGGAACTCTGATCGCTACCACGGTCTCGCTGCAGCAGGAATCCCACCGCTGCAGCGGTCCCCTGGACCAGTAGCTACCCAAAAATGCATAGTTCTATACTTAGTTTATGACAACCTCCCTATCTTATCCTTAGCCAGTTTTCTATGTTCTATGCCCTTAACCATTCCTGTAATGACGTTCAGGTCATTACATTAGATACCAATTAAAATATTGTTCCTCCCTGAATGTTCTATACAATAGCCGGAAGGATACGTACCATATTCTATGAACAACTGGGGGTACTTAACCCATATATCAGCCTCAGTCTCCCACGTGGCTTCTTCCACCGGATGGTTCTTCAACTGGACATTTACTATCGGAATCTCCTTGGACCTCAACTTCTGAATCTCTCTAGCCAATATCGTCACAGGCTCCTCCTCAAGTGATAGAGTAATATCTTCACAGGCTCCTTCTCAAATGATAGATTCTCATCCAGAAGAACAAAGTCTGACTTGATGATATATGTTCCATCTCCATGGTACTTTTTCAGCATAGACACATGAAATGTCGGATGCACTCCAAACAATTCTAGCGGCAATGCTAGCTTATAAGCCACTTCCCGCATACGTCGGAGTATTTTAAATGGCCCAATATACCTTGGGTTGATCTTTCCCTGCTTACCAAACCTCATCACCCCCTTCATAGGTGACACCTTGAGCAGCACTTGCTCCCCTTCATGAACTCCATGTCCCTGACTTTCTTGTCTGCGTATTGCTTCTGCCTAATTTGAGCAGCTACCAGATGGTCCTAAATTATCCAAGACTTTTCCAAGAACTCCTTTTACAAATATGTCCCCCAAGGCCTCAGCTCAAACGCATTGAACCACCCAATTGGAGACCTGCACTTTCTCCCATACAAGGCTTCAAAAGGCGTCATACCAATGCTCGAGTGGTAGCTATTGTTATAGGTGAACTCTTTCAAGGGAAAGAATTTGTCCCAATGGACCCGAAAGTCTATCACACATTCCTGGAGCATGTCCTCCAACACTTGAATAGTCCATTCCGATTGCCCCTCTGTCTGAGGATGAAAGGCTGTGCTCAAGTCTAACCCCGTACCCAACTCGGCCGGCAAGGTCATCCAAAAATGGGAAGTAAACAGAGTGCCCCTGTCTGATACAATTGAAATAGGCACCCCATTTAACCGAATGACCTCCTTCACATATAGCTTGGCTAGTTTCTCCGTGTTGTAAGTCACCTGAACCGGTAAGAAATGAGCTGACTTGGTCAACCTATCCACTATGACCCATATTGGGTCAAACTTTCCTAAAGTCTTGGGAATACCAACCACAAAGTCCATAGCTATCGTCTCCCATTTCCACTCAGGGATAGGCATTTGCTGAAGTACTCCTCCAGGCTTTTGGTGCTCGTACTTCACCTGCTGACAATTTAAACACTGAGCAACATAGTCCACAATGTCCCTCTTCATCCTACCTCACTAATAATGTTGCTTTAGATCATGGTACATCTTGGTTACTCCAGGATGAATGGAGTACCTCGAGTTGTGAGCTTCTTCCAAGAGAGTTTTAATGAGGTCACCAACTTGGGGAACACACAACCACCCCTTTATTCTCAAGACCCCTTCATCATCCAACACTGCTTTCTTAGCCTCTCCCAGCAGAACTTTATCCTTGATCTTACCCATCTTTTTATCTTCAAACTGTCTAGTTTGGATTTCTTCTAGCAGCAAGGATTTAGCCTCCAGTTGGCTAGTATCCCGCCAGTTTTGGTCAATGACAATCTCACTAACCTGTTTGCCAAGTTCTGGACTACCTTGGCCATCCACTATTGAGTTTCCTCCAAGCAAGCCAGACTGCCCATGCTCACTGTCTTCCTACTCAATGCGTCTACCACCACATTGGCCTTTCCTGGGTGGTACAAGATGGTGATGCCACAATCCTTAAGCAGCTCCATCCATCTCCTCTGCCTCAAATTGAGATCTTTCTGGGAGAATACATACTGTAAGTTGCGACGATCCATGAACACCTCACATCGAGCTCCATACAAATAGTGTCTCCAAATTTTTAGTGTAAACACCGGCGCTGCTAACTCTAGGTTGTGCATGGGGTAGTTCTTTTCATGCACCTTCTCTCTTGAGGTATACGCAATCACCCATCCTTCCTGCATTAACACAGCACCCAACCCAGATCATGAGGCATTACAATAAACAACAAAGTCTTTACCTTCCATTGGTAACACCAAGATAGATGTTGTGGTTAGCAAAGTCTTGAGTTTCTGGAAGCTCTCTTCACACTCCTCTAACCACTGGAAGGGCACAGCTTTTTGTGTCAACTTGGTCAATGCCGAATAGATGGAGGTGAATCCCATCATGAACTGCGATAGTAACTTGCTAGCCCCACAAAACTTCGAATTTCTATCACATTAAATGGCCTTGCCCAGTTCTTGACCACCTCCACCTTTTGTGGAGCAACTTGGATTCCCTCCTGGAAACCACATGCCCTAGAACGGACATTGACTCCAACCAAAACTCGCACTTATTGAATTTGGCATACAACTGCTTCTCTTTCAGTTATCCTAGAACAATCCTTAAATGATTTTCATGCTCCTGATTGGTCTTAGAATACACCAAGATATCATCAACAAATACAATAACAAAGAAATCCATGTAAGGTTTAAAAATACCATTCATCAGCCTTATGAACGCAGTCGGGGAATTAGTAAGTCCGCATGAAATGAGCAGAAACTCATAATGCCCATATCTGGTCCGAAAGGCTGTCTTGGGAATATCTTCAGCTCATATTTTCAACTGGTGATAACCGGACCTCAAATCAATCTTTAAAAATATAGCCACTCCTTGTAACTAGTCAAACAGATCATCTATTCGTGGAAGAGGGTACTTATTCCGAATGGTTACCTTGTTCAACTGGTGGTAGTGGATGCACATCCGCATACTAACATCCTTCTTATTTACAAACAAAATTGGGGCACCCCAAGGTGACACACTCGGCCTAGTGAATCCTTTACTGAGCAACTCATGCAACTTCTCCTTGAGTTCTCTCAACTCAGCAGGTGCCATTTGGTATGGAGGAATAGAAATGGGTCGGGTTCCTGGTTCCAAGCCTGTACACAAATCTATGTCACGGTCCGGCAAAATCTGCAGGGAACATCTCTAAGAGCTCACAAACGATCAAAACTGACTCTATGGAAGGACCCTTTGAACTAGTGTCCCTAACATGCGCCAAATACACTAAACAACCCCGCTATTTCAACTTACAAGCATGAATATAAGAAATAAGTTTCAGGCTACAATTCCCTTTCAACTCCAACCTAAACGACTCTGTATCTAATATAGTGACCGTCTTAGCATAGCAATCTAGAATGGCATGGTAAGGGGACAACCAACTCAAACCCAACATTATATCAAAATCAACCATGTCTAAGATCACTAGGTCTACCAGAGTGTCAAATTTCATGAATTCAACAACACAATCACAAACAACCCTATCCACTAACATATAATCCCCAACAGGAGTATACAAACAGATAGGAGTATTAAGCACATCATACATAAGATACAAACTTAAAGAAAAATAAGTAGACACATAAGAGAATGTAGAGCCAGGTCAAACAACGTAATAGCTACTCTATCGGTCACAAAGATCATACTTGTGATGACGATGTATGAAGCCTCTACCTCCGATTTACTAGAAAAAACATAGAAATGAGCCTAGTTACCAGCCTGAGAATCGCCTTGATTGGGCTATGCCAGCCCTCTACCTGCCTGGGTGCCACCACAACCTACCTGAGCACGTTCCCTACCCTGTTGAACACCACCTATAATGGTTGGCTGACCACCTCATCCCATCTATGGACAATCTGGACTGAAAGCACTACCTCCCCTCCCAACTGGGGCCAAAGCTCGAGGAGTTGGGTGAGGATCAATCTACCTGCCCTATCTGAACCTAGGGCACCATCTGCGGATGTGGACATACTCACCACACTCAAGACAGACCTTCTTAATAACTGGTCTCTAAGTTGGAATAAAGAAAATAGGATGAGCCCTAAAATCAAAACGAACCATCTATGTACCCCCAACTACACTTGACAGTCATGGAGCTATCCTTAGTAGACCTTCGATTGATACCTGCATGGCAAAATGAATAGTGCACCTAGAGAAACCATAAGGTGCCGGAGCCTTCACATAAGAACCGCTGAAAGAACCCACTCTTCGAGCCTTCTTCTCGGCATTTCTGGCATAACACTCCCGCCTCACCCCTTCAACTGACTTCACGTACTCTACTCGCTCCTGAAAAGTCTTACCCGAAGAGACCATCTGCAAAGCTGGTACCTGGAGACCTACATTCACGCCTTTAACAAATCTCCTAATCCTATCCTCCTCGGTGGGTAGTAAGGGTAGAGCATATCTGGATAAGAGTGAAATCGAGCCTCATATGCAACAACTAATGAGCTCCCCTAATTAATTGTAACACCCTGGATAATTTGAGCGATAAAATTGTGCTTTCGCGGTAGGACTAAGAGTACCTAATAGGATAAGAAGAAAGTTTTATGAGTTATTTTAATCACTCTATGATCATATTTAATATTGAATGTCGATCAATTTGTAGAACAAAATTCAAAAAAATGTTGTCGCAAAATTTCCTTCTTAAGATTCCTTGAAATTTAGGTCAAATATCTCGAGGCTTTTCTCCCAATATATAAGGAGTTAGGTGGTTTTTCACCTATAAAATTAAAGATCTATGAGTCTAGTTTTGAGTACCTCAAACCATTTGTCAATCCGACTTCGGAGTAGAGAGATATTCACGTTTTTGTGAGACCGCGCAAGTAAGAACCTCACAATGTCTTAAGGCGGTGGAGGATTATTTAATCTCCTTTGGTCGGTTGTTGGTCATCAAAAATTCATTTTACAGATATATATTTTTTAGGAAACCTCTCTCATGTTCTCTCCATGGTTTCCATTGGGTTTTGGGTTTAGAATCCATGGCTCAACATGGTTTTGGTGTCGGGAAGTCGGAAATCGCGTGTAGTCCTCGGTTTGATGTCTTTTCCGGGCTGTTGGTGGCTATTTCGTGGTGAAGCTGTTGGTAAGACTTCTTACTTTTGTTATTTAAGGTTGTTTATAGGTGTGTTCACCTCAGCAGGTTGTTGTCTCAAAGTTTCTACCGTCGAATTCCTATGAATCTTGTCTAGTAAGCTTCGTTTGTGTAGTTTTGTTATTGAGTTGTGTTGGCTGCGTTTTGGCAGAATATTGAACTGCATTTAGGCATTAGGTTCATGGTGTTGAAGGCTCAAGTTCGTCTAGGCTTGAAGCTAATTTATGTTAGGATTGTCCCTCCCTTTGTCAGCATGAATTTCATAGCCATTGTCGTCCGTGTTGATGTGTGTCTTGGCTGTTCTGTGATGGCTTGTGCTTTTGCAATTATTAAAATCATGTTTTGGTTTTTATATGGTGATAATGGTGTGTTTAAGGTTCTGGTTTGGTTGGTGGCTCAGGATTGATTGTGGAGAATCATAGTCATGGAAAATTGTTAGGCTCGTGTCGAGAGGCCATGTGTGAGACGTGTGGTTCTTGCAGCAAGTTGTAGGATGTTTGAGTGAATAATATTAGGTGATTATTTTGTAAAGTGAATGAGGTATTAGAGTGGTTAAGGTTGATGGCCGCGATAATCTTTTGTTATATTTGAATCAGCGATCATGTCGACCGTATCGATGGCATGTGACGGCCGTGGTGACACTTGGGCTGATTTGGCTGTGTCCCTTAATGTTAGTGGTAAGTATAGTGGTGTGTGGGATGTTTGTAAAGCTTTAGGATATACTGGTTAGGATGATAATTCTTAGCTTGGTTAGTGGCTGGTCGGTGGACTACTAGACGTGAAAGAATAGTACTGTGCTGTAATAGTCAGGTTGTAGGGTTTGAGAGCCGATTGTGGGCTATTTGAGCATGTAATATTATTGTTGATCGTGTGTGTATTATGTTTGAGTCCTTGTGGCTTGTGGATACCCAATGCACGAGAGTTGTTCCATCTAAAGGTCGAGTAAGAGGTGCCTTGTGGCTTGTGGATACCCGACGCACGAGAGTGTTTCTAACTGAGGGGTTGAGCGCAAGGAGTGAAATGACCTATGAGGTTGAGAATGATGTTCTCCATAGTGTCGAGTTGAAACACGATTCGAGAGTGGTCCAAAATGTCTGAGCCTTCCTAGGATCGCAATTGGTTCACCCAGATGGATTGAGCTCCGCTAACTGTGCGCAGCCGAGAGAGTATTCGACAGTGCCTGATTGATGATATTGATTAACTGTTGTTTATGTGTGTTTTTTTTGGAATTAAATTGTGGTTGTTTCTTGTGTTATTTGTTATCTGATAGCAGCAGATGCTAGATGTTGGCTGGGGTTAGCTGAGGCCATTGAGAGGTCTAGAGATGATGAAAAGTGAGTTGGGTTGGCTAGGTGCCGCTGTATTGTTATTTACTTTTGGACTTGCCGAGCTTATGGGCGCCAGGTAGGTTCTATTTGTATGTTTTTTTGTACTTGCAGGCTTATTAGGCCCAGGTAGGTTTTATGTATTTACTTAAGTTCAATTCTCCTTCTGCGATATTTGGTATATCTGTTGATCTCTAATCTTAGTCTTCCAGTTGTTTCTGCCTTTCATGCTCGGTACATTATTGTACTGACGCCCTAGTCGAGGCGTTGCATTCATGCATATAGGTGATGTTAGGCTGTTAGATTAGGTTCTTGGTTGTTGAGTAGAGTTCCAGCTGAGTCGGTGTGCTCCAGTTCTTTCGGAGTTTCCAAAGGTTGATTTATGGGTAGTTCGAGGCCCTGTCCTGAGCAGTTGATTTCTATTATACTTTTATAGGTTGGTAGACATTAGTTTCCGGTGTCGTGTCATTGTTATAGGCCAGGTGGGCCATGCTGTATAGATGTTCTTCCATTATGTGGCCTCGATGGCATATTGTATTTATTTTTCTTGGTTTGTCAAGTGAGCCAGCTTCCGCTATAGTCTATCGTCTTATTATGATTTTATAGTTATTGTGTTGTCGAACCTCATTGGTTCTGGCCTTTATTTGTTTTGGGGCATCGTGTATGCTCATATCAGGGGTGGCACCAGGTGCCAATCACGCCTCCCTGGGTTTTAGGGTGTGACATTAATGGTGGTGAACTCATCCCATCTTTTATCCCTCAGAGTGCGGGGAACATATTTCTCTAGGAATGAGGAGTAGAATTGGGTCCATGAAAACGATGGTGGCCTTACTAGTATGCACTCCACGAAATCCCTCCACTAGAGCTTTACATCACCCATCATCTGGAAGGTGACAAACTCAACACCATACTTTTCCACCGCCCCATCTTATGGAGCCTCTTGTGACAATCTATGATGAATTCATAGGCTTCCTTCGCCTCTGTGCCGTAGAAGGTGGGAGGCTTCATCTTGGTAAACCTCCAAAATATGTCTTGATCTTCCCCTTTCATCACCGGTACTGCCATCAACCTCGGAAACACAACAGCCTCTGAAATGTCATCTTTTCGCGGGGCCACAACTGCTACATGCTAAATCCTGACTGTTGTCCTGCTAGAGTTGTTGGCATTGCCCCGGTGCCCACAAGGCCACTTAGAATATTGAGGACCTGAGCTAGGACCTCTGAAGACGCTGGCGCGACAGGAGCTTCTCCCTACGTCGGGACCTTGACCTCAACCGCCACCCGCTCCTACACTGTTGGTGGTACGGGAGATGCAGACCTCTCCCTCACTGGAGCAGGAGCAGGGGCCCCTCCTCTAGCCGCAGCGGGTCTCCAGCCATGACCCCTGCTCCTTCCTCTACCATGAACTGGGGCCGCCACTGCTGGCTCGAGTGTTGCATCTTTGTTGTCATTGGCACATGTTCTCACCATCTGAGAAGGAAAGAAGAAATTTTTTTGATACCAATTGGAATAAAGTAATCGCACGAAAAGAAAGAAGAAAGGAGTTATCCTAAAGTCCTGCAGCATCTCGAAGATAAGTTATGAACGTCTCTACATCGATCCACGAGACTCTACTAGACCCGTCTTAGTGCAATGAGATCAATAAACCTAGAGCTCTAATACCAACTTTGTCACAACCCAAATGGTCGTGATTGGCACCCACACTAATCCCCAGTGGGCTAACCAACGAATTTGATACTACCCCCAAAATGAGACATGCAAAAAGTTAAAACTCTATCTTTAGTTACTGAAACAAACTTCACAACATAAATCAACTACTTAAACCGACACTACTAAATAATACCCAAGACCTGAAATTCATTGCACAGGACATCTATTTCCACAAGCTAAGAAACTAAAACTAAAAATGAAATAAAGTGTCCAAATATCTGAAAGAAGGACATTTGTAATGAAGGAGTAAACCGCGTCCTCATCTGCTCACCTTCTAAATCCCCAAAAGCTGCTAGTTTACAGGTGAGGGCATAAAGAACTGTCGGGCTCAGACTCTGCACTCAGAAAAGAATGCAGGGGTAGGGTAAATACATGACACAGTACTGGTTGCATCATCGTTCGACCTTACATAATAACAGATAATAAAAGAAAAAGTGATATAAAAAGGGTCCACAACATTATACAGAAGTACAAAGCCATTTTATGAACACTAGCTCTACTTAAGAATCAGCCGACCTGCTCACTAGATTAGAATCTCGCGGCAGTGGTCACTTTTCCGCTACAGCGGTCTCGCTGCAGAGCAAATGGTTCCGCTGCAGTGGCACTGCTTAGGTAGCAACCTGACATGCTGCACTCTTCTCAGTTCATCTATCCCACTGTTCTATAGATCAATAGTTTAGCATTTCAAATACTCAATAGGCCCATCAAACACATATAATAAAACAATAATTGCATCAACAATTAGGAGCTACAATTCCTCGGCTATTCATAGTGATAACTACTAATTAACTACACACAGTGACAAAGTCACAGTTAGCACTAAAACATGTTCTTTGTTATCAATTCACATCATATCAATGATACTTTGGACATTCTCGTAGAACGTGTGTCATCCACTTCATGAACATAAATAAAATCACAAAACAATATGCAAACAACACAACCAAGGGTAACATGACGGGCACATGCCTCCATCATCTCCCCTTAACATTGAACAACAAAAATCATGTACACACATGCCAGAGGGTCTTATTTGTGCCCATCCAGTCATGACCTGCAGGGGACTCTAGAAATTCATGTACTATGCCGGCGTGGCATCCACTTCCACTCATATGCTCATCCGAATGCTCCCGTCGAATATGTGCCACACAAATAATGTTAGTCACTCGCTCGGATACTCCCTTCGGGCTCGAGCCTCTCATATAATGTTATTCACTCACCTGGATACTCCCCTCCAGCTCGAGCCTCTCATTTTAGGATGTAAATTCTATCATTCATCATTCTCATAAAAAGAACAAATCAAGTGCATCATTTCGTCATACAGATCGTTATTATCTACTCCTAAAGTAAGCCATTACCAACTAAAAACTCTCTCATTAACAGAGTATAATGACTTTACTAAACATTTAACACATTTAATTCCATTATCATATACACAATCTTTTAAACAAGTTATCACAATTCAATATCACATCATAGCCACATTCTTGAAATACATTATCAACAATAGATTAACATATCACATAAATGTACGAAGACCAATCGTATATCAATATTGCACAATATATATATGCCATCATATAGATCTATCCCTATAAACCCTAACCTACCTCGATTTGTAAGGTAACAATTCAACTACTCCGCGGGAGCCTTTCCTTTCCTCAAAGCTTCAGAATGTGTAAAATCTACAACACAAGAGTAATTTTTTAATTACCCTTCAATTCGGAGTCTAACAGATCAAGCCCTCCCCTTCGGGGTGTTTTTGGAAGGTAAAACCCCAATTCTACTCGGTTCTAATTCAATTCCCCAAGCAACCCTTGTTCTAATATGTGATTCTAGGGGAATGATCAAAACTTATCAACACCAACCCAACTCCCACCTTAATCACCCTAGGCCCTAGTTAACAGTCTAGGGTTCTTCTTATACAAAAAACCCACCATTAGAGGTCTTCAAAGCTTCTGAGATCAAAAATACTCACCTTAGAGATACATAATCGAAAATCTTACCTTGGGTGAAGAGGTTACTACTCTAGAGAGTTTTTCCATCCTCTAGACCTCTTGATCGTGTTTTGGAAAATAATAGGGTGAAAACCCTGTAATTTCCACTTAAATCCACTTTCTGATTCCCATAGTCCATTGCAGCAGACCCACTACAACAGTCATAGGGTCGCTGCGGCTGTTCAAATGGTAACACCCCAATTTCTCCACGGCGAAACTCTGACTTCTACCATGATCTCACTGCAGCGGGAATCCCACCGCTGCAGTGGTCCCCCGGACTAGTAGCTACCCAAAAATGCATAATTCTATACTTAGTTTATTTCACAACCTCCCTATCTCATCCTTAGCTAGTTTTTTGTGTTCTACGCCCTTAATAATTCTCGTAATAACGTCTGGGTCATTACAGTATGTGGTTAGTACTTTGAATGTATTGAGTATGTGAGTTGTGCAACTGAAGTATAAAGTATGCTAGTAAAATCTGAAAAGTATAACTAAACCGATGTACAACAACCCTATATGAATGCATAAATATTCAAAATAACATGACAATCTGGAAATAATGAATGTACAAATAAAACTAATTTAGGGTCATGTATATGCACTAGAAATTGAAACTGTGACTATAGTTGAAGACTATAACTGTACTATGTAAGAGTCTATTAACTAGCATATAACCATGTTAGCTAAACGTAGAGTTCAATGTATATGTTCCATCGATATGAACCAATATACCTTTCCAGAGTATAAAGGCATGGCTGATGTGATCACTAGTTGATGCCCTTTCGAGCTAATAATCTATGATTACACATAATTTTAAGACCTTGGTGCGCTGAACCCAGACCTACTTACTGCTAAATACTACTCCCAATTGATAATTCACTAACTATTTACTGATATTATACTGATAGCTCAAAAACTATTGCCTAAGACTAAGTTAGAACTACTTTATCTGAAAGTGTCCTGAGAGTCTATAAGCCTAATAAAATTTAAAATTATGACAATACTGATAAAAGTAGTAATACTATAAAGCATGTATACTAAAACCATGAGAAAGTCATATGTACTTGAAAGACCATGTTAATCAAAAACATTGCTAGCTCATTAAGCTAAGTATTGGAAAAAGGTTAATATCAAGGTCATGGGAATACATTATACAATTTGAGAGTAAAATCATAAATATCTTGCACTACTAATCATGAAAATCTTAAAGCATTGATAAGGTAACAAAAATCATGCATTGAATGAAAGCCCTAGGACATGGTTTCTAGAGAATTTAACTTGCTAGGATTTCTATAAATAATTAGGGCACAAGGGTGAAAGAAAACCCATGTTGAAATACCACATACTTGGAGAAGAAGACTTTCTTGCTAGATCTTGAATTTTAGAGCTTTGAAGAAGAACCTTAACCTTGGCTTGAGAGGATTTGATACTTCTGTGTATGTTTCTGAGAGTGTATGTGAGAATGAGAAGGGAAAGTCAACTAATTCCCTATCATCCCCTTAGAAAATATCCCAAAATAACGTAGTTTAGGAGTTAAAAGTGTGGAATGTGTTGAAAATACCCAAAAAATCATATAGGAAAAACTGCCCGTCTGGTGCCAGGAATCATACCACAACTTGTGGTGACTGACCACGAGTTGTAGTGACCCCTCGTCGTTACTGGAGTTAAGTTGTCCAGTCTCTGTATCTCTTCTCATGATAGATAGCACGATCCATACCACCAAAGTATGATTTGTAGGTACTGCTCGTGGTTACCGAGACTATTTTGGTTACTCTCTAAACCTCATCCCACGGGTGGATACCACGGGTCGTACCACCTTACCACGGCTCCTTACCATAGACTGTAACCCTATACCATGACTCGTGGTATAGTTCATCTAGGGTTAGATGTTTAGTTTTCCTGCAGGTTCCTACTTCAAGTCTAGGATCTGATCTTAGGAACTTTTGGGGTGTTACATTATCTCCCCCTTGGGAACATTCATCCTTGAATGGGGACTAACTACACTAAAAAGATAGGGAAGCTGCAATCCCAAAACTGCATGTTATAGACTGAGTACTGAAAGAGTACTGACCCTGAACTAAGATACATAACTGGATTGTATTCAGGAACATACATGAATTTTAAAACATGAAAGAATTTAAGGGACACGAAGATTAGTAGAATAATAAGGAGGAAACTATTACCTCAAGCTGGGACTGAATTGGAAGAAAATAGGTGAGGATACTTGGCTATCATGTTTGCCTCTACTTCCCAAGTAGCTCCCTCTACATTCTAGTTCCTCTAGCGAACTTTCACTGATGTGACTTCCTTGTTTCTCAACTTACGAATCTGACGGTCAAGAATCTCAACTAGGACCTCTTCATAAGAAAGAGACAGTGTTTCATTCCCACACTTTCCAAAGGTACAACTAAGGTTAGATCACCAATGCACTTCTTCAACAGAGACACATGAAAGACTGGATGCACTGATGCTAACTTCACAGGCAAGTCAAACTCATAGGCTACCTTGCCAAAATGCCTCATGATCTTATAAGGGACAACATACCAGCACTGATTGTTCCATTCTTAAAAAACCTCATCACCCCTTTCATGGGTGAAATTTTCAAATAGACCCTGTCATCAATATCAAACTTAAGTTCTCTTCTCCTCACATCTGCATATGATTTCTGACAGCTCTGAGCTGTTTCTAGCTTTTCTCTAATAAGTTGAACTTTCTCCATCACCTCATGAACTGAATCATGCTCGATCAAAGTAGCTTCACCAACCTCAAACCACCCTATAGGAGACTATATCTCCTAATGTAAAGTGCCTCAAAAGGGGCCATCTGAATGCCGAAGTGGTAGCTATTATTGTAAGAAAACTCGATGAGAGGCAAGTGATCATTCCAATTACCTTTAAAATTGATCATGTAAGCTCTCAACATGTCCTATAGTATCTAAAAGGTCTGTTCAGCCTAATCATCTGTCTATGGATGAAAAGCTACTCTAACCTTAGCTTGAGTACCAAATTTCTTCTGAAAGGACTTTCAGAAATATTAGGTGAACTGAGTACCCCTTTTCAAAATGATGGAAAAAGGGACTACATGTAGTCTGACCAACTCCCAAATGTAAATTCTAGCATAATCTTCAGCTAAATCTGTAATCTTAACAGGCAGAAAATGTTCTAACTTAGTCATTCGGTCTACAATCACCTATATTAAATCATGATGCTGGTGCTTACGGGGTAAACCTATAATGAAATCCATGTTTATATCTTCCCACTTCCAAGTAGGAACACTGATATCCTAAATCATACCTCCCGGTATCTGATGCTTAACCATAACCTATTGGCAATTTGGACACCTAGCCACAAACTCTGTGATATCCTTCTTCATGTTATTCTAATAGATTTCCCATAGATCATGGTACATCTTGGTGGCATCTTGGTGGATAGAGTATCTAGAGATGTGGTCTTCTATTAATATCCTCTGTATCAAATCATCCACATCCAGAATACACAATATATCCTAATAGCGGAGCGCACCATCTCCCCTTTTGGAGAAAACTTCCACCTGTTTCTTGAGGATTGCTTCCTTAAGTTTAAGCAATATTAGAGAATCATCTTGCCTTGCTTTAACTTTTTTCAAAAGAGAAGACTCTAAACCATTCTAAACTACAACTACCTACAGCTGAATCAACTCAATGAACTACCAACCGAGTCAACCCTATCTCTAACCAACTCTTTCCTATCATCTTCAATGTGAGAAACACTATTAATCGATAATCTACTGAGGGCGTCAACCACTATATTCGCTTTTCCCTAATAATACAAGAAACTCATATCGTAGTCTTTCAATAACTCAAGTCATCTCCTCTGACGAAGATTCAATTCCTACTTATTGAACACATACTAGAGGTTGATAACGCTCAAATTACACCTCTGAAGAAGTATAACGTGAACATTGTCAATAAAGAACCCAACTAAGGTTGGGGTTAATCCCACAGAAAAAATAGTCAAGATATAGATTAATGCTAATGTTTAGGCTTTTAGTTCACTTATTTCCTAAAGGAGGTTTTAAAAGAAATAAGCAAGTAACAATATTGTGAATTAGTGTTGTGATAAAAGTTATGCAATTAACACAAAGTTATGCAATTAACTAGGGAAGTGTTTCCCATGGCTTCTTAACTAGTTCAGATTATTACACTCGTGATCTATCCAAATGCATAGCCTGTAGAACTAATAAATTGTGTTCATCCAAACAGCTGATTTGCTCCTATTAGATGACTATACTCAATCATCAAGTTAGGTCTCATGTGACCGCAACTCAAGTTATCTAATGAAACTTAAATTCAACGCTTTGTTGTTCTTCTTTTTTCCTAATCTCTACTTCTTTAAATTCAAGCAAATAGAGAATTCAGGCTAGACCTAACACTGCGCACTGTTAGAAACATTAATCATGAAGACAAGAACAATACAGGCACCATATTGGTTTAGAATCACTTTGTGTTAACCCTAGTTTGTTATTCCACCATGGTTCCCACAATCCTAGTTGTGGAGGATTTAGCTTCTCATATGTGCAAGCAATAAATCATAATTTAATGAAGAAAACATAACCAAGAACTTACAATATTGATGGAATAAAAATCAATGATCAATTGCACAATCAAACTTTGAAAATCAAGAACAATGATGAATTCTCTCAAGGTTTTTGTGTATTTGTTCTCCAAGTAGTGTTAGGAAACCTGAAAACCATGATTACAATGGAAGAGTATCTATTCTATTAAGGAAAATAACCTAAAAATATTTATACAATTAATGAAATTATTTACTAAATTAATAGGGATTCTGCCAGCGAGACAACCTACGAGTCATAACATGCTGCTATGAGTCGTGGTATGCTTCCGTAGTATATGTCTACAGCTTGTGGTCTTCTCAGGTACTGGAGGCTAGTACGACTCATAAAAAGTCACTATGAGCCGTAGGAGCCTGTGTTGTCTTTAACTTCTAAAATCTGGTATATTAGATGTTTCTCATACGGTCTTTCATACGACTTATACTATGCTGGTATGATCTATGCCATCCTTTTGCGCCTTGAATATGCCAAGTGTCTAATCCTCTAAATCACACCACGAGTCTGTCACTACAGTGCATATCTTTCTATCACGACTCGTGGCCACTACTGGTACAGAGGATTCAGCAAATGCATATCTTCTGGATCTCAAGTTACAGACACTCAATACAGGTCATAATTAGATGGCACGACTTGTACTGTCAGGCATACTTTGGCTCTGCACTTGTATAATTTCTATGAAGTTCAGCTACGGGTCTTAGGTACGGCTCGTACCAGGATGGTACTACTTGTACTATGACCTACGATAAGTCATTTTCTATATCTTTCATCTCTTTTTTTGAAAATCCAACTCCCAGACCTGATTTCCCTAAAAACAAAGTAAACAAACCTCATATCCGTATAAAAAATCTAAGACCAAGCATTTTTCCTATGTTTTAAGCGTCGAAAGTGCCAAAATATCGCGGCACATCAACATCCTCAACTTAGAATTTTTGCATGTCCTCAAGCAAACAGACACACTACTACAAACATGATGCTTAACTGAAAGTAAGATAGAAGACCTACAACCAACAATATCAAAATTTGCATATATGACCACTATCAAGAATTGAACCCCGTTTTCTTTAAAACACTCAAAACCAAGATTGTTGTGTACATATGCAACTACAACTCATGACACAATGGGATCTATATATGGAAATACACTATTAACAGATAACAAAGCAATCACTAATGCTATTTATAAATACAACTGGAAGTATGCAATACAACCCATGTAACCTAACACTCACAATATTATATATATATTATATATATATATATATATATATATATATATATATATATATACACACACTAAACCAGGACTATCAACAAATATCTCATCTCACAAAGAAGTCCAAATACTGCACAAGTGATATCATAAGCTTGCCCTTATTTTCTCTACTCTGGTTTTTTGAACAGTCAGGTTAGGATCAGTGTAGGACTTTCACTGGCTTGTAATGTAGGCTTGGGGACATGTGTGATAAATATGGACAATAGTGACTTACCCTCCTTGGCACTAAACAACTTGTGGCTTCACTTTTACCCTTTTCTCTTCTTTTCTCCCTTTCTCCCTTTTATTCAATTTTCAACCCGTGGATGTGGTTTATTTTTTTACTTTTTATCTTTTTTTTCCTTTTTGACTTTCAAAGTTTTCTTTTCTTATTTTTCTCTTTATTTTTCTTTCTCATGCCACACCCACTTTTCATTGATTCACTTTTTCCCTTTTTCTCCCCCACACAGCTTACGCACCCCTACAATAGGAACGTTCAACTTAGCATTTTACCTGAGTTGAGATTCACAATGTCCAAGGAGGGAACAAGGGCAAAAAAGGTTCACTGTAAACAAGTGGGAAGGTGAATGGGCTAATAAAAAATAGTCTATTTAAGCTCAAACATTTGGATCAAGGGATACTTATTTCATTTGGTCTGGCAATTTGGGCTAAAAGTAAGCTAAGTAAAAAATGGTCTATGATCCTTTCCTAACTAATTATCCCCTAACCTAAGCAAAGACTAAGCGGACAAGTTCTAGATCACCTACACAATATTGAACTAGGTAAGAACACACTCACACATAGCACAAGGTTATATCATACTACTTATTTGGTTCATGCATAGCTATACTACAATTAATCTTGCTAATGTATCAAATACCATAAAAAGATCCACATTGATCATGCTTTACAGTAAACACACACAGCTAATCACATAAATTTTTTAAAAAAGGGTCTTTTTCAAAAACTACAAAACATCACATATATGCGCATTTCATTGGCTGTTAAGTACTCCTCAATTACTCCTAGTTAAACAAAATAAAAACATCCTAAACATGTCGGTTCTACTAGATAGCATGTCCAAGGTAAAAAAACATGGCAAAAAAAATCCTTGGATGAAAATCACAAACAGATACCCCCCCCCCCTCCCCCAAAAAAATTCATGCTTTTTCCCCAAAGCAGTGAAATAAAAACTAGGGAAAAGAGCATACCTATGGCACTCTAGGCGCTCCTGTCATCCTCTATCGGCTACTCAAACTTCACTAACCACACATGGGTTGCCTCCAATGCAGCACCTGATTTAACATTACAGTACGATATGTGTGCCTTGACTTTTCAAGCTTCATCAAGATACACAGACATAATTCCTTTCACCTCCTCAGCATTTCTCAGATACTACTTTACCCTCTGGACGTTCACTTTGAACCTATTGCTATCTTCATTTTACAATTAAATGGGACCACATTGAAATACTTTTACCACCCTATATGGCCCCATCCAGCTGGACTTCAATTTTCCTGGATGCAACTGGACTTTAGAGTTAAACAACAGGACCAGATCACTAGCATTAAAGTCCCTCTTCGCAATCTTCTGATAGTGGTATATCTTCATTCTTTCATTGTATATGGATGCACTCTCATAAGAACAGTGTCGAAGCACATCCAACTCATTCAACTGATCCAAAATCAACTTGGAAGCTTCATTCTAGACCAGATTTAATTTTTTGAGTGCCCATAATGCATTGTGCTCCAGCTCTATTGGTAAATGGCATGACTTTCCGTACACCAGCTAATATGGTGAAGTGCCAAAAAGGGTTTTATATGCTATCCAATATGCCCAGAGTGCATCATCAAGCTTTCTAGACCAATCCGTTCAGTTGATGTTCACTGTTTTCACCCAGATAGTCTTAATCTCCCTATTGGAGACCTCTACTTTCCGCTTGATGGAGGATGGTAAGTTGTTTCCACCTTATGCTTGACACCGTATTTTTCAAGAAAAGCTCTAAAAAGGCGATTACAAAAATGAGACCTACCATTGCTGATGATGGCTTTAGGAGTGCCAAACCTTGCAAATATGTACTTCCTTAGGAATTTGTGACACTCTTCCCTTTATTAGTAGGGAGTGCAATGGGTTCTACCCACTTTGATACATAATCCACAGCTACCAGAATATAGCTCATCCCAAATGATCTCACAAATAGGCCCATCAAGTCAATACCCTACACATCGCATAACTCTACCTCTAGGGTTAGAGTTAATGGCAAGTCATGCTTACGAGTGATGCCCCCTTGTCTTTGGCATTGGTCATAGGCTTTGGCAAAATCATAAGCATCCTGGTGGATTGTGGGATAATAATACCCGCACTGTAGAATTTTATGTTCAGTCCGAATACTGCTGTGATGACCCCCAACTAGAGATGAGTGGCAAACCTCCATTATACTCATGATCTCAACCTCTTGGAAATATTTGAGAATTATCCCATCTGTACAAATATGGCTCGACCCAATAAAATCTTCATACATTGAATAGGAACTTCTTCCTTTGCTGGAAGGTAAGGTTTGCAGGAATCATGTCAATCACCATATAATCCACATAATTAGCAAATAATGGGATCAGATCTTGTGATGCAGCCAACACCTGCTCATCTGAAAAAGTATCATCAATGTCAATCTCATCCTTCAATCTTGCATCTGCCTCCAACCTAGATAAATGATCAGCCACCTAATTTTTGATTCTCTTTCGGTCCTTTACCTTGAACTTAAACTCTTACAGGAGAAACACTCATCTGATTAGCCTCGATTTAGCATCCTTCTTTGACATCAAATACCATAGTGTTGCACGGTGACAATCACCTTAGTTTCGAGCAAGTAGGCCCGAAACTTTTTGAATGCAAAGACCAATGCTAGAACTTCCTATTCAGTCACCATATAGTTCTTCTAAGCTACATTGAGTGTCTTCCTAGCATAATAGATGGGGTGAAGTATTTTTGCTCTCCTTTGACGCAAGACAACACCTAGGGCAAATCCACTATCGTCACACACCACCTCAAATGAAAGAGACCAGTCTGGTGCCACGATAATAGGGGCTGAAGTAAGCCTTTCTTTCAGGCATTCAAAATCTTTCATACATGCGTCATCAAAAATAAATTTTACCTCCTTCTCAAGTAACTTGCATAGAGATTGTGAAATATTTGAGAAGTCTTTGATGAACCTCCTATCGAAAACTGCATGCCCCAATTAGCTCCAACTACCCTTGATACAAATGGATGGTGGAAATCTAGCTATAACCTCAATTTTTTCTTTGTCCACTTCTATTCCTTTTACAAAAATCCTACGCCTAGCACAATCTCCTTTTTCACCATAAAATGGCACTTCTCCCAGTTAAGAACCAGATTGGTATCTTCACACCTACTAAGCACTTTGCTTAGGTGCTCAAGACAATCATCAAAGGAATCATCCATGACCGAGAAATCATCTTGAAATACTTCAATGGTGTCCTCCACCATGTCTGAAAAGATGGGCGTCATGCATGCATTATATAATAGGAAGGGCATTCTCCTGAAAGTAAACATCCCATAAGACTGGTAAAGGTGGTTTTCTCTTGGTCCTCCAGGGCTATGAAGATCTGACTGTAATCCGAATAGCCATCAAGAAAGCAATACCATCCTCTGCCTGCCAATCTGTCAAGAATCTGGTCCATGAAGATATTGAAAAGTGGTCCTTCTATGTCCAACAGTTGAGTTTTCGATAATCAATGAAAACATGCCAACCTGTGATCGGCCTGGTTGGGACCATCTCATTCTTCTTATTTGGCACCACCACAATTCTACCCTTAATTGGTACACACTATACCTGACTCACCCACTTACTATCAGCAATGGGATAGACAACTCCAGTATTTAACCATTTGATAATCTCCTTCTTCACCATCTCTCGCATAGGTGGATTCAGTCTTCATTGATGCTCTATACTTGGTACATGGTTTGGCTCAAGATGAATCTTGTGGGTGCATATGCATGGTGGGATTCCAATGATGTCAACAATGGTCCAACCAATTGCCTTCTTGAACTGTCTTAGAACTGATACTAGTGCCTCAACTTGCCACTCTACCAGGTCCACATCAAATTACTGGCAAAGTGTTGTTCTCCCCTAAGAATGCATATTTCAGATGTGGAGGCAGAGCTTTAAGCTCCAATACTGGTGGTACCTCGACTGAAGGTTTTACTGGAAGGGTTGCACGATTCTTTATGTCAAGGTCCAACTTTTTCGACCTGAAGTTGTAGGACCCCATTCTATTCAATGCATTTACCGTCTCTTCATACTCCTGGACATAGTCCTCCTCAAAATTCATAAGCATGACTACTAGTGTCTCGACACCCAACCTATCCTCCAGGGGCACCAGCGGCCTTTTATCTTCCATAAGGCTGGTCACAGGGGTTGCTCTCAAGTTAGGAGACTTCTACTACATAGAGTGGTTGATCCTTGCCACACAGGAGCCTGAATAAAACCAAAAACAAAAGAAAACATAAACAAGGAAATAAATACTAAAAGCTAAATAAAAGAAATTAATTCAATCCTAAGTTGTATTCCCCAGCAACAGCGCCATTTTTGATAATGCTCAAATTATACCTTTGAAGAAGTATAACAGGGATGTTGTTAATAGAGAACCCAACTAAGGTTGGGGGCGATCCCATAAGGAATATTGTCAAGGTATAGACTAATGCTAGTATTTAGGCTTTTAGTTCCCTTATTTCCTAAAGGGGGTTTTAAAAGAAATAATCAAGTAACAGTATCGCGAATTGGTGTTGTGATCAAAGTTTTGCAATAAACTAGGAAAGTGTGCCCATGGATTCTTAACTAAGTCAAATTATTACACCGTGATCTATCCCAATACATATCCTGTAGAACTGATAAATTGTTCTCATCAAAATAGTTGATTCACTCCTATTAGATGACTATACTCAATCACCCGGTTAAGTCTCATGAGCGATTTCTATTTAACCTTTATCAATAGTTCCAAATTAACTTTCCTGCAGCTGCAGCTGAAGTTATTCAATGAAACTTAATTTCAATGCTTTTTTGTTCTTCTCTTTTCCTAATCTTTACTTCTCTAGGTTCAAGCAGATAGAGAATTAGGGCTAGTCCTAACATTGCGCACCGCTAAGAAACATTAATCATGAAGACAAGAACAATACAAGCATCCATATTGGTTTAGTATCACTTTGTGTTAACCCTAGTTTTTTATTCCTTTATGGTTCCCACAACCCTAGTTGTGGAGGATTTAGCTACTTATATTTGCAAGCAATAGATCAAAATTCAATGAAGAAAACATCATTAAGAACTTACAATTGATGGAAGAAAAAACCTAATGATCAATTACACAATCAAACTTTGAAAGCCAAGAACAATGATGAATTCTCTCAAGGTTTTCATGAATTTTTACTCCAGGTAGTGTTAGGAAACCCAAAAACCAAGATTACATGAAAGAGTATCGACACTATTAAGGAAACTAACCTAAAAGTATTTATACAATTAATGAAATCCTTTCCTAAATTAACAAGGATTCCGCAACCTAGACAACCTACTAGTTGTAGCATGCTGCTACAAGTCGTGGTATGCTTTCATAGTATGAGTCTATAGCTTCTGGTCTTTTCAAGTACTGGGGTTTGGTATGGCTCGTACAAAGTCACTACGAGTTGTAGGAGCCTGCTGTGGCTTGAACTTCTGAAATATGGCATCTCGGATGTTTCTCCTACAGGTTCTTCATACGACTCGTACCATGCTAGTATGACCCTTGCGATTCTTTCATGCCCTAAATATTCTAAGTGTGCAATCCTCAGAATCTCACCATAACTCTGTCAGTACAATTCATACCTTGCTGTCACGCTCATGGACACAACTCGTACAACAGATTCTGCAAATGCATATCTTTTAGATCTCAAGTTACGGACAATCAGTAAAGCTCATACCTAGATGGTACGAATCATACTGTCATGCATACTTTGGCTTTGCAGTTGTGCAATTTCTCTAAAGTTCAGCTGTGGGTGTTAGGTACGACTCATATTCTGACATGCAACAAGCCATTTTCTGCATCTTTTATCTCCTTTTCCAATATCAACTCTCGGACCTGATTTTTCTAAAAGCAAAGTAAAAAAACCTCATATCCGTATAACCACACCTAAGACCAAGCTTTACTATGTTTTAAGCGTCAAAAGTGCAGCAAAACCGTGACTCATCAAAGGCTTTTGCGATTTGTAAACACACACACATTAACACTATAGAGGTAGTGCTTCCAAATCTTAAAGGCAAAAACTACTACTGCCAGCTCAAGATCATGGGTCGGGTAATTCTTCTTATGAGCCTTGTGTTGTCTGGAGGCATACGCTACAACTTTATCATGTTGCATCAGCATGCAGACAAGGCCAATTCCGAAGGCGTCGCAACAAATGATGAACCCATCTGAACCTTCTACTAGAGTTAAGACTAGGGCAGCAGTGAGTCAAGTCTTCAACTTCGGTAAACTCTTTTCACAAGCATCAAACCGCTGGAATTTGACTTTCTTCTGAGTCAATCTATACATAGAAGAGGAAATAGAGGAAAAGCCTTTCCCAAATCATCTATAATAACAGGCTAAACCTAGAAAACTCCTAATGTCTGATGGAGAGGTGGGTCTCGACTAGTTTTTAACTGCTTCGATCTTTTGAGGATCAACTTGAATAACCTCGCAAGAGATAAAATGACCAAGGAATGTTACCGACTTCAACCAAAATTCACACTTGTTGAACTTAGAAAATAACTGGTGGTCCTTGAGAGTCTGCAAGACTATCCTCAAATAGTTTGCATTCTCATCCTCTCTCTAAGAATAGACAAGGATGTCATCTATAAAGAGAATGAAAAACATATCCAAATACAATTTGAACACCCTATTTATCAAGTCAATAAAAGTTGCAGGACCATTCGTTAGTCCAAAAGATATAACAACAAATTCATAGTGTCAATACCAAGTTCTAGAGGGTGTCTTCAGAATATCACATTCTCTGACTTTTAGTTGATAATAGTCAGATCTAAGTTCTATCGTTAAAAAGTAACTAGCATCCCGGAGCTAATCAAACAAGTCATCAATCTTGGGAATGGCATACTTATTCTTGAGTGTGACTTTGTTCAGCTGATAGTAATCGATGCATATTCTGAGTGAACTATATTTTTACGCACGAATAAAACTGGAGCAACCCATGGAGAGATGTTGGGTCTGATGAAGCCTTTGTCTAAGAAGTCTTTCAACCGATCTTTCAACTCCTTATGCTCAGTTGGAGATATTCTTTACGAATGAATTGAGATAGTTTGGGTATCTGGAAGAAGATCTATTTCAAAGTAAATTATCCGTTCGGGAGGAACTCTGAAAGATCATCGGGAAACACTTTTGGGAACTCATTTATGACTGGAACTGACTGGAAAATTAGGGTTTCAAATGTAGAATCCTTCACCCTAACTATATGGTAAATGCAACCCTTAGTGATCATTTTTATGGTCTTAAGATAAGAGACAAACCGACCTTTAGGGGTTGTGGTACTACTCTTCCATTCTAGGGCTAGTTCATTGGAAAACTGAAACCTAATGAATCTGGTTCTACAGTATACTAAGACATAACAGAAATGTAACCAATCCATGCTAAGAATGATTATAAATCAACCATATCTATCTATACTAGATCGACTGTGGTGACTTTCTATAAAACTGTAATTGGGCAAATTCTATGTACTCGACTAACTATAACTGACTTACCAACTGGAGTATCGATTAGAAAGGGTTCTGAGAGGATTTTTTGACTAACATATTGTACTGCAGTATAAGGAGTCATGAAAGAAAGTATGGCTTCTGGATCAAATAATACATAAACATCAGTCTAGAAAAGTCGTAACATACTTGTGACTACCTTAGGAAAATTCTCATATTCATGATGGGATGATAGGGGCATAGAAGCGGTTATGATGTTGTCCACCACTTGTACCATAAGTAGTACCCTACTGAGCTGGGTGACCTAAAGGAGCTGCTGAAGTAGTGGACTGAGCCTTTCCACATCCGGCTGAAAGTTAATCTTTCAACCTATGGCCTAACTTACCACATCAATAACAACCCTCCTTGCCAATGTGGAACTCACCGGGATGGTTCTTACCATACTTAGGACATTCTAGGAATGTGCGGTTGCTAAAAACATTGTCCTGACTCTTTGAGCCAAATGCTCTACCTTTCTAATCAGCACAGGGTCCAGGAGAAAGAGCACTAGATAAAGACGATGCTGGAACTGTAAATCTCTGCTGATATTGTGAACTATTCCCACCCCTCAACCTCTGCTGAGAATAGTCAAAGTTATATGTTGTCGCCCTTTTTCTCTTCTTTTCCCTTTCCTTCAACTTCTCTTCCTCAATCTACTTATCATTGATCATAAGTCGGGAAATATCCATGTCACTAATGAGCATAGTAATCCCACACTCCTTGACCACCAAGTCTGAAACACTATAAGAAAAACTTGCTTATTCGAGCCCTAGGTTCAGCAACCATCTCTGGAGCGTATCTAGACAATTGAGTGAACTTCAGGGTATACTCCAGAACTGTCATGGAGTTCTACTTTAGATTGATGAACTCGTCTACCTTTGATTCCATCAACTCAAGAGGGAAGAATCTATCTAGGAACATGATCACAAACTCATCCCAATCTACTAAGCCTGCATCAACACGCCTTCCCTCCTTCCACTGTCTATACCAAGCCTAGGCCACTCCCTTTAACTGATATGCGACCAAATCTACACTCTCGACCAAAATATCCCCATGATTTGGGTGATCTTGTAGATCTCATCAATGAAGTCTTATGGATCGTCATCCACCTTAGACCAATGGAACTCCGAGGGATTCATTCCAGTAAAGTCCCGAGCTCTGGCAACAACTGCATTGCCATTGGAATTAGCAAGTGCAATGGCGTCCTAATTGACTTGATTGGCCATGGCCTGAGCTAGCATCTAAAATGCAGGCTTGAACTCAGCATGAGTCACCTGCTCGTTCAGAGGGTCTACTGGAGTTAGTGGGGCCTATTGGTTTCTATTTCCATTCCTCCTTTTGTTAGCTCCTCTAGGGGCATCATCTGTAAATGTGTAGAGCACGAGTTAGAAGGATATTATAGAATTTCACACTCTTTCGCATGATAAGAATCACGAAGGAAGGGAAATTTCCTAAAACGTCTCGTAGCCTCTTCCTCTTAAGTGTGGCGTATTTTACACCCATGAAAAAGACTCTACTTAACATGACTTTAAAACACCCTAGGACACACCTAAACTTGATGCTCTAATACAAAGTTTATCATGACCCGAGTCTATTTATTGGATGCAACATATGTATAGAGTCACAGGTGACCCCAACCTAACCCATGACATGACATATTTATAACATGATATAAAATTATAAAGAACTGAGCAGAAACTAACTAAATTTGTTTAAAAAGAACTTATAAGTAATAAGATAGACTAGATTTAAACTGATCGATAAACAATGAATCACAAAGCTGAAATTATTACTACTCTTTCTGAAATCTTCTACTAACTGATGAGCTGCTAGGACAAGCCCCCAACAAACTCCAAATTCTGAAAGTAAACCAAGGACAAAGACAAGTGAATAAAAAAATAACTCTAGTTGTCGAAAGATGACGACTCACCACTCACAGCTGCTAATGGGCACTAGAACGAGTTTAACTATAAAACTGCGCCTGAGGACCTGAATCTATATCATAAAATGATATAGCACAACAAGTATGCAGTTAGTACATTGAATGTACCGAGTACGTGAGGTATGTAACTGAAGTATAAAGCATGCTAGTAAAAGCTGAAAAGTATAACTAAACTGATTAAAATGGCACTATCGGAATGCAAAAATATTGAAAATAATATGACAATATAGAAATACTGAAAGTACAAGTAAAATTGATTTAGGATCATGTATATGCACTGAAAACTGAAACTGTGACTGTAGTTGAAGACTATAATTATACTGTGGGAGAGTCTATTAACCAACATATAACCACGTGAGCTAAATTTAGAGTTCAATGTATATGCCCCAATGATATGAACAGATTTACCTTGTCATGGTATAAAAGGCATGGCTGATGCGATCATTAACTGATGCATATTCAATCTAATAATCTATGATGACACATAATTCTAAGACCTTGGTGCGCTAAATCTCAACCTACTCAATGTTAAATACTACTACGAATTGATAATTTACTAATAGTATACTGATAGCTCCAACATTGCTGCCCTAAGGCTAAGTCAGAAATACTTCATCTAAAAGTGTTCGGAGAGTCTATGGGACTTGATAAAATTGAAAATTCTTATAATACTGGTAACACTGCAAAGCATGTATACTGAAACCATGAGAAAGTCATATGTACTTGAAATATCATGTTATTAGAAAATAATGCTAGCTCATTAAGCTAAATATTGGAGAACATATGAATATCAAAGCATGGGAATACATTGTACAATTTTAGAGTAAAATCATGAACTTCTTACACTACTAATCATGGGAATCTTGTACCACTGAGAAGGTAAGGGAAATCATGCATTGAATGAAAACCCTAGGACATGGTTCCTATAAAATTTAACTTTCTAGCATTTCTAAAAATAATTGGACACAAGCGTCAAAAAAAATCCTTGTTGAAGTCCCACATGCATGGAGAAGAAGAATTCCTTGCTAAAGCTTGAATCTTAAAGCTTTGTGGAATAACTGTAACCTTGAGTTGAGAGGATTTGATACTTTTATTATGTTTATGAGAGTGTATGTGAGTATGAGAGGGGAAATTCGACTAATTCCCTTTAATCCCCTTCCAAAATATCCTAAGACAATGTAGTTTAGGAGTTAAAAGAATAGGCAGTTACGAAAATACCCTTAAAAATGCTACAAGCAAAACTGCCCGTCTAGTGCAATGAGCCATACCACGACTCGTAGTGACTGCACATGGTAACTCCTCATTTTAATTAGAATCTAGTTATTCAGTTTTTGTATCTCCTCTCACAACCAGACAACACAATCTATACCACCATAGTACAATTCGTAGGTGTTGCTCGTTATTATCGGGACTATTTTGGTTGCTCTTTGAACTTCATCCCATAGGTGGATACCACGGCTCGTACCACCTCACCGCAAGTAATACTATGACTCGTAATCACTAAAACAATCCTGAACACTTCCTGAACCCCACAACATGGACCGTGCCCCTATACCATGACTCGTGGTATGGTCCCTCCTGTACCAAATATTTAGTTTTCCTGCTAGTTTATACTTCAAGTCTAGGATTTGATCTTAGAAAGTTTTTAGGGTGTTACACATACTTCTTGGGGTGTGCCCTTATAACACCTTGTTTGTTTAGATCAATTTTGTCATTAGGTTTTGGATATATAAGTCTAGTCTTATAACTCTGTATTGTACGTCGAGGAAAGGCTAGGGGTCGAGACCATAGTCAATGGACAAATATCTAGAATGTCAAAATTTTAGCTTATCATGACATGGCCGGCTAAGCAGTCTGCTTCACGGTAATGCATTTGAGCAAGTTTATATATATATATATATATATATATATATATATATATATATCCCCTTGGTATGTTAAGTCATTCAAACTCATTTTCTAGAAGTGTAACTTGATGGAAACCTCATCCTTAGGACTCGCTTAATTCTTGATGGGTTGTGGAGCCTGATTCATGATCTGAATTAATTTTCGAGCTTAGATCATTGTATCGTGTGATTCATGTTCTAGTGGCATTTGTTTGTTGGTTTTCAATGTCTACCTTGTGTTGTTTGGATTGGTAATCCTTTTATACTCTTGATTTCTAGTTAGTTATTATAGTTGTAAATTCGTAAGTGTAGTTAGACTTTTGTTTTAAAGTTTCTATATTTAAATCTGTAGAAATCTTATTGATTATGTATCGTACGGGTTGTTTCTTCTCAAATTCTTTGTAGCTTTATTTTGGTGATGTTGAGATGTCTTGAGGCTATATTTTTATTTATTTTGGTAGCATGAGTTTTGGCTAATTTTTGGTTCGCCGAGCTTAGGATATGTTAAGGCTTTTCTTTTCCCTTTCCGATACGTTTCTATAAATTTTGATTCCACATTATTGTCATCATAATTGGGTTGTTTTGTAACCTACAAATCATTCTATGAACATCTTGTTTGGACTATTGTTTAGTGTTTTCTTGGAGCCAGATTGTCATCGTGCTTTCGATTAACATTTTAGTCGATTGTGGTATGTCAGTGAGATGATAGTACACATAGAACTTGACCCATGTTGTCAACCAATTGGTGGTATCGTTTAATCATATTATGGATTGTTGTTAATTTGTGTGTTAGTTGTTGCGTAATCTTGATTGCCTTCGGTGCTCAGCCATATCTACAACTGTGATATTTACTCTAGCAAAAGGATCGAGCCTGGAGCTTAGTTGTCCAGAGTGGCAGGTGATGCCTACTCCGAAATAGTCAAGTTGTGATTGGATGAATGATTGATTCCATCCTATGTTTTGACTAGTATATGGCTATGATGTCTACTCCAGTGCACTAGAGATGGTACTTCCGAGTGTATGACTGTGATGTCTACTTCGGTGCACTTTTCCTTGTGCATATGTTTAGACCTATAAGACTGTGAGGCACTTCCCTAGAAAGATTGGATTATGGATTGTTTATGTTACTATTGATTGATATACTTGTTGTGTTACTTGTGTTGATATTATTCTGGTTATCTATGGATTGAATTCGGCAGCTGGTGGTGGTCATGGTTGTTGGGTAGCTTGGATTAAGGTCAGGCATCATTGTATAATCTATCGTTATTGACCTGTGACTTTGCTAGTCTGTTGGCACCTTTTTACCTTTCCTTCTAATGTTCTATATACTGTCTTTTGTTGCCTTACATACTCAGCACATTTTTATACCGAAGCCCCGAGCCTGGGAGTGCTGTATACATACCTGTAGGTGTAGACTAATAGGCAGATGGTGACCTACATTGATGAGAAAAGTCCCTGACTATTGGTAAGCTTTATCTTATAGGCTATTTTTGGAGTTTGTGTACATGTTGGGTAGGTTGGGACCCTGTCTACATTATTTATCATCTTGTTAACTTTGTAGAGACTTGTATAGACTTTTGGGTTGTTTTGTGATTGTAGGACTTGTTGGCCCTTTTGTATAGAACTATTTATATAGGCAGGGCCTTGTCAACCCTGTGTATATAGTGGTTGTCCTGTGAGCCTCGTATTCATCTAATTTCTACTTGCTATATTGTTTCACATTGTTGTGATGATAATCCTCATTGAATTTAACTTATTGTGGTTTATTAGTTGTAGGATTCGCTCGGTCAAGTAAGGCATCATCTGTCGGTCCAGGTTTGGGGTGTGACAACCCCTTCTCCAACCCTGTTAATGTAGGATACTTTGTGCACCGGACTGCTCTCTTTTTTAATTATATTTTCAAAAGTCCTAAAGATAAGGTTGCTTTGTATTGTAAGTACAATTTTATTCAATGTGTAATTATTTCTTAAAATGCAAACTCGAGATCGCTTTTAAATTTCTAAATATTAAAATTTTATGTATATTTCAAATAACAAAGGATTTAATACATAAATTTTAGTTAATTTTCAAATTCTACATATTAGAATATTAACTAAATAACTATTTTGTCAAGTGTAAATATTACTTTAAAAAAGTAAAAAGGTAAACGAAATTTTACTATAGGGCATCATACTTTGAATATTTAATAGCAACTTAATTTTAAATTTTCATTTTATCCTTTGTATCTATTCCAGCACAAAAAGAAAAAAATTCTCTTGAACTATGTGTCTAGTCAAATATCTTCACATAAATTAAAATATAAGACAGGAGTTTGTGGAGGATATGTATCTAGATAGTAGGTTAGCAGGGAGTAGAGCATTGTTTTAGTAAATCCAGCTATACTAGTAGTCATAATATTAATCCTATAGTATCTTGCACATAGATTTATGATATAATCTATTATTTCTTGAGCTTTGTGTATCATAATATTTTTACTTCAGATGATGTATGACATGCTTTATTTCATCTATTATTTCTTTTTCTAGATTGCTTTGATTTATTTATCTTTGTGTCGATGGTCTATTGTAAACAACCTCTCTGCCTCTACGGTGGAGGTAAGGTTTGCGCACACCCTACCCTCTCCAGACCCCACTTGTGAGATTATACTATGTATGTTGTTGTTGTCGTAAGAAATAATATAATCAACTATGGGGTCGATTGATACGTGTGATAAGAGATAATAATCCCTGTGGATAAAGTACAGAAGTATTTAAACCCTGCATTTGCTAAGGAGTATTAGTTAGTCCCAGTATTATTTATCCTACTATTTATACTATAATGATGGGATAAGCTATCCCATACATATGGTGGGATAACTAATTCCATGGGATATCTCAATCTGTGGGATAACTTTGTTTATCTCATCCTCCATATGAAACAACCCCTAAAGAGAATGAATAACAAAAAAATTCAATTCATTGAAAGAACTTAAAGTATGTTGTATTTCTATATTTTCTTTCTTTTTTTAATTATATAAATTAAAAAGAAGAAGGAGGAGGAGAAGGAGAAAGATGAATTCAACACATTAATGCAAAATAAAATTACACTCTTTAATTTATTTTCTCGTACTGTGAGTAAAATGTTGTGATGGATAATTGGTTAGACTAGTAAATAAAGGATTGCTATAAGTTAATAAAATTGTTATTGATTTTAAAGTCTTAAATGTTAGGACTTTTAATATAGTTCCAATAAGAAAAAATTAAAAAGAAAATTTTTAGTCATTTTTAAAGTATTAAGTCTTAGAACTCCTTACCTCTTATAAATAACTATAAATTTAAATAATTTTAAAGTCCTAAATATTAGGACAATTGTTTGAGAAAAATAGAAAATGATTATTTTATCTATTGTAGAATATTTTAACAAAGAAAAAAACGTTCAATCAATATTTTTATTTCAAAGTCCTAAATATTAGGATAATATTTAAATGATAACTATTTGAAAAAATAGTAAATGACAATTATGTTTATTGCAAAAAGTTCAGTCAACATTTCTAAGGTCCTTTTTGCTTTTAATATAGTACTAGTTTAGTGTAGATGTCTCGCGTCAATATATTAATTTTGACATATAGAAGAAAAATAAAACTATTGAAAATAACAATTGATGTCAAAATTATCTATTTCGCCTCCATCTTTAGAATTATTCCCTCCGAAAAACATGAAAAACCTAATTCACCTCCATCTATGTAACCATGGTTGCTCCAGCCACTGATCAATCATCTTTGGTGGTTAGCCATATTTTAGTCTTATTTTTCCCTTCTCAATTCCCCCGCATTCAACACCCTAAGCTGGATCATAACTTGCTTAACCCCATCAATATCACAACCTTAGAAATTTCCTCACAAAAACCTCTACCCTCATTTTTGAAAAGTGAAAATGGGTCAAAATATGGCCCAGAAAATGAGGTTACAATCTCACAAGATTGAGATACAACCTATTCCTATAAAGTTAGTTGTACTGGTAAATGGAGAACACACAGTGAAAAAGACAGAAGTAGAGATGGATAGAATGAATTCCATAGAAAATCTAAAATATGTAATTATGGGAAAATTTTCTTATGGGTGGCCTTCATTAGAAGAATTGCAAAAGATTATCCTGGAGAAATATGGATTGAAAAGTAATTGTACTTTTGGATTCTTTTGTAATAGGTGTGTTCTAATAAGATATGATATTATAGAGATGTACTTAAAATCATGTCCCAGAGTTCATACTGTATGAAGGCGGAGAATGACATATTTATTACACAACCATTTAAAATATGATTTGAACTTCAAAGTGAATGAAGAAACTATCCAAGCTTTATCTTAAATTTCATTTCAAAATTTGTTCCCTATGTTTTTTGTTAAGGAAGCTTTATTTACACTTGCCTCTGTAGTAGGTAAATCACTTCAATTGGATATGACAATGATCTTGGGCAAATTTATATGCCCAAGTGATACTCAAAGGTGTCATTTTAGCCTTGTTTATCTATCAATGTTTATACATTCTCATGTGATTGATAATAAAATGTGAATTTGTACTAACCAACATGATTAGCGTTGTTTTGCAGGTGAAATATAATTTTGGGAAGCTAAAATGCGTGTTGGGAGAGATTGGGGTTGGACTCGGATGTCAACAAGGAAAAAATGCAAAATTTGGCCTGTGGTGGAACAGCAACGTGTCACGGAGGCAGTGTTCCGCGATACATGCCGTGCCACGTTGGGCTTTATTTCCTGGATCCCCAGTTCCAGTGAAGGTCCGCGTCCGTAGCGTGTCACGGAGGCAGTGCTCCGCGATGCACTCTGTGACACGTTGCTTGTTATTCCGGGAAAAATTTCCACCAGTATAAATAGAACACTTAGGTTCATTTTTCAATATTCTAACTTGGTGGAGCAAGAATGTGGGTTACAGGCAGTTGAGGGGACGAAATTATCAGGGTTTTTCTCTCTTTCCTTCTCCTTGAATTCAATTGCTTGTATGTTTAACACTCATTTAACGATGTTTAATCCATAAATGAGTGGCTAATTCATCTTCTTGCTGAGGTTATGAACAATTGTAATGAAATGTGATCATTGATTCTTTGGTTTTTCATCTTTTCTTCCATGGTTGTTCTATTAATTCTTGTTCTTACTGCATTAATGTGTGGCCTACGTTAATGTACATCTAAAAATTCCGGTTTCACTCGAGAGAGTAAGAAATTGGAAAGTTGTGAATTAATAGGATATGATCTTTTCTTGGTTTGGGAAAATTGGGAATTGATTTACTTTCAGGATAGAAATATACCTGAAAGTCGTATTAGTCAATTTAGGAACCAGGTTTGTATGGCTAGAACATGAATTGCATTTAATCACAGAAATGTAGGTGGATGGTTCATGATTCTTAAGTGAGGTTAAATACGAGAGTTTTAATCTCTTGGCAATAGTTCTTAGCTAGCAACCGGAGGAAAAGACTAACCAAATTATATTGAAAATTGATTTCATTACATGTTCGTTTAACCTCAGCATGCTCTCATTCATTGTTCAGACTCACATTAGATAGTTATTTTAGATTTAGCATAAAAATTATAAAACAAAATATCAAACTTTTGGTTACACTGTTGTCTGCATTTTTAGAATCGAAATATAGTACACTTGAGCAGATTGCACTTCATCCCAGTCCCTGTGGGATCGATACTTGGCTTACTTAAGCCACTTTACTACTTGTTCGACCACGTGCACTTGTGTGTAGTTATATACCCATATAACAAACAGACCGAACAGACAACAATGAACAAAACAAGACCTAGTTATACGATAGCAAAAGTACATGTGGATTTGCTATCTCAACTATCTAATTATATAAACATGGTTATAGAGAATGAAGGCACATGACTTATAAGAAATGATAAGATCAAGATTCAGTATAATTTTCTGCCAAAATATTGCACCATTGTAAAATACAGGGTCATGGTATTGACACTTTTCACATACCTACATTCAGAATTGGCCCTAAGAAAAATTGATAAAGATGAAGAAAAGGAAGAAGTATAGAAGACAGAAAATCAACAAGTACATCATACAAATGGATTTTCGTCAAAATTTTGCCCATCTAGAATATTATCAAGTGAGAAAGTGGTAGAAAATCCGAGGATATGAAAAATAGTTACAAATAATAAAAGTATCTTAAATACAATGGAGTCAAAGGATAATAGCGAGGTGAAAAGTAATGTGGGCATACATAACAAATTTGATACTCTTATTGATGAGGAAAAATCACATTATAAGGAGGATAAGTGTTAGAACATAGAAGAACTTACCGAAGAAGTTTCAATAACACTTGAAATTACCAATAACTCAACAGGAGAAGACAATCACAGTTCCAATAAAGAGTCAGAAGATATGGTAGAGAAGAAACTAGCACCTAATAATGCATCAAAATATACGGTGAGATGGTGGATACCAATGCAGATATAATAGAAGGTGAAATAGAAACATTTCAAAAAGAAGAACTCAAATTATTTGGTAATCAAGAGAAGACAAAACGATTATGTCACGACCCGAACATAGGCCCGGATCGAGACACGGGATAGGGAGCCCCGAGAGACTCCCAGTCAATCCATGACAAGAATGTACGTCTAACCCAATCGAATAAAAGGAAAGACATAACATAATACACATAGCGGAAGTCTAATCATAACATAACATCAGAACCGAAATTCACTTCATACATGACAAGCTGATTACTATATACAATCTAAAAGCATCTAACATATTTGATCGGTTGATGGGACAACACCCCCAACTAACCCGACAAGTTTGAAACTGAAAGTACGAGATAACTAATAATGAATGGTCCTCGGGAGATGAGGACTCACCACTGAAGCTCGATGCTAACTGCAGAAACTAGCTAATGAAGAGGCTGAGTCTGAAGATCGGAGCTTGTATCATAAAATGATACAACATAGAGTATGCGGTTAGTACGTGGAATGTACCGAGTGTGCAAGGTAAGTAAAACCTCTTAAACAAGTAAAATCATTTAAAACATGCATAATATAAATCATAATCAATATAAGAATCTGAGAATGAGGATTGCATGTTATTTTCTGAAATCATGATATGAACATAACTGAACATCATAACTGAATTGAATGACCTAAAGTTGAAATCTGGTAATCGTAAGTAACACTGAACAAACCTACTGTCACGCCCCTCCTTAGGAGGCATGACTGGCACCTGGTGCCCTACTAGGACCTGGACTACTAAGCCTAAGCACTTCTGATGCCAGGCTGGCTCTAATTCTAGATTTATGAAAACAACGGGCTACATAACGCTGTAGATACAGCCTCCCGCCGACAAGGCCTATAGCCACCTGTAGCAATATAACAGCTACCCAGAACAACTGAACATAAGGGAACCTATGCGGGCCGACAAGGCCACCATGCTGACTAGTTATCACTAAAAAGTAGAATCAAGTGCTAAACTGATCTATGACAGACAAGGTCACCAACTGACAACTGAACAAGGCCCCACACGGTTATCACATGCAAACTAAAAACATACACATGGCCCCACACGACCGGTACAACTAACCATAGGGAATATACAATCCGCAAGCCTCTAAGAATAATAAGATGGTCGGCACAGGGCCCCGACCTACCCATACTGTACAAACTAAAAGGTAAGTAAACCTTTAGCTGTCAAGCTCCGGATGATAGGAGCTGAAGACTTTCTACACTGGCTGGAACTATGAGGGATCTGCTCCTCGTCTATGATTACCTGCAGGCAAGTAATGCAGCGCCCCAAAACGGGTGTCAGTACCACTGGTACTGAGTATGCAAAGCAATAACTGAAAATAACTAAAAGCAAACAATAATACTGATAGATACTGAAGTAATAGGAGACGGGCTGAGACTGACTGAAAAGAGCGTAACTTTACTAAAGAGAGTAAGAGTCATACCTGATAACATGGCGGTCTACTTTCTATCTATTAATAACTAACACAACATGGCATACAAGAACCTTACCAGCCCCCATAAGCCGTAAGGAACCAACCAACACACAATCTATATACCCCTACCCAGGTCATACCATCCACCTGGTAACTATGAGCATCCTACCGGCCCCCTAGGTATGCAACTTGGGCTCGCTGGGCCCCTGACTATAGCTATATCTGAGTCCAGAGGACTCTTGAAATCTGAAATCTGAATCTGCACCTCGGGCACAAGCGCTCGACAGGGGGTGTGGTATAGTGCTGATCAACCTGCTATGGGGAATCTGCATCCCATGTTCATCCGCTCGTGGACGGCATGCCACTCCGTAGAGCAACGTATCCTCACCCTCTGGCGGGCGAGTCGACATAGCTATTAACCCTGGGGTGGTCAAGGAAGCTCTAAGGGTGCCCAACACAAAACAATCATGTCTCTGCAGATAGCAATAGGCACATGTAATATATATACTAGATCTGATAATAATATTTATGTTCTGGTATTCTATTCTGAATCTCATATTGAAATGTACTGAATCTGATACTAAAATATATTGAATCTGATACTAAAATATACTGAATCTGTAATAATATTTCTGGAATATTCTGCTGGGACTTATACTGTTTTATATTTCTAACATGCTTACTAAATTTCATACTGAACATAATATACGACTTCTGAAACACTCTACTGAAATTCGTACTATTTTGCTATACTAGAACTACTAGCTTGCCGAAAGAAACTGGCTTTACATACCTCAACTGCAGACTTTCTGATTAACTGGCGTAGCTCGGCTAGTATTCAGCTATTTCTCCCAACTGTATTCATATTCACGAAAGAATAGAATTAATTCTACTATTATTTTGGAAAGAAACCATATTACGGTTATACCTACTTCCTATTCTTCGATTTATCGAAGAACGACCGAAAACTCGCTATTTCTCAGGGGTCTATAAGGGAGAAATACTCACTTTAATGGTGGTAGTATATTAACACTAGTTTGGAGAAATTCCACTTATCTTAGGTCGGCGTGACAACGATTCGCCGGCTGAATTTCGCCAAACTAACTCCGCAGGAATTCTCCCGGCAGCTTTATACTTCGCTACCCGAAGTTAATTCGAGTTTGGACTCCGTTTGACAGTGTAACAGAAGGAAATTTAATCAAACCCTTTGTTCCCCTCTGTTTCTGTTCGTTTACTATAAATTATCTGAAGGGAAAATGATTTAAAATGAAGTGGGAGCCTTATATACGTGGGACCTTTAAGTCGCATTTGTCGAATGCGATTTATAAGACGCATTTCTCGAATGCGATTTATAGGTCGCATTTGCCTTGCGACGCTCCGACTTGGAGCTTGTCCGATCTCTCCCCGGGCCCTTTTCTCGCACGTATGACATTCTAAAACTCTTAACCAACATGCGAATAGGCCAACTAAGTGTCAAGAACTTACGGGATGTAACACTTGGTTTAGAACATATATGTATATATCATGAATGATAAACATTCATAATTGAAATCATGAGGAACAATCGGAGACTCTTCATGTAACCGACATTACCACGATAGAGCTTATATGGTCCCGATGATCACATTCAAGTGGGCAGAGCTATCTAAATTGTTGCCAAGGCTAAATACGCCACCATGATATCAATATCAAGCTGAAGGACCCTTGGGGCAGGGGAAATCTCAAATAGGAGGTCCCAAAATAATTTGATCATACCTATGTTGGCACATAGTTCTGAGGCATAGGGTTGACTGACCCTTAGCCTACTCGGTGCTAGACATTACTCCTAAAAAGACATGCATATGCTCTCCATCATTTTATAATGAGGCTGACCATCGTATATCATTGAAGCTAAATAATCATGTACATATAAAATATGAAATCATACATGAGGAGCCTTGGCTAAATTCAAACCACAAGTTGAACATAATTGGGAGTCTTGACTCCAAAACCATGTTGTAAGCTAATTAACTTGAAATCATAAAATCATACTTGAACATATGGGCTTGCCCAATACTTAAACATGCTTGAAAATACTTGATTCCCTTGAAAACATGATCATAGACATGGGTAACTTGAAAACATGCTTTTCGTCATAAATATCTCATCATACTTTAACATTCATCATAAATCTCAACTTTCATGAACTTCTCATGGATGGGTATTATAATTTATAAAGCTTGAAAACATGATTATAATTGAAAACAATGTAAAATTTTCCCATGAATCATAATTCAATAATAGAAACATGCCTAGATCATACCCATAGTTGAAACTTAGGAAATTCATGCATTAGGTTAAAACCCCATAGGATCAACATATAGATTTTCATGAATTAGAGAGAGATTGGAAATGGGTGTGAACAAATTCACCCATTCATAACCTTACATACCTGAGAGAATCTAATTCTACAACTTGTCTGATTGCTCAAGGAAGAATTGAGAAGAATTTGGAAGGAATTAAGCTTGATGACCTCCCTATCTCTCTAAGTTTGCATGCATGAATAGGAAAAGCTTAAAATGAACTTATCCCTCTTAAAACTCATTATCTATAACTTAAAATGACGTAGTTTATGCCTTAGGATCATAGGAATTACAGAAAATTCCTACTAAATTTGTAGAGAAAAACTGACTGCCAGTCCTAACGAGGGACTAAACGAGTCGTTACCACTGGGCACAAGTTGTCGTCTGTTGTTGTTAAGTGCACAGCCACTTTTCCTCAGAGGGTCCCCATGAGGGAACTAACGACTTGTCACTGTTGACCACAACTCGTGGTCACCTTCCATTACCTCCACTGCCCAAAACCTCAAGACCCTAATTAATCGTGACCACGACTCACCTAAAGAATCGTGGCGTCTAACCACAACCCGGGGTGTCCAGTCATAGGGTACACTGCCAATTCATTCTTCATCCTTCAACTTCTCTTGACCATGAGTGACCTAACGACTTGTGGGGTTGACCACGACTCATGGTCACCCCAAATTTGAAATTTTCTGGAAAGTCAACACTCCTCACCACGAGTCACTTAATGACTCATGGTCGACTTGACCGGTCACATGATGACTCATTCTGTGACCTGGTGCAGAAAATTCTATTTCTCCGTTCCGACTCCTGAGGCTTATCTTAGGGCTTCCGGAGTATAACATATTATTAGAATTGAGAAGAGAGTGGATGTCCTAGATAAGCAAGAGAAGGAAAAGGGACTGGAGAGGTCTATCATACCCCAACAGATAATAGATAATTCAGGATTTGAAATTCAAGTATGGATTGATCCAAACCCCATAGAGAGCAAGGCCACCACAATTTCCCCATTAGCTATTGATGAGATAAACAGAGAACTGGTGGTCTCTACACTTGACAGTTCTAGTAAGAATATGTCATGATCCGAGCTGGGACCCCAGACCGAGAGTCCGAGATCTAGAACCACAAATGGCTCCAAGTTGACCTATGGCATGAACATAGCAACAAAAGAGCATATAGTAAAGTGGAAACTAATGGATTAAACATGTATAAGAAGAAGTCTGAATAACATAAAATAAATCAATGATCATAAATAGAGTTAACACCTGATAAAGCTGAAATCTACATAATACCTGATAAGCCTCTAAACTGTCTAATGAGCTGATGGGACAACACCACCAACTAGCTCGCTAAAGTTTGAGACTGAAATAGTATAATTAAACACTAAACTAAATATCCTCTGAAGATGAGAACTCACCAACAATGGGAACTGAGCTGGACTATGGGGGAGCTAGACTAACAGCGGAACTAAGTCTGATCGATTCAGACCTGTATCATGAAATGATACAGCATAGAGTATGTGGTCAGTACTTTGAATGTATTGATTATGTAAGGCAAGTAAAACATACTGAGTAAATGTTAACTGAAATCATACATATAAATATAAATATTATATCAAGAGAGTAAGGACTGCATGCTGAAATCTAAATCTGAGACACACATAGCCCAAACCTGATTATCATATCTGAACACCCAAGGTAAGAATAGAATCATATGACTTGTCATAAATAAAATTATAAGTAAAAGCTCATAAACTAATCATTGGGTCAAATATTCTATAAAACACAACACGATAAGTCATGGACATAAATAACTGAAATCATGCGGAACAATGGGAGACTTGTCATAATCGACACCATCATGATAGAGCTTATATGATGCCCAAATATCACAGATAAGTGGGTAGAGCCGTCCAAAATCTTGACAGGGTTAAGGATGATACCATGATATCGATATCAAGCTGAGGCCCCTTGGGGGCAGGGGAAAATTCTCTTGAGAGGACCCAATATATTTATATATGTACCTATGTTGGTGTGTAGTTCTGAGATCAGGGAATCTTGAAAGCCCAAGACTACTCGGTGTTAGACACTACTCCCAAAAACATGCATAGTGCTTCCATCATTTTTCAATGAAGCTGAAATCACGATTACATGCATAGTCTAAAATATGAACATGGGGAACCTTGACTTCAAAATATATTATAAGCTGCATTGGGAGTCTTAAGTCCAAAAAATATGATAATTTGACCTTATTAGCCTTGGCTAAATCATGAAAAAATACAAAACTTGTGTGAGGTAGCCCAAATTGTAAAAATCATGCTTGAAATAGACTTCATAAGTCAAAATCATGGATTCATACATGGGTAATTTATAAATATTCATTCATGCTAGATATCTCATCATACTTGAAATCATAAATCATAAACTTGACTTTTCATAAAACTTGTATAATAGGGCATAACTTCTAATAACTTGAAATCATGAATTTATAATCAAATTATGTATAAAATCTACCCATAAATCTTAAAACATACATCGAAATATGAGGAGAATCGACCCATAGACATATCATAGAGAATTTCATAAAATTGAGTTAAAATCCTATTAAACCATATACTTGAATTAAAACTTAAATTTATGAACTTGAGGAGAATTTTAGGCATGAGAGTGAAAGGAATCTCTAATTCATGGCCCTACATACCTGGGTGTACTGATCCTCTAACTATCCTTGAAATACCAAGAGAATTGGGGAAGAAATTGAGGGCTTCAAGCTTGATCTTCAAGGGAATTTCTAAACCTTGCATGCATGGGATCCTAATGACTTGAGATAGGCTAAACTCTCCTGAAACACTCCTTTCAGGGCTTAAGAAGACGTAATTTAGGACTTAGGCACTTGGAATTTATGAAAATACCCTTAATGATTTCACAATAAAAAAGGCCACTGCCAGATGCCACGAATAGTACCACGGGTTGTACCTTGAAACAACAACCCGTGGTTTCCTCTCATTGCCAGACCAGCCTTAATTCCCCATTCTCTGATTCTTTCCATGACAGTTACCATGACTCGTAATTTCCTACTATGGGGGTCGTACCATCCCTCGTATGACCAGTATCTGGAAAGCCAATGACATGCTATGACTCCTGACCACGAGTCATACATCAAGACCATAGGTTGTTGGACCCATTCGTTGTCACTGGGCCAAATTTCCAACTTCTCTGATCCTCACCACGGCTACTTATCACGACCCATTGTTTTCCATGATGAGTCGTACCTTCCTATCCTGACACACCAGCAGCTTTCCATGACTCCTAACAATGCCCCGTTAAAGGGACCTACGAGTCATACCTTAAATAATTGGTCCAGGACCTGTCAACCAGAATCTCACTGTGACTCAATCCCATGACTCGTTACTCCACACCGCAACTTGTACGACAAGTCATTCTGAGACATTTTTCAATTTTTTTTGCTGATCATATTTTCAATCCTAATTCTAGTCTTAGGAACTTTTGGGGTGTTACATTATCTCCCCCTTGGGAACATTCATCCTTGAATGTGGATTAAGCATACTGAAAGGCTGGGGAAAGGAACTGCAATCCCAAACACTGAACAATTGAAGCTAAAACCTGATGGAGTGATTGACTCCGGACTGATGCACGTAATTGACTGAATTCATGAAACATACATACATGAAATGACATGAAAGAAACCTAGAGATATGAACTTGACATGAAATTAAATAGAGTACTAAGGAGAAAACTGATACCTCATGTTGGAACTGAGTCGGAAGGGAAAAGATTCGGGTATCTGGCCATCATATCTGCTTCGGCTTCCCACGTAGCTCCCTCAACAAGCTGATTCCTCCACAAAACCTTCACTGAAGCTAGTTATTTGTTTCTCAACTTCCAAACCTAGTGATCAAGGATCTCAATTGAACTTCCTCATACGTGAGGCTATCCCTCACACCTATACTCTCCACCGGGAAACTAAGGCCGAGTCACCAATGCACTTCTTCAATAGAGATACATGGAAAATTTGGATGTACCGAAGCTAACTCCGCTGACTCATAAGCCACTTTCCCAACTCACCTCAGGATCCTATAAGGACCAACATATCGGGGACTAACCTTTTCTTTCTTTTCAAACCTTATCACCCATTTCATCGGAGACACCTTTAAAAACACCTAATAATCAACTTCAAACTCATTCTCTCTCCGTCAAACATCCGCATAAGATTTTTGATGATTCTGAGCTGTTTTCAATCTTTCTCTAATGAGTTGGACTTTCTCTATAGCCTCGTGAATTGAATCTGGCCCAATCAACACAACCTCACCTACCTCGAATCATCCAATAGGTGATCTATATCTCCGCTCATAAAGAGCCTCAAATGGAGCCATCTGAATGCTGGAGTGATAATTGTTATTATAAGCAAACTCAATAAGAGGAAAGTGATAATCCCAAATACCCTTGAAATCAATCACGCACACTCTCAAAATGTCCTCAAGAGTTTGAATGGTCCGCTCAGCCTGACCATCTGTCTGCGAGTGAAAAGTCGTGCTAAGCTTGACTTGAGTACCAAGTCTCTTTTGAAATGATCTCAAAAATTGTAAAGTAAACTGAGTACCTCTATCTGAGATGATGGACAAAGGAAATCCATGCAAATGAACTAACTCCCAAATGTACAATCTAGCATAATCCTTAGCTGAATTGGTAGTTTTGACCGGTAGGAAATTTGTTGCTTTGGTCAGCCTGTCTACAACCCCCCATATAGAGTCATACTATTGTCGTGTACGAGGTAACCCTATGATAAGGTCCATATTTAGCTCTTCTCATATCCAATTAGGGATACTAAAGTCCTGAAGCACACCCTAGGTCTCTGATGCTCAACCTTCACCTGCTGGCAATTCGGACATTTAGCTACGAACTCCGTTATGTCCTTCTCATGCCATTCCACGAATAGATTTCTTGTAGATCATGGTACATCTCGGTGGCACCTAGGTGGATAGAATACCAAGAACTATGAGCCTCATGCAACATTCATTCTCTCAAATCCTTACCCTCGGAACACATAAATGACCTTGATAATGGAGCACACCATCTCCCCCTTGGGAGAAGACCTCCACCTTGTAATTTTGGACAGCTTCCTTTAGCTTTACCAAGATAGGGTCCTCGTCTTTCCTAGCCTAGACCTAGGTCACCAATGAAGATTCTAACCCATTCTGAATAATGATACCACCATTTGCTGAGTCAACAAGGTGAACCCCTAAACAAGCAAGCCTATGGACATCCGTTGCCAACTCCTTTCTCCCATCCTCAACATGAGACACACTCTTCGTGGACAGCCTACTAAGAGCATCTGCCACTATGTTATCCCTGCTTGGATGATAAAGCAAACTTACGTCATAGTCCTTAAGAAGCTCTAACTACCTCCTTTGTCGCCAATTCAGGTCCTTCTGAGTGTAACATATACTAAAGGCTCTTGCGGTCCGTGAGCCCATCCACATATATCCCATATAAGTAGTGTCTCCAAATCTTCAATGCAAACACCACCACTGCCAACTATAGGTCATGCGTCGGGTAATTCTTCTTGTGAGTCTTAAGCTGTCTAGAGGCATACACAATGACCTTACCATAAAACTCAACCAAGACCAACCATAGAGGCATCACAATACACAACGAAACCATCCGTTCCCTCTGGTAGAGTCAATATTAGGGCTAAAGTGAGTCAAGTCTTTAACTCTTGAAAACTCTTCTCACAGGTATCCAACCATTGAAATTTGACCTTCTTCTAGGTCAACCTAGTCAACGGTTCTGCAATGAATGAAAATCCTTTAACAAACCTCCTGTAGTAGCCAGCTAAACCCAAGAAGCTCCTGATATCCAAAGGACTAACTGGTCTACGCCAATTCTTCATCGCCTCTATCTTTTAAGAGTCCACCTGCACACCCTCGCGTGACACTACATGACTCAAAATGCTACTGAGTTCAACAAAAACTCACCCTTGCTGAATTTAGTAAACAACTGGTGATCTTTGAGGGTCTACAACATGATGCTCAAGTGAACGACATGCTCCTCCTCGCTCCGAGAGTATATGAGAATATCATCTATGAAGACAATCATGAACATATCTAAATACGACTTGAATACCCTTTTCATCAAGTCCATAAAATTTGCAGGAGCATTCATTAGTCCAAAAGACATATGTACAAACTCATAGTGACCATTCCGAGTCTTGAAGGTTGTCTTTGGGATGTCACTCTCTTTAACTTTGAGCTAACGATAGCCCAATCTAAGGTCTATCTTTGAGAAGCACTTAGCACCCTGAAGTTAGTCTAAAAAGTCATCAATTCTAGGGAGGGGATACTTGTTATTGATTGTGACCTTGTTCAACTGCCAATAATCAACGCACATTCTAAGGGAACCATCCTTCTTTCAAACAAAGAGAACTGGTGCACCCCCGAGATTTACTAGGCTTGATGAAACCCTTATCTAAGAGATCTTTCAACTACTCTTTCAACTCCTTTAGCTCAGCTGGAGATATTCTATAAGGAGAAATAGATATAGGTTGCATATAAGGAGAAGATTGATACTAAAGTCAATCTCCTACTCGAGAGGGACCCCTGGTAGATCATCTGGAAACACCTACGGATACTTACAAACTATAGAAATTGATTGAAGAGTTGGGATCTCATATGTAGCATCCTTAACCCAAACTAGATGGTACACACAACCTTTATAAATCATCTTTCTTGACTTGAGATAAGATACAAAGCAACCTACAGGCACAGTTAAACCATCTTTCCATTCTAGAACTGGCACACCGAAAATCGAAACTCTACTACACGGGTTCTACAATTTGCTGAGATATAACATGTATGCAACTAATCCATACCAAAGATAACATCAAAATCGTTCATGTCTAACTCTACTAGGTTGGTTGAGGTGACTTTCTGAAGGACTGTAATAGGGAAATTTCTGTATACTCATCTAGTTATAACTGAGTCAACGATTGGAGTAGAGATTGAGAAGGGTTCTGATAGGATTTCGGGACTGACTCCAAAAGAAACAGCAACATATGGAGTCATAAAAGATAAAGTATCCCCTAGATCTAATATTGCATACACATCAAGATGGAATACTCGTGACATACCATTAACCACATTGGGCGAAGTCTCCTACTTCTGACGAGATGATAGTGCATAAAATTTGTTCTGGCGCTGACCGCCAACTGCACTAGTGGATGCACCCTACTAAGCTGAGGTGTTGGTGGAGCTGATGAATTGGTAGCTGGGTCACAACCTCTACTATGGCCTATCTGGCTGAAGGGAAAGTCTCTGAGTAGTAGATGTCCGGGCTTCCCACACCCGAAGCATGTGCCTGAACCCGCTAAGCACTCTCCGATATGCCTCCAACCATACCTATCGCAAACTGGAATACTGGGCTCTCCTGATATGCTCCCCTTACCTCTATAGCTTGATACTCTACCCCTATGATCACCCCTAGGTTTGGACGGAACACTAGCTAATGATGGTGCTAGGGCTGACGACCTCTAGTGGGACTGATGGCATTGTCCTCCACTGAACCTCTGTTGGAACTCCTTGTCCTTTCCCTCTTGGCCTCTCTCTCCTTCTTCTTCATCTGATCTGCCTCTATCTACTGGGTGTATATGACCAACCTTGAGAAATCTAGGTCACTATTCAGCATAGCGATCCTGCACTCCTTGAACAGCGAATCTACTACTCCATTCACAAACCTGCTCATACGAGCACTCTAATCTGCAACCATCTCCAGCGCACACTTAGACGCCAAGTAAACTCCAAGTCATACTATTGGACGATCCTATGGTTCTTTTTCAAGTTTACAAACTCCACCACCTTTTCCTCCCTCAACTCTCTAAGGAAGAACCTGTCCAAGAAAGCAGTCATGAACTCATTCCAACTCACGGGAACTGCTCTCACTTCCCTATCATCCTTCCACTAGTGGTACCATATATAAGCAACCCCTTTTAGCTGATAGGAGGCTAAGTCCGTACTCTCTTTTCCTATCACCCCAATAATCTGGGTGATCTTCTGCACCTTCTTAATAAACTCATGCGGGTCCTCATCCACTTTCAACCCCAAGAAATTCAGGTGGGTTCATCCTGAGAAAATCTCAAACTCTAGCTGTTGTTGTGTTCCTATTTTGAGGAACATGGGCCACCCCCTGCTGATTGACCTGAGTTGTCATAGTCTGTGCCAAATGCCGCTCTAAACTTGGCATGAGTGACTTCCTCGAGCAAAGGATCTTTTGGTGTTGGCGGGGCTTACTGATGCCTATCTCCATTGCCATTTTCATTGCCATTTCTATTTCCATTCTATCACCCATTCACTCGGTGTGGAGGCATATTTCTGCAAATGTGTATAGCATGAGTTAGAGGAATAGAGAGGTACTTTATTGCATGACATAGATCATGAAAGAAGTGAAATTTCCTAATACATCTTGTAGCCTCTTCCCAATAAGTATGGTGCTTCACACTAATGGAAAAGACTCTACTCGGCGTGGCTTCTAGACCACCCTAGGATACTCTAAGCCTTTGCTCTGATACCAAGTTTGTCTAGACCCGAGCTGGGACCCCAGACCAAGTCATGGGACCTAGAACCATGAATGACTCCAAGTCGACCCATGACATGAACGTAGCAACTAAAGAGTATATATTAAAGCGGAAACTGATGACTTAACCATGTATAAGTAGAAGTCTGAATTACATAACATATATCAACGAACATAAATGTAGTCAACACCCAATAAAGCTAAAAGTCTACATAATATCTGATAAGCCTCTAAACTCACTAATGATATAATGGGACAACACCCCCAACTAGCTCGCTAAAGTCTGAGACTAAAATAGCATAATCAAACACTAATTGAATGTCCTTGAAAGATGAGGACTCACCAACAATAGAAACTGAGCTGGACTGCGGGGGAGTTGGACTAACGGGGGAACTGAGTCTGATCGGTCGTACCTGTATCATGAAATGATACAGCATAGAGTATGCGGTCATTAGTTGGAATGTACTGAGTATGTGAGGCAAGTAAAACATGCTGAGTAAATGTTAACTGAATTCATGCATATAAATATAAAACATTATATCACGAGAGAAAGGACTGCATGCTGAAATTTGAATCTGAGACATACATAGTCCTAAGCTGATTATCATATTTGAACATAGTTACCCAAGATTATAAATAGAATCATATGACTTGTCATAACTGAAATCATAAGTAAAAGCACATAAACTGATCATGGGTCAAATCTGCTGTAAAACATAATATCATAAGTCATGAACATGAATAACTGAAATCATGAGGAATAATGGGAGACTCATCATAATCGACACCATCATGATAGAGCTTATATGATGACCAAACTATCACACTCAAGTGTGAAGAGCCATCCAAAACCTTGCCAAGGCTAAGAACGATACCATGACATCGATATCAAGCTAAGACCCCTTGGGGGCAGGGGAAAACTATCTTAAGAGGTCCCAATATATATATATATATATATATATATCGACGCTGGTGCATAGCTGTCACGACTCGAATGTAGGCCTGAATCGTAACATGGGACAAGGGACCCCGAGAGGCTCCAAGTCAACCCCTGGCATAAGCATACATCTAAACTTCATATCACTTAAGGTAGAATACTGAACATACAATATAGAGGAAACATAAATGTAACATAACTTAGCATAATAAGCAAAAAGTGCTAGAAATACATATCAACTGAGTACTACAAACTATCTGAAAGCTTCTATCATGTTAGATGGGTTGATGGGACAACATCCCCAACTAACCGGCAAAAACGGAAATAAAATGGACATAACTTTCTGATCACACGACTCTCAGAACATGAGGACTCACCAAAAGGGCTGATAGCTACTTTGAAAGGAACTACTGCCGGGAAAGAGCCTAAGAGCCGGGTCCTGTATCATGAAATGATACAGCATAGAAAGTATGCAGTCAGTACGTGGAATGTACCGAGTATGCAAGGTAAGTAAGACATTTAAAATATGTAAAAACCCTTAAATGGTCATAAGAGTTGTACATCATGCTCATAACAAAAATATCGTAACATAACATAAGGCTCAAGGTTTTCAAAACATTCGTAATACAATCATAATCATAATCATAAGAGAAAAGCTTTATTTAACATGAGTTAATCCAATATACATTATTATAAACATGCATAAATCATAAGGAACAGTGGGAGATTCTCTTAACCGGCATACCCTGTATGAGCACACATGGAGCCCGACCTTTAACCCTAGTCGGGAGGGTGTCTGTACCTTGCCAAGGGTAGAACCATTAAAGGCGTGATATCACCATGAAAAGGGTCAATTAGGCCAGGGGGATAGTCACAAGGGAGGTCCCAACATTTCCTACGGTGGCATGTAGCTATGAGAACTGGAGCCGAACCTATGCCCCGAACCTATTCGGTGTTAAATACTACTCAAAAAACATATATAGTACTCACAGTATAATATGCATGAGATTCATGGGCTAGTTAATTCATGATAATCATAAACATACTTGTAAATACGTGAACTAGCCATGAAATAAGGCCCATGGGTTGGCAAAAAACATAATTCGTAAATTATGAGGTTCATGCATACTTGTAGACCATACATATACTTTGCAAATAATCAAATCATAATGGGTATTTGAATACTTCCATATTTCAAATCATAAATCATGCTGGATTTGTAAATATCAATAATTGAAGTAAAGATCATAATTCGATCCATCATGGATCATACGTAATTAGGCTAAATTTAGAAGAAATTGAAATCAATAATTTAATAATCAAAATAGTTGTAGGATCTGATCAAAATTCATAAAACATGATGTAAATCTTGAAATATAATAACCCATTAGCAAATCATTAGAATTCCATAAAATCCAAGTCAAAACCCCCTAAAATTTCCAATCAATTTCATGAATTATGAGAGATTGGGCATGGGTGTGAACAAAAACACCCATTCATAACCCTACATACCTGGGTAAGATCAAATTTCAACACTCTTTGAAAGCCCAAGGGAGAATTGATGAAGAAGAGCTTGAGAACTAGCTTGATCACTCTTAATTCTTCCTAACTTTGCATGCATGAGAAGGAATAGGTTAGGAGGGCTTAACCTATCTTAACATACTTAGAAAATAACATAAAATGATGTAGTTTAGGGCCTTAGAGCATAGGAATGATAAGAATACCCTTAATGAAATACCCTGAGAAATCTGCACTGGACGATCCAACGAGTTGTTGGAGGATACCACGACTCATGGTACGATCCATCACTTGCACTGCCAAGTCTTTGATATCAATCCATGAATCAACATGACAACTCTTCCTTACCTCCAATGAGTCGTTGGTTCGATCGTCGTTTACCCCCTGAAGATCTTGTACTTCTTCTCATAACGAGCCTCACCACGACTCGTTATTCACTCTAACAGGTCATGGTTTTCTTCCGTTAGGTCCACTGGAAATTTTGATAACCCTTGTAATAACTCATGACCACGGATCGTTAAACCTCACAATGGGTTGTGGGATAACCCGTCACATCCCCAAATGCCAGAGTCCATTACTCACCATTGTTACAAACAACGACTTGTTGTCTTGGACAATGGTCGTCGTTTCACCCGTATTACTCACTAACCCTACACCAACACCTCCCACAACTGGATCCAACAGGTCGTTGGTTAGACCAACGATCTGTTGGGTCGTTCGTACTGCACATCTTGTTCCAATTTTAGCCAACTTTCATTTTTGATCCTGGGTCTAATCTTAGGCACTTTCGGGGTATTACAATATCTCCCCCTTAGGAACATTCATCCTCCAATGTTGGAAACAAGTAGAAAAATAAATACATGCAATCATTACACCCAAATACTGATCATTTAAACCAAAAACTAACGAAATGACTATCTTCGATTCAAACCACATAGCTGATCTGATTTCGTAATTCACATACACATCCACATACTTAACCTGAACTGAACATGAAAAGTAATTAGAGTTATATGGAAAAGTTGATACCTAAAGTCGGGAACTAAGCCGGTAGAGAATAAATGTGGGTATTTAGCCATCATATCTGCTTCGGCTTCCCATATAGCTCCTTCAACATGCTGATTCCTCCATAACACTTCAGCTGAAGCTACTTCCTTTTCCTTAGCCTCCGAACCCGACGATCCAATATTTCCACCGGAACCTCCTCATAACTAAGGCTATCTTTTACACCAATACTGTCCATCGGGACAACTAGAGCTGGATCACCCAAACACTTCTTCAAAAGCAATACATGAAACACAGGATGCACCGAAGATAACTCTGAGGGCAACTCCAATTCATACGCCACCTTACGAACTCTTCCCACAATCAGGTAGGGGCCAACATAGCGTGGACTAAGTTTTTCTTTCTTCCCAAACCGCATCACTCCTTTCATGGGAGATACCTTCAGAAACACCTAATCATCCACCTCGAACTCTAACTCTCTCCTTCTCACATCAGCACAGAACTTTTGGCAACTCTGAGTGGTTTTCATCCTGTCCCTTATCAATTGAACCTTCTCCATAGCCTCATGAACCGAATTTGGCCCTATCATTACTGCCTCACCAACCTCAAACCATCCGATGGGCGATTTACATCTCCGCCAGTAGAGAGTCTCGAATGGTGCCATCTGAATACTGGAGTGATAGCTGTTATTGTAAGGAAACTAGATCAGGGGCAAGTGGTCATCCTAACTACCTTTGAAGTCCATTATGCATGTTCTCAACATGTCTTCGAGAGTCTGAATTGTTCGCTCTGCTTGGCCATTCGTTTGCGGGTGAAATTATGTGTTGTGTTTAACTTGAGTCCCAAGCCCTTTTTGGAATGACCTCCAAAATTGAGAGGTAAATTGAGTACCTCATCTGAAATGATGGATAAGGGAACTCCATGCAATCAAACTAACTCCCGGATATATAGTTTGGCATAATCCTCCACCGAGTCCGCGGTTTTGACCGGTAGAAAATGAGCAGCTATGATCAACATGTCTACCATCACCCAAATGGAGTCATATTGTCAGCGAGTACGAGGTAATCCTATTATGAAATCCATGTTAATCTCTTCCCACTTCCAAGTGGGAATGCTAAATCCTGAAGTACGCCTCCCAGCCTTTGATGCTCAACCTTTTCTTGATGACAGTTTGGGCACTTGGCTACAAATTCCGCCATGTCCTTCTTCATTCCATTCCACCAATAGATTTCCCGTAAATCACGATACATCTTGGGGGCACCCGGATGGATAGAATATCTGTATACATGAGCCTCATGCAATATCCGTCTCCTCAAGTCATCAACATCTGGAACACATAGACGACCCTAGTACCGAAGCACACCATCTCCCCGTTGGGAGAACACCTCCACCTTCTGACTCCGAATGGCTTCCTTCAGCTTTACCAAAATCGGGTCCTCATCTTGTCTATCTTTTATATCAATCACGAAGGACTATTCTGATTCATTCCGAACCACCACACCGCTATTGGTCGAGTCGACCAAACGAACTCCTACAATTCCTATCAAGAACTCTGAAGTGTCAAACCCTTAAGTTCCCACCCTTTATGCTTAAGATCATGCCAAATATGTCATATGCTCAAATCCATCCAAAATCCTTCGATCATAAGCCAAATACGCATTCCAATCCGGAAGCCCACTCTGGAACGGTCGGAACTATCAATTTACCCACATAAGGTTGTTTGACCCCGACCTGACCATGGTCACACTTAGCTTCCTCATAGCTCATAAATTCAACCCAAGGTTCAGATCACTCTCGAATCAGCTCATAATCCATGCAAACTACTCGACTACATCATAGATTACCATCCGAAATTTGCAAAGCTTTTAGAATTTAAATTTGAGCTTAACAACCTATATTTGTTGACTTTGGCCAACCCCTCATACTTCAAACTTATCAATCAAAAGTCTCACCCAATCTTTTGTTAAGTCATCTCGAAACGATTCCATCCACTTCCGCAAGTCATTAATAATAGAGTAACGATACGGAAAGGTTCAACCTAGGAAAATGGATCCACAATCACAAAATGACCATGTGATTTGCTACACTTCTAGGTTTGGTTAATAACGAGGCTTCCTGTACTATGTCCGGCATCTATGGTGGGGATAGGGAGTTATCCTGAACGTACACATCTTGACCATCATTTCCATCATGGGGAACATCCATAGGGTTTAGAGTAAGGGAATCATGAGCAAGAATCGTATCAGAAGTCTAAGCTTGACATATACCTGATATAGCTATGAGCTGATAGAACAAATCTTGGGGACTGAGTTCATAGGGCTGAGCGTGCTAAGAGACATGGGTTCACATACATAATGAGGGTCATGACATAAAGTCTAACGGGTAATATTGGGATCGCTAACGGACAAGGTTGCTGGCCATCTTAGGGTTCTAAACGTAAGCATGAGTTGAGCGTAGCATTGACCGATACGTAAGGGAACATCTAAAGAAGAAAGGAGGGACTACTCCTGAATGCTATCCATAGGACTTTCTTACTAGAAAACTCAATACATGACTGGGCCCTTAACTTACCATTTCCTCATCTTCCATGTGATATATCTCATCTTAAAATACACAAAAGAATTTGTACCTCTTACAGTAGTTCTTGAAACTAACAATCATTGTAGGTTCGAGGAGAATAACTTATAAAATACCTAGGACTACATCTGAGGCTGGCCACCTACTCGCTCTTGATAACTTGTGCTGCTGAAATGGGCGATTTGCTGGAGCTGATGGAGGGAGATTTGAAGCACGACCTTTTTGACCATCTCTCTTGGTTGAAGCGCAATCCCTGTGTTTATGACTGAGTTGGCCACAATAAAAACAACCATATAAACCTGTAAAGCACTCTCCGGTAGTGCTTCCCACAACACCCGCTATTTGGGTAAGTAATATCTCTCACTCGGGGCTTGTATCCCCGAGCTTGGGCTGGAGACTTCTGACGGGTTTGAGAGTGACTCCCACTACTCGACCCTTGTTGGGATCTATTAAGGTTTCCGATCCTGGGCCTCTTGTTTCCCCTCCTGATCTCTACACTCCCCAACCACACTCGAGTCACTAACCTCCGGCAGGCTCTCTTCATGAGTCCTTGAATCCTAGTAGCTGTTGCCTCCCTAGTAGGGTTCACTGGTGCGATAGCCTACTGGTTAGGCTGGGAGATCATAGCTTTCATCAACACTCTGAGAGCGGCTCCGAGCTCCTTGTCAGTAACTTGCATGGAATCCATTGGAGTTAGTGGTGTTGGCTAACTCCCATCGTTGTTCTAAGAAGACCTATTTCTGCATATGCACATAACATGAGTTATAAGAATAGAGAAACTTTTCATCGCACGACATAGATCATGAAAGAAGGAACATTTTTCTAAACGTCTCGTAGCCTCTTCATCAAAAGTGTGGCGCGCTTCACACCCATGAAAAAAACTCTACTTAATGCGTCTTTCAAATACCCTAGGACACTTCAAAACCTAATGCTCTAATACCATATTTTTCATGACCCAAACGTAGGCCTGTTTTGTAACCCGGGACAAGGGACCCTGAGAGGCCCCAAGTCGATCCATGGCATAAGCATAAACTTCATATCACTTAAGGAGGAATACTGAACATATGATATAGTGGAAACATAAACGTAACATAACTTAGCATAATAATCGGAAAGTGCTATAAATATATATTAACTGAGTACTACAAACTATCTGAAAGCCTCTATCATGTCAGATAGGTTGATGGGGCAACGTCCCCAATTAACCTGGTAAAAATGGAAACAAAAATGGACATATTTGTTTGATCATACAGCCATTGGAAGATGAGGACTCACCAAAAGGGTTGATAGCTACTCTAAAAGGAACTACTAGCGGGGATGAGCCTGAAAGCCGGGTCCTGTATCATGAGACGATACAACATAGAAAGTATGCGGTTAGTATATAGAATGTACCGAGTATGCAAGATAAGTAAAACGGACATTTAAAATATGTAAAAACTCATAAATGATCACAGGAGCAGGACATCATGATCATAACAAAAATATCATAACATAACATAAGGCTCAAGGTTTTCAAAACATTCGTAATACAATCGTAATCATAATCATAAGAGAATGCTTTATTAACATGAGTTGAGCCAATATACATAATCATAAACATGCATAAATCAAGAGGAACAGTGGGAGATTTCTTAAGACATACCCCATATGAGCGCACACGGAGCCCGACCTATAACCCTAGTCGGGAGGGCATTCGTACCTTGCCAACGGTAGAACCATTAAAGGCGTGATATCACCATGAAAAGAGCCATTTGGGCCAGGGGGCAGTCACAAGGGAGGTCCCAAATGTCCTATGGTGGCACATAGTTATGAGATTTGGGGCCGACCTTATTGCTCGAACCTACTCAGTGTTAAATACTACTCCCAAAACATATATAGTGCTCATAGTATAATATGCATCAGATTCACGGGCTAGTTAAATCATGATAATCATAAATATACTTGTAAATACGTGAACTAGCAATGAAATAAGGCCCATGGGTCGGCCAAAAAACATAATTCATAAATCATGAGGTTCATGCATACTTGTAGATCATACATATATTTTTCAAATCATCAAATTATAATGGGTATTTGAATAATTTCATATTTCAAATCATAAATCATGCTGATTTTGTAAATATTAACAATTGAAGTAAAGATCATAACTCGATCCATCATGGATCATACCTAATTAGGCTAAATTTAGTGGAAACTAAAATCAATAATTTCATAATCAAAATAGTTGTAAGATCTGATCAAAATTATAAAACATGATGTAAATCTCAAAATATAATAACCCATTAGTAAATCATTAGAATTACACAAAATCCAAGTTAAAACCCCATAAGATTTGCAATCAATTTCATAAATTATGAGAGGTTGGGAATGGGTGTGAATGAAAACACCCATTCATAACCATACATACCTGGGTAAGATTGAATTTAATCACTCTTTGAAAGCCCGAGAGAGAATTGATGGAGAAGAGTTTGTAAACTAGCTTGATCACTCTTAATTCTTCCTAACTTTTCATGCATGAGAATGAATAATTTAGGAGGGCTTAACCTATCTTAACATACTCAGAAAATAACATAAAACAATGTAGTTTAGGGCCTTAGAGCATAGGAATGATGAAAATACCCTTAATGAAATACCCTTAAAAATCTGCACTAGACGATCCAACGGACATACCAACGAGTCGTTGGAGGATACCACGACTCGTGGTACGATCCATCACCTGAACTATCAAGTCCTTGATCTCAAATTCAATCCATTACTCAATAGGATGACTCGTCCTTACCTCCAACGGGTTGTTAGTTCGATCGTCGTTTGCCCCCTAAAGATCCTGTACTTCTTCTCATTATGAGCCTCACCACGACTCGTTGTTCACTCCAATGGGTCGTGGTTTCCTTCCGTTAGTCCACTGGCAATTTTGGGAACCCTTGCAATGACTCGTGACAACGGATTGTTAAACCTCAAAATGGGTCTTGGGATGACCCGTCACATCAACAAGTGCCAGAGTCCAGTACTCACCATGGTTACAAACAACGACTTGTTGTCTTGGATGATGGGTCATCATTTCACCTGTTGTTATTCACTGACCCCAGACCGACACCTCCCACGATTGGATCCAACGGGTCGTTGCTTGGACCAACAATCCGTTGGGTCGTCCGTCTTGCACATCTTTTCCTATATTTCAGCCAACTTCCATTTTTGATCGCGGGTCTAATCTTAGGCACTTTCGGGGTATTACAGTAGCTCTAAGATAGGGGAACCTTGGAACCACAAGCCTACTTGGTGCTAGACACTACTCTCAAAAACATGCATAGTGCTCCCATCGTTTTTCAATGAAGCTGAAATCATGATTATATGCATAGTCTGAAATATGAACATGGGGAATCTTGACTCCAAAACATATCATAAGCTGCATTGGGAGTCTTGACTCCAAAACATATGATAAGCTGATCTTATTAGCCTTAGCTAAATCATGAAAACATACTTAACTTGTGTGGGCTTGTCCAAATCTTAAAAATCATGCATACTTAAAATAGACTTCATAAGTCACAATCATGGATTCATACATGGGTAATTTTTAAATACTCGTTCATGCTAGATATCTCATCATACTTGAAATCATGAATCATAAACTTAACTTTTCATAAAACTTGCATAGTAGGGCATAATTTCTTATAACTTAAAATCATGAATTTTTAATCAAATTATGTATAAAATCTGCCCATAAATCTTAAAACATGCTTTGATACATGAGGGGAACTGATCCAAAGACATATCATAGATAATATCATAAAATTGGGTTAGAATCCTATAATACCATATACTTGAATTAGAACTTGAATTCAGTAACTTGGGGAGAATTTTGGGCATGAGAGTGAAATAAATTCCTCATTCATGGCCCTACATACTTGCGTAGACTGATCCTCTAACTATCCTTGAAAGCCCAAGAGAATTGGGAAAGAAATTGAGGGATTCAAGCTTGATCTTCAAGGGAATCTCTAAACTTTGCATGCATGGGAGCCTAATGATTTGAGATGGGCTAAACTCTCTTAGAACACTATTTTCAGGGCTTAAAACGACATAGTTTAGGATTTAGGAGCTTAGGATATACGAAAATACCATTAATAATTTTGCAACAAGAAAAGTCATTGCCAGATGCCACGAATCATACCACGGGTCATACCTTGAAACAATGACCTTTTGGTTTCCTCCCATTGCCAGACTCTTACCTTGAAACAATCCCCCAATCTCTGAATTTTTCCACATACGCTTACCACAACGCATAGTTTCCCATTACTGGTCGTACCATCCCTCGTCTAACCAGTACCTAGAGACATAATAACATGCTACGACTCCTGACCACGAGTCATACCTTGATACCACAGGTCATTGGACACATCCGTTATTAGTGGGCCAAATTTTCAACTTCTCCGATCCTCACCACGGCTGCTTATCACGACCCATTTTTTGCCATGATGAGTCGTACCTTCTATACCTGACACACTAGCAGCTTGCCATGACTCCTAACAATGGCCCATTACATGGACCTAAGAGTCATACCTTGACTCATTGGTCCAGGACCTGTCAACAAAAAGTTCACCACGACTCAATCCCATGACCCGTTACTTCACACCACGACTCATACAACGAGTCATTCTGAGACATTTTTTAACTTTTTCTTTTGGTCATATTTTCAATCCCGAATCTAGTCTTAGGAACTTTTGAGGTGTTACAGAATAGCAACAACTAGGATCCGAAAAAAGAGAAAAGAATCTCTTATTAGCAAGTTAAATGCAATAGTATCTCATCTTGGAAAAGAGATAAAAAGCAAGGAGAGTTGGAGAAGAATGTTGAAGGAGCATATATCAGTTCAGAAAGCAACAAATTCCTCTTAGATTCCCAAGAAAAACAAAAAATACAATAGAATAGATGACTTTCAGTTTGTGGGGGTTATTATAAGGAGAACAGTTGCTAAAAATAGAGTAACATATAATGAAGAAGAACCTAATTTCGAATATCAGATCTATGGATACTCAAATAGCATTTCATAGATTACAAATGATCAATAGACATCACAAGTTTTTCTTGATAGCCTTAATGGAACCTTTTCAACCGTCAACACACATTCAAACATACAAAAGAAAGTTGAAAATGACTCATACATAAACCAACTGTAATGATAAATTTGGTACTTTATTGAAGATAAAATCGATGTAGAGATCACAATGGAGACAGAACAACATATTACATTGAATTTGTTATTTTTGAAACATAATAAACACTGTTACATATTTCTAGTATATGTCAAATATTCAGACGATAAAAAGATTGTCTCTTGAGATAGTATCTATCAACTTGCAGCAACTATAGGTTCACCTTGGATAGTTGGAGGGGTCTTTAATGCTATTCTTAATGAAGATGAAAAATTAGGTGGACTGCCAGTTCAACCACGAGTATATGAGGATTTTGCTTTTTGCATCAATTCTTGTGAGTTAAATGAAGTCGGATTCAAGAGTAGTACTTTCACCTAATGGAATAGTAGAGCAGGGGCAAACTGCATTTTTAAAAGACTTGATGTAATATTTTTTTAATTATTTTATATAAAAATAATTTATATAGGTGAAAGTAGAGGAATTGTCTAGTATAGGTTTAGATCATGCTCCTTTGTTTATCACAATAAGAGAACAGAAGAAGAGATACTTCAAACCCTTTAAATTTCTAAAGTTTTGAATTGAAAATGAAGAGTTTTAAAACTAGTTGGAGACAATTGGGAAATTCAGGTTGAACAGAATTGTTTTTATAAATTCAATCAAAAGCTCAAGCATATTAAAATAGTTTTATCATCTTGGAGCAAGGGGACTTTTGGGGACATTTTCAATCGACTTATCATAAGAGATGAAGTGGTCAAAGTCAAAGTGCAGTTTATTGAGGAAGAACCAACAACAACAAATAGGAGGATGCTACATCTAGCTCAAGTAGAAATAAAAAGATATTTACATTACGAGGAGAAATTCTAAAAATAAATAGTTGAATTGACATGGTTCTCAGAAGGATATAGGAGTACTTCCTTTTCCCAAAATATAAAAAAGGGTAGAAGATGCAGATTTTAGGCAAAAAAGATTCAAAATGATAATGAGGGATGATTGGAGGTGGAGAATCAGATGACTGATGAAGTAGTCCAATTTTATTAAAAATAATTTCGTCAAGGAGTAGAGGCATCTAATTTCAATTTATTAAAATATATCCCTGCAATGATTATAGAGGGGGAGAATCATAAGTTATACCATAGTTCAATAATGGAGGAAGTTAGAAATGCAGTTTTTAAATTAAAAGGAGACAACTTTTACCGTTCAGATGGAATATTGGATATATTTTATCAAACTTGCTGAAAAATAATAGGGCTAGATATTTATAAGGTAGTGAAGGCATTTTTTGAAGGGAATACATTTTCCAAAGGCAGTTACTCAAACTAATCTGGTACTTATCCCGAAGAAAGCTCAAAATTAGACTTTTGCAGATTTAGGCCTATAAGCCTGAGTAATTGTAATACCGTAAAAGTTTCTAAGACTAGATGAGAGAAATGAAAATAAGTTTAGCAGAAAAATCTATATTTTTAGCTCAAAACAACTTGTGGTACGAGTCGTGGCGAGAAGTAACGGATCATAGGAGGAGTCATAGTGAGATGCTGAAGTTGGATGCTCAGACCACGGGTCACACCATGAGTCGTGGTGTGTGGGTACGACTCATGGTCAGGAGTCATGGTGAGGCAGTAAGAAGGACAGATCATGGTACGAGGTTGTGAAAAACAACGTGTCATGATAAGGGTCATGGTTTGGAGGTTCTGTGTATGGATCGATTGTCACGAGTGGTGTTACAACCCGTGGTTGATAACCACAAGTCGTGGTTTGTAACCTATGGAAAAATCCAGAGAAGGTAAGAATTTAGGCTCAGTGACAACGACAGGTGTTACGACCCGTGATGACAGGTAACGACTCGTAGTAGGCATCCGTGATGTGATCTTCAAGAACCAGTCTTATGACCAGTGGTGACCATGATAGGTCACCACGAGTTGTTACTTCATGGTACGACTTGTAGTGAGAGTCGTGACGACTGGTAGTGCCTATTTTGTAGAATTTTTATTAAGGGTATTTTTGTAAATTCAAAGCTCCTAGGTCTTAAACTACGTCATTTTAAGCCCTAAAAGAAGTGTATTAGAGGATTTTAACCTATTCTAATTTAATCAACTCCCACGCATGCAATTTTAGAGAGTTCCACTGAAGATCAAGCCTAGAATCCTCCAATTTTCTTTCAAATCTCTTGGGTTTTCAAAGTCAAGTTAAGAATCAGTTTATCCAAGTATGTAGGGCCATGAATGAGATTTTTCTTTCACTCTCATGTCCAAATTTCTCTTCAAGTTCATGAATTCAAATGTATGATCCTATGGAATTTTATCCCAATTTCATAAAATTTCTATATGATTTAATTATGGGTCAATTCCCTTCATTTTCCAAAGAATAGTTTAATATTTATAGGTATATTTTATTGATTATTAATTTATAATTTCAAATTTTAGAAAATTATGCTCAATTATGCAAGTTTCATTAAAAGTCAAGTTTATGATTCTATTATGATATTGATTCTCCTAAGTCTAAATTTATGATTTATGATTTATGATATGATTTCCTATAAGTACTCTTCATGAATTTATGAATCTCAAGTATGGTGATCTTCTCAAGCATGTATTTTCTTCATGATTTATGAGTTTGTGATTTTGGTCGACTCACGGGCCCTTATTTCATGTCTAATCATGTATTTCAAGTATGATAAATTATATTATAATTTAACTAGACATGAACTTCATGTATGACTTGACGACAAATGTATGAGCCCTCATGTGCATGTTTTTAGGAGCAGTGTCTAGCACCGAGTAGGCTCGTGTTCAGGTAAACTCTGTGGTCTTAAAACTATGCGCCAACATAGGTTTATATTCAAGAACTCTAGGTGGGTCCCTATTAGTGATATCACACCATTTATGTCCCTTTTCTGGAAAGCCTGGGACGGCTCTACTCACTTGAGCAAGATAGTTGGGGCATTATGTAAGCTCTATCATGATGGTGTCGGTTAAGACGAGTCCTCCCATTATTTCTTATGTTTTGTGCATGATCATGATTATGATACTTTGACTCAATTTATGATTACAAGGTTCCTCTTATAATTACAATTATGACTAGTTTATGAATGATTTTGAAAACCTTGAGCCCTCATGTTTATGTTATGATTATCACTTCATGTTTTGAAATGTCCTACGCTTATGAACTTTTATGTATTTTATCAGTCCGTTTACTTTCCTTTGTGTACTCAGTACATTTAAAGTAGTGACTGTATATTCTATGTTGTATCGTTCATGATACAGGTTCGATAGATCAGACTCAACAATGCCATTAGCCCTGCTTCCGTACCAATTCAGTTTAGTCAGTGTTAGTGAGTCCTCATCTTCCGAGGACATTCAGTTTAGTTGGTTGTTTTTTATATTTCAGTTACAGACTTTTGTTGAGCTAGTTGGGAATGTTGTCCCATCAACTCATCAGTTATGTTAGAGGCTTTTCAGACAATATTTAGAAACTCAGCATGTCAGTGTTGACTCAATTTATGATTATTATAAGTGTAAACTTCTGCTTATTCATGTTTAGTTTATCAGTTTCCATTAATTTATGCTCTTTAGCTGCTATGTTCATGTCATGGATCGACTTGGAGTCATTCATGGTTCAAGGTTTCGTGTTCCGATTTGGGGTCTCAGCTTGGGTCTTGATAATAATTTCATTAATAAAGTTATCTCTAGGGTGGTTCATGATAGATTAGAATATATTATGCCAAAGGTGATATCCACTAACCAATTAAGTTTTACAAAAAAAAGTGATGTATTATTGACAATGTGCTCTTAACCTAAGAGATTGTGACAGACATCAGAAAAAGGGGAAAATCAACTAATGTGATTATAAAACTGGATATGATAAAAACTTATGATAGGGTTTCTTGTCTATATTTAATTAGAATTCTCAAAAAGATAGATTTTGCTGAAACTTTCATTAATATTATCTGGAGACTAGTAGTCAACAATTGATATTGGTACTGTTTAATGATTAAGCATATAATTTTTTTCATTCAACAAGGAGGGTTAATTAAGTAGGGAGATCCATTATCTCCACCCTTATTTGTTATCTCAACTAATGTTCTATCTAGAGCTTTAAACTCATAATTGGACAATGAAAATTATCATAGTTTTGGTTTTCCAAAATGGAGTGCTAAATTAAATCATCTATCTTATGCACATGATACCATTATGTTTTCTTGAGTGGAGACACAATCTCTTAGAAAGACCATGGAGATACTTACTTGTCACACCCCGCCTTGGGGGGTATGACTGGCACCTGGTGCCCTACTAGGACCTGTACTGCTGGATTCCTAAGCCTGGGCACATCTGGTGCCTGGCTGGCTCTAACTCACATTTCTTGAAACAAAGGGCTATATAGCGGTTGTAAACGCAGCCCCCGGCCCATTGGCCTATAGCCTTCTGTACCTGTAACAACAGCTGACCAGAACATGCAACTATAGGGAAACCTATGCAGGCCGACAAGGCCACCATGTTGTCTAGTTATCTGCAACTCAGCAATAGAATACTAGAATTCTACGTGATCAGCAAGGTCACCACTACTGTCAAACTTATGGCCCCACACGGCCAACATAAAAGAAACAGCTAACAACTGCACGGCCTCACACGACCGGCTCAACTGACCACAGGGAAATATATACAGACTGCAAGCCTCTAGGAATAGTAATAGAAATGATCGGGACAGGGCCCCGACCTACCCGTACTATACAACAAAAGAAAATGAAATACACCTCAGGAATTCAGTCTCCGGATAATAGGAGCTGAATACTCGATCGCTGACAGGAATCACGTGGTATTGCCTGCTCGTCTATGAGTACCTGCAGGCAAGTAATGCAGCACCCCACCGGGCGTCAGTACCGCTGGTACTGAGTATGTAAAGCAATAACTAAAAGAAATATCTGCAATCAATAATATAACTGATGAAACTGAAGTAGAAAGAAATAGATTAACTGTCTGATAATGTAATCATACCTTCTTCTAATTATACTGGGAGGAGTAGAAGTCATACCTGGAGATGTATCATTCTACTGCCGATCTACTAGTATCTAACGTAACATGGCATAACATAACATGACATAACATAGTACACACAAACCTTACCCGGCCCCCATAAGTCGGGGGGTACAACCAGCACAGAATCTATACCCCTACCCCGGTCATCCCATCTCCTATAAACACTGTAAGCATCCTACCGGTCCCCTGGGTATGCACTTGGGATCGCTGAGCCCCTGACTATAACTGCATCTGAGTCCGGAGGACTCCTGAATCAACACCCGGGCGTATCCGCTCGACAGGGGTGTGTAAAAGCCGACCAAGGCATAATATGGGGAAAACTTGCATCCCATCTTCGTTCCCTGTGGGATGGCATGCCGCTCCGTAGAGCGACGTATCCTCGTCCTCTGGTGGACGAGTCGATACAGCTATCAACCCTGGGGCGGTCATCGATGCTAGGTAATCCAACCCCAAACAATACAATGGTCTCAACTAGTAATACTATCTGCATGTCTCACATACTGAGGCTAATGGTGGTAAAGTATTGAATATACTATATGCTGAACTAGTGATAGTAATATGTACGTACTTAATACATGCTGAGGCTGGTAATAGTATATATGTATATATATAGTCTTCTGCCAGACTGTACTGGGCTAATGCTGAACCAGATATAAAGTTTCTGCTGAAAACTATGTTGTATACTGAGTTTCTATAGTGACATGATTTACTATTCTTAATATGCTTTCTAACTTCATTTTAACTTATCATTCTATTTCTGAGATGTCTTACAGATATTGTATCACTTTGCGGGGTTTCAACTGGATACAATAATATCCTAACATTTCGTACTACATCACATACTGAGCATGATGTGCAGGTTCTAACTCTTGCATTAAAGTCTACGTCGTACTAGTAAGTTTCACGCAAGTTATAACTCGATACTTCTAATATCGTACCAACATTCATAATAAACGCTACACAAGACTTCTGAACATTCTACTGGCCTTTAAATTACTGTATTGTACCGATATTACTTAACTTGCCGAGGAAACTAACTTTACATACCTTATCCCCGAACAATCCATCTGTCGGACGAGGCTCGGCCGGTATTTCAACTATTTTCTCCCAACTGCATTCATAAATATGTCAATCAATACTAAATACAACTTTATTTTAAAGAGCAACGTTACTTTCGATATAATTTATAGCCTAAACTTAGGCTTATCGAAAGACGGTCGAAAACTCGCTATTTTTCAGAGGTCCAGAAGGGAGAAATATTCACTTCACAGCTAGGAACACATAGACACTAGTTTAGAGCAATTCCACTTACCTTATCTCGGTAGCTCGACGATTCGTCGGCCGTATCTCGCGAAACTAAATCCGTAGGAATGATCTCTGCTGCAAAATACCTCGATATCTGAGGTTAATTTGAGTTTGGACAACGTTTAGCAGCGTAATCAGATGAAAATTATATTACCCCCTTCGTTCCTTTTCTCCCTCTGATTTCTCTCCTCTGTTTCACTGGAAATATAAGTTTATAAATGATTTAAAACCGAAGTGGGGCTTTATATACTTGGGCCTAGACAAGGCCAACATGTCACGGAGCCAACGCGGAGACTTCACCTCCGTGACATGCTGCCATCGCGGAGGGGTTCTGCCTTGGCTCCTTCCGCGATGTTTCGACAAGTTTCTTGTCCGATCTTTTCCCGGGCCTTTCTCTAGCACATATGGCCTTCAAATATGCTTAACCAACGTGCGAATAGGTTATTTAGGTGCTGGAAATTCTACGGGGTATAACATTCTCCCCCCTTAAGAACATTCGTCCTCGAATGTACACTGTTATCTAGAGGACTACTTAACTTACTTGTTTAGAAAAATTTCACCAGAGTCTCCCCTGTAATATGGACTATACAAAAAACCTGAAATGCAGAAAAGTCCAATACAGGTACTGTACATAATACTTTAGAACTCACTGGATGGCTAAGTATCAATCCTTCTCATTCACATACATACAACTATAAGGTACTGCGTAAATAATAATACGGACATGCCTGTCGCCTGACTAGGTCTGAAATAGGTGGGGGTATCTGGCTTTCATATCTTCTTCAGCTTCCCACGTCATTTCCTCATGATTCCTGTTACGCCACAATACTTTGACAGACGCAACATCTTTTGTCCTCAACCTGCGAATCTGTCTGTCTAAGATAGCCACGGCAACCTCTTCATATGCTAACTCTTCTGTGACCTGGACATTCTGAACTGGAACTACTGTAGAAGGGTCTCCTACGATCTTCCTCAACATAGAGACATGGAATACTGGGTGAACAGATGCTAACTCCGTAGGAAAGTTCAATTCGTACGCAACTCGGCCTATTTTTCGCCGAATCTGATATGCCCCAATGAATCTCGGGCTAAGCTTGCCTTTCTTGCCAAATCTCATCACCCCTTTCATTGGAGACACCTTCAGATATACCCAGTCATTTACCACAAATTCTAGATTTCTGCGCCGCATATCTACATAAGACTTCTGGCGGCTCTGAGCAGTCAGTAAACGTCCTCGGATAAGTTTTACCTTTTTCCTCTTACTGCCGAACAACGTCTAAGTTAACTGACGCTAACTCTCCTATTTCAAACCAACCATTTGGTGATCTGCATTTTCGCCTGTATAATGCCTCAGAAGGCTCCATCTGGATGGCTGAATGATAACTGTTATTATGAGTAAATTCAACTAACGAAAGATGCTGCTACCCTCAAAATCTAGCACACACGCTCATAGCGTATCTTCGAGCATTTGGATAGTCCGCTCAGCCTGCCCATCTGTTTGAGGGTGGAATGCTGTGCTCAAGTTGATCTGCGTTCCCAAACCCTTCTGGAACGACTGCCAGAATCTAACCGTCAACTGTGCTCCTCTATCAGAGATAATAGATACTGAAACACCGTGTAATCTAACTATTTCTCTGATATACAATTTGGCGTAATCTTAGGCAGAGCAAGTAGCTTTTACTGATAGGAAATGGGCTGATTTCGTCAGTCTGTCAAAAATTACTCAAATTGAATCGTGTCTATGCCTGGTACGGGGTAATCCTGCTACAAAGTTCATGTTTACTGCTTCCCATTTCCAGAGAGACACAGCTATGTCCTGGGTCAAACCGCCTGGTTCCTGATGTTCTACTTCCAGTTGTTGGCAGTTAGGACACTGAGCTATAAATTCAACAATTTCTCTTTTCATACCTGGCCACCAGTAGTTTTCTTTGATATCATGGTACATCTTCGTCGTGCCTGGGCGGAGAGAATAGCGGGCGTAATGCACCTCACCCATAATCTGCTGGCGAAGCCCCAAAATATCTGGAACACGAATGCGGCCTTTACATCGCCACACTTCATCCCCAGTTATCTGAAAATATGTCACATCTCCATAAATTACGGCTAAGGGCATCTGCTACCACATTAGCCCTTCCTGGGTGATACAAAATATTCACTCTTTAAGGCATAAACTACTACGGCTAACTCCGGGTCATGGGTAAGATAATTCTTTTCATGTTTCTCCAACTGCCTGAAGGCATAAGCTATTATTACTTTGCCATGCTGCATTAACCCTCTGTACCTTCTGACGATACTAACACTGGGGATGATGTTAACCTGTCTTTTAACTCCTGGAAGTTCTACTCACACGCCTCAGTCTACTGGAACTTTGCTGCCTTCTGTGTCAATTTAGTCAGAGGTGCTGCTAAGGTGGAAAATCCTTCCACAAACCCTCTGTAGTACCCGGCTAACCGTAGGGATTGCGTACTTCGATCGGAGTGGTAGGTCTAGGCTATGTCTTCACTATTTCGATTTTCTGTATATCTATCTGTACACCAGCCTCCGACACAATGTGACCAAAAAGGCTACTAAACTCAACCAAAATTCACATTTACAAAGAATTGGCATATAGCTAACGGTCATACTAGTTTATTATGCCGGAGAATCTGACAAGTAATCCACCGGTATAGCTAGAGCTTATCTAGCCTTCTGGCCGTATGCTAAGGCTACCTGTTGCTAAGGTAACCTGAACGACCGACTGTGCACCTTGTGCCTTTATCTGATCAGAGGATCCTGATATTGATCATGACCTCTAACGATCTGGCTGCATAACCTTAAATAACTGAATAGTCGGGTTGAATGACCCGAATGTGGTAGTAGTCTAACAATGCTCTAACTATTCTACTTGAGTACTTATAGTTCATGCATACTGTAGACTTGTGGGCATCTAATTGCTTTGTTATCTTGCTTGAACCATTGTAAGGCTGGGCTTAATCAAACTTACTTCCAGGCGATCAATCTCTGGGTCTTCACGGGGAGTCTACTGATCCCCTGGTCTTAGTAAACACTGTGCTAGCAGGGTACTATCAATTTCTTACGCCTTGTATGTATCCACTTGGATTTATACTGCTATTCTGGGGAATTCTCGGTCTTATGAGCTATTCTATAAATACTGGTCTTTTGCTAGGGCTCTGTATCTAAATATCTTACGAGAACCAGCTGAAGTACTAGTCTGTCGCTGACTACTGATGTGGACCCTTCCTTGGGGTACCCACGGGTATTCTGACTGGGACGGCCGGCTGTCTTATGGGGTGTTCCACATAATAACTGCTAGGTTGGTTAAGGCCGACTCTCACCTACAAGGCTGGAAACATGACGTACGACCACTTAACATACTAGAACAATTATAGTATTGCTAATTTCTAAAATTTGCCTAATCGGCCTCTAATCCTGGTTCTAGCACATATACTACTGTTACCGATCTTCAGGGATGCTTCCCTGCTAATGCAGGCGCCAGCTGGTCGGTAGACCGTCTAACTGCGCCCTTATCATCTAGTCATCTGGTTTAGGCCATTAACTCTGATAAGCTCCTAGAGCCTATATCTGGCAACAACACATAAATCTATTAACTTAATAACTGAGAACTGAAATAGTTTCTATGACTTCATACATAATTCACACTTAATCTGTCCTTTCTCTTCTCCTTTCCCTTTCTCCTTTCTTCTCTCCTTTTCTTTCTTTCTTCTCCCCTTTTTTTTGGCAGGGGGGTCCTGCAATGCAATTTGTACATGCTTTCTATTACTAATCAGCATCTGTGATTGTACCCCTTATAGGCAGCTACTCACAACATATCTACTATCTGTATATATATATATCAATAGCTACGTACAATATGTACTGAGTTCTGCGGTAATACATAATCTCTGACATGCTCTGCTGAGTCTTATACCGTACATGATACACCGCTTCTACGGCCTAATAATATCTCCTTCCCTGACTTATCATTTCATTGTATTGTCACCCCATTCTGAAAGTAACAAACACAAACACTTTAGTTATTGTCTGCTGTTTGAAATTCCGCCACTCTTGCGATGTGGGGTCAACATGCAAATCTTGTGGCCTTACTAGGCATATATTGAGAGCCCATGACTGTCTGCTGGGCCTTATCTCTAGGCTACACTAGATTAGAATTGCTGTATCAGTAATTTCTTAACTTCTCCATGAACGGGCATACTGCGGTATTCCAAACCGCAATCTTACTGTCAGCCCGAGGCTTAATCCTTAAAACGATACTCTATCAATCTGGGGGGGGGGGGTAATTCTAATTTCCTCACAAAATCTGGCATTCCTTATTCTTCCTCTCATCTTGCTTAAGCTGAACTCTGGGGTTCAGAGTACCTGCCTTTCGTTGCTAATGAGATTACTGATCAAGCCTCGGCCTATACTTCTTCTGGCTTATATTCAGGCCCATCTGATTCACATGACCTCTATATCTTTCGATGTCACAACTGGATCATAATTATAATCTTATAGGTATGTCTTGCTATCTGTTAGCATATATAGCGGACTTGGCCTTTTTCTGACTCAAACTTGGCTATTATTAGGCATTCATCACTAGCAGGTCTTTTACCCCTACTTCGGGTAAGCTAACAGTCTTGCTTGCTCTTTTGACTTATTACCGTGAGGGTCTGCACAACTTACATAATCATAAGGGCTCCTTACTCTTTCTAACACTTATCTGATAATCTAATATTGTCTACTATCTTAATCAGGTCTTATATTTATATATATATATCTAACAAATAAATCGACTCATTTATACGTTATGCTTATGACTTCCTATTCTGAAGTTATCGACATATACTGGGGACGGTACCAGTAAAAGAGATAACATTGGGAGGTCCCTGTTACCTCCTCCTGCGGCTGTAGTTACCTTGTAACTAGCTAATGCCTTCTTCTGTTGTTATATCTGATCTTCTGTCTGTAGTAGGGTAATGCTGACTACCTTTGTATCTGTAATCAAAGAATACGGTAAGTTTTTAGGGACTCAACCCTATACTGTACCGCTCTAAAGCACGACTGACTGAGAAGGAAGGGTAACCATCCTATCATGCCTCGCAGCCTCCTGCCTATAGTATGTGGTGCACAACACATCCATAGACAAGACTCTACTTAGCACGGCTTGCAGACTCCCTGGGACACGACCTGCTCTGATACCAAGTTTGTCACACCCCGCCTTGGGGGGTATGACTGGCACCTGGTGCCCTACTAGGACCTGTACTGCTGGATTCCTAAGCCTGGGCACATCTGGTGCCTGGATGGCTCTAACTCACATTTCTGGAAACAAAGGGCTATATAGCGGCTGTAAACACAGCCCCCAGCCCATTGGCCTATAGCCTTCTGTACCTGTAACAACAGCTGACCAGAACATGCAACTATAGGGAAACCTATGCAGGCCGACAAGGCCACCATGCTGTCTAGTTATCTGCAACTCAGCAATAGAATACTAGAAGGCTACATGACCGGCAAGGTCACCACTACTGTCAAACTTCTGGCCCCACACGGCCAACATAAAAGAAACAAAAGTACTAACAGCTAACAACTGCATGGCCTCACACGACCGGCTCAACTGACCACAGGGAAATATATACAGACTGCAAGCCTCTAGGAATAGCAATAGAAATGATCGGGACAGGGCCCCGACCTACCCGTACTATACAACAAAAGAAAATGAAATACACCACAGGAATTCAGTCTCAGGATAACAGGAGCTGAATACTCGATCGCTGACAGGAATCACGTGGTATCGCCTGCTCGTCTATGAGTACCTGCAGGCAAGTAATGCAGCGCCCCACCGGGCGTCAGTACCGCTGGTACTGAGTATGTAAAGCAATAACTAAAAGAAATATTTGCAATCAATAATATAACTGATGAAACTGAAGTAGAAAGAAATAGATTAACTGTCTGATAATGTAATCATACCTTCTTCTAATTATACTGGGAGGAGTAGAAGTCATACCTGGAGACGTATCGTTCTACTGCCGATCTACTAGTATCTAACGTAACATGGCATAACATAACATGACATAACATAGTACACACAAACCTTACCCGGCCCCCATAAGCCGGGGGGTACAACCAGCACAGAATCTATACCCCTACCCCGGTCATCCCATCTCCTATAAACACTGTAAGCATCCTGCCGGTCCCCTGGGTATGCACTAGGGCTCGTTGAGCCCCTGACTATAACTGCATCTGAGTCCAGAGGACTCCTGAATCAACACCCGGACGTATCTGCTCGACAGGGGTGTGTAAAAGCCGACCAAGGCATAATATGGGGAAAACTGGCATCCCATCTTCGTTCCCTGTGGGACGGCATGCCGCTCCGTAGAGTGACGTATCCTCGTCCTCTGGTGGATGAGTCGATATAGCTATCAACCCTGGGACGGTCATGGATGCTAGGTAATCCAACCCCAAACAATACAACGGTCTCAACTAGTAATACTATCTGCATGTCTCACATACTGAGGCTAATGGTGGTAAAGTATTGAATATACTATATGCTGAACTAGTGATAGTAATATGTACGTACTTAATACATGCTGAGGCTGGTAATAGTATATATGTATATATATAGTCTTCTGCCAGACTGTACTGGGCTAATGCTGAACCAGATATAAAGTTTCTGCTGAAAACTATGTTGTATACTGAGTTTCTATAGTGACATGATTTACTATTCCTAATATGCTTTCTAACTTCATTTTAACTTATCATTCTATTTCTGAGATGTCTTACAGATATTGTATCGCTTTGCGGGGTTTCAACTGGATACAATAATATCCTAACATTTCGTACTACATCACATACTGAGCATGCTGTGCAGGTTCTAACTCTTGCATTAAAGTCCACATCGTACTAGTAAGTTTCACGCAAGTTATAACTCGATACTTCTAATATCGTACCAACATTCGTAATAAACGCTACACATGACTTCTGAACATTCTACTAGCCTTTAAATTACTGTATTGTACCGATATTACATAACTTGCCGAGGAAACTAACTTTACATACCTTATCCCCGAACAATCCGTCTGTCGGACGAGGCTCGGTCGGTATTTCAACTATTTTCTCCCAACTGCATTCATAAATATGTCAATCAATACTAAATACAACTTTATTTTAAAGACCAACGTTACTTTCGATATAATTTATAGCCTAAACTTAGGCTTATCGAAAGACGGTCGAAAACTCGCTATTTTTCAGAGGTCCAGAAGGGAGGAATATTCACTTCACAGCTAGGAACACATAGACACTAGTTTAGAGCAATTCCACTTACCTTAGCTCGGTAGCTCGACGATTCGTCGGCCGTATCTCGCAAAACTAAATCCGTAGGAATGCTCTCTGCTGCTAAATACCTCGATATCTGAGGTTAATTTGTGTTTGGACAACGTTTAGCAGCGTAATCAGATGAAAATTATATTACCCCCTTCGTTCCTTTTCTCCCTCTGATTTCTCTCCTCTGTTTCACTGGAAATATAAGTTTATAAATGATTTAAAACCGAAGTGGGGCTTTATATACTTGGGCCTGGACAAGGCCAACGTGTCACGGAGCCAACGCGGAGACTTCACCTCCGTGACACGCTGCCATCGCGGAGGGGTTCTGCCTCGGCTCCTTCCGCAATGGTTCGACAGGTTTCTCGTCCGATCTTTTCCCGGGCCTTTCTCTAGCACGTATGGCCTTCAAATATGCTTAACCAACGTGCGAATAGGTCATTTAGGTGCCGGAAATTCTACGGGGTATAACATTACTGATTATGAGTGGGTATTAAGACAACTCATTAATAATGAGAAAAGCTCTTTCTATGTGCACAAAAACACCTCCAGGAATATAGAGCAAGAGATTACTGACACTACTAGATTTGAGAAAGGTACTTTACTTTTAAATATCTAGGTTGTCCAATATTTCACTCTAGAGAAAAGAATATTTACTACAATAAAGTGATCAGGAAGATTAAAGACAAATTGATAAACTAGAAGGGCAGATAGTTATCCTTCGGAAGAAAATTTGTATTAATCAATAATATGTTACTAAGTATACCTCTATATAAGCTCTCTGCAATGGCTTCCATAATATATACCTTGCATGAGATCCACACAGTGTTTGCAAAATTTCACTGGAGTAATAAAGAAAAAGGAAGAAGAAAGCACTGGTCTTCATGGCTAAATATGTATTTACCTAAAGAAGAGGGTGGGCTGTACTTCAGATCTCTCTTTTATGCCTCAAAAGTAATGTTTGCTAAGATTTTATAGAAATTCAGAACTACAAGTACATTATAGTCAAATTTCATATGGAATAGGTATTGTAAGAAGCAAATTCCTACTTTGGTTCAGTGGAAAGAAGGATTCCAACTTTAGAAATTGTTGCTACAAGCTAGGGATGAAACAGAACATGAAATATGGTGGAAACCAAGGTGTGGTAATGCCAACTTCTAGCACGATAATTGGAATAGATTGAGGCCATTAGCTAAAATATTTTTTCCCCTAACTTCCCAAGAGAAATATCCGCAGATAAAGTGAGTGAAGGACTGATAAAGGGTCAATGGAATAAAAGTTTCCTGCAAGAGAAATTACCATATAATTTGATGGATTATATATCAAGAAATCTTCTTATGGGAAACATAACAGAAGAATGTGACAAATCTTGATGGATAATAAATACAAGTGGAATTTTTATTGTAAAAAGTTCTTGGGGGTGAGAAATAAGTAGGAAAAGTCCTGGTTCTACACTAAAATTTGGAGAAAGGGACTTCCTTTCAAAATGTCCTCTTGTCTCTGAGGATTTGGAAAAGAAAAAATTCAGTGGATGAGGTTGTGGCTACAAATTGCGTAGCCATAGCTTTCAGATGTAGATGCTATGTAGAACTATATTAGGAAACTATGGGACATCTTTTCTTAACTTGAGAATTTACAGGATACATTTGGAGAAGATATAACACACATCAGGGATTTAGGGATCTTTTGTGTAATTTAAACAAACTATTACAAAATGGTGGAGAGTAGATTGTGTGCCAAATCTAAAGCTTCTATTTAAAGCTATCCCTGATACTATCCAATGGAATATATAAAGGTAGAGAAATACAATAATTCATGGCCTTCTATATTTAAGAATAGAGTTATGTATGACATAGATAATAATCTACACTTCTAGCAGAGGTTAAATTTCCATGGATTACAGATGCTCCAGTCTTATGGCCTCATCTAGTCTATTTTTTGGAGGGACATCAACCTCAAGTGAGTTGTAAGGCCATTTTCATGAATTTTCCTCCTCAAGGATTGTATAAATGCAATGCAGATGGTGCTTCGAAGAATAATCCACGCCCTAGCTCATGGGCTTTCTATGTTAGAGACTAGACGGAAAATTTTATTCATACTTGTGCTAAAATAATTTTATGACTACAAGTCTATGTGCTGAAGCAAGAGCTATAGAGAAGGGAATTGAATACCGTGTGAATTAAAATCTACTTCTAGTGATAGTAGAAACTGACTCTCCAATTATGCATCAAATATTGGAGGATAAATGAAAAATATCATGGAGGATCAGTATGGAGGTTAAGAGAATTAAGGAGCTAAGGATGAAGGGGGAAATATACATAACACACATCATGAGAGAAGGAAATCAAGTGGCTGATTATTTTGCTAACAATGTCTATTTTGTAGGTACAATTCAATATAACTATTTTCAAGATCTACTAATAGGAGCAAAAAAGCTACTCAATGTTGTCAAGCAACAGATTCCAACACTAAGATAAATCAAACCCAATAACAGAAAAAGGTAAAACAATAGCCAACAAGTAACAAAAAATAGATATAATAAAAAACATTACAAATGATACAACATACAAGGCAACTAAAGTTAAACTCTGAAGATACTGAATGGTTCTCTAACAGGGAAATATCTAGTGTGGTATCAACTTCACTTTAGGTTCAATTTGCCAGAAGATCCCTATTATATGATCATTAAAGTACATGCACATACAGAGGAGAGAGACTTATGATTAGCAAGAGTTTCTCACCACAACATAAATTTAGAAGGAAGAAATCTACAAGCTAGGAATTTTATCAACTTATAGATCGAAAAAGAGTTGCCAAGTTACCTAATGTTTACAAAAAGGAAAGGTTTCTAGATCATAGACTAAAGAGTTTCTTCAATGGATATCATCTCATGGAGCTTATCTAAGAGCTTGAGTTGACCGGAAATAAGATTAATCCAAATTTGAGATTGAAAAACACACTTCGAGTAAATATCGGAGACCTAAGCTCCTTGACATAGATTGTATACATAGCTAGCCAGTGTTTCTATGAAGACTATGTAGATTGATGCCTCTATGACCGTTGAGCTACTGTAGGGATCCGCCTGTCATTACAGGGTGAAAATAAGATTGAACACCCCTCTCTAGCCTAAGTGTTGGTGGGAAGGTGTGGAGTAAGTGTTAGGGAGATTTTAAAGTTGGAGAATGATTTGTGTGCAAGAAATAGGAGCTACTGGTTACGGGGAAAGACAGCAGTGGGACTATTACCACGGTTGGAGGCCAACTGTAACGGACTAGGGGAGATACCATCAGATCCGCAGTGACAGCATCTGGGGCACTATAGCAGGTTCACTGCAATGGAAATATGACCAATGCAGCGGACGACGGGAATCAGTAAGTGGATTTAAAGTGAGATTTTAGGGGTTTACCCCATTATTTTAAAACACGACTAGTGAGAACTCAGAGCAAACTCCCAAAGAACAAAGCAGTTTCCCCTCAAAAAGATAATAATCTTAGTCAATTCTCTTTACTTTGATGTCCTAACCCTATAGAATCAAAAAGGGGATCTGTAACGGTGGAAATTCTAGGTTGAAAAATCCTAGAACTATGAGAGTAGGAAAAATTGGTTGGGTATTGAAGGTTGTTAATTCCCAGGCATGTAAGCATATAATTATTATTTCCTAGGGTGAATGTGATGGTGCTAGTTCATTATTTTTAAATTGGAGACGTAGAATTTGATAGAAGTGAAAATTTAGTGTTAAAATTGCTTGAAAGAGGGTTTGGGGAGTAGAAACCCCATGAACCAGTGTTGAATGATTATGGTAGGATTAGAGTGGGATGACTTCTCACGTGTATTGATTAAGACTATGAAAACGGGTACAATGGGGGCGGGGTTGAATTTTCAAAACCCTTGTTTCCCGAAATAGTCTATTGAGTTCTCTGTTAATCTTTTGTTTCTAGATTTTGAATGTTCGAAAGCACTGAGGGAAGCAATGATGGTTGAGTGGCTCATGTCCGAGGGGAACACCCAGACGAGCAGATGAGTGGGAGCGGGTACCATGCCGGTACAATACATGAATTTCTTGATTTCCCTGCAGTTCATGACTGAAAGAGCAAAAATAAGACCCTCTGGCATGTTTGTATATCGATATTCAGTGTTGGAGTGTTCATGGTGATGTGACAGAGACGTATGCCTAGAATATCACTATTTGTTACATTGTCTGACTAAGGGTAAAGCAGTAGACAGGTCTAAGAATGTGAGAATTTGAATGAGCTAATCTTATGTTCATGTATTTTGTATATTTGAGTTGTTGAAGTGTTGTAATGATCTTACTGTTTGTCTGAAGTTAATTGAGGACTTATTGTGAACACCAAATTTTTTATCAAAACCCAAGATTTTACATTTTTTTAGTATTTAAATATTTTTTTAGGTTTAAATTATATATTTTAATTTTTTATATTATTTTTAGTAAGATTATTTAAAAGATTTGAAAACCACAAAAATAGAGTCACATTTTAGAATAAGTTTATTTTTACATATATAGTGTGGACTAGCCATTTATGTTCATGTATTTTGTGTATTTGAGTTGTTGAAGTGTTGTAATGATCTTACTGTTTGTCTGAAGTTAATTGAGGACTTATTGTGAAGACCAAATTTTTTACCAAAACCCAAGATTTTACATTTTTTAGTATTTAAATATTTCTTTTAGGTTTAAATTATATATTTTAATTTTTTATATTATTTTTAGTAAGATTATTTAAAAGATTTGAAAACCACAAAAATAGGTCACATTTTAGAATAAGTTTGTTTTTACATATATAGTGTGGCCTAGCCATTTATTTTTCTATTTTTTATTATTATTACTTTTATTAGTTTATTTATTTATTTTTAATTTTATGTTTTATTATTAGTAAAAAAAATAGTTAATATATTTTATTTGTTTCCCTTTTTTATTAAAAAAAAAAGGAAAAGAAAAAAATATCTTAGTTAAAATAAAATTAAAAAAGAGAGAGAGAAAGGAGAAGATAACAACTGAAAGAAGAAAAAAAAGGCACAACGGCCGGAAGAAAAAAAATCCTAAAACATTAATTTAACTAACTAACATAGTCTAACTCAAAAATCACTACAACAAATTTCACTCCCTCATGTCTCTCACCCTCATACTCCTAAAAAACGCACACCTCTTCTGTTAGTTTACTCACCAACGCTCCCCCTATCTGCTAGCTTTTAGGCACACACTCAAACACAAGAAAAAAAAATATAAAAACAGGCATACACAGTAGAAAAAAGAACATAGACATACATATGATAAAAAAAGGGAGAAAACAGCGAAGAAAAAAACACAAAGAGAAAAGGAGAAATGGGAAAAAGAGAAGAGAAGAGAGTCAAGCTGATGTTGCTCGTAGTTGGACTGATTGTTGCTGTGATTTTCAGTTTCGGTAAAAGGTTCATTCTTATTCATTTATTTCTCCACCATGATCTTATTTCATATAAGAGTTGATTCGTATTTGCATCTCTAGTTTGAATTAAACTTTGTTATTAATGAGCATGCTACTAAATTGTATTTAGGTATTTATTCATCTATTATTTGAGTTAGCATGTTTGGATGGTGATTTAAATAGATTTGAATTAGACGAATTTAAAAGTGGGGATTGCTGTTGGGCTTGTGGAGGCCTGATTAATTAGGCCCATTAGAAACCCTAATAACCCTAATCTATCTCTATAAATAGATAGCTTGTACTTGTAATCTATACACCACAAGAGAGAGAGTAATAAAATTCCTCCTAGTTGCAGTTGTGGACTAGGTCGTGAGACCGAACCACGTAAATTCTTGTGTGTCATTTGTGTTCCATTTTTCTCTATTTTCTCGCAGTTAATTTGTGTGTGTGTGTTTATTGTTGTTATTCCATTGTCCCAACAAGTGATATCAGAGCGAGGTTATACACACGAAAAAAATTAGCGAGAAGACCAAAAAAAAAAATATTTTGGAGAAAGGGAGAGAGCAGCAGCAGCGCAACCCAGATCAAGCAGCCGTCGCTGCTGCCAGTTGCGAACCAGTCCGACCGAAAGAAAAAAAAACCAATTTTTTTTCAGATCGAGCAAGAAAAAAAAACAGAAACCAGTCGTGCAGGTCTCCGTTCAGCCGTTCAGTCGCACCGTCGCCGTCACGAGCAGCAGATCTGAACAGCCTCGAGCGCGCAGCACCGGAGAAAGAGAAACTCGCAGTCGCCGGCAGGTACTGTTCACCGGCAAAAAGTTTTTCAATTGGTTTTTTTTTGTTGTTGGTCCGAGTTGCTTTGTTGGTGCGTATTGGTTTTGTCATTGAATTTCTGACGAAGTTACCAAGATCTGAGATCAGTTGTACCGGGTACCTCATCTAGTAGTTTGAGATGGCAGAAGATGGGAAGTATCGAGTTGAAAAGTTTGATGGTGCAGATTTCAGTTGGTGGAAAATGCAAATTGAGGATTTGCTGGTTCAGAAGGAGTTAGACATGGTATTGGGTGACAAGCCAGAAAAGATGTCTGATGCAGAGTGGGCAGGTTTGGATCGGAAAGCCATGGCGGTTATCCGACTCTCGTTGACCAAGAATGTTGCGTTTAACATTCTGAAGGAGAAGACAGCGAAAGGTGTCATGGAAGCGCTGTCTAACATGTACGAGAAGCCATCTGCAGCAAACAAGGTCTTTCTGATTAGAGAATTGGTGAACACAAAAATGAAGGAAGGCAGTTTAGTTACCGAGCACATAAATACAATGAATTCAATCTTAGCCAGACTTACGTCAGTGGGCATTAAGTTCGATGATGAAGTTCAAGCCTTACTACTGCTATCGTCATTACCTGACAGTTGGTCCGGAACGGTTACAGCAGTTACCAGTTCAGCGGGACCCGGTGGATTCACTTTTGAGAAGATTCGTGATCTCATTCTAGGCGAGGATGTCAGAAGAAGGAGTTCTGGGGAATCATCGAGTGAATTGCTAAATGTCAGCAGAGGAAGGAGAAATAGCAGAGGTAGTGGGAGCAGGAACAGAAGAAGGAGTCAGTCGAAGACTCAGGATCACTCAGATGTAACGTGTTGGACGTGCAAGGAGGTGGGGCATTTCAGGAATCAATGCCCGAATAATAAACAAGTTAACATTGCAGGAGACTATGCTCATAATGATCTCTTGATATGTAGCGTGGAGAGTAGTGTGGATTCCTAGGTCATGGATTCTGGTGCTTCATTTCATGCTACCCACAGCAGTGAAGCATTACAGAATCTGAAAGAAGGGGATTTTGGAAAGGTAAGACTAGCAAACAATAAAGTTCTTGATGTAACGGGCATGGGTGACATGATTCTGAAAACTTCAGACGGTTCGTGGACTTTAAAGGATGTCCGAGTGATTCCAAGCTTGAAGAAACGGTTGATTTCTGTTGGGCAGTTGGATGATGAGGGACACGATGTTAAGTTCGGAAACGGGCAGTGGAAGGTGATGAAGGGGAACTTGGTCATAGCTCGAGGAAAGAAACGGAGTTCGCTGTATATGGTCTATTTACCATCTGAGGGAGTGACTGTCCCAGATCAGAAGAGAAACAAAATCCGGTTCACAGAGTCTCGTGGGCATAAGAAGGTTCGTTTTGCAGGAGATAAACCCAGAGCCACAGGTCAGATTCAGGTTGAACGTGCTTGGAAAGGTTCAGGTAAACCAGTCAGGGGTTCTCGTGGCAGTGGGAGCATCGGCAGTCAGCCAGTTAAAACTTCAGCCAGAGTTACCAGACAGTGGGTTAAGAGAACCAGTGTTCCAGCTGTCAAAGTCTCTCCGGATGATTACCTGCTAACTATGGAGAGTGTTGTTTGTTCTCAGAGTATCCCAGGATTCGGCAGTTCGTGCAAGTGGGAGTCAGTAGGGACAGAGGACGAGTCAGGGGCAGTTTTAGCCGTGACTGATGTTGGAGCTTGGGGAAGCTTCAACGGGCCTTCAGGTTAACTGATGAAAAGGCTGCTGCAACCAGGAAGATGAGGAGGAGATTACTAGACGTATAAGTGCTCACAGTGGATGGCAGTTGAAGATTATCATGCCTCCAAGTGGGAGATTGTTGGGCTTGTGGAGGCCTGATTAATTAGGCCCGTTAGAAACCCTAATTACCCTAATCTATCTCTATAAATAGATAGCTTGTACTTGTAATCTATACACCACAAGAGAGAGAGTAATAAAATTCCTCCTAGTTGCAGTTGTGGACTAGGTCGTGAGACCAAACCACGTAAATTCTTGTGTGTCGTTTGTGTTCCGTTTTTCTCTATTTTCTCGCAGTTAATTTGTGTGTGTGTGTTTATTGTTGTTATTCCATTGTCCCAACAATTGCAACTAAAAAAATTAATAGTAGTAATTTTTATTAATATTTTTTTCATGAATTTCAATGTTATTGAATTTTAGAAAGCATACAATTTCTTAGTTTTATCGTTAGTAGATTAGGAATATACAACTCACAAGATTTAGATTCTCAATAAATTTGACCAATTAATTTTTTTTTTGGTTGATATTTTCAAATTCCAAAAAAACAGTCAAAAAGTTTGAAAAAAAAAAGGTAAACAGAAAAACACAAGACAAAGTTTTAAAAAATAATAGAAAAAAAAGGGTCCAACAAACGTAAAAAAAAAAGAAAAGAAAAGAAACAAACGTAGAAATAGAAAACAAATTTTTTTTTAAAAAAAAAAAAGAAGAGAGAGGAAGAGAGAAAAGAAAAAAAAAAGGGACGTAAGAAAAAAATATATATTGGAGATATTAGGTAGAGTTCAATGTTTTCGGCCGTGATTTCGAGTTTATGGATTCAAAAATTAGTTGTTTAGATCAGTTTCTTATTGTGAAACAATCTTCGCAAAAGGTAACATTCGATATTTTTTGTATAATTTAATTTCACAATTACATTAGACTCATGTTTAAGTTATTTAATTATTGTATATATCTTAAAATTTATTTTGAAATGTATATTCTAATTTTAATTCTATCCAAATATTATCCTTTTATTTGTACTAAATGAAAATTTAATGAATAATTTTAGTATCTTTTTGGTTAGAAATATGGACTAGACGAAGAAATTTTTATTATTACCTTTTTTTTGGTGACTAAATTTGATTTTAATTAATAATGTCATTACACTTCTTTCTTTCTTTTTTATGTCTAAAAGAAATTCAAGAATGCGGTTATGCACATTGAATTTTTTTCTTCTAATGATCTAATTTCAGTAATTCAAATCAAGGTGAGAAGACTCTATTTTAGGTGTCATATGTAAGTTAAGGTCGCGATTACGCGTCTTGACCGGTGTATGTCGAAGCTGAGGTCACAACTTTTATGTCTTAGTTAAGATTAATAAAAGTTCAACAACATTAAAGCGAAATCATAGGCATAATCAATATATACAGTATTCAATAATTAATTTTAGCAGAGTATAAGTCAACAAAGCAACCATGCTAGAATCACGAGACTCGAGGGATGCCTAACACCTTCCACTCGATCAACTAAATTCCTTACCCGAATTTCTATTTCACATACCAATAACTTTTGAGTCAAACTTTTCTTTTGATTTAGGAATTTAATAAAGTGACTTGGAACACCAAAACTCAATTTCAAGTGGCGTCTCTATAAAATAAATAATCCCTTTTCAAAACGTCACTTTAATTGAAAAACCTTCTTCAAAATCCTCCCTTAAGCGGGGTAGGGAAAAAAAGAGGTGTGACATATAGCGATTACGCTGGGGATAACCCGAATTCGAGCTTTGTTACATTGACTCATACTTGGCATATTATTATTGTTGTTGTTGTTGTTGTTATATTTATCATTATTTTCATTTGATATTTTTGTATATGTAAGCCTAATGTGCTACTTGACCGCTTATTTACAGCTTTGATATTGTTGAACTGCGATATAACTATATTTTCTCATGAACCTCTCTGAGTCTTCAATAATACACTTTGCACATAATCACGGGATTTGGGACTACGCACCTCACTTCTATTGAGATATAGCCAATAGGCCACCGGTTCCGGGTGAAGGATTTATAGTTACACATGTTTAGGATGGGGAGGACCCATAATAATGTTGGGTCAGCGGAACAACAACAACGGTCGCGGTGGCAGCAGCTCGCGATTGAGGCAGCGACGACTACTGGGTTCTCTGGTCGGCTGCTCCTAGGCTGCGCAGCTGCTCGATCTGGCTCCCTCTGCGCGACGACGGCTCCCTGGTTGACGCTGGTTCCTCCTTTGGCTCGCAACTGGAGCAACGACGGCTGTTGTCTCTCTCTTGATCCGGGGCGGCGCGGTTGCTGCTCCGGTCGACAACTTTTAGTTCTTTTCCAAAATATTTTAGGTCTTCTGGCTAATTTTTTTTCGTGTGTATAACCTCGCTCTGATACCAATTGTTGGGTCAGCGGAACAACAACAACAAGCACACACATAAATTAACTACTAGAAAATAGGAAAAAAAGAACACAAAGCGACACAAGAATTTATATGGTTCGGTCTCACGACCTAGTCCATAGCTGCAACTAGGAGGAATTTTATTGCTCTCTCTTGTGGTGTATAGATTACAAGTACAAGCTATCTATTTATAGAAATAGATTAGGGTTATTAGGGTTTCTAAAGGGCCTAATTCGGCTGGGCCAACTTAATTAGGCCTCCACAAGCCCAACAAATAAAGCCGACTGCGTTGCTACCGGTACATTGCCCCTCCCCAACTCGAGTTGTTCGCTTTTTTTACAGCCAGTCTAGATACCTTTTTTACATCATGATCAAACCTAATAAAATTTAAAACACAAATGTGCGATCCCTAGTAGGCTCCACATTGTTTTCATCATCTACATTTGACTTAGCGGAGCTCGACATAAGGGTCGGGCTCTTCTAGAACAGGTATCCAATGTTTTATGGACCAACATATGCATTTTATGTGCTATTTATAACCTTATTTAGAATACCTTATTGTTGACAAACTTTTAGGATAATTAATAAATTAAACAGAGATTTATTTATTTATTTATTTTCGATGAACAACTCGAAAGATTTTAAACTTTTTCCCTTTCACAAAAGTATTTCTTAATAAGATCAAGTTTTTCAAAATATTTATAAAACAAAAGGTTTTTAAAAACTTACAAAACAAAGTTTTTGTCTTATTTAAAAATTCAAACAAACAAGAGAAAAATTTATTTCTTATTTCAAATTTCAAAAATAAAAAATTTAATAAAAACAAATTTATTAAAAATTTATTTTGTTTTAATAAATTGCAGCCTGCTTGGCCACACTTGTTGTTGTAAAAAAATATATGTTGACGAGCTATGCGTGCATGATTCTCACCTGGATGAGATATGTAGGCAATCCTCTCAGTTCAGTGATTCTTATTAAAACAATAACATAAAAAGGAGTTTTTCTTTCATATTTAGAATCCAATATAATAAAAGATTTTTTTTTAATTATTTGGTAAAAGTTTAAAAAAAAAACGAAGAGAGAATCTTTTTTACTTCATTGTCTCAATCTAGAAGAATTACGCGTTACCTGATTCACACCTTAATGAGATACGTAGGCAATCTTCTTCGGGTTCGGTGATCTTATTAAAATATTTATTTAAAAACAAAGGATTTCTTTTTCTTATTCAAAAAACCAAAATAATTTTTTTTATTACTTATTCAAAATCTAACAAAAAAACTTTGTTTATTTACTTTACTTCTAATATTGGTGAACTACACATTACTTGATTCACACCTCAATGAGACACGCAAGAAATCAATTTGGGTTCGGTGATCCTTATTAAAAGAATTTACAAAAAAAAAAGAATTTTATTCCTTATTCAAGAATCCAAAAGAAAATTTTTTGTTGCTCATTCAAAAGTCCAAATAAAATTCTATTTACTTCACTTCTGAGCATCATGAACAAAGAGCACATGACTTTCTCGATGAGATACATAGGCATCTCTCCAAGAAAATTTTAAAAATAAAATTTCATAATCAAAAATTAAAAAAGAAAATTTCTTTTTTATTCGAAAATCCAAAAAAAAAAGTAGGCTTATTTCAAGCGTCCTGAACTACGTCTGACCTGATTCTTGTTTCAATAAGATACGTAGGCATCCCTTCTTTTGGGTACGGTCTCATCTAAAAAAAATTAAATCTCTTGACTTGGTTGGTATCAATATATTTAGGAGTATGTATGGTAAAGGATCAATTGTTAAATGAACTGGCATGATAGAAAGAACCGACTTTGTTGTGAATCATAAATTCTTTTGGTACCTCTTACTTGTATTTTAGTGATACTTGAGAAATTTTCTCACGTAAAGTCAAGGTTAAAATAAATCTGACATTATTGTTTCATGTGCATTGTGTGGTGAGCTTTAGATTAAAAATTTAATGACATTTCTTTGTTGATCTAGAATTTGGACCGAATGTTTACTGAGGCAAAATTTTGAGCAACATTTGATTTAGGAAAGGATTGTAGGTTTTTTTTATCCGTTTGTATATTTCAAGCCTACCAAATCACATATGATCCCTAGAATTATCATTTTGAGCCTAAAGCCTTTTATTTGGATAACCACATCTTAGCTCATATCCTGTTGAATGCATAAATGCACTACCTCTTTTATTCTCCACCTCACTAAGCGCACCAACAAAGATCTAAAGTTGAGTGATAAAGAGAAAGGTGAAAAATGCAAAAGAAAATAAAATGATGAAAATAATGACAAGGACAAAGGACAAAAAGCTACCAAAAAAACACTCCAAAAAAAGGAGGAAAAAAAGAGGAAAAAAGTCAAAAAAGAGAAATGAGAAGAAACGATAGAGAAACTGAAGATCAAACGTAAAAATGCAAAACATCGAGAGTATAATGTCATGCTTAAGGAGGAAATAGTCATTCTATTCTAAATAAATATCCTACCTAAACCAAATTATAATTCATTGACAAGTCCTACTTGATTCCATTTCGAGTGTTCTCAAATGAGTGGATATCTATATAAGGGTCAAGCATATGATAATCTCAATTGCATGTATTGAACATCTTTTTGAGTATGTGCGACTTTCAAAACGTCCTATGATCTAAATGTTTCTGTTGTGTGTAATTAGGACTTTATTTGTGGTAAGGACACTTAAAACATGAGGATATGGAAAATTCTAAATCCTTAATTGGAGCAAAACAAACAGATCTTGTCAATACTTAAGTATGTTTGAGGTACCATTTGGAACTATAGGAATTACTTCTAAGTTGACCCTTGGGATTGTCTGAAAGTAATTGGTCGTGATTCTCATGCATAATACTAATTGTTGGTACCAACTGAAGTCAAGACATGCTCAACCAATAAACTGATTTCTATCTCTTCATTCTCTAGTATAAAAGGACCTTCAAAAAATTCATGTTTTATGAACTATGTTTAACCTAATTCTTGCTATGACATGATACGTAAACAATATACTATGGGGTTCGGTCTCATAAAAGATAAAAATTATTATTTCTAAATTAAAACTGGGGAATTTTAATTTTTTTAGAAGTTCCATTTTAAAAAAATAATCAAAAAGAGTTCACAAAGTTTCTCTATCTAAAAAACGGAGGCCAATTTTCTTCTTCTTGGCATCATAGGGTACCACATTCCCTGGTTGTTAAAAAAAAAAATTTAAAAAAAATTCTATATTCATCTTTTTATGACTTCACGGTGTATGACATTCCTTGATTGCATTTTAAGGAATAAATATCCCTATTCTCTTTTCATGGCTTCACAAGGTACGACATCCCCTGGTTGCATCTTAGGGAGAAAAAACCCTATCCTCTTTTCATGGATTCACATGGTACGACACTTCATGATTGCATTTTAGGGAACAAAAACCTCTATCTTTTTATTCATGGCTTCACAAGGTATGACATCCCCTGGTTGCATCTTAGGGAACAAAAATCCCTATTTTCTTTTTATGATTTCATAGGATACAACATCCCCTAGTAGCATTTTAGGGAATAAATATCCCTATCTTATCTTCATGGCCTCACAGAGTACTATTTTCCCTGGTAGCATTTTAGAGATCAAAAATCCCTATTCTTTTTTTATGGCCTCACAGGGTACAACTTTCTCTGGTTGCATTTTAGAGAACAAAACCCCTATATTCATTTCCTGTCTTCACAGGGTACGACACACCAGGTTGTATTTTAGGGAACAAAACCCCTATTTTTTTATTTTTATGTCTTCACAGGGTACCACATTTTCTGATAGCATTTTAGGGAACAAAATCATTATCTTCTTTTCATGGCTTCACAAGATACGATATCCCCTAGTTGCATTTTAGGGAACAAACCCCCTATTTTCGTCTTTTTATGACTTCACAGAGTATGACATCCCCTGATTGCATTTTAGGAAAAAAAACCCCTATGTTCTTTTCATGGCTTCATAGGGTATGACATCCCCTGGTTGCATCTTAGGAAACAAAAACCCCTATCCTCTTTTCATGGCGATATAAGGTACGATACTTTTTTGTTGCGTTTTAGAAAACAAAAACCCCTATCCTTTTTTATGGCTTCACAGGGTACGACATTCCCGTGTTGCATCTTAGGTAACAAAAATTCTTATTTTCTGTTCATGGCTTCACAGGGTACGACATCCCTTGGTTGCATTTTAGGGAACAAAAAATCATATCTTCTTTTCAAGGCTTCACAGGGTACGACATTCTCTGGATGCATTTTAGGGAACAAAAACCCCTACCTTCTTTTCATGGCTTCACAGGTTACGACATTTACTAATTGCATTTTAGAGAACAAAAATATCTATTTTCTTTTTATGGATTCACAGGGTACGACATCCCCTGGTTACATTTTAGGGAACAAAACCCCCTATTTTCTTTCTTTTTATGGCTTCACAGGGTACGATATCCCCTGGTTACATCTTAGGGAACAAAAACCCCTATCTTCTTTCTTTTCATGGCTTCATAGGGTAAGACATGCCTTGGTTGTAATATCCTGAAAGTGCCTAAGATTAGATCCGGAATTAAAAAATGAGATTTGGTGAAATTCGAAAAAACCCCACAGGATAGACGACCCAACGGATCGTTGGTCCAACCAATGATCCGTGGGAAGTAGTCATGGGAAGATGATGCCCGGTATTAGTGGGGAAGTAACGGGTCATCCCACAACCCTTCGTGAGAAGTAATGGGTCATGGTTACAAGTCATGGGAAGATATATCAATATTCTCTAGTCCATACAATGGAAGGATACCATGACTCGTTGGAGGAAGTAACCGAGTCGTGGTGAGGCTCTTGGAAAAGGTTGGTGCAGGTCATGACAGGGGAAGCAACAAATGACTTAACGGGTCATCACTTGGAACAATGACTCATCCTGTCAAGTCATGGGAAGGAATCTGAAAGAGTGAAATGAGGCAGTGGATCCAACGGCTTGATACCATGAGTCGTGATATCATGTAACGACTCATGGGACCATCCGTTGGTTCACCCAATGCAGAATTTTTAGGGGTTTCATTAAGGGAATTTTCATCATTCCTACGCTCTAAGATCCTAAACTACGTTGTTTTAAGTGATTTTATGAATGTATTAAGATAGGTTAAGTCCTTCTAACCTATTCAAAACTCAACATGCAAATTTAGGGAATTAAGGAAGTGGTCAAGCTTGTTCTTCAAATTTTCCTTTGGAATTTCAAGGAGTGGTGAGATTTAATTTTCCCTAGGTATGTAGGGTTATGAGTGGGTGAATCCTTTCACACACATGTCCAATCTCTTTTAAATCATTAAATTTTTTATCTAAATTCAATGGGGTATTTACCAAATGCATGAAATTTTAATTTCTCTACATTGACTTGATCTAATTGAGTTATTATTATTGAATTACGAATTATGGGCAAGTTTATGTTGTTTTTCATTAAAAATTATGTTTCATGTTTTAAAAATTAAAATGTCCGTTTATGGAAAGTTCATGAAAGTCAAGGTTTATGTTGAATGTTCATGTATGATGAATCATCGATTATGAAAAGCATATTTCAAGTTACCAATGTTTCTAATCATTTTTTCCAATAAATTGAATATTTCAAGCATGCTAAAGTATTGGCAATGCCCATATGTTCAAGAATGATTTACGATTTATGAACTGGATCTCATGATTTATTGATTTATGATGTTGACCGACTAAAGGGCCTTTGATTCTTGGCTAATCATGTATTTTAATAGGGATCAATGATGATAATGTTTATTTGGCCATGAATCCCAATGAAGGGTGTTATTGATTTACATACGAGCCTAATATGCATATTTTTTGGAGCAGTTTCTAGCACCGAGCAGCCCGGCGTTCAAAGGACTACGCCAGTGTCTCATAACTACGTGCCACCGTAGGTTTATATTGATACATTAATGTTACACCCCGTAAAATTCCCAACACATAGATGGCCTATTCGCGTGTTGGTTAAGAGTATTTGAAGGTTATAAATGCTAGAGAAAGGCCCGGGAAAAGACTGGACGAGAAACCTGTCGAACCATCACAGAAGGAGCTGGGGTAGAGCCCCTCCACGATGGCAACATGTCACGGAGGTGGAGCCTCCGCGTTGGCTCCATGACACGTTGGCCCTGTCCAGGCCCAACTATATAAGCCCTCCACTTCGGTTTTAAATGTTATATTTCATATAATTTCCAGAACTCACGAAGAGAAACAGAGAGGGTGCGAGAGTACTACTAAATTATCGTCCGATTACGCCGTCAAACGCGGTCCAAACTCAAATTAACACTAGATACCGAGGTATTTAGCAGCAAGGAACATTCCTACGGATTTAGTTTCGTGAAATTCGGCCGACGAATCGTCGTGCTACCGAACTGAGTAAGTGGAATTGCTCCAAACTAGTGTCAACATACTTCTAACCTTAAGGTGAATATTTCTCCCTTCTGGACTTTCACGAAATAGCAAGTTTTTAACCGTCTTTCGATAAGCCAAAGTTTAGACTATAAATATATCAAAACTGACGTTTTCTTTCAGAATATTGGTGTATTTAGTTCTAATTGACATATATATGAATGTAGTTGGGAGAAACAGCAGAAGTACTGACGAAAATAACATCGGTCAGTCGGGTACTTAGAAACCAGGTATGTAAAGCTATTCTTTCGGTAAGCCAGGAAGTACAGTCTAGAAAATAAATAAAATAAAGACTATTGACAGATACCCAGCGTACAGAAACGATTTTAGTACGATTTCCAGCAAGCATGCTAGTATATCATGACGTATCATGTGATAATCAGAATAACGGATAGTCAGATGATTTTAGATAGTAATGTGGTATCAGCATGTTCTTATGTAATATCCAGAATGGAAGTTCTAAAAGCAGTATAACGAATTAGCAAGATTACAGATAGTTTGTATTACATTTGTTGAGACTGTATCCGGTATTAGATGGCACATTTATATTATTGAGCTATATCCAGTTATAGATGGCATGTTCTATGTAATTGAGTTATATCCAGATATAATCAGATCAATAATCAGATATAGAAATAGCTCCAGACACCGATACAACTCCAGATACAGATACAGCTCCAGAAACAGATATGGCTCCAGAAACTGATATAGCTTCAGAGTACGGATAACAATAATCAGGTAAACAGATAAAGGCGAGGCAGCAGTTAGCCCAGCAATCAGAAACAGTGTAAAAGAATATAGCATCAGTTGTTTAATATGGGCTGGCCTTGAAATAAAAGAAGAGAATATGATTAGTATTTTTTATTTGAGCGTGCTTGCTGTGTATGTGTTTTGCATGTTGAGAATTGTTGTGGCATGTGGGCACCCTTTAGCATCCCCACCGCCCTTGGGTTATAGCTGTGTTGATACCAGATTCAGATACCGCCACCAGCTGGGCGATGTCGTCCGCCTAGAGGATGATGATGGCCGACCACCATGATAATACGGTCTAGATTACCCTGCTTACAGGGGCAGTTCAGTTTGCTCTGCGCAGAGCCAGATTACCCTGTTTATAGGGGCAGATTACTCTGTGTGCGCTTGTGCCCGGGGGCAGTTTCAGATATAGATTTTTATAAAATTACCCTATTGCGTGCTTGCACCCAGGGGCAGTTTCAGTCACAGATACAGCAGCAGATTACCCCGTGAGCACTTGCGCCCAGAGGCAGGAGTCCTCGGACTTAGACACAGTTTATTGTCAGAGGCCGAAGCTCGAGCTACGTACCCAAGGGGGCCGGTAGGAGGAGCTCACAGTTATCAGATGAGTGGAGTGACTTATTTTTGGTTGGTTTAGACCCGGGTAGGGGTAAATAGATTGTTCTGTTGGTTGGCACCTTCCGGCTTATTGGGTCGGTCAGGTATTGTGTGTATTTATATGTATATCTATATGTGATACTAGATACTGACAGATAGTAGGATGACACGTCGTTAGGTACGCTCAGTTTAGTTACAGAATAAGTAAACTCTCCCTAGTTATCCTCAGCCAGATAGACTCAGCTACTTCCTGCTTGTATTTCATGTTATTGTTGTTACCCATTTTAGTTGTATATTTCAGTTTGCTTTACATGCTCAGTACCTGTGGTACTGACGCCCGTGGGGGCGCTGCATTGCTTGCCTGCAGGTACACATAGACGAGGAGTCGATCCCTCGTGATCCAGTCAGCAGAGTCATCAGCTCCTGTCATCCGGAGCTTGATATTCAGAGGGGTATTTCATTTTCTTTTGTTGTATAGTACGGGTAGGCCGGGGCCCTGTCCCGACCATCTTATCAGATTTCCTAGAGGCTTGCAGCCTAATGTTTTCTTGTGGTAGTGGAGCCGGTTGTGTGGGGCCGTGCATGTATACATGTGTTTGGTTGATTATGTTGGCCGTGTGGGGCCACAGTCTGATAGTAGTGGTGACCTTGTCGGTCATGTAGTTATTCAGTAATCTATTGTTAAGTTACAGATAACTAGACAGCATGGTGGCCTTGTCAGCCCGCATAGGTTTCCCTATATGAGATGATTCTAGTTAGTTGATGATACGGTACAGGTGTCTATAGGCCCAGTCGGCTGGAGGCTGTATTTACAGCCGCTATATAGCTGGTTCGTTTCTTGAAATAGAGCCTGTGTCAGCCAAAGCACCAGATGTGCTCAGGCTGGACCATTTAGCAGCCCAGAGTCTAGCAGGCACCAGGTGCCCGTCATGCCCCCAAGGTGGAGTGTGACAAACTTGGTATCAGAGCAGGTCGTGTCCCAGGGAGTCTGCAAGCCGTGCTAAGTAGAGTCTTGTCTATAGATGTGTTGTGCACCACATACTATAGGCAGGAGGCTACGAGGCATAATAGTATGGTTACCCTTCTTTCATACTCAGTCGTGCCATAGCACAGTACAGTATAGGGTTAGTCCTTTTGAAACTTACCACCCTCTTTGTCTACAGATACTATGGCAGATCAGTGGCACCCTGCTACAGGAAGGAGATTAGATACAACGGCAGGCGAAGGCACCAGCAGGATGCCTCACTTACAGCCAGACTCAGCCTGGTGTGAGGGTGATACGGAGGTGTCATCCCGACCCTCCCAGCAGTCTCCGCCTCGCCAGACACCATTTGAGGCAGCATCGCTTCCCACAGCTCCTGCACCCACTTCATCTGATCAGGAGCTACGTAGTGTGGTGGTTAGTTGACCCAGATGCTAGCTACTCAGCGTCAGCCAGTACCACCTGCAGCAGCAGAATCTCTAGGTGGGCTAGGTAGTTCAGGGTTAGAGAATTCTTGGCATTGGGACCCCCTCAGTTTACAGGGTCAGATTTAGTGGAGGACCCCTAGGATTTTCTAGACCAGATGCAGAGAATTTTCCGGGTTATGCATGTGACCCCTACAGAATCAGTTGAGCTGGCAGTGTTTCGATTACGGGACATAGCTGTATTATGGTACGAAAGTTGGGAGAGATCTCGGGGAAGAGATGCAGCCCCTCTTACTTGGTCCAGCTTCTTAGAGGCCTTCCTGGACCACTACCTACCCCGGGAGGTCAGACAGGCTCAGATGGACCAGTTCTTACACTTAGAGTAGGGGGCCAGGAGCGTCCGTGAGTATTCTTTACAGTTCGACTACTTAGCCCGCTATGCTCCAGCATTTGTGGACACCATGTCGTCCAGAGTCCATCGCTTTATTATGGGCCTGAATTCAAATTACACAGAGACGTGCATGACGGCTACCTTGAGAGAGGACATGGACATAGCCAGGGTACAGGCCTTCGCACAGAAAATTGAGGGCCTGAGACAGCGGCAGCGGGGCGACAGGCAGGCGACTTCGGAGCAACACCGTAGAAACAGACCCGCTGAGATTCAGAGGGAAATCCCTAGGGGGCCGAGACCATGATTTTCAGATAGACCACCCAGATCTTTACCTCCGGTACAGCAGCAGAGAGGCATATTTGTTCGCCGGAGTCAGTCAGAGTCCGGTAGCAGTTTACGGACAGTAGCATCCCCTCAGCAGCGGAGGGCAGAACAGAGTAGATTTGCACCTACCCCTTGTCCTATATGCCACCAATGCCATTATGGAGCCTACAGGCAAGGCTTCTCAGGGTGTTATAACTGCAGACAGGAAGGGCATTTAATGAGAGATTATCCGGCTAGAGGACAGGGAAGCCGGGATAGTCTGGATAGAGCTTCAGCGAGGCCACGAGCTCCAGCAGCCTCAGCAGGGCGCAGACCCTCAGGTTCAGCAAATAGGGGTCGAGGTAGATCAGGAGCCTCTGGCTCAGGTGCAGGCCCCAACCGTACCTATGCATTACCAGGGAGGCAGGATTCAGAGGCATCTCCCGATGTGGTCACAGGTATATTGATTATCTGCTCATACCCTATTTATGTATTGATTGATCCAGGGTCTACCTTGTCATATATTACATTATTTGTGGCCCGGAACTTGGGTATCGAACAAGAATTGCTTCAGCAGCCCTTTTCAGTGCTTACACCGGTCGGTGACTCAATTACAGCTAAAAGAGTTTACCGAGGATGTACGGTAGAGGTTGCTGATTGCCAGACCACCGCAAACTTGATAGAACTTGAGATGGTCGACTTCGATGCCATTATAGGTATGGACTGGTTAGTGCCATGCTATGCCAATTTAGAATGCTAGACCAAGACGGTCCGATTTCACTTAGGGAAGCAGTGCGAGAATGGAAAGGGAGCACAGCTACACCAAAAGGTAGGTTTATTTCCTACCTTCAGGCAAGAAAATTAATAGCAAAGGGATGTATTTATCACCTAGTTAGAGGCCAGGACGTTCGGGTGGAACCTCCGACTCTTCAGTCTGTTCCAGTGGTCAATGAATTCCCTGACGTATTTCCGAATGAGTTGCCTGGTATCCCTCCCAAAAGGGAGATAGATTTTGCAATTGACTTGTTGCCAGGGACTCAAACCATATCCATTCCCTCATATCGCATGGCACCAGCTGAGCTTAGAGAGTTGAAAGAGCAGTTATAAGATTTGCTTGACAAAGGCTTTATCAGGCCTAGTACTTCCCCGTGGGGTGCGCCGGTTCTGTTTGTGAGAAAGAAAGATGGCTCACTCTGTATGTGTATAGACTACCAGCAGCTGAATAAGGTAACGGTTAAAAACAAATACCCGCTCCCTAGAATAGATGATTTGTTTGACCAGTTGCAGGGGGCCAGATGTTTCTCTAAGATAGATCTGAGGTCCGGATACCACCAGGTATGAGTTCGTGAGAAAGATATTCCAAAGACTGCTTTCAGGACCAGATATGGTCACTTTGAATTTCTAGTCATGTCTTTTGGGCTGACGAATGCTCCTGCAGTGTTTATGGACCTGATGAACAGCATATTCAGACCGTATTTGGATCTGTTCATGATAGTATTTATCGATGATATTCTGGTAACTCTCGTTCAGAGACAGATCACCAGAACCATTTACGAACAGTACTCCAGATCCTTAGGGACCGTCAGCTGTACGCCAAGTTTTCTAAGTGTGAGTTCTGGCTGAATTCAGTTGCCTTTTTGGGGCATATCGTGTCGGATGCTGGTATACAAGTGGACACACAGAAAATAGAGGCGGTCAAGACATGGCCCAGACCTACCACTCCGACCGAGGTCTGCAGTTTCCTGGGTTTAGCAGGGTATAACGGAGATTTGTTGAAGGATTCTCCACTATAGCAGCACCTCTGAAAAAGCTAACACAGAAAGCAGCGAAATTTCAGTGGACGGAGGCATGTGAGCAGAGTTTTCAAGAATTAAAAGACAGATTGACTTCCGCCCCAGTACTAGCATTGCCAGAGGGAACAGATGGGTATGCGGTGTATTACAACGCTTCAGGTATTGGACTGGGTTGTGTGCTGATGCAACATGGAAAGGTAATTGCTTATGCTTCCAGACAGCTGAGGAAGCACAAAAAGAACTATCCGACCCATGACCTAGAACTGGCCGCAGTGATCCACGCTCTGAAAATCTGGAGGCATTATCTGTATGGCGTTCATGTAGACATTTTTACAGACCATAAAAGCCTGCAGTATATTTTCACACAGAGGGAGTTAAATCTGCGGCAGCGTCGTTGGTTAGAATTGCTGAAAGATTATGATGTAAATATTCTATACCACCCAGGGAGAGCTAATGTAGTAGCAAATGCCCTCAGCCGTAAGTCAATGGGGAGTCTGGCGTATTTGCGACCTGAGAAGCTAGAGTTAGCTAAGGAAATTCACTAGCTAGCTGGTTTAGCCGTTCAAGTAGTAGAAACAGAAAATAACAGAGCGGTGATTCAGAACTCTGCTTTGTCATCATTAGTTACAGAGGTAAAAGAACGGCAGTACGAGGACCCTGACTTAGTCCAGCTCAGAGATAGAGTTCAGAGAGGTAAGGAGCCAAATTTCCAAGTGACTGAGGATAAAGTGCTGCGTTGTGAGGGCCGCCTGTGTGTCCCAAATGTTTCAGGGCTTCTCCAGCAGATTATGAACGAGGTACATTACGCTCGCTATTCCCTCCATCCAGGAGCAACGAAAATGTACCACGACATCAGAGACATCTACTGGTGGCCAGGTATGAAAGCTGAAATAGCCGAATTTGTATCTAGATGTCCTAACTGCCAGCAGGTGAAAGCAGAACACCAGAAATCGGGGGGTCTGACGCAGGATATAGCCTTGCCTTTGAGGAAATTGGAAGCGATAAATATGGATTTTGTAATACGGTTACCCCATACCAGACATAGACACGATTCTATTATGGTAATAGTTGATAGGCTGACAAAATCAGCTCATTTCCTGCCAGTGAAATCTACCTTCTCGGCCAAGGATTATGCCGAATTATATATCAGAGAAATAGTTAGATTACATGGAGTGCCGGTATCTATTACTTCAGACAGAGGAGCACAGTTTACAGCTAGATTTTGGCAGTCATTCCAAAGAGGCCTGGAGACACAGATTAACTTAAGTACAACCTTTCATCCTCAGACAGACGGGCAAGCAAAACGAACTATCTAAACGCTCAAAGATATGCTACGAGCATGTGTACTAGATTTTGGGGGTAGCGGGGATGAGCATTTGTCGTTGATTGAATTTTCCTATAATAACAGTTATCATTCAGCTATCCAGATGGCGCCCTTTGAAAGAATTATACGGGCGGAAATGTAGATCACCCATCGGCTGGTTTGAAGTGGGGGAGACGGTGCTGATTGGGCCGGATATTATTCGTCGGTCAGAAGAGGCGGTGAAGCTTATCAGGGAATGCCTACTGACTTCTCAGAGCCGCCAGAAGTCTTATGCGGATATGCAGCGCAGAAATCTAGAATTCGCAGTGGATGACTGGGTATATTTGAAAGTAGCTCCGATGAAAGGGGTAATGAAATTTGGAAAGAAAGGCAAGCTTAGCCCTAGATTCATTGGGCCATATCAAATTCCATGGAGAATAGGCCGAGTTGCATACGAATTGAACTTGCCTCCATAGTTAGCGTCTGTTCACCCAATATTCCATGTATCTATGTTGAGGAAGTTCGTAGGGGACCCTTCCACAGTTGTTCCAGTTCAGGATTTCCAGGTCACAGAAGAGTTAGCATATGAAGAGGTTCCAATAGCTATCTTAGACAGACAGATTCGTAGATTGAGAACTAAAGATATTACGTCTGTCAAGGTATTGTGGCATAACAGGAACCGAGAGGAGATAACTTGGAAGGCGGAGGAAGATATGAAGACCAGATACCCTTATTTATTTCAAGCCTAGTCGGGCCACAAGTATGTTAGTATTATTATCTTATGCAGTGCCTTGTAGTATATATAAATGAGAAGGTCTATTTTAATCTGTCATTTAAATACTATAGTATTATGTGGAGTACCTGTATGGGACTTTTCTGCATTTCAAGTTTTTGGTATAGTCCATATTACAGGGGAAACTCTGCCGAAATTTTTCTAGAAATAAGTTGAGTAAGTTGAGAAGTCCTCTAGATAGAAGTTTACATTCGAGGACGAATGTTCTTAAGGGGGGAGAATGTTACACCCCGTAAAATTCCCAACACATAGATGGCCTATTCGCGTGTTGGTTAAGAGTATTTGAAAGTTATACATGCTAGAGAAAGGCCCGGGAAAAGACCGGACGAGAAACCTGTCGAACCATCGCGGAAGGAGCCGGGGCAGAGCCCCTCCGCGTTGGCTCCGTGACACGTTGGCCCTGTCCAGGCCCAACTATATAAGCCCTCCACTTCAGTTTTAAATGTTATATTTCATATAATTTCCAGAACTCACGAAGAGAAACAGAGAGGGTGCGAGACTACTACTAAATTATAGTCCGATTATGCCATCAAACGCGGTCTAAACTCAAATTAACTCCGGATACCGAGGTATTTAGCAGCAAGGAGCATTCCTACGGATTTAGTTTCGTGAAATTCGGCCGACGAATCGTCGTGATACCGAACGGAGGTAAATGGAATTGCTCCAAACTAGTGTCGACATACTCCTAACCTTAAAGTTAATATTTCTCCCTTCTAGACTTTCGAGAAATAGCAAGTTTTTGACCGTCTTTCGATAAGCCAAAGTTTAGACTATAAATATATCGAAACTGACGTTTTCTTTCAAAATATTGGTGTATTTAGTTCTAATTGACATGTATATGAATGTAGTTAGGAGAAACAACAGAAGTACTGACGGAAATCACATCGGTCAGTCGGGTACTCAGAAACCAGGTATGTAAAGCTATTCTTTCGGTAAGCCAGGAAGTACAGTCTAGAAAATAAATAGAATAAAGACTATTGACAGATACCCAGCATACAGAAACGAATTTAGTACGATTTCCAGCAAGCATACTAGTATATCATGACGTATCATGTGATAATCAGAATAACGGATAGTCAGATGATTTTAGATAGTAATGTGGTATCAGAATGTTCTTACGTAATATCTAGAATCGAAGTGATAAAAGCAGTATAACAAATTAGCAAGATTACAGATAGTATGTATTACATTTGTTGAGACTGTATCCGGTATTAGATGGCAGATTTTATATTATTGAGCTATATCCAGTTATAGATGGCATGTTCTATGTTATTGAGTTATATCCAGATATAATCAGATCAGTAATCAGATATAGAATTAGCTCCAAACAGCGATATAGCTCCAGATACAGATACAGCTCCAGAAACAGATATGGCTCTAGAAACTGATATAGCTTCAGAGTACGGATAACAATAATCAGGTAAACAGATAAAGGCCAGGCAGCAGTTAGCCCAACAATCAGAAATAGTGTAAAATAGAATATAGCATCAGTTGTTTAATATGGACTGGCCTTGAAATAAAAGAAGAGAATATGATTAGTATTTTTCATTTGAGTGTGCTTGCTGTGTAGGTGTTTTGCATGTTGAGACTTGTTGTGGCATGTGGGCACCCTTTTGCATCCCCACCGCCCTTGGGTTATAGCTGTGTCGATACCAGATTCAGATACCGCCACCAGCTGGGTGATGTCGTCCGCCTAAAGGACGATGATGGCCGACCACCATGATAATACGGTCCAGATTACCCTGCTTGCAGGGGCAGTTCAGTTTGCTATGCGCAGAGCCAGATTACCCTATTTACAGGGGCAGATTACTCTGTGCGCGCTTGTGGCCGGGGGCAGTTTCAGATACAAATTTTTATAAAATTACCCCGTTGCGTGCTTGCACCCAGGGGCAGTTTCAGTCACAGATACAGCAGCAGATTACCCCGTGAGCACTTGCGCCTAGAGGCAGGAGTCTTCGGACTAAGACATAGTTTATTGTCAGAGGCCGAGGCCTGAGTGACGTACCCAAGGGGGCTGGTAGGAGGAGCTCACAGTTATCAGATGAGTGGAGTGACTTATTTTTGGTTGGTTTAGACCCGGGTAGGGGTAAATAGATTGTTCTGTTGGTTGGCACCTTCCGGCTTATGGGGGTCGATCAGGTATTGTGTGTATTTATATGTATATCTATATGTGGTACTAGATACTGATAGACTGTAGGACGACACATCATCAGGTACGCTCAGTTTATTTATAGAATAAGTAAACTCTCCCCAGTTATCCTCAGCCAGATAGACTCATCTACTTCCTGCTTGTATTTCATGTTATTGTTGTTACCCATTTCAGTTGTATATTTCAGTTTTCTTTACATGCTCAGTACCTGTGGTACTGACGCCCGTGGGGGCGCTGCATTGCTTGCCTGCAGGTACACATAGACGAGGAGTCGATCCCTCATGATCCAGTCAGCAGAGTCATCAGTTCCTGTCATCCAGAGCTTGATATTCAGAGGTGTATTTCATTTTCTTTTGTTGTATAGTACGGGTAGGCCGGGGCCCTGTCCCAACCATCTTATCAGTATTCCTAGAGGCTTGCAGCCTGATGTTTCCCTGTGGTAGTAGAGCCAGTCGTGTGGGGCTGTGCACGTATATATGTGTTTGGTTGATTATGTCAGTCGTGTGGGGCCATAGTATGATAGTAGTGGTGACCTTACCGGTCACGTAGACATTCAATATACTATTGTTAAGTTGCAGATAACTTGACAGCATGGTGGCCTTGTCGGCCCGCATAGGTTTCCCTATATGAGATGATTCTAGTTAGCTGATGATACAGTACAGGTGGCTATAGGCCCAGTCGGCCGGAGGCTATATTTACAGCCGTTATATAGCCAGTTCGTTTCTTGAAATAGAGCTAGAGTCATCCCAAGCACCAGATGTGCTCAGGCTGGACGATTTAGCAGCCCAGAGTCTAGCAGGCACCAGATGCCCGTCATGCCCCCCAAGGTGGGGTGTGACAATTACAATGTTAATGATCCCCTCTTTCGTGATATCACATAATGCACGTTCCTCGCCTGGTAAGCCAGGGGCGACTCTGCCCACTTGAGTGAGATAATTGGGGCATCATGTATGGCTCTATCATGATGGTGTCGGTTATGACGAGTCCTCCCATTATTTTTCATATTTTGTGCATTGCCATGATTATGTTATTTGGCTCAAGTGATGATTTAATAAAGTTTCTCTTGTGACTATGATAATGAATGGTTTACGAATGATTTGAAAACCTTGAGTTGTATGTTATCTTATGATATTTATGATACAAGCATGTTGTCCTTCTCTTATGAGCATTTATGAGCTTTTATGTATTTTAAATGTCCTTTTTACTTACTTTGCATACTCGGTACATTTCATGTACTGACCGCATACTATATGTTGTATCATTTTATGATACAAGCTCCGATCTTCAGATCCAACATCGTGATTAGCTTGTCTCGGAGTTTAGCATCCAGCTTGTTGGTGAGTCCTCATTCTCCGAGAACCATTTGATTCAGATATTGATGTTCTTTTAGTTTTCAGTTTGCCTGGTTTGTTGGGGATGTTGTCCCATCAACCAATCTGATACGTTAAAAGCTTTCAGACTATATGTTGTACTCTGCAGTTATGTATGTCGTACGTTCCGCTTATTATGTCATGTTATGTTATGCTTATGCTTCCGCAATGTCTATCTATTAAGTATTCCGCTTTAATGATATGGAGTTAGATGAATGTTCAGGCCATGGGTCGACTTGGAGTCTCTCGGGGCTCCTTATCTCGTGTTATGATCTGGGTCTATGTTTAGGTCGTGACACTAGTTGTATCTTAGGGAACGAAACCCCTATTCTCTTTTTCATGATTTCACAGGGTACAACATCCCCTGATTGCACTTTTGGAAACAAAAATCCCTATTTTTTTTTATCGTGGCTTCACGGGGTACAACATCCCCTGGTTGCATTTTAGGGAATAAAAATCTCTATCTTCTTTTCATGATTTCACAGGGCACAACATCTCCTAGTTGCATCTTAGGAAATTAAACCCCTATGTTCTTTCTTTTCATGGCTTCACAAGGTACGACACTCACTAGTTGCATTTTATGGAACAAAAACCCCTATTTTCTTTTTCATGACTTCATAGGGTATAACATCCCCTGATTGTATTTTAGGAAACAAAAGACCCTATTTTTTTTATCATGGCTTCACAGGATACGACATTTCCTTGTTGCATTTTAGGAAAACAAAATCTCCTATCTTCTTTTCATGGCTTCACTGGGTACGATATCCTCTAGTTGCACTTTAGGAAATAAAATCTCATAGTTATTTTATTTATCATATCTAGTTTTAATTATTGTCATTTTCTTGTGTTCGATTAGAGAAATTAGTATTATAATTTTACTAATACTCACAAAAATTTTCTAGTGTGACTGGGGAAGAAAGCTTTTATTTATTTTTTGTTTGTCTTTAGTGGCTTGTAGGTTTATTTGGAAAACTCTGATTGGATGCTTAAGAATATTCAATCTGAAAGACAGCTAGAGTTAGCTTTGATGCAACACATGCAATGGCCCAGCATGTCAAGATTCATCTTTTAAACTTAACTCTAATCAAGAAACAAACATCCAAGGATATATAATGAATTTTCGTTTGGAAGAGCGTCAATGACTCAATCCAAGTGACAAGTTTAAGTCTCAAATTCTAATTTCAAGATCAAATTTTGAGATCAAGGTACCCACCGGAAGAAGATGTTGTGATAACTGAAGATTCCAAAATGAAGACCTGAACAAAGAGAGCCAAGTCAAGTAGAGTAGATAGGATCTTGCACTTTTTTATAGTGATGTAATAACAGTAATAATAGACCAAAACCGCGACGACACCTTACTCGACTCTCCAACTCATTCCCCTGTACATCTGTCTGTCCAATTGAACTACACATGACCTGATTTCTTGAACTACACATGACCTAATTTCTTTGTAACCTCGGATATGTAGGCTTACCAAAGTCAGGACTCGGTCACACCTCTTTTCGTCTAGTTCTTCTCCTACTTTGAATAAATGATTAGGTCAAAAATCAGTCACGCTGTTCACTTCTTTGCATGAGAACTCTTAGTGTTTCCAAGCAAAGAGGGGCATGCCGTGAACACCAAATTTTTTGACCAAGCCTAAGATGTTTATATATTTTTTTTAGTATTTAAATATTTCTTTTCGGTTTAAATTATATATTTTAATTTTTTATATAATTTTTAATAAGCTTATTTAAAAGATTTGAAAACCACAAAACGTAGAGTCACATTTTAGAATAAATTTATTTTTTCATATTCTGAAAGAAAAAATTTACAAATATACATATATATATATATATATATACATACACATAAATACACATACATACATATTACTTTTACTATTTTATTTATTTGTTTTTTTTTTATAAATTTTTTTAATTATTAGTAAAAAAAATAGTTAATATGTTTTACTTGTTACCCCTTTTTTTTATTGAACATAAAAGGAGAAAGAAAGAACATCTTAGTTAAAATAACATTATTAAAAAAAGAGAGAAAAAGGAGAAGATAACGACTAAAAGGAAAAAAAAGGCACAATAGACGGAAGAAAAAAATTCAAAAACAATAATTTAACTAATTAACCTAGTTTAACTTAAATACCTCTCGAATAAATCCCACACCCGCCCCCTCCCCCCCTCATCTTTCACCCTCACACTCCCAAAAACTCACGCCTCTTCCCTTATTTTACTCACCAGCTCTCCCTTATCTGCTAGTTCTTAGGTCCACACCCAAACACAAGAAAAGAATATAAAAACAGGCATACATGACAGAGAAAAGGACAGAGGGGAGAAGATAGCAAAGAAAAAAAAACACAAAGAGACAGGGAGAAACGGAAAAGAAGAGTAGAGAAGAGAGTTAAGGTTCTGTTGCTCATAGTTGGACTAATTGTTGCTGTGATTTTCGGTTTCAACAAAAGTTTCATTTTTATTCATCTATTTCTCCACCATGATCTTATTTCATTTAAAAGTTGATTCGTATTTGCATCTCTAATTTAAATTGAATTTTGTTATTATGAGCATGCTACTAAATTGTATTCGGGTATTTATTCACCTATTATTTGAGTTAGCATATTTGGATGGTGATTTAAATAATGAAATATCTTATTTGAATTAGACGAATTTAAAAGCGGGAATTGCATCTAAAAAAAATAATAGTAGTAAATTTTATTATTATTATTTTCATAAATTTTAAGGTTATTAAGTTTTAGAAAATATACAATTTCTTAGTTTTGTTGTTAGTATATTAGGAATATAAAACTGATAAGATTTAGATTCTCAATAAATTTGACCAATTGAAAATTTTTTTCTTTCATGTTTTCAAATTCCAAAAAAAAAACTGTCAAAAAGTTTGAAACAAAAAAAAGGTAAACAGAAAACAGTAGACAAAGTTAAAAATATATATATTAAAAAAGGGACCAACAAAGCGAAAAAAAAAATGAAAAGAAAAGAAACAAAAACGCAGAAACAGAAAACAATTTTTTTAAAAAAAAAAAAGGAACAGAAGATAGGGAGAGCATGATCAGCAAAAGTAAAGGAAAAAAAATAAGAAAGAGAGAGGAAGTGAGAAAAGAAAAAAATAAGAGAAAAAAAAGGAATGTTAAAAAAAAGTATTATCGGAGAAATTAGGTAGAGTTCAATGTTTTCTGCTTTGATTTCGAGTTTGTGGATTCGAAAATTAGTTTTTTAGATCGTTTTCTTGCTGTGAAATAACTTTTGCAAAAGGTAATACTCGATATTTTTTGTATATTTTAATTTTATAATTATATTAGACTCGTGTTTAAGTTATTTAATTATTGTATATATCTTAAAATTTATTTAGAAATGTCTATTCTAATTTTAATTCTATCCAAATATTATCCTTTTATTTGTAGTAGATGAAACATGGATGAATAACTTTAGTACCTTTTTGGTTTAAAATATGGACTACACAAAAAAAATTTATTATTAATTTTTTTTCCGAGTCTAAATTTGGTTTTAATTAAGAATGCCATTACACTTTTTTTTTGGCATCTAAAAGAAACTCAAGAATGCGGTTACACACATTGGATTTTTTTTTTTCTAATAATCTAATTTCAGTAATTCAAATCAAGATGAAAAGACTCCATTTTAGGTGTAATATGTAAGTTAAAGTCGCGGTTATGCGTCTTGACTGGTGTATGTTGAAGCTGAGGTCACAACCTTTGTGTCTTAGTTAAGATAATATTAAAGAGAAATCATAGGCATAATTAGTAAATACAATTATCAATAATTAATTTTAGCCGAGTATAAGTCAATAAAGAGACCGTACTAGAACCATGAGACCCGAGGAATGTCTAACACCTTTTCCTTGGTCAACATAATTCCTTATCTGACGCAGACCAATAACTTTGGAGTCAAACTTTTCTTTTGATTAGGGATTCAATAAAATGACATGGAACATCAAAACTCAATTTCATGTAGCGACTTTGTAAAATAAATAATTTGTTTTCAATGCGTCACTTTAATTGGAAAAACCTTTTTCAAAACCGTCCCTTAAGCGAGATAGAGAAAAAAAAGGAGTGTGACACCTATGAAATCTATCGCGAATGATTCATTGTAAATTCCCTATAGTTGTGATACGTAGAACTTTTAATGGCAGTTATGATTAGCATGGATGAACATGATGAGTAGAATGTTGAAAAGAGTGTAGAGAATGGTGAGTGTGCAGCTAAATCGAGCTATTGCTAAGGCAGTAGTGCTATAGAAGAACATATTCCACTGCGGCAAGACCATGGCAATGATCAAGTGATCGCTACAGCGAGGACCAATCCAGTGAACAGGCTAGCTAGCACCCTATACAGATTGAATTTTTGAATGAGTATTAATTACTGAAATTATGTCCTGAGGTGATTGCATATTGTTGTTTCACTTATATATATTATTAGTTAAGGTCATCCAATAATAACTTCTAGTACTGTGTTTTGTACCGACGCTATTCCTGCATTTCTTTTCTAAGTGCAGAACTCGATCTCGGAAGCTCATCTCACTTTCATCTCTAAAGTAGCAGCGGATTCATAGAAACGTGAGTGGTTCAAGATGGGCTGTTCAACTCTTCCGCAGACGATGTCTCTTGTTCAGACACTGATTGTTTTCTTATCCTATATTTTTTTTAAATTACTCTTACACAATGTTAGGTAGATGTCCTCGTGTATAATGGCTAATCGATTCTAGGAGTGTTTTCAATTGTGGGTTGTTATTATTTTCCTTTTGTTTAGTGATTCTTCTATTTATTATATTTATAATGTGATCTATTTCTAATAATTGTGGATGGTTTTGGGTATTTAGTTGGGAATCGTTGGTTCGCCCACCATGGGGGTTAGGGTGGGTGTCAATCACTGTCACTTGGGTCGTGACAAAGTTGGTATCAGAGCTTTAGGTTTGTTGATCTCATTGCATGAGGACGAGTCTAGTAGAGTCTCGCAGATCGGTGTAGAGACATCCGTAACTTATCTTCGAGAAGCTACAAGACTTTAGGAAAATTCCCTTCTTTCTTTTCTTTTCGTGCTATTACTTGATTTAAATTAGTATATGGTGATCCAAACAGGTATCTAACAATTCTTCTTTCTTTCTCTTATAGATGGTGAGAACACGTGAAGACAAAAATCGAGAGGAAGCACCTGATCCAGCAGCAGCAGTTCGTGGAAGAGGACGAGGCAGAGGTCGTGGGTGAATGCCTACTATTGTCAGAGGAGGAGCCCGTGCTTCTACTCTGATTCGAGAGAGTTCAGTATCTCCAGTACCTCTAGCAGCGGAGAAAAGGGTGGTTGTGGAGGTAGAGGTCCCCACTCAGGGAGAGGATGCAGCCGCTCCAGCATCCTTCGAGGTCCTGGCTCAGGTCCTTAATCTTCTGAGCGGCCTTGTAGGAAATGGGACATCGCCAGTGACTCCCGCAGAGCAGCAGTCAGGGATACAACATGCAGCTTTTGTGGCTTCCCGTATTGATGATATTCCAGAGACTGTGATGTTCTCGAGGCTGGTAGCTGCATAGATAATGACTGAAGAGGAGCATGAATTATTCTGGAGGTTCATGAAGATGAAGCCTTCCACCTTCTACGGCATTGAGGCGGAGGACGCCTATGAGTTTATCATTGATTGACACGAGAGGCTCCACAAAATGGGGTAGAATTTGTTACCTTCCAGCTGATGGGTGATGCTAAGCTTTGGTGAAAGGCTTTTGTGGAGTGCAGACCGGCGGGGTCAACACCATTGACCTGGATCTAGTTCTACTTCACTTTCCTAGAGGATTTTGTGCCATGTACCCTGCGAGATCAAAGATGGGATAAGTTCACCACCATTGAGCAGGGGACCTCTTCAGTTGCAGCATATGAGACTCGGTTCCACTCACTATCCAGATATGCACTGTCTTTGTTTTCCATTGAGGAGAAGAGGATCACGTGGTTTGTTAAAGGCCTAAATGTAGGCCTCCATCTGTTATCCATTCAGATGGTATCCATAAGTAAGACTTTCCAAGAGGTAGTAGAATTTGTGAAAAATGTGGATGGGGTGAAACAGGATGGTTATACGAGGAATGTCGAGAAGAAGGCTCAAAAAGTGGATACTTAAAGTGATTCCAATTCTAGGACTCCGAATCCCCAGGGCTACTTTGGATGCCGTATTCAGTCAGTAATGCAGGTATTAGTTGGGGGTTCGCCACGGACCACTCTGAAACCATCAGGTACAGTCGGGGGGACATAGTTAGTTCATTTAGATTTTGGGGCTTTTCCTATTTCTTATCTTCCAACTCAGAGACTAGTGATAGAGAAGGTGTGCCATGAGAGCGAGGAGTATGGGCATGTCTGCAGATGGTGTCCCAGGTTTGATCAGGGTGAGCAGATAATTCCACACCCAGCTCCTTGAGCTCCGGCTTGCTGGAAGAGGAGGGAGTACATTCAGCAAGGATTGCCCACAGTTAGGGAGAGGCAGTCAAACAACGCTTAGAGGTGGCACTCAATCAGGTAGAAGAGGTGCTCAGACCGGAAAGGCTAGCAATCAAGATGACAAAGGGGTTGCACAACCCAATAGGGATAGGTCTTAAGCAGGTAATCAGGCTCACTTTTATGCATTTTTAGGTCATCCCAAGGCAGAGGATTCAGACGTGTAATACTCTAAAAGTCCCTAAGACTAGACTTGAGATTTGAAATGTGATCAACAAATATTTTGGTTCCCCAGACCACAAGTCCCCACCGAACCATGGTCAAGAGTCGTAGCTTGCCTATGGGTTTCCAAGTGCTGGTTGTACGAGTCATGGTACGGCTTGTAGCAGAGAATGACGAGTCATGGTACGCCTCCGTTGAAATATTCAGAGAGTTGGAGAAAAAGGGGCTCATTAGTAACGGAAGGAAACCATGAGTCGTAGGTTGGTGGTATGACTCGTGGTATGAGTCATAATATGATGGTACGAATCATCATTTCAGTCGTGAGTTGGTATATTGTAATGCCTTAGACTTTCAGACTAAGTTTGAAATCATTCTAGGTATGTGGATAGGCCCGAACTTGATGAATTTATGAAAAAAAGGTGTTAAGATCAATTCCTAAGGGTAAAAAGTGCATTTGATTCAAATTAACATCATAAGAAACCTCTAGCACAAAGTTGAGTTGGGAGTCTTCTTACCGATTGAGTTTTATTATAAGTTCTTCTAACAACTTCAAGCGACCATAGCTCCCTTTTTACAAAGTGTTTTTCACGTGATTCAGCATATCAAATAGAAGCCCTTTGAGTCTTTTTTCCAATGCATTTTACCTTGCATCAATCTGAGTTCGGAATAAAAAGTTATGAGTGATTTAGTGAAGCACAATCAAACCATGACCTGTACTGTTGGTCGTAGTAACTTCCAGTTGCAAATTTTAATTCAATAGTTTGGAGGCATTTTAGTAAAATCCTATGCTTAGAACTCCTAAATGACGTTGTTTTGGGCTTCCTTTAGGTAATATTAAAAGTATTACCCTAGCCTAGATCCTTACCCTATCCAAAAGATCAATAGTGGGATTTTCTCTTAAGAAAGGGACTAAGGTTCTTCTTCAAACCTCTTCAGTTCTTCTTGGGCTCTTCAAGACAAGTCAAGGGATCATCAACCTAGGTATGTAGGGTAACAAATAGGGGAAATTCTTCCACCCTCATGCCATTTAAGATCCAAATTCATAATTTCTACTTCTCAAGTTCTAAATTGTGAAATTATAGGTTTTCATCCAATTCAATGTAATCTTCCCTGTTATCTCTATGGGATCAGTTTTCTCATATTTCAATTGATGATTTATGGCTATTAGGTCATATTTTACTCTCAATTTACTTACCAATTCATGATTTTAAGTTTATGAAGATTATGTCCTATTATGCATGATTTATGAATCTCAAGCTTATGAGCCCATGATTTCAAGTATGAGGAGTTATCAAATAGGCATGAATATAAATGAATTCTTAAATATATGAATATATGATTTTTACTAGTGAAGTCTATTTCAAGTATGAATGATCTTCAAATATTAGGTAATCCCACTCAGATTAAGCATGTTTTTGATGATTCGGTTTAACTTTATAGATCAGCTTACCATATAGATTTTGGAGTCTCTACTCCTACTTTTCAGCTTATAGTAGGATTTTAGCTTATGGAGAGTCTCCCATTGTAATGATCTCAGTTATGCATGTTTATCCTTTAAGATATTATTTTTTTAGCGGGTTTGACCTAGTGATTAGTTTCTTAACTTTTACTTAAGCTTTTACTTTTAGATTTGGTTCTTTTGATTAAGTTTATGACTATTCATGTTTTCAGATAACAACATGCAATCCTTACTCTCATGATCTATTATTTATATTTATATACATGATTTCCTTACTCAGCCTGTTATACTTACTTTGCATACTCAGTACATTCTAAGTACTGACCGTATACTCTATATTGTATCGTTTCATGATATAGGTTCAGACATTCAGACTCAGCCCTACAACTTAGTCCAGTTCTCTTATTGGTGAGTCCTCATCCTTCAAGGACCTTCAGATTGTTGAGTTGTGTTACTTTCAGTTTCAGACTAGTAGTAAGCTATTTGGGGATGTTGTCGTATCATCTCTTTAGTTATGTTAGGGGCTTTTCATACAATATGTAGGATCTCAACTTGTCAACATTGAATCTGTATGGTTGAAGTGTGTTTCAGATTTTTGCTTGTTCATATTTTAGTTCTTTAGTTATCATGTTCATGCCATGGGCCGACTTTGGGCCATTCGTGGTTCTAGGTCCCTATCTCAGTCGAAACCTATGTTCTGATCATGACAAACATGATATCAGAGCATTAGGGTTTGGAGTGTCCTAGGGTGTTTGAAAGCGATGTTGAGTAGAGTCTTTCCAAGGGTGCGAAGCACACACACTCATGCTACAAGATGTTTTAGGAACCTTCCTTTCTTTTATGATTTTATCTCGTGCTGTGAAGTTCAACTCTCCTTCTCTTCTAACTCATGCTATACAGGTTTGCGGAAGTATGTCTCCCCGAAGAACCAACAGAGGTCAGCCAGCCCCACCAACTCTAGTGGGGCCCCTATTCGGTCAGGTTACAGATGCAAAGCTCGGAGCTGCCTTTAGAATGTTGGTACGCACCATGACCACTCAGCTTAACCAGCAGAAAATCGCACCCGTGGACTCCACCAAAGAGACATTAGCTACTAGGGTGCAGGGCTTCTCGAGAAAGAGTCTGCCTAGGTTTCTTAGTTTGAAAGCGAATAAGGAGTTCAAGAGGAGAGGAAAGGGAAACAAGAGGGCCAAGATGGGGAACTTTGAGTTTTTCCAGCAAGTGTCAGGTGGTGGAAATCACCTTCATCTTCAGCAGAGATCTCTAGTTTTGACTCAGAGAAACAAGGCTAGGGTAAGGGAGGTTACATACCCGGTGTGCAAAATATATGGGAAGAACTACCCATGGAAGTGCTTGATGGGTTCAGATGGTTGCTTTTGGTGTGGCCAGCCTGGTCATAAATTTAAAGACTGCCCATCAGCCAAGTAGAGTGGCCAGAGAGGTCGTGCCCTAGCCACCCCTCCAGCAGCTCAATCAATGTGGCCAGCATGCCTAAAGTGTCATAGGAAACACCCAAGAGAGTGTTTAGTTGTCAAAGATGGTTGTTTCAGGTGTAGTAAGCCCTGACACATTCATAGAGATTGCCCGTCGGCCAGACAGGGCAAGGATAGAGCCAGTGCACTAGCCACTAGAACAACAACCCCATTAGGTTTCCCATCTTAGTAGGGTGGGTTACCTAGTGCTAATGGAGACCAGCTCCAGATGTAGTTGCAAGTATGTTATGAGTTTTTCATGTCGATCCTTGCATGTTTCTAGGCCTAGGAATTTCCCCAGTATAAGGCATAAGGTCCTTTTTAGCATTTTTTTGTGTAAGACTCTTTCTAGGGAGGGAAAGAGATGGTTAAAAGTATAAAGTCTTCAGTGGTAGCTTAAAGGGCGAATGGATAGTCAAGAGCTAGTGAAATCAACCTAGCCTTAAGAGAGGGTCTAAGAGCCTTACAACGATGACTTTAAGCTAAGGGGGAGATGATAAGATGAAAGTCCAGGATCAACAATTATGGGAGATGGATATATGCTTATTCAAGTTTTTTCCTTTACTTCAGTCAATAGGATACTATACTCATGTTGTATGTAAACATGTTATGCCCATGTATAAGATCCAAGCACTGCTTATGTGTATTCATGTTCAGATTCATAGAATGAGAAGTAACCACTTCATATGGTGGTATCAATCTTCTTTCATGATTCCATAAATATCAACTTCATGTCATGACTCTCGTTATGTATGTAAACTCATGTCTCTCATCATGCCCAACTCTCTATGAACTCATTGCTTAAGATTCACCTTAGTCGTTCATAAGATTGTGCAATGTCAAGTATATGCCCTGCTCAGATTTCTTGAACAATTTGTGCTCTCGATTTCCTTATTCTAACAGTTTTTCCCATGACGGAATTGATGGCTACAATGTGTCCATTCAGGATAACTCTTTTCCTGCCATAGGATCTAGATATGCAGAAGTTCATGGAACGAAGCTATTAGCCAAGCATAGAAGATAGGGGAATTCTCGAATAGTGTTAGCTACAAGGAGCCATGGCATAATCATAGGTAATATGCTTGAATGAGGTGGTGATATACAGGTAAACCATAGTATGGTGTGACTAGTGACTCTTGATTAGAGCTCAAACTTGTGCAACTTTCTTGTTAAGGGAGGGGAGTAATGTTACTAGTGGATAACTTTAGATTGCAAGAGGTGTAGCCGAGCTAGGCCCTGAAATTGAAGCAAAGTGTGATGTCGGACTCAGACTTTATTATGGATAGGAGTGTAGAGAGAAGTATAGGTCGAGGAGGTGGATCATGAGAGGCCGGGAGGCATGCTATAGAGTATCAATATTCCTAGTTGGAAGTGGGGGAGATTAAGGTAGATTTCATTAAAGGGTCATCTCGTACACGCCGATTGCATGATTCAACCGGGTGACTATAGATCAAATGACCATGTTAACAGAAGGACTATGCTAGATTTTATATCTAGGAGTTAATTCAGTTGCATGGAGTTCCTTTGTCCATTATCTCGGATAAGGTTACCTAGTTCACCTCTCAGTTTTGAGGATCGATTCAGAAGGGTCATGGTAATCCGGTAAAGCTTAACACAACTTTTCACACGCAGACAGATGGTCAGGCTGAGCGGAACATTCATACTCTTAAGGAGACATTGAGAGAATGTGTAATTGATTCCAAGGATAGTTGGGATGATCACTTACCTCTTATCGAGTTTGCCTACAATGACAGTTATCATTCCAACATTCAGATGGCTCTATTTGGGACTCTTTACAGGCAGAGGTGTAGACCACCTATTGGATGATTTAAGGTCGGTGAGGCTACCTTAATAGGGCCATATTCAGTTCATGAGGTTGTGGAGAAAGTTTAGCTTATTAAAGATAGGTTGAAAATAGCTCAGAGTCGGCAGAAATCTTATGCGGATGTTAGGAGGAGGGATCTTGAGTTTGCCGTTGATGATTGGGTATTATTGGAGGTGTCTCCCATGAAGCAGTTATGAGGTTTGGAAAGAAGGGGAAGCTTAGTCCCCTGTATGTCGGTCCTTACAGGATTGTGAGTGTGTTGGCAAGGTGGCCTATAAGTTGGAGCTACCAGCAGAGTTAGCTTCAGTGCATCTGGTGTTTCATGTGTCCTTGTTGAAGAAATACATTGAAAATCCATCTCTAGTTGTTCTGGTAGAGGACATTGGGGTGAAGGACAACCTTACCTATGAGGAAGTACCAGTTGAGATCCTTGATCATTAGATTCGTAAGTGGAGGAACAAGGAAGTAGCCTTAGTGAAGGTTTTGTGGAGGAATCAGCTTATTGAGGGAGCTATGTGGGAAGCCGAAGTACATATGATGGCTAGATACCTGCACCTATTCTCCTCCAGTTCTAATCCAACTTGAGATATAAATTTCATCCTTAGAACTCTATTTAGTTTAATGTAAAGGTCATGTCTCTTAGCTCCTTTCATGTTCGATCATGTATGTATGATTCATGAATTCACTTCAGTCATATGTATCAGTCCGGAGTCAGTCACTTCATCAATTTTCAGCTTCAGATATTCAGTAGTTCGGATTGTATTTCTTTTCCCAATTGTTCAATATGCTTAACCCATATTCGAGGGCAAATGTTCACTAGGGGGGAGATATTGCAATACCCTGAAAGTCCCTAAGACTAGACTTGAGATTTGAAGTATGGTTAGCAGAAAAGTTGGGAAACTTACCTTAGTATGACTCAACCTACGAGTCGTACGTTGGTAGTACAGGTGGTAGGAAGACCCGTGGTTCAGAGTAGAGATTTTTGTTCCCCAAACCACGAACCCCACTACGAGTCGTACTATGTGGGTATGACCCATGGTCAAGAGTCGTAGCTTGCCTATGGGTTTCCAAGTGTTGGTTGTATGAGTCATGGTATGGCTTGTAGCAGGGAATGACGGGTCGTGGTATGTGTCCACGGATATATTTAGAGAGTTAGGGAAAAAAGGGCTCATTAGTCATGGGAGAAAATCACGAGTCATAGGTTGGTGGTACGACTCTTAAATATGATAGTACAAATCAGCGTTTCAGTCATGACTTAGTATATTGTGATGCCTTGGACTTTCAGACTATGTTTGGAACCCTTCTAGATATGTGGATAGGCCCGAACCCAACGAATTTATGGAAACAAGGTGTTAAGGTCAATTTCTGTTATACCCCGTAGAATTCCCGGCACCTAGACGACCTATTCGCATGTTGGTTAAGCATATTTGAAGGCCATACGTGCTGGAGAAAGGCCCGGGAAAAGATCAGACGAGAAACCTGTCAAACCATCGCGGAAGGAGCCGAGGCAGAGCCCCTCCGCGATGGCAGCGTGTCACGGAGGAGGGGCCTCCGCGTTGGCTCCGTGACACGTTGGCCTTGTCCAGGCCCAAGTATATAAATCCCCACTTCGGTTTTAAATGATAAAAACATTTATAAACTTCCAGAAAACAGAGCAAACTAGTAGAGGGAGAAAAGGAACGAAGGAGATAATATAATTTTTGATCGATTACGCTGCTAAACGTTGTCCAAACTCAAATTAACTCCAGATACCGAGGTATTTGGCAGCAGAGAGCATTCCTACGGATTCAGTTTCATAAAATACGGTCGACGAATCGTCGAGCCACCGAGCTAAGGTAAGTGGAATTGCTCTAAATTAGTGTCTATATGTTCCTAGCTGTGAAGTGAATATTTCTCCCTTCTGGACCTCTGAAAAATAGCGAGTTTTCGACCGTATTTCGATAAGCCTAAGTTTAGGCTATAAACTATATCGAAAGTGACGTTACTCTTTAAAGTAAAGCTGTATTTGGTATTAATTGACATATTTATGAATGCAGTTGGGAGGAAATAGTTGAAGTGCTGGCCGAGCCTCGTCCGACAGCCGGATAGTTCGAGAATAAGGTATGTAAAGCTAGTTTCCTCGGCAAGTTAGTAATCTTGGTACAGTACAGTAATTTAAAGGCCAGTAGAATATTCAGAAGCCATGTATGACGCATACTATGAATGATGGTACGATACTAGAAACGTTATGTTATGATCAGCGCGAGACTTGCTAGCACGATATAGATTTCAATATAAGTGTTAGGAATTTCACAGCATGCTCAGTATGTGATGTGACACAGAATGTTAGGATATCATTGTATTCAGTTGAAACCCAGTAAAGTAATGTAATGTCTATAAGATATCTCAGAAATAGAACGATAAGCTAAAGTGAAGCTAGAAAGCACATTAGAACTAGTAAATCATGTTACTATAGAAGCTCAGTATACAGCATGGTTTCCAGCAGAAATAATATATCCTGTTCAGTATTAGCCCCAGAACAGTTTGGCAGGAGACTATTTTCATTTATATACATATTTACCAGCCTCAGCACGTATTAAATACGTTCAGATTACTATCACTAGTTCAGCATGTAATATATATGATACTTTACCCCTATTAGCCTCAGCATGTGAGATATGCAGACAGTATTACTAGTTGAGACCGTTGTGTTGTTCGGGGTTGGATCACCTAGCATCCATGACCGCCCAGGGTTAATAGCTGTATCGACTCGTCCGCCAGAGGACGAGGATACGTCGCTCTATGGAGTGGCATGCCGTCCCACAGGGGACGAAGATGGGATGCCAGTTTTCCCTATATTGTGCCTTGGTCGGCCCTTATACACCCCCGTCGAGCGGATACGCCCGGGGTGTTGATTCAGGAGTCCTCCGTGCTCAGGTACAGTTATAGTCAGGGGCTCAGGAAGCCCAAGTGCATACCCAGGGGACCGACAGGATGCTTACAGGGTTATAGGAGATGGGATGACCGGGGTAGGGGTATAGATTCTGTGCTGGTTGTACCCCCCGGCTTATGGGGGCCGGGTAAGGTTTGTGTGTGCTATGTATGTTATGATAGGTTATACTGTGTTACAGTAGATACGAGTAGATCGACAGTAGAACGATAAATCCTCAGGTATGACTCCTACTCCTTCCAGTATGATTAAGAGAAGGTATGACTTACATTATCAGACAGTTAATCTATTCCTTCTACTTCAGTTTCATCAGTTATATTATTGTTTCAGATATCTCTTTCAGTTATTGCTTTACATACTCAGTACCAGCGGTACTGACGCCCGGTGGGATGCTGCATTACTTGCCTGCAGGTACTCATAGACGAGCAGGCGATGCTCGCTCTCTGCTGCTCGGTATATATTATACACCAACACGCAAGTGTACATGGTCAAACAAGTAATAAAGTGGCTAAGTAGCCAAGTATCGATCCAAGGAGGCTGCTCTAGATATGCAAAACTGCCTAGTTTACTATATCTCTATTCTATTTCTAACTATGTTAACAACAATCCAACCAAGATTTGAGTGAGTTTTGTTTTTAAACTAATTATCTACTAAAATTAATAACTACTATTTACGTTGAGTTTAGACAATGGATATGCACATGCCAAGGTTAAGAACGAGTAATGAACTTGATAATCATGATAATTTGGTCATCTTCTTCTTCATATTGCTAGCCAAGAACGTTTGCCTAGAAATTAAAACTTCCATATTTAATTTCACTTTAGATTCATAAACCATTCGTCTACATTTCTGTGATCAAATGCAATTTATGACCTAACACTACAATTCCGGTTCCTACATTGACTAATACGGCTTTCAAGTATATTTCTATCAAGAAAGCACATCAAAACCCAATTTTCCCAAATCAAGTTAAGAATAATACCCTATTAATTCACAACTTTCCAATTTCATGCTCTCTCGAGTGAAATTGGACTTTTTAGATATACATTAATGGTGGCCAATCAAGAATGTAATAAGCACAAGAATTAATAGAACAACATGCAAGAAGAGGAAGAAACCATATCAATTATTACCAACATTCATTACACAAGTTCAAAACCTCAGCAAGAAAGGAATTAGCCACTCATTCTTGGATTAATCATCCTAGAATGAGTGTGAATCATGCATACAATTGAAGGAAAGAAGAAGGGAAGAGAAGAAAACTCTTATCTTTTCTATTCTTCAACTGCCACAAAACCACGTTCCTGCTCCCACTTCTGAACTCAGGCTAAAAAAAACTAAAACTAAAAAACTCCCCTTTAAAAATAACCTAAGTGTGCTATTTATACTAGTGGGAAATTTTTCCCGGAATAACAAGCAACGTGCCACGGAGGCCAACGCGGAGCACTGCCTCCGTGACACGGCGTGGACGCGGACCCTCTCTGGAAATTGCATGGTCCGGATAATTAGCCTCAACGTGGCACGGAGGCCATCGCGAAGGCCTGTCTCCGTGCCACGGAGCTGTCGCGAGGCCTCACTGGAATTTGCCAATTAATTTCCTCTCCAGGCAGTGTGCTACCGCGATGGCAGCGTGGCACGGCACCATCGCGGAGCCAGTGTAAAATATGCCATCCGAGGTCTTTTCCACGCTCGCATCCAAGTCCAACTCCGACATAGTTCCAACACGCATTTTAGCTCTTAAAAATCACATTATCTTGCAAAACAAATGCTAATCATGTTGGTTAGTATAAATTCGCATTTTATTACCAAATACATGATATTATATACACATTGCACAACAAACAAGGTAAAAATGATACGTTTGAGTATCACTTGGGCATATAAATCTGCCCAAGATCACTTACCCCACACTTAAATCCTTGTTCGTCCTCGAACAACACATACACAAATCATGCACATCACATCTCAACCTTTGTCACTATGGTACAACCATTTACGTTACGGTCATACCGATTATTCGATTTTTGCAAATCATCAAGAAAACATGCTTGGTCGTACAAGACAATGACCTTAATACATCGAGGCTTCCTAGACTTTTAAGAATTGATTCTTGATATCGGAAAACTCATGCAAATCAACTAATCAAGAAATCCGACACGAAAATCAATCTTTCATCAAGCATGTACCCTCACAACTCGAGAGAAACTTCCTCTTTTATGCTCGTGCAGCACACAAACATGCAAGTAGGGGCATATAAAAATTAATTTCACTCTCTCTCCCAAAAGAATTCACATGCATCATGTCATGACCCATAGGCTTGCCCTTAGTGTATTACTCCACTAATATAAAGAAATGCAGTGTAGGATCAAATAGGACTTTTAATGGGTTGTAACTAGGCTATGGATCTAGTATATATATATTGGATTAGCCAATAATAGTCGCTAGCATCCTTAAGCGCCTTTTCAACTCATTCCCATCGACTCATGGACATTGTTCCTCTCTTTTCTCTTTTTCTCCCATTCATGTTGGTTTACTTTCATACAACCCATTTCATCAGGCACACTTGACCCCAAACGGAAGGTTTTCATGTACCCTCAATTTCATTTAATTACAACTAGTGCCTCTTCAACATCATCTTTTCTTTCCTCACTTTGCTTTTCTTTTCTTTTCACTCTTTTCACTCTTTAACACTTTGGGAAACAATTTTCTGTTCTTTGTAAGCGCTTAAGAGCTTCTTATAGACTTTAAGGCTAATGAAAAGAAGGAATAAAGCTTAGTTCATACAATTCTGGACAAAAGAAAGAAATCGGCTAAAGGCTCAACGGGCTGACTAGGGTATACAACATATAAAAAGGTAGAATTTGACAAGAAAACAATGGAAACTAACGGTTAAAACAAAGAAATGCCTACATCCTTTCCGACACTACACCTCCTTCATTTCGCTTTGTATACACGTCAGGCAAGTTCTAGACAATTCACAATGACATGGAATAGCAAAACCTCACTCACACTTCATGCACATGCTCGAATCAAGATGCATTCACAGACTCTTTAATTAGTCAATTACATGAATTCAAGATTAAGCCTCAATCATAATGAACCAAATTCTATAGCCTAGGTAACTCAACATATTTACACAATTACATGCTTTCAAACGAATCACTTTCACATTTCGAACATCAATTACACACGCAACAAAATTTTAGCAACCATAAGCAACTACAGTTTATTGATGCAATCCACCAAAGAAACTAAAAACAAAACATCTACTCCTATCGACTACATTTCCCTTAAGACGGTCGTCATCCATCCATCAAAGGGATTGGTCACTAACTATGACATCGGTTCAATGGGACTATTCTCGGTAAAAGAACCGAAAACAAACTCCGAGAAACCCAAAAATAAAACTTCAAAATTTTTGCAACACATCGATCATTTCGATGAAAAAGATATTTACAAAATATGTTGATAAGTGCAACATCTTTTCACAAAAATTTTGAAAAATATCGATCATATCGATAGAGAAAAAAAATATTTACAAAATTTACAAAATATTTACAAAGGCAACCATAACTTTTTAAAAACACACATCATTAGCCACAAACAAATACATACACATCATTCACAAATCAGTTCACAACAACAGGGAAAGCACAGACATACATAAACGTCAAGGAAGAATATACAACAAATTTAGAGCCTATGACCCAGCACCTAACTACTCCCCACCCCACACTTAAATCGAACACTGTCCCCAGTGTTCACAAAAATACAAAGCACAAAATTTTGGGTGGTGAAACTCCCTGCTCAGTCGAAATATTCGACTTCCTCATCTGGTGCTACGACCTCGTCGCCCATATCTGAATCAGCTCCCTCGCTGTCATCGGACTCCACATCAGAGTCCTCACGACGTGTCTCCTCATCAGTAGGGACGTCGTCGTCAGTCGGCTCCACAAAGGCTGGCCCCACCTTGCATAAAGCTCTGGCGTTCTCGCCAAAAGGGTAGTCCAGCTCCAGCTGCTATAATTCATCCTCGGTGGCTGGTCTCCCACCTATCCGTAGCTGCAGCATCTGCATACCGAACATACGGGCCATATACTGGTCGTCACGAGCATGTCGCTCGCCCAGAGTCAGCACAGGTCCGTGTGTAGTGTCGGGGGCCTTGGTCTTTGTCACATCAAGGGTCCTCCGCTCCAACTGCGGAATGTAATCCAAGGCTTCTTCCTCAACGTCGAGGCCTCGGAGGAAGGTGGTGATGAGTCCGCCAAACCCGTATCTGTGGCCCTGGTGTAGTCTGGCTCTCTTCATGGCGGATATTATAACCGCCCCCACATTAATCTCAAGCCCTTTTGATAAGGGCATACACCAGGCAGACACGGTCCCGGGTCACGTCTGTCATATGTACTCCCGGGATCAAACACGAACATACAATTTTTAGCCAGATTCTGGCCTCCCTGTTCATCTGCGAATAAGGCAGAGTATGGTGGTAACCCCTCTCTTTGTGTCTACTCCATCGGGCTGTGGATCGAGCCCCACACAACGTACGTCTAATGTCGGCGTACGGTGGGGTGATGTTGAGCTGGCGGAGAACGTGGGCGTCTGTGTCCCGCGCTCCAACGATGGCATTCAGCTGCTGGGGTTCCAGAGTGACAATCTGCCCTCTGATTTTAATAGTGTGGCTTCTGATGTCCGGGTTCCAGTTGGCATAAAATTCCCGGACCAAGTGAAGGTTGCACTCCTTGGGCTCCTGAAAAATAAAGCTGAGCCCAGCTGCCTCAATCCTCTGTACGATGCGAGGGAACTCCTGTGCGAGTGGTTCCCTTGCAATATATTCCTCCGGTAAGTACTTGTTCTCCTTATGCTTTGCGTACCACTTCTTCCCTTCATCGGTAACCCATCGTGTTCCGTATCGGCGGTGTTGACCGCGTGGAACAGCAGGTGCAGCTGGGACAGCAGTGCCCAGTCTCATTCTCTTTCTGCCGGTGCCTGAGGTTGAAGCACCCTTGCCTTTATCTTGTCGGCTGGCCATTGTACCTGTCAATTTACACAGACAAGCACAACGTTAAGCTAAAAACTTGTTAGCTTTGGCTAAGGTCGGGTTAAACAAAATTTACCCCACACTTAGTCTTTAACAATATTTACAACATGTTAGCAAGGATAGCTCTATTTACACCCCAAGCACAATCACTATAAACATATTGCTTAGTGCGTTCACAAAAATTCGACAGCATAACGGCTAGCGAACTACTCAGACTTCATACAGCTAACCCAATCCTACTATCGACAGCTATTCACCCATAGCACTTAGCAACGATAACAACAACAAAATAGAAACAACAATATAAACATTTTACATACACTAATCTAAGCAATTCAACCAATTCACATATTACGCAATGTCCCACAAAAATTCGAGAATTAGTCGTCTTTCACCAATTATACAATATTTACCACGACTTATCTCAAATAATAAACACACTCCGGCATCAATTTCGTCAAACTATCAAGTTACCCAAGTTAAAATTCAACAACCCCAAGCCCTAGAACTCAATTCGACAATCAACAATGAATTATTCAATCAATCGATACGTTCACCCGTCAACTACAACAATCCGAACACAATCAATCACAAAATAATTCACGTCATGTTTAATTTCTACCTAGGGTGATATATCTCACCTCACATGCTCAAAATCGACAAAAATCGCCAAAAATTTGAGATAGACGATGAAAACATACCTTGGAATTGAAGAATCGATAAAGACTTGACGTTTTCCTTGCCTCTTAACGTGGCACGGAGCTTGGGGGTAGTGGAATGGGTGTTTGGTCGCGGAGGGTAGAGGTAATGGGGAAAAATGGGCGAAAATCGGGGGTTTATTTAAAAGAAACACGCGGGTCACCCGGAAACCCGGTGTGACCCGGCACTGGGATAAGGGCAACGTGTCACGGAGGGTAACGCGGAGGCCCTCCTCCGTGACACGGAGCCAACGCGTTGGCTTACTGGAATTTTAAAAAATTCCAGATTTGCCTTCAACGTGTCACGGAGGCCAACGCGGAGCATTGCCTCCGTGACACGGCGCCAACGCGCCAGTGCTCTGTTTCACTATCAAATTTTATTTTTCATACCTCGCCTCGTTTTCTCGATTCCAAGTATTCTTCCTCCGGTATACCTGAAAATCACCTCACTAAACAAAAATTGGTTAAATGACTAGATTCCCTACTAAAAAAAATAAAAATTACTAATTAAAATGCACATCTAAACCTAGTCAAGAAAAAGAAAAGAAAATAAAATAAAAGAAAAACTTTACACTAAGGAAAAAGAAAGAAAAATATTTTTCACGGGTTGCCTCCCGTGCAGCGCCTGGTTTAACGTCGCGGCTCGACAGCCTTTATGCTCAATTTTCTACTAGGGAGATGGACGATTTGTCCCGATCATGGTCATCTCCCCAGTAGTTCTCAACCTTGTCTAGTGGCCTACCTAGTAACTCTCGGGAATCACTCAATCCATTTGCATTCCCATGATCAATCACGTTGATCACCGAGAGTTCCTTATAGACAGTCGGGAGCTTAGGTGCCTTGTACACGTCGAACACCTCAACCTTGTCGTGTGCTCGCATCGTGAGTTGACCCGCAGCTACATCGATCAATGCCTTTCCGGTTGCCAAAAATGGTCGTCCCAAAATAAATGGGACTTCCGCATCTGGCTCAAAATCCAGAACAATGAAATCTACCGGAAAAATGAGGGAGCCTACCTGCACTAGCACATCCTCAACTATGCCATCCGACTTAGCTAAAGACCTGTCTGCTAGCTGCAAGATCACTGTTGTAGGTCTAGGACTCCCTACCCCTAACTTTCTGAATACCGAAGATGGCATCAGATTTATACTTGCCCCCAAGTCGCATAACCCACGAGCTCGGATACTTTGCCCAATCGTCAACTGGATAGTAAAACTTCCAGGATCCTTCAGTTTAGTGGGCAACCTGTTCTAAATACGGGATGTGCATTCCTCCGTTAAAGCCACCGTGGCATACTCGGTCAAGCGACTTTTGTTGGCCACGATGTCTTTGATATACTTTGCATATTTTGGCACACCCTGCAAGACATCAACAAGAGGTAAGTTAACATATACCTGTTTAAGTACCTCCATGAATTTCTGGAAGCACGCCTCCTCCTTGTGTTTCTTAAGTCGTTGAGGGAACGGGGGTGGAGGCCTTGTTGGTTCAGCTTCTTTGGTCTTCCCCGTATCTGAGGTTTGTTCTCCCTCAACATCTGCTGCTCCTGACTTCTGAGGCGGTCTTTCCGGTTCCACCTCCTTTAATTGTAAACCACTCCTCGTGGTCACTGCATTTACCTGCTTAGGATTGGGATCCGTGTCGCTAGGTAGTCTTCCCCTTGGTCTAGTATTTTGGGCACTAGCAAATTGCCCAAACTGATATTCAAGAGCCTTGGTTGCCAATTGATTGTTCTTTACTTCGGCCGCCAGCTTGACATAGTCAGCCTGCAATTGTGCCTGGTTGGCAATCATGGTCTTGAACATTTCCTCAATAGTCGGTGATGGTGGTGGAGGAGGGGCATTGTGATTTCTAAACTGATTCTGATAGCCTTGTTGCCCTCCTTGATTTCTGTGCATACCCTGCCCTGAACCTTGACCTTGTTGATTGTTGCTACCCCACGAAAAATTTGGATGATTCCTCCAATTCGAGTTGTAGCCACCGCCAAACTGCTGTTGATTCCTCTGTGCATTGCCCACAAAGTTGACAGAATCAGGATTTGCACCATAGCATTCAGCTGAATGCTCGCTACTACCACACACTTCACACCACATCTGTTGGACTGAATTGACTGAGGCTGACGGCTGGTTCAAATTCATATTGCTGAAGTGAGTGTTTAACTAATTTTGCAAAGCAGCTATCTGAGCAGCGATAGCTGTGAATCCATCCACTTCAAGCACTCCCGCTGCTTTCCTTGCTCCACCTCTTGAAGAATCTGCATTCCATTCCGGATTGCCTTGTGAAATTCGGTTGAGCAAAGTGTACAGCTCCTCATAAGTCTTCTCCAGCGCTTGCCCTCCAGCTGCTGAGTCTAACAAAATTTTAGTGTGGGGTTCCAAACCCTCAATAAAAGTGTGGACCAACACCTCATTTGACTGATGATGATGAAGACAGTCCCGCAACATGGACTTGAATCTTTCCCAGGCTTGATAAAGATTTTCTCCTTCCCTCTGTTTAAAACTTAGAATCTGACTTCTAAGTTTAGCTGTTTTACCTGAAGGGAAAAATCTGATCAAGAACTTCTTTGCAAGATCATCCCACGTTGATATAGAGTTGGGTGGTTCAGCTTTTAACCACCTCTTGGCTTCACCAAGTAAGGAAAATGGAAATAAGGTGAGCCGAACATAATCAGGTGACACTCCAGCGGGGATGTAAGTGTCACTTATCTCCAAAAAGTTCTGGAGATGTTGTTGCGGATCTTCGTGAGGGAGACCGGTAAACTGCCCGCTAGTGTGCAAAAGTTGCACCATATTTTGCTTTAACTCAAATCTCCCCCCAGGCTCTGGTTTGCGGATGCTGGAATGTACATTATTAGCGTGTGGGATTGCCACCTCGCGAACCGGCCTGGCTGCTACTTCCTCGGGCACTAACACTGCCCGCACAACTGGTGGATTGGGTTGCTCCATCATAGACTGTTTGAGCAACTGCAACTTCTTCCGAAGAGCTTCTCTACGTTGACTGTGCAATTCACGTTCTGGCTCTAAGTAAGACTCCACCAGCTCCTTGTCCCTTGCCAGTGTTCACAGAAATAAAAATCTGCAAAATACAGGCTAAGACCAAGTTGTTAACACTTAAGAAAATAAAAATACAAATACAGTAAATTTACACTAAACAAAATTTTACAAATCGCCTAGCCTCCCCGGCAACGGCGTCAAAAACTTGCTCGCTCTCTGCTGCTCGGTATATATTATACACCGACACGCAAGTGTACGTGGTCAAACAAGTAATAAAGTGGCTAAGTAGACAAGTATCGATCCAAGGAGGCTGCTCTAGATATGCAAAACTGCCTAGTTTACTATATCTCTATTCTATTTCTAACTATGTTAACAACAATCCAACCAAGATTTGAGTGAGTTTTGTTTTTAAACTAATTATCTACTAAAATTAATAACTACTATTTACGTTGAGTTTAGACAATGGATATGCACATGGCAAGGTTAAGAACGAGTAATGAACTTGATAATCATGATAATTTGGTCATCTTCTTCTTCATATTGCTAGCCAAGAACGTTTGCCTAGAAATTTAAACTTCCGTATTTAATTTCACTTTAGATTCATAAACCATTCATCTACATTTCTGTGATCAAATGCAATTTATGACCTAACACTACAATTCTGGTTCCTACATTGACTAATACGGCTTTCAAGTATATTTCTATCAAGAAAGCACATCAAAACCCAATTTTCCCAAATCAAGTTAAGAACAATACCCTATTAATTCACAACTTTCCAATTTCATGCTCTCTCGAGTGAAATTGGACTTTTTAGATATACATTAATGGTGGCCAATCAAGAATGTAATAAGCACAAGAATTAATAAAACAACATGCAAGAAGAAGAAGAAACCATATCAATTATTACCAACATTCATTACACAAGTTCAAAACCTCAGCAAGAAAGGAATTAGCCACTCATTCTTGGATTAATCATCCTAGAATGAGTGTGAATCATGCATACAATTGAAGGAAAGAAGAAGGGAAGAGAAGAAAACTCTTATCTTTTCTATTCTTCAACTGCCACAAAACCACGTTCCTGCTCCCACTTCTGAACTCAGGCTAAAAAAAACTAAAACTAATAAACTCCCCTTTAAAAATAACCTAAGTGTGCTATTTATACTAGTGGGAAATTTTTCCCGGAATAACAAGCAACGTGTCACGGAGGCCAACGCGGAGCACTGCCTCCGTGACACGGCGTGGACGCGGACCCTCTCTGGAAATTGCATGGTCCGGATAATTAGCCTCAACGTGGCACGGAGGCCATCGCGGAGGCCTGTCTCCGTGCCACGGAGCTGTCGCGAGGCCTCACTGGAATCTTCCAATTAATTTCCTCTCCAGGCAGTGTGCTACAGCGATGGCAGCGTGGAACGGCACCATCGCGGAGCCAGTGTAAAATATGCCATCCGAGGTCTTTTCCACGCTCGCATCCAAGTCCAACTCCGACATAGTTCCAACATGCATTTTAGCTCTTAAAAATAACATTATCCTGCAAAACAAATGCTCATCATGTTGGTTAGTATAAATTCACATTTTATTACCAAATACATGATATTATATACACATTGCACAACAAACAAGGTAAAAATGATACATTTGAGTATCACTTGGGCATATAAATCTACCCAAGATCAGGCGATACTATGTGATTCCTGTCAGCGATCGAGTATTCAGCTCCTGTTATCCGGAGACTGAATTCCAGAGGTGTATTTCATTTTCTTTTGGTTGTATAGTACGGGTAGGTCGGGGCCCTGTCCCGATCATTTCTATTGCTATTCCTAGAGGCTTGCAGTCTATATATATTTCCTTGTGGTCAGATGAGTTGGTCGTGTGAGGCCGTGCAGTTGTATAGCTGTTAGTACTCTTTCTTTCTTTTATGTTGGTCGTGTGGGGCCATAGTTTGCCAGTAGTGGTGACCTTGCCAGTCACGTAGCTTTCTAGTACTTCATGATTGAGTTATAGATAACTAGACAGCATGGTGGCCTTGTCAGCCCGCATAGGTTTCCCTATATTGACATGTTTCTGGTCAGCTGTTAGTACAGGTACAGGAGGCTATAGGCCAATGGCTCGGGGACTGTGTTTACAGCCGTTATATAGCCCTTTGTTTCCAGAAATATGAGTTAGAGCCAGCCAGGCACCAGATGTGCCCAGGCTTAGCAGTCCAGCAGTTCAGGTCCTAGTAGGGCACCAGGTACCAGTCATACCCCCCAAGGCGGGGTGTGACAATTTCTAAGGGTAAGAAGTGCATTGGATGAAAATTAAGGTCATAAGGAACCTCTAGCACAAAGTTGAGTTGGGAGCCTTCTTACTGATTGAGTTTTCATATAAGTTTTTCTAAGGGTCAAATTCAAATGACCATAGCTCCCCTTTTACAAAGTGGTTTTGGGTGATTCAGCATATTAAATAGAAGCTCTTTGAGTCTTCTTTCCAACGCATCTAACTTTGCATCAATCAGAGCTTGAAGTAAAACGTTATGTGTGATTTAGTGAAGCACCAACAGGATTTGTACAAACCATAGTATAGGTCGTACAATCAAACACAACGCATACTGTTGGTCGTAGTAACTGTCAGTTGCAAGTTCTAATTCAATAGTTTGGGGGGCATTTTAGTAAACTCATATTCTTCTAACACCTTAATGACATCGTTTTGGGCTTCCTTTAGGTCAGATTAAATAACCTAGTCAAGATCCTTACCCTCTCCAAAAGATCAATAGTGGGATTTTCTCTCAAGAAAGGGAGTAGGGTTCTTCTTCAAACCTCTACAAATCTTCTTGGGCTCTTCAAGACAAGTCAACGGATCATCAAACCAGGTACATAGGGTTATGAATAGGGAAAATTCTTCCATCTTCATGCCCTTTCAGGTCCAAATTTATGATTTCTACTTCTCAAGTTCTAAATTGTGAAATTCCAGGGTTTAACCCAATTCAAAGTAATCTTCCATGCTATCTCTATGGGATTAGTTCTCTCATATTTCAATTGATGATTTATGACTATTAGGGCAGTTTTTACTCTCAAATTACTTACTAATTCATGATTTTAGATTTATTAAGATTATGCCCTATTATGCATGATTTATGAATCTCAAGCTTATGAGCCCATCATTTCAAGTATGAGGAGTTATCAAGTAGGCATGAATATTTATGAATTATTAAATATATGAATTTATGATTTTGACTAGTGAAGTCTATTTCAAGTGTATATGATCTTCAAACTTTGGGTAATCCCAGTCAGATTAAGCATGTTTTGATGATTATGTTTAACTCTATAAATCAACTTATCATATGGATTTTGGAGTCTCTACTCCCACTTTCAGCTTATGGTATGGGTTCAACTTCATTGAAAAATGATGGGGAGCACCTTACATGTTTTTGGAAGTAGTTTCTAGCACCGTGAAAACCCCGAGTCTTAGAACTACATGCCAACGTAGGATTATACATTTATCTTGGGACCTCCCTAGCGAGCTTCCCCTGCCCCAAATGAGCCTTCATCTTGATATTGATATCATGGTAGCGCCCTTAGCCTTGAAAGGCTTTGAACAGCTCTGCGCACTTGAGTGTAATAGTTGGGATCATGTAAGATCTATCGTGATAGTGTCGGTTATATGATGAGTCTCCCATTGTTCCTCATGATGTTAGTTATGCATGTTTATACCTTATGATATTATGTTTTTAGCAGGCTTGACCTAGTGATCAGTTTATCAACTTTTACTTATGATTTTAATTTCAGATTTGTGTCTTTTGATTCAGTTGTGATTATTCATGTACTCAAATATCATCATGCAGTCCTTACACTCATGATATACTAATTTATATTTATATGCATGATTTTAGTTAATACTTACTCAACCTGTTATACTTACTTTGCATACTCAGTAAACTTCAAGTACTGAGCACATACTCTATGTTGTATCATTTTATGATACGGTTTCAAACATTCAAACTCGGCCCCGCAGCTTACTCCAGTTCTTTTATTGGTAACTCATCATCCTTCGAGGACCTTCAGATTGTTGAGTTGTGTTACTTTTAGTTTCAAACTTATAGTGAGCTAGTTGGGGATGTTGTCTCATCAACTCTTTAGTTATGTTAGAGGCCTTTCAAACAATATGTAGGATCTTAGCTTGTCAACATTGACTCTATATGGTTGAAGTGTGCTTCAGATTTTTGCTTGTTCATATTTCAGTTATCATATTCCGCTTATGTATGTTCTTTAGTTATTATGTTTATGCCATTGGTCGACTTGGAGCCATTCGTGGTTCTAGATTCCGTATCTCAGTCCGGACCTATGTTTGGGCCGTGAAGTCGTCGTTATAACATGTTCAATTTTTGTATGCGAACAAATGGCTACGACTTTGTTTGATCCTAGTTCTACTTTTTCCTATGTATATGCTTATTTTGTTATGGAATTGGATCTTGGTTGTGATGTACTTGATATTCCTATCCATGTTTCTAGTCCTATTGGAGATTTTGTGGTGGTGGATAAGGTCTGTTGTGCTTGTACTGTGGACTTCATGGGTTGTGATACTCAGGTAGATTTGATGATCTTAGACATTGTACATTTTGATGTGATCTTGGGAATGAGCTGATTGTCTCTGTACCATGTCGTTCTGGATTGTCATGCCAAGACAGTCACCATAGCAGGGCTAGGGTTGTCCAGGTTGGAGTGGAAAGGGAATTATAGTCCTGCTCCAAAGAAACTCATCTATTACATTCGTGCCTACAAATTAATAGAGCGGGGGTGCTCAGCGTATCTAGTCCACATTCAGGATCCAACTCAGAGGGTCCTTCCATAGAATTGGTCCTGGTAATAGTGAATTCTTAGAAGTGTTTCCCGCGGATCAGCCTGACATGCCTTCTGATCACAATATTGACTTCTACATAGATTTAGAGCAAGGGACTCGATCTATTTTTATAGTTCCATACAAAATGACACTAGCTGAGTTGAGAGAACTCAAGAAACGATTGCAGAAATTGCTAATAAAGGGTTTATCAGGCCGAGTGTCTCTCTATGGGAAGCCCCGGTCTTGTTTGTGAAAAAGGAGGACGGTAGCATGCGGATGTGTGTTGATTACCGTCAACTAAACAAAGTAACCATTTAGAATAAATATCCTCTTCCCCGAATGGATGACCTATTTGATCAGTTACAAGGGGAAACAGTGTTCTCAAAGATTGACTTGAGATCGGGCTACCATCAACTGAAGATTCATGCTGCGGATATTTCTAAGATAGATAGTCGAACTAGGTATTGACATTATGAGTTCTTAGTCATGTCCTTCTGACTCACCAATGCTCCAGCAGCGTTCACGAGCTTGATGAATGGTATCTTCAAACCTTATTTGAATTTATTTTTTATCATGTTCATTGATTATATTTTGGTATACTCTAAGACTATGTAGGAGGATGAGAATCATTTAATGGTTGTGTTGGGATTGCTGAAGGAGAAGCAGTTGTACGCCAAGTTCACCAAATGTGAATTTTGGCTAGAGTTGGTATCTTTTTTGGGGCATGTAGTCTCCAAGGAGGGGATTAAGGTGGACCCACTGAAGGTGGAGGTAGTTCAAAAGTGGGCAGACCTAATACAATGATAGAGATTCAGAGTTTTGTGGGGCTAGCTAGCTATTACCACTGGTTTGTAAAGGAATTTGCATCCATTGCCTCAATGTTGACAATGATGACTCAAAAGGATATGCCTTTCTAATAGTGTGAGGAATGTGAAGAGTTTTTAGAAGCTCAAAACCCTGCTAACTACGACACCTATCCTGGCACTACTACTGGAAGGTAAGAATTTTGTAATTTATTGTGATGCCTCACGATCTGGGTTGGGTGCTGTCTTGATGTAAAAAGGATAGGTCATTGCTTATGCTTCGAGACAATTGAAGGTGCACGAAAAGAATTACTGCACACATGACTTGGAGTTGGCAGCGGTGGTGTTCACCTTGAAAATTTGGAGGCATTACTTGTATGGGGCTCGTTGTGAGGTGTTCACAGACCATCATAGCTTGCAGTATGTGTTCTCCCAGAAAGATCTTAATCTGAGGCAATGAAGATGGATGGAACTTATTAAGAACTATGATCCTGTATCACCCAGGGAAGCCAATATGGTGGCAGATGCCTTGAGTCAAAAACTAGTGACAATATGCAATCTAGCTTTTCTAGAAGCTACTCGGCGACTGATTGCAAGAGAAGTCCAGACACTGGAAAATAGTCTGATGAGACTTCCATTGATATAAATGGGTGGGATACTAGCTAGTGTGGAGGCTAAGTCTTCATTAATAGAAGAGGTAAAAGCCAGGCAGTTAGAGGATGCAAAACTAAGTAAAACTCAGGACAAGGTTACGAGGGAAAGGTAATGAAGCAGTGTTGGATGGTGAAGCGGTGTTGAAAATTAAGGGATGTGTATGTGTTCCCCAGGTTGATGAACTGATCAAAACCATTGTGTTAGAAGCTCACAACTCAAGTACTCTATCCATCCTAGAGTTACTAAAATATATCATGAACTGAAACGACATTATTGGTGGGGTAGGATGAAGAGGGACATCATCGATCATATTTCCCAATGCCTAAACTATCAGCTGGTGAAGTATGAGCATCAAAATCCTGGAGGAGTACTTCAGAGGATGCACATCCCAGAGTATAAGTGGGAGTGAATAGTGATGGACTTTGTGGTTGGTCTTTTGAAGATGTTGGGGAAGTTTGACTCTATTTGGGTCATTGTTGACAGACTAAGTCTGTCCACTTCTTACCTATTCAAGTGAGTTACAATGCTAAGAAACTGGCCAAGCTGTATGTGAAGGAAGTGATTCGGTTGCATGGGGTGCAGGTTCATTTCAGACAGGGGTACACATTTACCTCCTATTTTTGGAGGAAATTACAGGCGGGTGATCGGGGGCTAAAATAGCATGCCCGAGTGATGTTATATACCTTAATGTAGTCTTGTTTATCTAAATTATTTTATACATTTTCATGTAATTTTATATAAATGTGAATATATGTTCTAACTAACATGATTAGTCCTTGTTTTGTAGGTTTCAATGATTTGGAGGAACTAATTTATAAGTTGGTGAAGGAAAGGAATGGAGTCGGAAGCAATCGGCGGAAGTCGGCAAGGAGTAGGCATGACAAGCGAGCAGATGCGGCAGCAACGTGCCATGCCAGGCCAGCTGCGCGCCAGTAGCATGCCATCGCGCTGCCCAAGCAGTGTGCCATGCCGGGCATCGCGGCAAGGGGCTGCCTAGAGTCGATATTTGTTGATTTCTAGTGTGCCTCTGCGATACACTCCGTGACACGGAGCCATTCCACGACAGGCTAAATTATGCACATTTCTCATTTATTATAAATAGGTCCCTTAGCTCCTAATTCCACTTTGTCACGATTTTATTCTGGAAAACTACCTAGGAGTGAAGGGAGAAGTGGGAGAACTCATCTAGGGTTTGTCAAATTCCCTTCTCATCTACCAAATTCATGTAAGTATGTTAGTTTAGTAGTAGTTAGTTGTAGTTTTACGAACATGAATGGCAAGAACCCTTCCTCTAGGGTTGAAGCCATGAATTATGATTGTGATTTTATGAAATTGTTTTGGAATTAAGTTATTGATTGTTGTTTTCGTCTTGCATTCTGGATTGTTTGTTGTTTTTATGATTGATCACCATGAAAACATATACGTTAGCTTGGGCAATTGCTTGAGAAAGAATTACCTAGGTCAGGACATGAGAATGTAAGGAGCATGTTTGTATCCCACGATATAATTTCGTGTTAGGATAGAAATATACCTAACACCTTGCTTGGTTGATAAAACGGGGGTTATTAAGAGACCAACTTAGGATTATCACATCACCACTCGAAGAAGTAGTTGTGAGGCTAAGTTGAGTTAAATGGTTAGACGTACAAAAGTCCCTAATCGTTTCCCTGTAAACCACTACATAACTGATTCCCTGCGAACTAAAAATTAGCATCCTCGCTCACAATGATGCAGTGAGGCTAGTTTGCCTTGTTTAGAGGCTCGAAAGACCATGAACATGCAATTCTAATTATGTGAAACAACAATTGATAGTTCCATGCTTAACCCATTACAAATCGTAGTATCGCATGATTATCTGGTTTTAACTCTATGTTGCTCCTAGAGTAAATTCAGGATATTTCGTTGACCAAAACTAGACTTAATTAAATCTCCCTTGAAAACTTCTATAACCAACACTTGAGAAAGTTAAGATCACACTTGAAATGGATAGTTAGAGGAATGGGTCCAGTCCCTGTGGGTTCGACATTCCGGTTCTCAAAAAGAGCCACTATATTACTTGCACGACCCGTACACTTGCGGACGCGCGAATAAGGGCACGAACAGAGGGACTAGGTACTAGGTTGGACCTAAGTACAACTTCCCATCCTTAGACAGATGGATAGTCACCATTCATATATTAGAAAACATGCTTTAGGCCTGTGTGATTGATTTTGGTGGCTATTGGGATAATGTTTTACCTTCGGCAGAGTTCGCTTATAATAACAGCTATCACTCGAGTATTGGCACGACATCATTCGAAGCTCTATAATGGGAGGAAATGGAAGTCTCCAATCGGGTGGTTTGATGCATTCGAGGTGAGACCTTAGGGTATTGACTTGCTTAAGGAGTCCTTAAAAAAGGTTTGGGTGATTTAGGAGAAAGTAGTAGATGCTCAAACAAGGCAAAAGCAATATGCAAACAGAAAGATGAGGGACATGGAGTTCATGGTGGGAGAGAAAGTGGTGCTCAAAGTCTCCCTAATGAAGGGGGATGATGAGGTTTGGAAAGTGGGGAAAACTTAGCTTGAGATACATTGGGTCGTTCGAGATCCTTCGGCGTGTGGGGGAAATAGCTTATGAATTAGCTTTTCCACCAGGACTATCAGGAATACATCCAATCTTTCATGTCTCCATGTTGAAGAAGTATCATGGGGATGGATCGTACATAATCAAATGGGACTTAGTGTTGTTGGATGAAAACATGTCTTATGCGGAGGAGACCATGGCTATAGTAGATGGAGAGGTCCATATGTTGAAATCAAATAGATTCCAACGGTAAAGGTCCAGTGAAAGAATAGTCCCATAGAGAAAGCCACTTGGGAGACCAAGACCGACACGCAGAACAAATATCCATAACTATTTGTAGAATTTGGTATATCCTCTTTGATTTTGTAGGCCGTTCAGGGACAAATGATATGTTAACTGATATATGATGTAACGACCCACTTGTCATTAGGGGGGAGGGAGGGAGGGAATAAGACAGAACATCCATCTCTAAACTAAGTGTTGATGGGAAGTTGTGGAGTAAGTGTTAGGTAGATTTTGAAGCTGGGGAATGGTTTATGTGTAAGAAATGGGAGCTATTGATTATGGGAGACCACTGCAGCAAAGGGATAACCGCTACAGTAGGACTGTTACCACCATCGTAGGCCCACTATAATGGACCTTGGGAAATACAATCAAATCTTTAGTGACGACGTCTGAGGCACTATAGTGGTCTACTGCAGCGAAAATATGACCACTATAATGGATGAAGAGAATTAGTAAGTGAGTTTTAAGTGAGATTTCAGGGGTTTACTCCATTATTTCAAAACATGATCTGTGAGAACTCAAAGAAAACTTCGAAATAAAAAAGTAGTTTTCCTTCTCAAAGATATGAATCTTAGTCAGTTCTCCTTACTTTGATGCCCTAACCCCGTAGAATTGAAAGAGGGACCTGTAATGGTGAAAATTCTAGGTTGAAAAAAACCCTAGAACTATGAGAGTAGGGAAAATTGGTTAAGTGTTGAAAGTTGTTGATTCCTAGGTTTGTAAGCATGTAATTATTAATCCTTAGTGTGAACGTGATGGTGCTAGTTCATTATTCCTTAAATTGGAGACCTAGAGTTTGGTAGAAGTGGGGAATTTATTGTTAAAACTACTTGAAAGAAGGATTTGGGAGTAGAAACCCCATGAACCGGGGTTGAATGATCATGGTAGTATTATAGTGGGATGACTTACTTACGGGTATATCATTAAGATCGTGAAAATAGGTAGAATGGGGGCAGGGTAGAATTTCTAAAACCCTTATCTCCCGAAATAGTTTATCAAATTCTCCGTGAATATTTTGATGTAGATTTTGAATATTCGGAAGCACAGAGAAAAGGCAAGGCTCTAGCGGAGTAATTAGTGATTCTTGTCTTTCAGTTGAGGTAGGTTTTGGTTTAGAAGGAGTCAGACTTTGAATTATAGTATGTAATGTATGGAATGACTATGTGTGAATTTGGTCTTCGAATATTGCTTGTTGTCATAATTTTCTATTGAATTCTAATATGGAATGATTTTGCTAGGGAATTATTATATACGTGATGTGGAGAATGGATGTTGAGAGGTTGTTTTTGTTCATTTGTATTGTTTGAACATGTGTTACACCCCGTAAGTATCTAATGTTTAGATGGCCTATTCGTACCTTGGTCAAGAGTTTTAGAATATAATACTTACGAGAAAGGGGCCCGGAGAAAGGTCGGACGAGCACGGAGTCGGGGCCGCGCGGGAGGAGAATGGGCCAGCTGTCCAAAGGGATAGCGTGGCACGGACCGTGTCCTCCGCGATGGGCTCAGTGGCGCACCCTCAAATTTGCGTGACAGGGTTCGTGCCACGGACCCCTGTCCACCGCCTCAAGTATATATAAGTCTCAACCTTTGATTTTATTTCATATATATATATATATATATATATATATCCATACGGTCAGAGAGGAAACCAAAGTAGAAAACAAGTATATTTCTTCTGTTTACGCTAAGAAATGCTGCCTGAATTCAAATTAATTTCGGGCATTGAAGTTTAAGGCTGTAGGGAGCATTTCTACGGAGTATTTTTACAAATTTCTCCTGGCAAATTGTAACTCCGCCGAGCTAAAGTTGTTGTAATTGCTCCAAACTAGTGTTAATATGATCATAGGCTTAAAGTAAGCATTTCTCCCTTCTAGATTCTCGAGAAATTATGAGTTTTTGACCATGTTCCGTCAAGTTGAAATATAGTTAATATTTCTTTTTAAAGTTATCATTTTTTATTGAATTTAGTACTGGAATTAGCCTCATTCCTCTAATAATGCGATTGCAGTTGAGAAGAGTAGTTGAACACGAGCTGAAGCTTGCCAATTAATCAGTAATTGGCAAACGAGGTATGTTAAGGCAGTTTCATTAGGCAAGTTAGTTTTCTTAGCATGATAACTCAGTTGAGTCCCAATAAGAGCACCAAAAGCATGCATATTATGATTGGTTGTTGTTATTAACTGAAACTCATATTCCATGTTTAGTTTGGGATGGATTATGCCTGTATAGCCTTCATGATTGACCCCAGGGTTATTAGCTATGTCGACGCCCGCCAGGGGCGAGATGACGTTGCTCTATGGAGCAGTATGTCGTCTGCCAGGGATGAAGATGGGGTCCCAGGTCCTCATATGTCGTGGTTGGCTTCATACACCCCCGTCGATCCTAGTGCCTGGGGTGCAGATATCAGGAGTCCACCGGACTCAGACATAGTTACAATCAGGGGCCAAGCGGGCTCAGTTGCAGACCCAGGGGATTGGTAGGACGGCTATAGCTATTAGTTGACCAGCGTGACCTTGGATAGAGGTATATAGACTGAGGTGTACTCACCAGGGCTTATCGGGGCCCCAGGTGGGTTATTCTGTGATGGTTGTACCTTCCGACTTATGGGAGCCAGGTAAGATTTATGTTTGCTTTAGTTATTGATAGTTAGACAGTAAAACGTTCTATTACTCAGGTATGATCTCTATTCCTTCATTTCAGTTATTCTTAGTTTTATCTCTTTGTTTCAGTCATTTACAATTATCGCCTTACATATTCAGTACATATTATACTGATGCCCTTTCTGGGGTGCTGCATTACTTGCTTGCAAGTATAGATAGACGGGGAGCACGTCCCTCGTAGCTTTCAGCCAGCATCACCAGAGCAGTTAGCTCCTTTCTTCCGGAGCTTGTAGTTAGAAGGTTTAGCAGTTAGCTCCTTTCTTCCGGAGCTTGTAGATAGAAGGTTTACTTTTTTTGATTTTACAGTTCATGGGTGAGTCGGGGCCCTGTCCCCACCATCAAATTACTCCTAGAGGCTCGCAGATCTTTTCTATTTCCCTGTGGTTAGTTGTTGTTGGCCGTGTGGGACCCATATATATTTTAGTTTACGTGTTGGCCATGTGGGGCCTTGTTTAGCTGGCATATTAGTAGCCTTGTTCGGCCATAGTTTAGCTTAGTACTGGATTTACTTTACAATCATAACTAGACATCATAGTGGCCTTGTCGGCCTGCATAGGATTCCCTGTTATTTCTTGGTTCTGGTTAGTTGTTTTCCTTATAGGTGGCTATAAGTCCTTGTCGGCTGGAGGTTGTATTTACAGGTGAGATATAGCCCGTTGTTCTCTTGATTTAAGAATTAGAGTTATCCCTGCACCAGGAGTGCTCAGGCTCAGTTAGTTCAGATCTTATTAAGGCACCAGGTGCTAGTCATGCCTCCCAAGGTGGGGCGTGACAAACTTGGTATCAAAGCAGGTCGTATCCCAGGGAGTCTGCAAATCGTGCTATGTAGAGTCTTGTCTATGGATGTGTTGTGCACCACATTCTATAGGCAGGAGGCTATGAGGCATGATAGGATGGTTATTCTTTCTTCTTATCCAGTCGTGCTATAGAACTGTACAATATAGGGTTGAGTCCCTAAGCTTACCATATTCTTTTATCTACAGAGAAAATGGCAGACCCGCGACACCCCACGACTGGTAGGAAATTAGATGTTGCAGAAGGGGAAGGCACTAGCTAGGTGCCTCAGTCAAAGTCAGCCCGATCTGAGGGCGACAGGAGACTTCGTCTCGGTCTCCCCAGCACTCTCCACTACGCCAGGAGCCGCTCGGAGCGGCAAATGTGAAGGCACCGCCTCCAGCAGTCTCTATACCGGTACCATCGGATCAAGAGGTTAGGAGTGTTGTTGTTATGCTAGCTCAGATGATGGCTGCACAACGCCAGCCAGTGGCACCCACAGTCGCAGAGTCCTCAGGAGGGTCTGGTAGTTCAAGGATCCGAGAGTTCCTTGCCTTGAGTCCCCCGCAGTTTGTAGGGACAGATCGGGCGGAGGACCCTCAGGATTTCTTGGATCAGATGTAGCGGATCTTCAGGGTAATGCATACTACATCTATAGAGTCGGTTGAGTTAGTGGTATTCCGGCTATGGGACATCGCAGTACTGTGGTACGAGAGTTGGGAGAGGTCCCGAGGGAGAGATGTTTCCCCTCATACTTGGCCTAGCTTCTTAGAGGCTTTCCTGGACCACTACCTACCACGGGAAATTCGACAGACCCAGGTTAATCAGTTCCTACATCTAGAGAAGGGGTTGATGAGTGTTCGGGAGTATGCTATAAGGTTTGACTCCTTGGCTCGATATGCACCAGGTTTTGTGGATACCATGTCGGCTAGGGTACATCAATTTATTATGGGGCTAAATCTAGAATATGTAGACCTATATTATGGCTACTCTGTGAGAGGACATAGATATTTCCTGTGTCCAGGATTTTGCTTAGAATATTGAAGGGATCAGACAGCGGCTGCGGGAGATAAGGAGGGTAGATCAGGAGTAGCGCCGTAGGGCCAGACCTAGTGACATGCAGGTAGAGTCACAGGGTGGACCCAGACCATGATTTTCAGGCATACCATCCAAACCCCCATGCCCACAACAGCAGCAGGGGAGTAGATCTGGCCATCGGGGGCAGTCAGGGCTTGGTGAGAGCTCACGATCAGCAGGTTCACAGCAGCAGAGAGGAGTGGAGTAAAGTAGATTCACCGTTCCGCTTTTCCCTATCTTCAGTCGACGTCACTCCGGGGCATGCAGGTATGGTTCCACAACATGTTATACTTGTGGACAGGAGGGTCATCAGATGAGGGATTGTCCAGCCAGGGGTCAGAGTGACCGGGACCGACAGGATAGATCTTCAGTAGGATCGCGTGCCCCAGCATCTCCAGTAGGGCATAGGCCCTCAACTCCAGCCGGCAGAGGCCGAGGCAGACTAGGGGCATCTAGCTCAGGTACCAGTCCAAACCTCGCTTATGCTTTACCGAGACGACAAGAGTTAGAGTCGTCGTTGGATGTGGTGAAAGGTATGTTGTACATTTGCTCTCATTCTGTTTATGTACTAATAGATCCAAGATCCACCTTGTCTTATGTTACCCCATTAGTGGCTCGAAAGTTCGATATTACGCCGGAATCTCTCCAGCAACCATTTTTAGTGTCTACATCCGTCGGTGACTCTATCATAGGCAAGAGGGTCTAATAGGGGTGCACAGTAGAGGTTGTTGGTCGTCAGACTTTAGCAGATTTGATAGAACTAGAGATGATTGATTTTGATGCAATTATGGGTATGGATTGGCTGGCGCCATGCTATGTCAATGTTGAATGTTGGACCAAGACTGTCCAATTCCGGTTTCCAGGGGAGGTTGTACGGGAGTGGACAGGTAGTGCAGCCACGCCAAAATATAGGTTTATTTCCTATCTTCGGGCGAGAAAATTGATAGCAAAGGGATGTACTTATCATATTATCAGAGTTCAGGATGTCCAAGCAGAATCTCTGACTCTTCAGTCCATTCCAGTAATTAATGAATTCCCAGATGTATTCCTGGATAACCTACCTGGCATTCCCTTAGAACGGGAAATCGACTTTGCAATTGATTTATTACCAGGTACTCAACCTATATCTATTCCTCCATACTGAATGGCTCCTGCTGAGCTCAAAATTGAAGGAACAGTTGAAAGATCTATTAGATAAGGGATTCATCAGGCCGAGTACTTCACCGTGGGGAGCACCAGTTCTATTTGTGAGAAAGAAGGATGGCTCCCTCCGTATGTGTATAGATTACCGGCAGCTGAATAAAGTCACTATCAAGAATAAGTACCCACTTCCCAGAATAGACGACTTGTTTGACTAGTTGCAGGGGGCAAAGTACTTCTCAAAAATTTACTTAAGGTCAGGGTACCACCAAGTTCGGGTTCGCGAGAGGAATATTTTAAAAACCTCTTTCAGAACCAGGTATGGCCATTTTGAATTTCTAGTCATGTCCTTCGGGCTGACAAATGCTCCAGCAGTTTTCATGGACTTGATGAATAGCATCTTCAGGACATATCTGGACCTGTTTGTGATAGTATTTATTGATGATATTATGGTATATTCCCACTTGAAGGTAGATCACCAGGATCACCTACGAACAGTACTCCAAACTCTCAAGGATCGCTAGATGTATGTGAAGTTTCCTAAATATGAATTTTCACTGAATTTTGTGGCCTTTTTGGGTCACGTTGTGTCAGATACTTGTATACAGGTAGATTCGCAAATCGAGGCTGTAAAAACATGGCCTAGACCTACCACTCTGACCTTGATACGTTGTTTCCTAGGGTTAGTCGGGTATTACAAAATGTTCAAGGAAGGATTTTCCGCATTAGCAGCACCTTTGATCGAGTTAACTCAGAAAATAGCTAAATTTCATTGGACTGAAGCATGTGAACAGAGCTTTCAGGAGTTGGAAAATAGACTGACCTCAGCACCAGTATTAGCCTTGCCAAAAGGATCAACGAGTTATGCAGTATACTATGATTCTTCAGGCATTGAGTTAGGATGTGTTCTAATGCAGCATGGTAAAGTAATTGCTTACGCTTCCAGGTAGCTAAAGAAGCATGAAAAGAACTACCCCACCCATGACCTGGAATTAGCCGCGGTGATTCATGACTTGAAAATATGGAGGCACTATCTGTATGGTGTTCATGTAGATATTTTTACTGATCACAAGAGTCTCCAGTATATTTTCACACAGAAAGAATTAAATCTACGGCAGCGTCGCTGGTTAAAGCTGTTGAAAGACTTTGATTTGAATATTTTGTACCACCCAGGGAGAGCCAATGTTGTAGCAGATGCCCTCAACCGTAAATCCATGGGGAGTTTAGTACACCTGAAGCTAGGACAATGGGAAACCCGAGAATTGCATCAGTTAGCCAGTTTAGCCGTCCATATAGTAAATTCGGGAGACAGTGCAGCAGTAATTCAGAATACGACAGTTTCGTCGTTAGTTGTGAAAGTGAAAGAACGACAGTACGAAGACCCTAACCTGGTCCATTTCAGAGATAAGGTTCAGCAAGGGGAAGTTACAGATTTTCAGGTAACTGAAGACGGAGTTTGAGATATAAGGATCGCCTCTGTGTTCCAAATGCAGCAGGACTTCGCCAGCAAGTTATGGGCCGGGAATGAAAAAGGAGATAGCAGAATTTGTAGCTCAATTTCCTAATTGCCAGCAGGTGAAAGTCGAACATCAAAAACCCAGCAGGTTGACACAAGAGATACCAGTGCCTATGTGGAAATAGGAGGAAATTAATATGGATTTTGTGAAAAGGTTACCTCGTACTAGGCGTAAATTTGATTCCGTATGGGTGATTATTGACAGATTGATGAAATCAGCTTATTTTCTTGTAGTGAGCGCAATTTACAGCTAGGTTCTGGCAATCCTTCAAGAAAGGTCTGGGGACGGAGGTTAATCTGAGTATGGGCTTCCATCCTCAAATAGACGGGCAGGCCGAACATACGATTCAAATGCTCGAGGATATGTTACGAGCGTGTGCGCTGGATTTGGAGGCAGTTAGGATGAACATTTACCCCTTATTGAGTTTGCCTACAATAACAGTTACCACTCGGCGATTTAGATGGAGCCTTATGAAGCTTTATACAGGCAAAAATGTAGGTCCCCAGTTGGTTGGTTCGAGGTTGGAGAGACAGGGTTAATTGGGCCGGATATAATTCACCAGTCAGAAGAGAAAGTAAAGCTTATCATAGAACACCTGCTGACAGCTCAGAGCTGCCATAAATCTTGTGCTGATATGCGGCGTAGAAACCTGGAGTTCAGTGTAGGTGACTGGGTATTTCTAAAAATCTCACCAATGAAGGGCGTAATGAGGTTTTGAAAAAAGGGTAAGCTCAGCTCGAGGTTTATTGGGCCGTATCGAATACTTCGAAGAATAGGCTAGGTGGCATACGAGCTAGATTTGCCTTCAAAGTTGGAATCTGTTCATCCAGTATTCCATGTGTCGATGCTATGAAAGATCATATGGGATCCGTCTCAAATTGTGTCAGTTGAGGATGTCCAGGTTACCGAGGAATTAGCCTATGAAGAGATTTCAGTAGCTATTTTAGATCAACAGGTTTGCAGGCTGAGGACTAAAGATGTTGTCTCTGTTAAAGTACTATGGAGAAACAAGAACAGAGAGGAAATGACATGGGAAGCTAAGGATGACATGAAATCCAGATATCCTCATTTGTTCCAGACTTAGCTAGGCTATGCAATTAAGGTACGCTTATGATTCAGTTTGTTCTGTGATGTGTCTTACATATACTACTCAGCTAGATACAATGTTGTTAAGATACAGTTGCTATAGTGTTATGCGAAATACTTGTATTGGACTTTTCTGTGTTTCAAGACTTTTGGATAGTCCATATTACAGGGGAGACTCTGCCGAAATTTTTCCAGAATAAGTAGTTATAAGAGTTAAGATGCCTATAAGCTAAAGTAAGACATTCGAGGATGAATGTTTCTAAGGGAGGGGAGGATGTTACATCCCGTAAGTATCTAATGTTTATACGGCCTATTCGTACATTGGTTAAGAGTTTCAAAATATAATACGTATGAGAAAGGGGCCTGGGGAAAGGTCGGACGAGCATTGAGTTGGGGCCGCGCGGGAGGAGGCCAGGCTAGCTGCCCAAAGGAGCAACATGGCACAGACCATGTCCTCCGCGATGGGCTCCGTGGCAAGCCCTTAAATTGGCTCGAAAAGGTCCGTTCCACGAACCCCTTGTCACGCCCTGCCTTGGGAGGCATGACTGGCACCTGGTGCCTTACTAGGACCTGGACTGCTGGACTACTGAGCCTAAGCACTTCTGGTGCTAGGATGGCTCCAATTCTGGATTTATGAAAACAACGGGCTATATAATGGCTGTAAATACAGCCTCCGGCCGACTAGGCCTATACCCACCTGTAGGAATATAACAGCTAACAAGAACAACTAAGCATAAGGGAACCTATGCAGGCCGGCAAGGCCACCATGCTGACTAGTTATCACTGAAAAGTATAATCAAGTGCTGAACTGATCTGTGACCAACAAGGTCACCAACTGAAAACTGCACAAGGCCCCACACGGCCATCACATGCAAACTGAAACATACATGCAGCCCCACACGAACGGGTATAACTAACCACAGGGAATATACAATCCGCAAGCCTCTAAGAATAATAAGAGGGTCGGGACACGGCCCCGGCCTACCCATACTGTACAAACAAAAAGGGAAGTAAACCTTTAGCTGTCAAGCTCCAGAAGACAGGAGCTGAAGACTCTGTACGTTGGCTAGAAATACGAGGGATCTGCTCCTCGCCAATGAGTACCTGCAGGCAAGTAATGCAGCGCCCCAAAACAGGCCTCAGTACCACTGGTACTGAGTATGCAAAGCAATAACTGAAAATAACTGAAAGCAAACAACAATACTGATAGATACTGAAGTAATAGGAGATGGGCTGAGACTGACTGAAAAGAGCATAACTTTACTGAAGAGAGTAAGATTCATACCTGATAACATGGCGGTCTACTTTCTATCTATTAATAACTAACAAAACATAGCATACAAGAACCTTACCCGCCCCCATAAGCCGTAAGGTACCAACCAACACACAATTTATATACCCCTACCCAGGTCATACCATCCACCTAGTAACTATGAGAATCCTGTCGGCCCCCTGGGTGTGCAACTTGGGCTCGCTGGGCCCCTAACTATAGCTATATATGAGTCTAGAGGACTTTTGAAATCTAAAATCTTAAATCTGTAATCTGAAATCTGAAATCTGCACCCCGGGAGCAAGCGCTCGACAGGGGGTGTGGAATAGTGTTGATCAGCTTGCTATGGGGAATCTACATCCCATCTTCATCCGCTGGCAGACGGCATGCCACTCTGTAGAGCAACGTATCCTCACCCTCTGGCGGGCGAGTCAACACAGCTATTAACCCAGGGGCGGTCATGGAAGCTCTAAGGGTGCCCAAAACAGAACAATCATGTCTCCACAGATAGCAATAGGCATATGTAATATATATACTGGATCTGATAATAATATTTATGTTCTGGTATTCTGTTCTGAATCTCATATTGAAATGTACTGAATTTGATACTGAAATATACTGAATTTGTAATACTATATCTGGAATATTCTGCTGGGACTTATACTATTTTATATTTCTAACATGCTCACTAAATTTCATATTGAACATAATATACGACTTCTAAAACACTCTACTAAAATTCATACTATTTTGCTATACTAGAACTACTAGCTTGCCGAAAGAAACTGGCTTTACATACCTCAACTGCCGACTTTTTGATTAACTGGCGTAGCTCGGCTAGTATTCAGCTATTTCTCCCAACTGTATTCATATTCACGAAAGAATAGAATTAATTCTACTATTATTTTGGAAAGAAACCATATTATGGCTATACCTACTGCCTATTCTTCGACTTATCGAAGAACGGCCGAAAACTCGCTATTTCTCAGGGGTCTAGAAGGGGGAAATACTCACTTTAATGCTGGGAGTATATTGACACTAGTTTGGAGCAATTCCATTTATCTTAGCTCGACGTGACGATGATTCGCCGGCTGAATTTTGCGAACTAACTCCGCAGGAATACTCCCGGTAGCTTTATACTTCGCTACTCGAAGTTAATTCGAGTTTGGACTGCGTTTGACGGTGTAAACGGAAGGAAATTTAATCAAACCCTTTGTTCCCCTCTGTTTTTGTTAATTTACTAGAAATTATATGAAGGGAAAATGATTTAAAACGAAGTGGGAGCCTTATATACTTGGGGTCTTTAAGTCGCATTTGTCGAATGTGATTTATAAGTCGCATTTGTCGAATGCGATTTATAAGTCGCATTTGCCTTGCGACACTCCGACTTGGGACTTGTCCGGTCTCTCCCTGGGCCCTTTTCTTGCACGTATGGCATTCTAAAACTCTTAACCAACATGCGAATAGGCCAACTAAGTGTCAAGAACTTACGGGGTGTAACATCTTCCCCCTTAAGAACATTCATCCTCGAATGTTAAATTCCGTTTACAGAAATGTTTACATTTTTTGGAAAAATTTCAGCAGAGTTTCCCTTGTAATATGGACTATCTCAAAAATCCTGAAACGCAGAAAAGTCCAATACAGGTACTCTATATAATACTATAGCATCCATTACATAATAAACTGAAATCAACATCTCACTCATACACATGAATATAAAGCAACTCATAAAAAAGCAATATCAATATACCTCTAACTAACTAAGTGTGAAATAATTGTGGGTATCTGGCTTTCATATCTTCTTCTACTTCCCAAGTCATTTCCTCTCGGTTCCTGTTACGCCATAATACTTTGACAGAAGCAACATCTTTAGTTCTTAATCTGCAGATCTGCCGGTCTAGTATGGCTACTGGAACTTCTTCATAGGCCAACTCCTCTGTAACCTGAACATCTTGGACTGGGACAATTCTGGAGGGATCTCCTATGCACTTTCTCAGCATTGATACATGGAAAACTGGGTGGACAGATTCTAACTTTGAAGGTAAGTCTAACTCATATGCCACTTGGCGTATTCTTCGGCGAATCTGATAAGGCCCAACAAACCTCGGGCTGAGCTTGCCTCTCTTGCCAAATCTCATTACACCCTTCATCGGCAAAACTTTCAAAAACACCCAATCACCCACATTAAATTCCAAGTTTCTGCGTCGCACGTCAGCATAAGATTTCTGGCGGCTCTAAGTAGTCCGTAAACGTTCTCTGATAAGATTTACTTTTTCCTCTGACTGATGAATGATATCTCTGATAAGATTTACTTTTTCCTCTGACTGATGAATGATATCTGGCCCAATCAATGCTGATTCTCCTACCTCAACCCAACCAACTGGAGATCTGCACTTTCTCCCATATAAAGCCTCATAAGGCTCCATCTGAATAGCTGATGGTAACTGTTATTGTAGCGAACTCAATGAGTGGTAAATTTTCATCTTAGCTACCTCTAAAATTCAACACACATGCTTGCAACATATCCTCGAGCGTTTGAATGGTGCATTCTGCCTGCCCATCTTTCTGAGGATAAAAAGTTGTGCTCAGGTTAACCTGCGTCCCCAAGCCTCTCTGAATTGATTGCCAAAATTTAGCTGTAAACTGCCTCTCTCTGTCGGAGATAATGGACAATGGAACACCATGCAACCTGACTATTTCTCTGATATATGATCTTGGGCAGATTTATATGCCCAAGTGATACTCAAACGTATCATTTTTACCTTGTTTGTTATGCAATGTGTATATAATATCATGTAATTGGTAATAAAATGTGAATTTATACTAACCAACATGATTAGCATTTGTTTTGCAGATAAAGGTGATTTTTAGGAGCTAAAATGCATGTTGAAACTATGTCGGAGTTGGACTTGGATGCGAGCGTGGAAAAGACCTTGGAATGCAGGATTTATAGGGGCTCCGCGATGGCTACATGCCACGCTACCATCGCGGTAGCACACTGCCTGAGCATGAATTAATTTGGCAATTTCCAGTGTACCTGCGCGTCAGCTCCGTGGCACGGAGATAGGCCTCCGCGGTGGCCTCCGTGCCACGTTGAGGTTAAATTACCGGACCCTGGAAATTCCAGTGCGGGTCCGCGTCCACGCCATGTCACGGAGGCAAGGCTCCGCGTTGGCCTCCGTGACACGTTGCTTGTTATTCCGGGAAAAATTTCCCACTAGTATAAATAGCACACTTAGGTTTATTTTAATTAGTTTTTAGTTTTTAGACTGAGTTCAGAAGTGGAGAGCAGGAACGTGGGTTAGTAGCAGTTGAAGATTGGAAAAGCTAAGGGATTTCTTCTCTTCTTTTCTTCTTTCTATCAATTGTAAGTATAATTTACACTCATTTTAGGATGATCAATCCAAGAATGAGTGGCTAATTCTCTTTCTTGCTGAGGTTTTGAACATGTGTAATGAATTTTGATTGTAAATGATATGGTTTTATTCTTTTATTCTTCTTCTTTAATGTTGTTCTATTAATTCTTGTTCTTTACTGCATTAGTGATTGGCCAACATTAATGTATATCTAAAAAGTCCAATTTCACTCGAAAGAGCAAGAAATTGGAAAGTTGTGAATTAATAGGGTATTGTTCTTAACTTGATTTGGGAAAATTGGGTTTTGATGTGCTTTCCTGATAGAAATATACTTGAAAGCCGTATTAGTCAATTTAGGAACCTGAATTGTAGTTCTAGGTCATAAATTGCATTTGATCACAGAAATGTAGACGTATGGTTTATGATTCTAAAGTGAAATTAAATACGAGAGTTTTAATTTCTAGGCAAATGTTCTTGGCTAGCAACTTGAAGAAGAGAATTAACCAAAATTATCATGATTATCAAGTTCATTACTTGTTCTTAACCTTGGCATGTTCATATCCATTGTCTGAATTCACAAGTAAATAGTGTTATTAATTGTAGTATATAGTTTAGAAACAAAAACTCAATTAACCCTTGGTTACGTTGTTGTTAGCATAATTAGAAGTTAAATATAAATATAGTAAATTAGGCAATTTTACATATCTTGAGCCTCCTTGGATCGATACTTGGCTACTTAGCCACTTTATTACTTGTTTGACCACGTGCACTTGCGTGTCGGGGAGGCTAGGCGATTTGTAAAATTTTTTTTAGTGTAAATTTACTGTATTTGTATTTTTATTTTCTTAAGTGTTAACAACTTGGTCTTAGCCTGTATTTTGCAGATTTTGTTTCTGTGAACACTGGCAAGGGACAAAGATCTGGTGGAATCTTACTTAGAGCCTGAACGGGAATTTCATAGTCAACGTAGAGAAGCTCTTCGAAAGAAGCTGCAGTTGCTTAAACAGTCTATGATGGAGCAACCAAATCCACCAGTTGTTAGGCAGTTTTAGTGCCCGATGAAGCAACAGCAAGGCCGATTTGCGAGGTGGCAATCCCACACGCTAATAATGTACATTCTAGCATCCACAAACCAGAGCCTGGAGGGAGGTTTGAATTAAAGCAGAATATGGTGCAACTTTTGCACACAAGCGGGCAATTTACCGGTCTCCCTCACAAAGATCCACAACAACATCTCCAGAACTTTTTTGAGATAAGTGACACTTATATACCCGTTGGAGTGTCACCCGATTATGTTCGGCTCACCTTATTTCCATTTTCCTTACTTGGTGAAGCCAAGAGGTGGTTAAAAGCTGAACCACCCAACTCTATATCAACGTGGGATGATCTTGCATGGAAGTTTCTTATTAGATTTTTCCCTTCTGGTAAAATAGCCAGACTTAGGAGTCAAATCCTAAGTTTTAAACAGAGGGAGGGAGAAAATCTATATCAAGCCTGGGAAAGATTCAAATCCATGTTGCGGGACTGTCCTCACCATCATCAGTCCAATGAGGTGTTGGTACACACTTTTATTGAGGGTTTGGAACCCAACACTAAAATTCTGTTAGATTCAGCAGCTGGAGGGCAAGCGCTGGAGAAGACCTATGAGGAGCTGTACACTTTGCTCAACCGAATTTCACAAGGCAATCCAGAATGGAATGCAGATTCTTCAAGAGGTGGAGCAAGGAAAGCAGCTGGAGTGCTTGAAGTGGATGGATTCACAGCTCTCGCTGCACAGATAGCTACTCTGCAAAATCAGTTAAACACTCACTTCAGCAATATAAATTTGAACCAGCCTTCAGCTTCAGTCAATGCAGTTCAACAGATGTGGTGTGAAGTGTGTGGTAGTAGTGAGCATTCAGCTGAATGCTGTGGTGCAAATCTTGATTCTGTTAACTTTGTGGGCAATGCACAGAGAAATCAACAGCAGTTTGGTGGTGGCTACAACTCAAATTGGAGGAACCATCCGAATTTTTCGTGGGGTAGCAACAATCAACAAGGCCAGAATTCAGGGCAGGGTATGCACAGAAACCAAGGAGGGCAACAAAATTATCAAGCTCAATTCAGAAATCATAATGCCCCTCCTCCACCACCATCACCGACTATTGAGGAGATGTTCAAAACCATGATCGCTAATCAGGCACAATTGCAGGCTGACTATGTCAAATTGGCAGCCGAAGTGAAGAACAATCAATTGGCGACCAAGGCTCTTGAATATCAGTTTGGGCAATTTGCTAGTGCCCAAAATACTAGACCCAGAGGAGGACTACCTAGCGACACGGATCCAAATCCAAAGCAGGTAAATACAGTGACCACGAGGAGTGGTTTACAATTAAAGGAGGTGGAACCGGAAAGATCGCCTCAAAAGTCAGGAGCAGCAGATGTTGAGGGAGAGCAAAGTTCTGATAAGGGGAAGACTAAAGAAGCTGAACCAGAAAGGCCTCCACCCCCGTTCCCTCAACGACTTAAGAAACACAAGGAGGAGGCGTGTTTCCAGAAATTCATGGAGGTACTTAAACAGGTACATGTTAACTTACCTCTTGTTGATGTCTTGCAGGGAGTGCCGAGATATGCGAAGTATAATAAAGACATCGTGGCTAACAAAAGTCGTTTGACTGAGTATGCCACGGTAGCTTTAACGGAGGAATGCACTTCCCGTATTCAGAATAGGTTGCCCACAAAACTGAAAGACCCTGGAAGTTACACTATCCAACTGACTATTGGGCAAAGTATCCGAGCGCGTGGATTATGCGACTTGGGGGCAAGTATAAATCTGATGCCATCTTCGGTATTCAGAAAGTTAGGTCTAGGGAGTCCTAGACCTACAACGGTAATCTTGCAGCTAGCATACAGGTCTTTGGCTAAGCCGGATGGCATTGTTGAGGATGTGTTAGTGCAAGTAGGCTCCCTCATTTTTCCGGTCGATTTTATTGTTCTGGTCTTTGAACCAGATGCTGAAGTCCCATTTATTTTGGGACGGCCCTTTTTGGCAACCGGAAACGCATTAATTGATGTAGCTGCGGGTCAACTCACGATGCGAGCACATGACAAGGTCGAAGTGTTCGATGTGTACAAGGTACCTAAGCTTCCGACTGTTTATAAGGATCTCTCGGTGATCAACATAATTGATCATGGGAATGCTAATGGATTGAGTGATTCCCGAGAGTTACTAGGTAGGCCACCGGACAAGGTAGAGCACTACTGGGGGGATGATCATGATCGGGACAAATCGTCCATCTCCCTAGTAGATAAATGAGCTTAAAGGACGTCGAGCCGCGACGGTAAACCAGGCGCTGTACGGGAGGCAACCCGTGAAAATATTTTCTTTCTTTCTTTTTAGTGTGAATAATTTTTATTTTTCTTTTCTTTTTCTTTTCTTAACTAGGGTTAGATTTTCATTTTATTTAATATTTTTTATTTTAGTTAGGGAAATCTATTAATTTAACCAATTTTTGTTTAGTGAGGTGATTTTCAGGTATAACGGAGGAAATATACATGGAATCGAGAAAATGAGGCGAGGTATGAAAAATTAAATGTATGGGTGAAACAGAGCACTGGCGCGTTGGCGCCGTGTCACGGAGGCAATGCTCCGCGTTGGCCTCCGTGACACGTTGAAGGCAAATCTGGATTTTTCAAAAATCCAGTAAGCCAACGCGTTGGCTCCGTGTCACGGAGGAGGGCCTCCGCGTTGGCCTCCGTGACACGTTGCCCCTTATCCAGTGCCGGGTCACACCGGGTTTCCGGGTGACCCGCGTGTTTTCTTTAAATGTAACCCCGATTTCGCCCTTTTTTTCCCCATTCCCTCTTCCCTCCGTGACCAAACACCCATTTCCCCCTCCCCAAGAAATGTGCCACGTTGATAGGCAAAGAAAAACGTCGAGTTTCTCCGATTCTTCAATTCTAAGGTATGTTTTCATCGTCTAACTCAATTTTTTTGGCGATTTTTGTCAATTTTGGGCATGTAAGGTGAGACATACCACCTTAGGTAGAAATTAAACATGATGGTGAATTATGTTGTGATTGATTATGTTCGGATTGTTGTATTTGGCATTTGAACTTGTCGATTATGTAAATAATTCGAAATTGATTGTCGAACTCTATCCTAGGGCTTGGGTTGTTGAATTTGACTTGGGCAACTTGATTGTTTGGTGAATTCGATGTCGGGGTGTGTTTATTATTTGAGATAAGTCATGGTAAATAGTGTGTAAATGTTCAAAGACGACTAATTCTCGAATTTTTGTGGGAAATTGCATAATGTGTGAATTGGTTAGATTGTTTAGATTAGCTTGTATATGAAATATTTTTCTAGTTGTTTTTAGTTTGTGGTTGTTTTGTTGCTTGTGCGATGGTTGAATTGCTAGCGATAGTAGGATTGGGTATTAGCTGTATGAAGTCTGAGTAGTACACTAACTGTTATGCTGTCGAAATTTTGTTGTGAACGCACAAGCAATATGTGTATAGTTGTTTGTGTTTGGGGTTGTAAATAGAGCTATCCTTGCGAAAATTTTGTAAATATTGTTAAGAACTAAGTGTGGGGTAAAATTTGTTTAACCCGACCTTAGCCGAAGCTAACAAGTTTTTAGCTTAACGTTGTGCTTGTTTGTGTAAACTGACAGGTACAATGGCTAGCAGGCAAGACAAAGGCAAGGGAGCTTCTACCTCAGGCACCGGCAGAAAAAGGATGAGACTGGGCACTGCAGTCCCAGCTGCACCTACTGTTCCGCGCGGCCAACACCGCCGATACGGAACACGATGGGTCACCGATGAAGGGAAGAAATGGTACGCGAAGCACAAAGAAAACAAGTACTTCTCGGAGGAACATATTGCAAGGGAACCACTTGCACAGGAGTTCCCTCGCATTGTACAGAGGATTGAGGCAGCTGGGCTCAGCTTTATTTTTCAGGAGCCCAAGGAGTGCAACCTTCACTTGGTCCGGGAATTTTATGCCAACTGGAACCCGGCCATCAGGAGCCACACTATTAAAATCAGAGGGCAGATTGTCACTCTGGAACCCCAGCAGCTGAATGCCATCGTTGGAGCGCGGGACACAGACGCCCACGTTCTCCGCCAGCTAAACATCACCCCACCGTACGCCGACATCAGACGTACGTTGTGTGGGGCTCGATCCACAGCCCGATGGAGTAGACACAAAGAGAGGGGGTACCACCAGACTCTGCCCTACTCGCAGATGAACAGGGAGGCCAGAATCTGGCTAAAAATTGTATGTTCGTGCTTGATCCCGGGAGTTCATATGACAGACGTGACCCGGGACTGTGTCTGCTTGGTGTATGCCCTTATGAAAGGGCTTGAGATTAATGTTGGGGCGGTCATAATATCCGCCATGAAGAGAGCCAGACTGCACCAGGGCCACAGATACGGGTTTGGCGGACTCATCACCACCTTCCTCCGAGGCCTCGACATTGAGGAAGAAGCCTTGGACTATATTCCACAGCTGGAGCGGAGGGCCCTCGACGTGACAAAGACTAAGGCCCCCGACACTACACACGGACCTGTGATGACCTTGGTCGAGCGACATGCTCGTGACGATCAATACATGGCCCGTATGTTTGGCATGCAGATGCTGCAGCTACGGATAGGTGGGAGACCAGCCACCGAGGAGGAGTTATGGCAGCTGGATCTGGACTACCCCTTTGGCGAGAACGCCAGAGCCTTGTGTAAGGTGGGGCCAGCCTTTGTGGAGCCTATAGATGACGATCTCCCTACTGATGAGGAGACACGTCGTGAGGACTCTGATGTGGAGTCCGATGACGACGATGGAGCTGATTCAGATATGGGCGACGAGGCTGCAGCACCGGACGAGGAAGTCGAATATTTCGACTGAGCAGGGAGTTCCACCACCCAAATTTTGTGCTTTGTATTTTTGTGAACACTGGGGACAGTGTTCGATTTAAGTGTGGGGTGGGGAGTAGTTAGGTGCTAGGTCAAGGCTCTAAATTGCTGTATACTTTTTCCTTGTTGTTTATGTATGTTGTGCTTTCCCTGTTGTGAACTGTTTGCGATGTATGTGTATATATTTGTTGTGTGGTTAAGGATGTGTGTTTTTGAAAGTATGGTTGCCATTGTAAATATTTTGTAAATTTTGTAAATAAATTTTTTTCTCTATCGACATGATCGATATTTTTCAAAATTTTTGCGAAAATATTTTGCACTTGTAAATATTTTCTTTCTATCGAAATGATCGATGTGTTGCAAAAAAATTTTTGATTTTGATTTTTGGGTTTCTCGGAGTTTGTTTTCGGTTCTTTTACCGAGAATAGTCCCATTGAACCGATGTCATAGTTAGTGACCGTTCCCTATGATGGATGGATGACGACCGTCTTAAGGGAAATGTAGTCGGTAGGAGTAGGATTTTTAATTGTTGTTTTAGTTTTCTTTGGTGGATTGCATCAATAAACTGTAGTTGCTTATGGTTGCGAAAATTTCGTTGCATGTTGTAATTGATGTTCAAATTGTGAAAATGATTCATTTGAAAGCATGCAATTCTGTAAATATGTTGAGTTACCTAGGCTATAGAATTTGGTTCATTATGATTGAGGCTTAATCTTGAATTCATGTAATTGACTAATTAAAGAGTCTGTGAATGCATCTGGATTCGAGCATGTGCATGAAGTGTGAAGTAAGGTTTTGCTATTCCATGTCATCGTGAATTGTCTAGAACTTGCCTGGTGTGTATACAAAGCGAAATGAAGGAGGTGTAGTGTTGGAAAGGATATAGGCATTTCTTTGTTTTAACCGATAGTTTCCATTTTTTTCTTGTCAAATTCTACCTTTTTATATGTTGTATACCCTAGTCAGCCCGTTGAGCCTTTAGCCGATTTCTTTCTTTTGTCCAAAATTGTATGAACTAAGCTTTATTCCTTCTTTTCATTAGCCTTAAAGTCTTTAAGAAGCTCTTAAGCGCTTACAAAGAATAGAAAATGTTTCCCAAAGTGTTAAAGAGTGAAAAGAGTGAAAAGAAAAAGAAAAGCAAAGTGAGGAAAGAAAAGATGACGTTGAAGAGGCACTTGTTGTAATTAATTGATATTGAGGGTACATGAAAACCCTCTGCTTTGTGTCAAGTGTGGTTGATGAAATGGGCTGCGTGAAAGTAAACCAGCATGAATGGGAGAAAAAGAGAAAAGAGAGGAACAATGTCCATGAGTCGATGGGAATGAGTTGAAAAGGCGCTTAAGGATGCTAGCGATTATTATTGGCTAATCCAATATATGCATACTAGATCCATAGCCCCGTTACAACCCATTAAAGTCCTACGTGATCCTATATTGCATTTCTTTATATTAGTGGAGTAATACACTAAGGGCAAGCCTATGGGTCTTGACATGATGCATGTGAATTCTTTTGGGAGAGAGAGTGAAATTAATTTTTATAGGCCCCTACTTGCATGTTCGTGTGTTACATGAACATAAAGGGGAAGTTTCTCTCGAGTTGTGAGGGCACATGCTTGATGAAAGATTGATTTTCGTGTCGGATTTCTTGATTATTTGATTTGCATGAGTTTGCCGATATCAAGAATCAATTCTTAAAAAGTCTAGGCAGCCTTGATGTATTAAAGGTCATTGTATTGTACGACCAAGCATGTTTTCTTGATGATTTACAAAAATTGAATAATCGGTACGACTGTAGCGTAAATTGTTGCACCATAGTGATGAAGGTTGGATGTAATTTGCATGATTTGTGTATGTGTTGTTCGAGGACGAACAAGGATTTAAGTGTGGGGTAAGTGATCTTGGGCAGATTTATATGCCCAAGTGATACTCAAACGTATCATTTTTACCTTGTTTGTTGTGCAATGTGTATATAATATCATGTAATTGGTAATAAAATGTGAATTTATACTAACCAACATGATTAGCATTTGTTTTGCAGATAAAGGTGATTTTTAGGAGCTAAAATGCATGTTGAAACTATGTCGGAGTTGGACTTGGATGCGAGCGTGGAAAAGACCTTGGAATGCAGGATTTATAGGGGCTCCGCGATGGCTCCGTGCCACGCTACCATCGCGGTAGCACACTGCCTGAGCATAAATTAATTTGGCAATTTCCAGTGTACCTGCACGTCAGCTCCGTGGCACGGAGATAGGCCTCCGCGATGGCCTCCGTGCCACGTTGAGGTTAAATTACCGGACCCTAGAAATTCCAGTGCGGGTCCGCGTCCACGCCGTGTCACGGAGGCAAGGCTCCGCGTTGGCCTCCGTGACACGTTGCTTGTTATTCCGGGAAAAATTTCCCACTAGTATAAATAGCACACTTAGGTTTATTTTAATTAGTTTTTAGTTTTTAGACTGAGTTCAGAAGTGGAGAGCAGGAACGTGGATTAGTAGCAGTTGAAGATTGGAAAAGCTAAGGGATTTCTTCTCTTCTTTTCTTCTTTCTATCAATTGTAAGTATAATTTACACTCATTTTAGGATGATCAATCCAAGAATGAGTGGCTAATTCTCTTTCTTGCTGAGGTTTTGAACATGTGTAATGAATTTTGATTGTAAATGATATGGTTTTATTCTTCTTCTTTAATGTTGTTCTATTAATTCTTGTTCTTTACTGCATTAGTGATTGGCCAACATTAATGTATATCTAAAAAGTCCAATTTCACTCGAAAGAGCAAGAAATTGGAAAGTTGTGAATTAATAGGGTATTGTTCTTAACTTGATTTGGGAAAATTGGGTTTTGATGTGCTTTCCTGATAGAAATATACTTGAAAGCCGTATTAGTCAATTTAGGAACTTGAATTGTAGTGCTAGGTCATAAATTGCATTTGATCACAGAAATGTAGACGGATGGTTTATGATTCTAAAGTGAAATTAAATACGAGAGTTTTAATTTCTAGGCAAATGTTCTTGGCTAGCAACTTGAAGAAGAGAATTAACCAAAATTATCATGATTATCAAGTTCATTACTTGTTCTGAAACTTGGCATGTTCATATCCATTGTCTAAATTCACATGTAAATAGTGTTATTAATTGTAGTATATAGTTTAGAAACAAAAACTCAATTAACCCTTGGTTACGTTGTTGTTAGAATAATTAGAAGTTAAATATAAATATAGAAAATTAGGCAATTTTACATATCTTGAGCCTCCTTGGATCGATACTTGGCTACTTAGCCACTTTATTACTTGTTTGACCACGTGCACTTGTGTGTCGGTTTTTACCCGTAGCCCAAAGCACCGAGCAATATACAGCTCAGCATAATCCTCGGCGGAAAAGGTAGCCCTTACTGGCAGAAAATGAGCTGATTTTATCAGTCTATAAACAATCACCCAGATCGAATCATATCTACGCCTGGTGCGGGGTAATCCTTCTACAAAATCCATATTCACTGCTTCCCATTTCCATAAAGGCACTGCTATATCCAGAGTCAGTCCGCTTGGTTTCTGATGTTTATCTTTTACCTGCTGGCAGTTGGGACACTGAGCTACGAATTCTGCTATCCCCTTCTTCATTCCTAGCCACCAGTAGATTTCTTTTATATCTTGGTACATTTTCGTCAAGCTTGGGTGGAGAGAATTACGGGCATAATGTACCTCGCCCATAATCTGCTGGCAAAGTCCTACAACATCTGAAACACAAAGGCGATCTTTATATCGCAATACCCCATCATCGGTTATCTGAAAATCTGTCACCTCTCCTTGCTGAACCATGTTAGGATCTTCACACTGTCGTTCCTTTACTTCCACGACTAAAGATGACATTGCAGTGTTCTGGATTACTGCTCTATTGTCCTCTGTTTCTGCTACACGAACGGCTAAACTGGCTAACTGATGCAATTCTCAAGCTAATTCCGGCTGCACAGGCTGTAAGTATGCCAAACGCCCCATAAACTTACGGCTAAGGGAGTATGCCACCACATTGGCCCTTCCTAGCTGATATAGAATATTCACATCACAGTCTTTCAACAACTCTAACTAGTGACGTTGCTGCAAGTTCAGTTCTTTCTGGGTGAAGATATACTATAGGCTCTTATGATCAGTGAAAATATCCACATGGACGCCATACAAGTAATGTCTCCATATCTTCAAGGCGTGAATCACTGCGGCCAATTCCAGGTCATGGGTAGGATAGTTCTTTTCATGTTTCCTCAGCTGTATGGAAGCATAAGCAATTACTTTACCATGCTGCATCAACACACATCCTAACCCAACACCCGAAGCATCACAATAAACTGCATAACCTTCTGTACCTTCTTGCAATGCTAACACTGGAGCTGATGTTAACCTGTCTTTTAATTCCTAGAAGCTCTACTCACATGCCTCAGTCCACTGAAATTTTGCTGCCTTCTGTGTCAGTTTAGTTAGAGGTGCTGCTAAGGTGGAAAATCCTTCAACAAACCTCCTGCAGTACCCTGCTAATCCTAGGAAACTGCGTACCTCGGTCGGAGTGGTAGGTCTGGGCCATGTTTTCACTGCTTCTATTTTCTGTGTCTACCTGTATACCAGCATCCGACACAATATGCCCCAAAAAGGCTACTGAATTCAACCAAAATTCACATTTAGAGAACTTGGCATATAGCTGACGGTCTCTGAGAATCTGGAGCACTGTCCGCAAATGATCCTGCTGGTCTGCCTCTGAGCGAGAATACACTAGAATATCTTCAATAAATACTATCCCGAACATGTACAGGTATGGTCTGATAATACTGTTCATCAGGTCCATAAATACTGCTGGAGCATTCGTCAGCCCAAAGGACGTGACTAAGAATTCAAAATGGTCGTATCTGGTCCTGAAGGTAGTCTTTGGAATTTCCTTTCACGAACCCGAACCTGATGATATCCGGACCTTAAGTCAATTTTGGAGAAATATCTAGCTCCCTATAACTGATCAAACAAATCATCTATCTTGGGAAGCGGATACATATTCTTGATCGTAACTTTATTCAGCTGCCGATAGTCTATACACATATAGAGGGAGCCTTCCTTCTTTCTCACAAACAGAACTGGCGAACCCCAAGGTGAAGCACTCGACCTAATAAAACCCTTATCTAATAAATCTTTTAACTGCTCCTTTAGTTCTCTGAGTTCAGCAGGAGCCATGTGATAAGGGGGAATTGATATGGGTTGGGTGCGTGGTAATAAATCAATTACAAAGTCTATTTTCCTTTCTGGGGGAATACCAGGTAACTCATCTGGAAATACATCGGGGAATTCATTCACCACTGGAACAGACTGGAGAGTCGGAGGCTCTACCCGAACATCCTGAACTCTAACAATGTGGTAAATGCACCCCTTGGCTATCAACTTTCTTGCCCGAAGATAGGAAATAAATCTACCTTTTGGCATAGCTATACTGCCCTTCCACTCTCATACTGCCTCCCCTGGAAAGTGGAATCGGACCGTCTTGGTCCAGCATTCTACATTGGCATAGCATGGAGCTAACCAATCCATACCCATAATGGCGTCAAAATCAACCATTTCTAACTCTACCAAATCTGTTGTGGTCTGACGGCTAGCAACTTCTACTGTACACCCTCAATAAACCCTTCTGGCTATGATAGAGTCACCGACGGGTGTAGATACTGAAAAGGGTTGTCGAAGCAATTCTGGTACAATACTGAACTTTCGAGCCACTAATGGGGTAACATAGGACAAGGTAGATCCCGGATCGATTAATACATAAGCAGGGTGAGAGCAAATAGTCATCATACCTGTCACAACATCTGGAGATGCCTCTGAATCCTGTCTCCCTGGTAATGCATAGGTACGGCTTGGGCCCGTACCTAAACTAGAGGCCCCTGATCTGCCTCGACCTCTACCTACTGAAACTGAGGGCCTGTGCTCTACCGGGGCCGCTGGAGCTCGCGACCCTGCTGATGCCCTGTCCTGTCTATCCCAGTCACCCTGACCTCTGGCTGGACAATCTCTCATCACAGGACCCTCTTGTCCACATATATAACACCCCGTGGAGCCATATCTGCAAGCTCCAAAGTGGCGTCGGCTGCAAATAGGGAAAAGTGGTGGTGTATACCTGCTCTACTCTGCTCTCCTCTACTAGGGTGAATCTACTGTTCGAGAACTTCCGCCGGACTCTGACTGTCCTCGGCGACTGAATCTACCCCTCTGCTGCTGTGATGGAGGCGGGGGTCTAGGTGGCCTATTTGATAACCGTGGGTTAGGCCCTCTCCGAATCTCCCCCTGTAACTCATCTGACCTGTCCCTGCAGCGTTGTTCTTGACTTGTTCGTCTGCTATCCTGTTGCTGCTGTCTGAGGCCCTCAATAGTCAGAGCAAAAGCCTGTACTCGAGAAATATCCATATCTTCCCGCAAAGTTGCTGTCATACAGGCCTCAATATATTCTGGGTTGAGCCCCATAATAAACCGGTGGACTCTGGATGGCATGGTGTCTACAAAGGCCAGAGCATAGCGGGCCAAAGAATCAAACTGCAGGGCGTATTCTCAAACACTCATCGCCCCCTGCTCCAGGTGTAAAAACTGGTCCATCCGAGCCTGTCGGATCTCTCGTGGTAGGTAACAGTCCAGGAAAGCCTTTGAAAAGCTGGACCAGGTCGGAGGGGCAACATCTCTCCCTCGAGACCTTTCCCAACTCTCATACCACAACACAGTAATGTCCCGCAGTCAGAATACCGCCTATTCAACCGACTCCGTAGATGTAACATGCATTACCCAAAAAATCCTCTGGATATGATCCAGGAAGTCCTGGGGGTCCTCTGTCCAATCCGAACCTGTGAACTTTGGGGGACCTAGTGCCAGGAATTCTCAGACCCTCGAACTACCAGGCCCACCTGATAACTCTGCAGCTGTAGGTGGCATTGACTGGCGCTGAGTAGCCATTATTTGTGCTAACATAACTATGGCACTCCTGACCTCCTGGTCAGATGGTGTAGGTATAGGAACTGTCGGAGGTGGTGTCGTCCCAAGTGACTCCTGATAGGGTGGAGACTGTTGAGAAGGTGGGGACGATGCCTCTTTATCGCCCTCAGTTTGGGTTGATTCTAATCGAGACTGGGGCATCCTGCTGGTGCCCTCTCCTGCTGTTGTATCCAATCTTCGGCCTATGATAGGATGTCGCTGACATGACATTTTATCTGTAAACAAAGAGTATAGTAAGCTTTAGGGACTCAACCCTATACTATACTACTCTATGGCACGACTGAATGTGAAGAACGAGTAACCATCCTATCATGCCTTTCAGCCTCCTGCCTATGGTATGTGGTGCACAACACATCCATAGACAAGACTCCACTTAGCACGACTCGCAGACTCCCTGGGATATGGCCTGCTCTGATACAATATTTGTCATGCCCCGCCTTGGGAGGCATGACTGGCACCTAGTGCCTTACTAGGACCTGGACTGCTGGACTACTGAGCCTAAGCACTTCTGGTGCCAGGCTAGCTCTAATTCTGAATTTATGAAAACAACGGGCTATATAACGGCTGTAAATACAGCCTCCGGTCGACTAGGCCTATAGCCACCTGTAGGAATATCACAACTAACCAGAACAACTGAGAATAAGGGAACCTATGCGGGCCGACAAGGCCACCATGCTAACTAGTTATCACTGAAAAGTATAATCAAGTGCTGAACTGAGCTGTGACCGACAAGGTCACCAACTGACAACTGCACAAGGCCTCAAACGGCCATCACATGCAAACTAAAACATACATACAGCCCCACACGACCGGTACAACTAACCACAGGAAATATACAATCCGCAAGCCTCTAAGAATAATAAGAGGGTTGGGACACGGCCCTGACCTAGCCATAATGTACAAAAGAAAAGGGAAGTAAACCTTTAGTTGTCAAGCTCCGGAAGACAGGAGCTGAAGACTCTGTACGCTGGCTAGAACTATGAGGGATTTGCTCCTTGTCTATGAGTACCTGCAGGCAAGTAATGCAGTGCCCAAAACGGGCGTCAGTACCACTGGTACTGAGTATGCAAAGTAATAACTGAAAATAACTAAAAGCAAACAACAATACCGATAGATACTGAAGTAATAGGAGACGGGCTGAGACTGACTGAAAAGAGCGTAACTTTACTGAAGAGAGTAAGATTCATACCTGATAACATGGCAGTCTACTTTCTATCTATTAATAACTAACACAACATAGCATACAAGTACCTTACCAGCACCCATAAGTCGTAAGGTACCAACCAACACACAATCTCTATACCCCTACCTAGGTCATACCATCCACCTAGTAACTATGAGCATCCTGCCGGCCCCCTGGGAATGCTACTTGGGCTCACTGGGCCCCTGAATATAGCTGTATCTAAGTCCAGAGGACTCCTGAAATTTGAAATCTTAAATCTGTAATTTGAAATCTGAAATCTGCACCCCGGGCGCAAGCGCTCGACAGAGGGTGTGGTATAGTGCTGATCAGCCTGCTATGGGGAATCTGCATCCCATCTTCGTCCGCTGGCGGATGGCATGCCACTCCGTAGAGCGACGTATCCTCACCCTCTGGTGGGCGAGTCAACAAGCTATTAACCTTGGGGCGGTCAAGGAAGCTCTAAGGGTGCCCAACACAGAACAATCATGTCTCCACAGAAAGCAATAGGCACATGTAATATATATACTGGATCTGATAATAATATTTATGTTATGGTATTCTGTTCTGAATCTCATATTGAAATGTATTGAATCTGATACAAAAATATACTAAATCTGTAATAATATTTCTGGAATATTCTACTGGGACTTATACTGTTTCATATTTATAACATGCTTACTAAATTTCGTACTGAACATAATATATGATTTCTGAAACACTCTACTGAAATTCGAACTATTTTTCTATACTAGAACTACTAGCTTGCCGAAAGAAACTAGCTTTACATACCTCAACTGCCGACTTTCTGATTAACTGGCGTAGCTCGGCTAGTATTCAGCTATTTCTCCGAACTGTATTCATATTCATGAAAGAATAGAATTAATTCTACTATTATTTTGTAAAGAAACCATATTATGGCTATACCTAATGCCTATTCTTCGACTTATCGAAGAACGGTCAAAAACTTGCTATTTCTCGGGGGTCTAGAAGGGAGAAATACTCACTTTAATGCTGGGAGTATATTAACACTAGTTTGGAGAAATTTCACTTACCTTAGCTCGGTATGACGACGATTCGCCGGCTGAATTTTGCGAAACTAACTCCGCAGGAATGCTCCCGGTAGCTTTATACTTCGCTACCCGAAGTTAATTCGATTTTGGACTGCGTTTGACGGTGTAAAAGGAAGGAAATTTAATCAAACCCTTCATTCCCCTCTATTTCTGTTCATTTACTGGAAATTATATAAAGGTAAAATGATTTAAAACAAAGTGGGAGCCTTATATACTTGGGGCCTTTAAGTCGCATTTGTCGAATGCGATTTATAAGTCGCATTTGCCTTAAGACGCTCCGACTTGGCGCTTTTCCGGTCTCTCCCCAGGACCTTTTCTTGCACGTATGGCATTCTAAAACTCTTAACCAATGTTGTTCCCCCACAGGTGTACGGGTCGTACAAGTAATATAGTGGCCCTTTTTAAGAGCCGGAATGTTGAACCCATAGGGACTGGACCAATTCAGCTAACTATCTAGTTCAAGTGTGATATAAACTTTCACAAGTGTTGATTATAGAAGTTTTCGAGAAGGTTTAAGTAAATCTAGTTGTGGTCAACGAATTATTCTGATTTCACTCAAGGAGCAACATAGAGTTAAAACCAGATAATCATGCGTTGTTACGATTTGCAATGGTTTAAGTATGAAACTATTAATTGTCGTCTCACATAATTAGAATTGCATGTTCATGGACTTTCGAGCCTCTAAACACGACAAACTAGCCTCACTACAACATTGTGAGCGAGGATGCTAATTCTAGTTCATGGGCAATTAATTACGTGGATGTGGTTTACGTGGAAATGATTAGGGACTCTCGTACACCTAATCATTCGACTAAACTTAGCTTCACAACTACTTCTTCGAGTGCTGATGTGATAATTCTAAGTTGGTGCCTAGCTCATCCCATTTTATCAACCAAGCAAGGTGTTAGGTATATTTCTATCCTAACACAAATTATATCGTGAGATGCAATCATGCTCCTTACATTCTCATGTTCTGACCTAGGTAAATGCTTTCTCAAGAAAATGCCTAAGTTAACGTGTAGGTTTTCATGGTGATCAATCATAAAAACAACCAATAATTCAGAATGTAAGACAAAACAACAATAAATAACTTAATTCCAACACAAATTCGTAAAAACACAATCATAACTCATGGCTTCAACCCTAGAGGAAGGGTTCTAGCCATTAATGTTCGTAAAATTACAAGAAAACATTAATAAAGTAACATACTTACAAGAATTGGTAGAAGAGAAGGAATTTGACAAACCCTAGATGAGTTCTCTCACTTCTCCCTTCACTCCTAGGTGGTTTTCCAGAATAAAATCGTGACAAAATGATTTTAGGAGCTAAGGGACCTATTTATAGTAAATGAGAATTTTGCAAAATTTAGCCTATCGTGGAATGGCTCCGTGTCACGGAGTGTATCGCGGAGCACTGCCTCCGTGACACGGAGGTAACACGGAAGCACACTGGAAATAGCCTCATGATGCCAATCTGCCAAGGGTCGCCGCGCTGGCCGGCGTGACACGCTGCTCATGCAGTGTGATGGCATGCTGCTGGCGCGCAGTTGGCCTGGTGTGGCACGGCGCTGGCACGCAGCTGGCCTGCCTACGTGTTTCCTTCTGTCGTGTGCCTGGCATGGGCGTGGCACGATGCTGGGCTCGGCAAACGCACAGCGTGGCACGCTGACTGGCGCGGCCAGCCTTGCAAAGGCATGCTTCTTGCCGACTTTCACAAATTGCTTCCGACTCCATTCCTCTACTTCACCAACTGATAAATTAGTTCCTCAAATTCATGTAAACCTACAAAACAAGAACTAATCATGTTGGTTAGTACATATATTCACATTTATATAAAATCACATGAAAATGTATATACATAATTAGCTAAACAAGACTAAATTAAGTTATAAAGCATCACTCGGGCATGCTATTTTTCCCGAGATCACAACCCCACACTTAAAGTATTGTTCGTCCTTGAACAAACCTTTTACATTTCATGCCCATGAAGACTCATACATTGCTAATTTAGCAAGATAATTCAGGCTACGGCTATAATGATTATTTAAGATAACAAGCTAAAAATAGAGCATGCACGATTTGATCATTGAAATGAAATACAACCCTGCCAAGACTTTCTAACCTCAAGAATCGACTCTCAATCTTAGCAAACTCATGCGAATCAACTGATCAAGAAATCCAACATGAATTATATCCTTCATACAACATGTGCCCTCACGACAAGAGAGTTACCCATTTTCACACGCAAAAAAATTGTAAATCACAACATGTGTGGGTACATGAATAGAATTACACTCACTCTCACAAAGAATTCATATGCATCATGTAATGACCCATAAGCTTGCCCTTAGTGTTCTACTCCACTAATTTAAGGATGTATGAGTGTAAGATCAAGTAGGACTTTTTAGGTTGCAATGTAGCTAAGGGACGGGTAGGTACTATTATGGCCAATAATAGTGACTAACTTCCCTAACCTCTTTTAATACATCACGCCCTCATTACGAACTTCCCTTCTCTTACTTCTCCTTTATTTCTTTTCAGCTTTCCTTTCCCTCTTGTGTTCCCCAATTTCTTAAGGCACTCTTGGCTTATTGGTAAGGAGTTCTATAAGTAGCTTTTCATTAATTTATTTTCTTACTCCCTACTAATACTCCACCGTATTCAAACAAGTGCACCCTTGACCTTTCTCAACTTTTACAACTGCCACTTTTCCTTCTTTTTCATTCTTCTCACTCCTTTACTCTTTCAGATTTTTCCTTTAAGTGCTTAGGAGTTTTGGGTCAAATTCAAGGCTAATGAAAGAAAAAGGATTAAGCTTATATTGTAGTTATCACAGAATAGGCTCAAGGCTCAATTGGGCTAACTAGGATTAAATATTCAAGGTAGGTAAAATGAGGGATAACATTTAGGTTCCTTCAAAGAAATGCCTAAATCATCTCCTACAATTCACATCCTTCATTTCGTTTTATATACACACCAGGTAAGTTCTAGACAATCCACAATAGCACAGAATACTCAAAAACCTTACACTCATGGCACATGCTCAAATTAAGACACATTCAGCAGGCTCTTAACTCAGCTAATCACAAGAATTCAAAATTAAGCTTCAATCACATTGAGTCAAATTCAAGAGCCTAAGTGTCTCAAACAAAATTATACCTTTCTTACATGCTTCAACACTAACCACACTTGCATCTTACAATAATGTATAGCACATAGCAAGAACATCAAGCCGTCAATTAGCTACGGGTTCAAAAACCAAAAACTTATTGACTAACTTCCTCAAGACGGTCGTCATCCATCCATCATCGGAAATAGTCCCTAACTATGACTAAAAACATTATATACAGACAAAGAAAATTTTTTATTCTTCGGTTCAAAGACCCCCCGTCGGAAAAGAACCGAAAAGAAAAACCAAAGGGCGATGAAGTCATGCTTGACTCACAAAAATCACAAAAAAAAATTTCAATTATTTCGCACAAGCATTACATTCACCAAAAATCGTTAAGCACAAAAATTTTTGAAATTTTTCTCACCCCACACTTAAATCCCGCTATGTCCTCATAGCATCAAATTAAAATTAGAAGGATGAGAAATACTCCCTGAGCCTCTATGCCTAGCTAACAACATGCTTTTTTTCAAGTTTTCATAGGTGGGTGTTTGACCCCACACTTCTTCTATTCCATGCTTTTTAGCCTCCTCCTCAACGGGTACTCAGACTTCCCTCCATCTGTGCTTAACTTTACACCAAAGAAACAAACATAATGAAAATAACAAAATCAACACAAACCAAAAAAAAAATTGTACCTGGGGTATCCTTGGGTTGCCTCCCAAGCAGCTCCTTATTTTACGTCGCGGCACGACGTGGACTGTCCTTTTCAGGACATCCTCATACTTGGGTTCCCGTTTGAGAACCATCTCCTTTTCTTTTGATTTTTAGAGGAAACAACCTCCACTCTGTTTCTCTCTTCCTCCAACTTCTTCCCAATTTGAAGCCCTTCATCAGACTCGGGCTGAACACTTGTCACTGCCTTTGGCCATGCACCTGTGGAATCCTCCACCCCACACTCATCCTATGACAACACACTAACCTGACAAAAGTTTCTGTAGTGTGCGGATGGGTTCATTTCTTCGTAAACGCGGAAGAGTTCTTCTTCATCATCGACCCTCATTTTCAGGGTCCCTGCTCTCAAATCAATCACCGCTTCTCCGGTGGCCAAGAATGGCTGTCCCAAGATTAAGGGTACCTGGTCATAAACCTGAAAATCTAAGACAGTAAAATCAGCAGGTATAATAAACTTACCTACTTTGATGAGAAGGTCCTCTATTATTCCATCAGGTGTCACTCGTAACTTATCAGCTAGCTGCAGCATCAACCTCATTGGCCTCGGTTTTCCCAACCCTAGAGTGTTGAATAAGGATAGGGGCATTAGGTTAACTGTTGCCCCTAGATCACACAAAGCTCGTAGCACCTCAGCTTTACCAATTTGTATGGGGAGGGTAAAACCCCCTGGGTCTTTGAGCTTCTTTGGAATCTTGCTCAATACCTTGTGGCTGCACTCCTCAGTCAGTGCTACAGTCTGGACATCCACCAATCTAACTTTGTTTGCCATCAAGTCCTTCAAGTATTTAGCATACTTGGTGTTCGGTGATTTTTGGGTATATAACTACACACAAGTGCACGTGGTCGAACAAGTAGTAAAGTGGCTCAAGTAAGCCAAGTATCGATCCCACAGAGACTGGGCTAAAGTAACAATCTACTCAAGTGTCAATAAGCTTTAACTCTAAAATGCAGACAACAGTGTGAAGAGAAATTTGATATTTTGTTTCCTAATTTTATACTAAGTCGAAAACGAATATATAATTTGAGTCTGAACTATAAGTATGAGCATACTGAGGTTAAATGAACATGTCGAAATAAATTATCGATACAATTTGGTTAATCTTTCTTCCGGTTGCTAGTCAAGAGTTATTTCCTATGGATTAAAACTCTCGTATTTAACCCAACTTAAGAATCATGAACCTTCCACCTACATTTCTGTGATAAAACGAAATTTATGTTCTAGCCATACAAAACCGATTCCTTAATTGACTAATACGACTTTCAGGTATATTTCTATCCTGAAGGTAAATCAATTCTCAATTTTCCCAAACTAAGAAAAGATCATATACTTTCAATTCACATCTTTCCAATTTCTTGCTCTCTCGAGTGAAACCGGACTTTTTAGATATACATTAACGTTGGCCACACATTAATGCAGTAAGAACAAGAATCAATAGAACAACCATGGAAGAAAAGATGAAAAACCAATTTATCAATAAACACATTTCAATACAATTGTTCTTAACCTCAGCAAGAAGAGAATTTATCCACTCATTTGTGGATTAAACATCATTGAATGAGTGTTAAACATACAAGCAATTGAAATAAAGAAGAAGGAGATAAAGAAAAACCCTGAGATTTTCGTCCCCTCAACTGCCTGTAACCCACGTTCTTGCTCCACCAAGTCAGAATAATTAAAAATGAACCTAAGTGTTCTATTTATACTAGTGGGAATTTTTCCCGGAATAACAAGCAACGTGTCACGGAGTGCATCGCGGAGCACTGTCTCCATGACACGCCACTAACGCGGACCCTTACTGGAATCCGAACGTCCAGGTATTTAGGCCCAATGTGGCACGGCGTGCAACGCGGGGCTAGGCAACTGTTCCACGGCCCCAACGCGCACCTCCGCTGGAAATAGGCACAATTTCACCATCCGGGCAGAATGCATCCGCGATGGCAGCGTGACACGGCTCCATCGCGGAGCCCCTTTAATTCTTGCCTTTAAGTGCTTTTTTTTTTCCTTGCTAGGTTCAGAGTCCAATCCCGATCTCTCCCAACATGCATTATAGCTCCATAACTTTATATTTTTCCTGCAAAACAACGCTAATCATGTTGGTTGGTCTAAATTCACATTTTATTACAAATCACATGAGAATGTATAAACATCGATAGATAAACAAGGCAAAATGACACATTTGAGTATCACTTGGGCATATAAATTTGCCCAAGATCACTTACCCCACACCTAAATCCTTGTTCGTCCCCGAACAATAATCTTACACCCCATGCAATTGACACCCCATCCTGGCTACTTTGGCTCGACAATTCAAGCTAAGGTTATACCGATTATTTAATACAGAAAATCATTAAGAAAACATGCATAGTCTTATCAATACAATGACCTTCAACACATTAAGACCTCCTAGCCTCAAGAATCGACTCTCGAAATTGGCAAACTCATGCAAATCAGCTGATCAAGATACCTGACACGAATTTTTAATCTCTCGTCAAGCATGTGTCCTCACAACACAAGAGAATTTTTCCCCCTTTTGAATTACATGAACTCAAAGACATTACATGTAGGGGCATATAAACCAATTTCACTCTCTCTCCCAAAAGATTCACATGCATCATGTCATGAACCATAGGCTTGCCTTGAGTGTATTACTCCACTAATATAAGGACGTGTGTTGTAAGATCACGTAGGACTTAACGGGTTGTAATGTAAGCTACGGAACTAGTAAATACTGGGCTAACCAATAATAACAACTAGCATCCTTAAGCGCTTTTTCAATACATCCCATCAACCTCATGGGCATTGTTTCTTCCTTCATCCTCCCATTCTTGAAATTTGTCTTTATTTTTGACCCCATATCTTTAAGTACACTTGACTCAATAACAAAGATTATTTATACATCTTCATTATATTTAATTTATAACGAGTGCACCTTCACCCTTTTCTTTCCTTTCATCACTCTGTTTTTTTTTCTTTTCACCATTCTCACTCCTTGCGCTGTGGGAAAATTATTTTCTTTTCCTAAGCGCTTAAGAGTTTTGGATCAAATTCACGGATAATGAAAAGAAGGGGTTTAAGCTCAGGTTACACCTTTTTGACAAAAGAAAAATAATAGGCTAAAGGCTCAATGGGCTAACTAGGATGTACATTCAAGGTGGGTACGATAAGAAAAAAACTTTCGGTTAAAGCAAAGAAATGTCTACATCCTTTCGTACAATACACATCCTTCATTTCGTTTCGTACACACACCAGGCAAGTTCTAGACACTTCACAATAGCATGGAAGAAACGAAACCTCACTATACCCTCATTTCGCATGCTCAACTCAAGACATATTCACAGACTCTTCAATCAGCTAATTACAAGAATTCAAACATTAAGCCTCAATCACACTGAGTCAAACTCTATGGCCTAGGCATCTCAACGTATTTATAAAGTTGCATGCTTTCAACGAATCACCTTTGCATTTCAAACATCATGTACAACACGCCACCAGAATTTCACAACCATAAAGTAACTACAGGTTTTGGGATGCAAACCAACTAAAGAAAAACTAAAAAGGACAAAATGAACAAAGAAATCTACTCCTAACGACTACATTTCCCTTAAGGCGGTCGTCATCCATCCATCATAGAGAACAGTCACTAATTACGACTTCGGTTCAATGGGATATTCTCGGTAGAAGAACCGAAAACAAACGCTGAGAAACCCAAAAATTTAAAAATTAATGAAAAATTTTAAAAATATCGATATATCGATCATTTTGATAAAACAAAAATATGTACAAAACCAGCTAACAAATATGTACAAAACCAGCCAACACATTCAATAGCACACAACAGCTTCACCTTAATTACAATACAGAAATACACAAAAATCACAGTGTCACAAGTTTATCCAAGCACAACGACAGAACAGAAACATACATTAATAACAACAACAACCAAGACCTAAATACTCCGACCCCACTCTTAAATCGAACACTGTCCCCAGTGTTCACAAAATTCAACATAGTACGAAAGTAGGTGGTGAAACTCCCTGATCAATCAAAGTATTCAACTTCCTCGTCAGGTGTCGCTGCCTCGTCTCCCATGTCTGAATCGCCCCCGTCGTCATCATCTGACTCTACATCGGAGTCATCACGACGTGTCTCCTCATCTGTGGGGACATCATCATCAGTAGGCTCCACAAATTCTAGCCCCACTCGGTATAGAGCCCTGGCATTTTCGCCAAACGGGTAGTCTAGCTCGAGCTACCACAACTCCTCTTCTGCTGTCGGCCTCCCGCCTATTCACAGCTGGAGCATCTGCATCCCAAACATGTGAGCCATGTACTGATCATCTCGAGCATGTTGCTCGACTAATGTGAGAACTGGCCCGTGAGTGATGTTGAGTGCCTTAATTTTGGTAACATCTAAGGCCCGCCTCTCCATCTGCGGGATGTAGTCAAGGGCCTCCTCCTCAATATCTAGGCCCCTCAAGAACGTGGTCAGTAAGCCACCAAACCTGTACCTGTGCCCTTGATGCAAACGGGCTCTCTTCATGGTGGAGATAATCACCGCCCCCACATTGATCTCCAGCCCTTTCATCAAGGCGTAGACCAAGCATACACGATCCCGGGTGACATCTTTCATATGCACCCCCGGGATCAGGCAGGAACAAACAATCTTCAGCCATATCCTGGCTTCCCTGTTCATCTGTGAGTAGGGCAAGGTCTGATGGTAGCCTCTCTCCTTATGCCTGCTCCAACGTGCTGTAGACCGAGTTCCACACAAAGTGCGTCTAATATCCGTGTATGGTGGAGTGATATTCAACTGCCGCAGCACATGGGCGTCTGTGTCCCGCGCCCCCAAGATGGCATTAAGGTGATGAGGCTCAAAAGTGACTATTTGCCCCCTTATCTTGATGGTGTGACTTTTGAGTGTCGGGTTCCAGTTGGCATAGACTTCCGGAGTCAGGTGCAGGTTGCACTCTTTGGGCTCTTCAAAGATGAAGTTCAGCCCGGCTTCCTCTATCTTGTGGACACTTCTGGGGAACTCTTGTGCCAACGGTTCCCTAGCAATGTGTTCTTCAGGGAAGTATTTGCTTTCCTTATGCTTAGCGTACCATTCTTCCCCTCCTCTGTCACCCATCTGGTTCCATATTGACGGCTTTGGCCGCGTGGAACCGCTGGTGCTGCTGGGACTGCTGTTCCCAGTCTAATTCTTTTCCTTCCTGCGCCTGATGTGGATGTGCCCTTCCCTTTATCTTGCCTGCTTGCCATTGTTTCTGTCAAAATAAAAAGGCAGTCCCAATGTTATTCCAATTAAAATTAGCTTCGACTAAGGTTGGGTTAAGATAGGCTACCCCACACTTAGTCTTTATCCACAATCACAACATTACGGCAATACCATACTTATTTCCAAAAAAAAAAAAAAACATAACAAATATGCCTAGTGCATTTAGAGAATTCGACGGTATAAATTCTATGTACTACTCAAACGTTGTACAGCTAGTCACAACATTACCATCGATAACATTTCATCACATAGCACTTAGCAAACATTTCTATCAATAAACCCGATACAATTCCCCCAATTTCTATGCAATTTCAACAATTTCCTTAACCCGACAATCCGTCGCGCCTTACTCGTCTTAACGTTAAGCACAACCTCATGTTCCTCACCCAACATGCACACACCAAGAAGAATTACACATTTTAACTCGATTTTAACATCTTCATATTCGAATTCTAACCCAAGCTACCATTTCGAAAGAATTTCAATCAAACATGTATTTATCGAGTTCCTACCATCACAAGGATACTAGGAACTTCAATCAACAATAATTTACATGAATTCATGCTCAATTTACACTTAGGGCATGTTTTCCTCACTTCCTATGCTAAAAATCAGAGAAATAAGGTAAGAAATGAGATGAAGTTAACAAACATACCTTAAATTCGATGATATCGAAGCAAAGTTGATAACATTGAGCTCCTAGTCCGTGTCACGTTGGGGAAGGGGGGATTTTAGGGTGTTTGTCGTGGAGGAGGTGAAAAAATGGGGAAAATGAGGGAAAAATAGGGTTAAAAACAAAGTTTTTCACGCGGGTCACCCGGCGACCCGGTGTGACTCGTCGCGAAATACACTTTAACGTGTCACGGTGGGTAACGCGGAGCATGCCCTCCGTGACACGGAGCCATCGCGCAGGTGTTCTGGAATTTGTAAAAATTCCAGAATTACCTTCAACGTGTCACGGAGGGTAACGCGGAGGCTCTCCTCCGTGACACGGAGCCATCACATGGGCTCACTGTTTTGCCACTTTTTATTATTTTTCCTACCTCGATTTTTCCTTTGCGATCCTTTACATATTTATCCTCCGTTCAACCTGAAATTTATCTCACCACAAGAAATTGTTTAGAATTTATCGGTTTCACATAAAATGCAATTTTTTTTTGTTTTTATATTTTTATTTTTCTCATTTTTTTCTTTTCTTTTTTTTTCTATGAAATCTATTAAAATATTACAAAAAGTTTCACGGGTTGCCTCCCGTGCAGCGCCTGGTTTACCATCACGGCTCGACGTCATTAAGCCCAGTCATTCTCTAGGGTGACGGACGTTTTCTCTCGACTACCGTCCTCACCCCAGTAGTGCTTAAATCGCTCTGGTGGTTTCCCCAATAACTCTCGAGACTCAACTCTCTGGACAACATCAGCTCGATTAATCACATTGATCACCGAGAGTTCCTCATACACAGCCGAGAGCTTGGTGGCCTTGTATACATCAAACACCTCCACCTTGTCGTGTACTCGCATAGTTAGCTGCCCTGCAGCTACATTAATAAGTGCTTTCCCAGTAGCCAAGAAAGGACGTCCCAAAATAAATGGGACTTCCGCGTCTGGCTCAAAATCCAGCACGACGAAATCTACTGGGAAGATAAGGGAGCCCACTTGCACCAGCTCGTCTTCCACAATGCCATCAGGTCTGGCTAAGGAACGATTCGCTAGTTGCAAGATCACTGTTGTTGGTCTAGGACTCCCTAGACCCAACTTCTTGAATACCGATGACGGCATCAAGTTAATGCTCGCTCCCAAATCACATAATCCGTGAGCTCGGATACTCTGCCCAATTGTAATTTGTATAGTAAAGCTCCCAGGGTCCTTGAGCTTTGTGGGCAACCCGTTTTGTATCCGGGAAGTGCACTCCTCCGTAAGAGCCACCGTAGCGTACTCCGTCAACCTGCTTTTGTTCGCCACAATGTCCTTAATACACTTTGCGTACTTCGGCACTCCCTGCAAAACATCAACAAGAGGTAAGTTAATGTGTACCTGTTTAAGCACCTCCATAAACTTTTTGAAACACGCCTCCTCCTTGTGTTTCTTTAATCATTAAGGGAATAGGGGTGGTGGTCTTTCTGGTTCAGCCTCCTTTTTCTTCCCCCTCTCATCACTTTGCTCCCTCTCAATTTCAGCTGCTCCCGATTGTTGAGGTGGTCTTTCTGGTTCCACCTCTTTAAGCTGCAAACCACTCCTTGTGGTCACTGCATTCACTTGCTTGGTATTGGGATCTGTGTCACTCAGAAGTCCTCCTCTAGGCCTGGTGTTTTGGGCTCCAGCAAATTGCCCAAACTGGTACTCCAGCGCCTTTGTAGCTAGCTGATTGTTCTTTACCTCGGCTGCTAATTTCACGTAGTCAGCCTGTAATTGAGCTCGGTTAGCTATCATTGTCTTGAACATCTCCTCAATACTGGGTGATGGTGGTGGAGGAGGTGCATTGTTTCTTCTATGTTGTGATTGATAGTTCTACTGCCCTCCATGAGTTCTCTGCGCCCCCTGACTCGAACTTTGCCCTTGATGGTTGTTGCTACCCCAAGAGAAATTTGGGTGATTCCTCCAGTTGGAATTGTAGTTGTTGCCATACTATAGGTGGTTGTTTCTTTATACATTTCCCACAAAATTCACCGAATCAGGATTTGCTCCACAATACTCAGCTGAGTGTTCACTACTCCCGCACACTTCACACCAAATTTGCTGCACTACATTCACTGGGGCTTGAGTCTGGTTCATGCTGATATTACTGAAGTGGGTGTTGAGTTGATTCTGTAAAACAGCTATCTGGCAGCAATAGCTATAAAACCATCCACTTCTAGGACTCCTGCTGCCTTCCTTGTTCCTCCTCTTGACGAATCAGCATTCCACTCTGGATTTCCCTACGAAATACGATTTAACAAGGTATACAGCTCCTCATAGGTTTTCTCCAAAGCTTGTCCCCCAGCTGCTGAGTCTAGCAAGATTTTTGTGTGGGGTTCCAAACCCTCTATGAAAGTATGCACCAGCACATCATTGGATTGGTGATGATGAGGACAATCCCGCAACATAGATTTGAATCTCTCCAAGGCTTGATACAAATTCTCTCCCTCTCTCTGTTTAAAACTCAGAATTTGACTTCTAAGTCTTGCTGTTTTACCGGATGGAAAAAACCGTATCAAGAATTTCCTTGCAAGATCATCCCACGTAGTGATGCAATTAGGTGGTTCAGCTTTCAACCACCTCTTGGCTTCTCCCAAAAGTGAAAATGGGAACAATGTAAGCACTGACATAATCTGATGAAACTCCAACGGGGATGTAAGTGTCACTTATCTCCAAAATATTTTGAAGATGTTGTTGTGGATCCTCATGAGGGAGACTTGTGAACTGCCCGCTGGTGTGCAGCAATTGCACCATGTTTTGTATGAGCTCGAACCTCCCTCCTGGCTCAGGTTTGTGGATGCTAGACGTGACATTATTAGCATGTGGGATTACCACCTCGCGAACCGGCCTAGCTGCCATGTCCTCGGGCACTAACATTGCCCTTACAACTGGTGGATTCTGTTGTTGCTCAAGGATTGTTTGTTTGAGCAACTGCAGCTTTTTCTCTAGATCTTCTCTTCTTTGACGATGAAATTGTGTTTCTGGCTCTAAATATGAGTCCACCACCATCATATATTCAGAGTCTTTCATCATTATTCCCGAATATAAGCAATTAAGCTCAAGCAAAACAGATGATGTTAGACTTGAATACTTAATAGATCTAATTTCAAGAACAGAATATAATTATATAAAATATCTAAAAAAGAAAACATGAAAGACAATATCAATAACAAAGAAGAATACAAACAACAACTACTTAATAAAATAAATGAAATAATAAATGAAATCGAATTTAGAAAAAAGAGATTAAACTATAACATAGTTGCAGGAGTATGCCACACATCAATTAAAGCACAAAGAAAAGAAATATTTTATTTAGAAATACAACTACAAAGCCTAGAATATAAATTACAACACGAATTACCATGAATAAAGAAGAATATGCCCTAGAAGAAGAAAAATATATGAGTCAAAAAGGACTAGAAATAAAAATTATACACTCAAGCTAGGAAGAAGATTTAAAAGAATAGGAGATCAATTATATTTAATGTTAGAAAAAGAATCAGCAAAACTAGAAGATAGCTTAACAGCAATGGTAAGAATTAATAAAGAAAATGAAGAGATAGATAGGAAAAAAGAAATAGAAAAATTTTAAAAACAAGCCCAAATAGAAGTACAACAGATTAAACAAGAAAAAGATACAAGAATCCAATAATTAGAAAAAGAATTGGAAAAACTTAAACAATTGTATGAAGAAAAATTAAAAGCTAGAGAAAAACAACGTGAAGAATTAAAACTCACAGAAGAAATAGAAAAATTTAAAACATTACTAGAAGAAACAAGTACATTAGAAGACCAACCTAGGATAGGAATAGATGAAATAAATTAACAAAATAATGAAAATTCAGAAGCAGATCTAGACCAATATTCAGAAACTTCAGAAACATATACTAACCTAATAGAAAAAGAAAATGATATAAAAATTAATGTGGAAGATGTAGATGAAAAACCTAGCACATCAGGAACTAAAAGCCCAAAAAGATTAGATACTAGCCCAATTTATTATACTTACGAAAGAGAAAATAGAAGTAAAACATTATGGGATAAAAGATTAAATAGAAACTGGACACCTAGACAAAACATAGAACAATATAACTTCTTAGATCTAGATTGTGTAGCAGATACAAATAAAACAATCCAATTATGGATAGGATACATTTCAAAACAACTAATAGATAATAAAATATTAATAGCAGATTCCCCTGGATACATAGAAAGAACACTCATAGGAGCAACAAAAATATGGTTACAAAACTTATCAGCAGAAAGTTTAGAAACATTAAGAAATAATAAGAAAGCTAATAATGAACCAGCAACAACATCTGTAGATATATTAAACAAATATGAAATGGCAATAAGGAATGAATTTAGTAGTATGACTACTGAAATAGATGAACGACAAAAGGATAAGGTATTAAATAGGAACCTATTAAATAAATTAAGTATATGCAAAATGAGTTATATAGATGAATATACATGCGCATTTAAAGAATATTACTATAAAGGACTATATACGAATGAAGAAAGCAGAGAAATAAGAAAACTATATTACGCAAAATTACCAGAACCATTTAGCTCAAAAATAACTAAAGAATGGCAAGAATCAGGATTAATAGATACACTAGGATCTAGAATAAAATTCTTACAAAAATGGTTTACAGAACTATGTGAAAAACATAAGGAAGACATGAAAATGGAAAAAATCTTAATAAAAAACTTAGCATGTTGTACAACTAGAACAGCACCACAATTTGGATGTACAAACAAATATAAATACAAGAAAAGAATCAAAAAATACAGACCATTTAGGACAAAATACAAGTATAAAAAACCAAGAAAAAGATATTATATAAAAAATTACAAACAAAAAAGGCCCCATAGAGCTAAGAAAATATAACAGAATGTGAATGCTACAACTGTGGCAAATTAGGACATTTAGCTAGAGATTGTAAAATACCTAGAAATATAACTAAAAAACAAATATCAGAAGTAATAATAGAAGAAGAAGAGTATAGACAAATAGAATACATAGACTACAATTTAAACGACGACGATAGTATATATGAACTAACAGAATATGAGGAAACAGATAGTGAAATGAGATAAAAGAATACGAAACAGATAATGACTGAGGGAGATATAAGAATAATAAGTAAAGAAGAATACCAAGACAATTAAAGTACAGAACAAAAAATAATATTTGGCAATAATATGTTTGAACAAATAAAAGGAAAAGAATTAGATTTAAGCATAGATAAAATACTAGAAGTACCCAAATTAAGAAATTTCTTTAAGATAAAACAAGAAGAATATTATGTAGCAAGCCAAAAAGAACATATAATAGACTGTAAATATACTCAAGGAAAAGCTAAAATACCCATAATAAATAAAAAGATAATAAATAAAGAAATCCAAGAAATAAAGGCTAAGAATCCAATAAAATACGTACACCTAGGAGGAACAGAAATACTAATAAAAGCATGTTTCAGAGAAGGAATAGATACACCAATAGAAATATATTTAGCAGATGATAGAATAATTCACCCTATAGAGAAAAGCATAATAAGTGCAGTTAAAGGAAATCTAATATACCAAAAATTTAAATTTATAATAAGTGCAAATTATTCAGTAGCATTGGACGATAGAAATATAGACAAATCATTAGTATTATACTGGAAAATGTCAGGAATAGAGTTAGCACCAGGCAGTAAAATATTCACAGCTAGATGTAAAAATTTATATGTACTAACAACAAAACATAAAATAATGGCTAGAAATAAGATTCAAAGAATTAAAATAGAAAACCCCTTTGACAAAATAGTTACTATCATTGATAATAATGATTATAGTTACAAAGAAATAGATATTGAAGAAGATTTAGAAATAGTAAAAGAAAGATTAAGTACATCAAAAAGAATAAATTATGATACACCATCATCATCAAGAAGTAGTACCTCAAGAAGGCTAGATTACGAAATACAACCAAAACTATTAGAACAAAAAATAGACGAAATACAACCTTATCAATATTATATAACAGGGATACTAGACCAACGAAAGTATTTAATAAAAATAGACACAGGACAAATCGAAAGCTATATTACAAGAGAATTAGTAAAAGAAGAAGAAATCGACAAAAATGAAAATATAAATAGAGAATTACCAGGAATATTAACAAATATGGAACAAAGTACAAAACAAGAACTAATTATTGGAGGAATACCAATAAAAATAAAATTTAAGATATACCAAGGAAAAGATAATATTACTATAGGAATAAAATGGCTAGAAACAGTAATACCTTACAATTTAGATGAAAAACAACTAATAATACATTACGAAAATAAAAAGATAATCATAAAAAGAACTTTAATATGAAATAATGACAAAAATTTATATATTAGCAAAAATTATAATAGAAGGATACTATAATAGATACTATACTCCTATGATAGATACAGGCGCAGGAGCAAATCTGTGTAAAAATAACTGTTTGCCAGAAAATAAATGGGAAAAATTAAAAACACCATTAATAGTTACCGGATTTAATAATGAAGGAAGTATGATAACACATAAGGCTAAAAACATAAAAATACAAATATGGGATAAAATATTAACAATAGAAGAAATATATAGTTATGAATTTACTAATAAGGATATACTATTAGGAATGCCCTTTTTAGAAAAATTATACCCACATACCATAACAAAGACACATTGGTGGTTTACTACCCCATGTAATAAGAAAGTAGGATCAGAAAGAGTTAATAACAAGGTAAGAAAAAATACACCATGGATAAAAGGAAGTGAAAACATTACCCAAAAATTAGAAAATATAACGCCAAGTGATCACAAAATAGAAATTATAATATTCACAATAGATAAAATACAAGCATTACAAAATAAGTTAAATTCATTATATAATGAAAATCCGTTACAAGGATGGGAAAAACATAAAACAAAGATAAAAATTGAACTAATAGATGAAAATAGTATAATAACACAAAAACCACTGAGATATAATTTTGAAGACCAAAAAGAATTTCAAATGCATATAAAAGAATTACTAGAAAACAATTATATACAAGAAAGTAACAGTAAACATAATAGTCCAGCATTTATAGTAAATAAACATAGTGAACAAAAAAGAGGAAAAAGCAGAATGGTTATAGACTATAGAAATTTAAATGCAAAAACTAAAACATATAACTACCCAATACCAAACAAAATACTAAAAGTAAGACAGATACAAGGATACAATTATTTTAGTAAATTTGATTGTAAATCAGGATTTTACCATCTAAAACTAGAAGAAGAATCAAAACAATTAACAGCATTTACTGTACCACAAGGATTTTATGAATGGAATGTACTACCTTTTGGATATAAAAACGCACCAGGTAGATATCAACATTTTATGGATGCATACTTTAACCAACTAGAAAATTGCATAGTATACATAGATGATATACTACTTTATTCAAAAACAAAAGAAGAACATATAAAATTATTAGAGAAATTTATGCATACAATAGAGATATCAGGAATAAGCTTAAGTAGAAAGAAGGCTGAAATATTAAAAAATCAAATAGAATTTCTGGGAATACAAATAGATAAGAACGGAATAAAAATGCAAACACATATAGTACAAAAAATAATTAATTCTAAAGAATTATTAGATACTAAGAAAAAATTACAATCCTTTTTAGGACTAGTTAACCAAGTACGAGAGTATATACCAAAATTAGCAGAAAACCTAAAACCATTACAGAAAAAATTAAAAAAGGACATAGAATACTATTTTGATGAAAAAGATAGAAACCATATAAAAAAGATAAAGGACATGTGCAAAAACCTACCAAAACTATATTTTCCAGACGAAAATAGACAGTTTAGTTATATAGTGGAGACAGATTCCAGTGACCACAGCTATGGAGGAGTATTAAAATATAAATATAAAAATGAAAAGATAGAACACCATTGTAGATACTACTCAGGGTCATATACTGAACCACAAATAAAATGGGAGATAAATAGAAAAGAATTATTTGCATTATATAAATGTTTATTAGCATTTGAACCATATATTGTTTATAACAAATTTATTGTTAGAACAGATAATACACAAGTTAAATGGTGGATAACTAAAAAGGTACAAGATTCGGTGACAACAAAAGAAATAAGAAGATTAGTTTTAAATATACTAAATTTTTCATTTACAATTGAGATTATCAAAACTGAAAGAAATACAATTGCAGACTACCTCTCCAGATACAAACATTGAAGAAGGAAAAGACAAAATGGAACAAATACTCAATCTCCTTACTACACTTTGTAAAAACGTGGACAGTATGGAAATAGAGATACAGCAGCTAAAAAGCAAAGCTAACAGTCAGCAGCATGACTCTAAACATGCGGAGCTACGTCGATCGAAAGACGTAAAAATTACAGAGCTAGAAGGTGACGTTGGGAAACACCAAAAAACCCAAGCTAACAATTTACTGAATGCAGCTGCAGGAACATCAGGATCTGCAGGAGAGAAAAAAGATATTACCAAAAACAAGCTATTTGACAAGCCATTTACACCAAAGAAAAATATACCGATCACCCCCACTCCACAAACTACCACATATAGAGAGAGCCTAAACCAGGCTAAACAGACCTACAACCATATATCCAACAAATACATACAAAATATCCACAGAATACAAACTTTTCTAAACAAAAACCCAAGATCTACCAGCACTAATAACCCAACAGAGGACTACATAACCCAACACTTGCAAGGATATAACAAACTTATAGCCCAACCAAAGACAAATGCTAACCTAGTCAGAACCTGTTATGACTACGGACTACTTAGCACCGTATATACATCAACAGGAGATGAAATAGCTACTATACCGGAGATATACAAAGCATTTACCATATATAAAAGAATAACTAAAGGTACATTCTTTTATGTAAAAATATATTCATCACCAGCGGAGATACTACATGATGAGATAAAACCTATTATACAAGTTGTAAAGATAGGACTAACAAAGGAAATGATAATACCGGAAAAAATAGAACAACAAGATGAGATACCATGCACAGAGATACCCGAGTTCTACTCAAACAAAAGGATTATAGGACTCGCTACTATACTCAACGAACTAGCAAATAACTATCTAAACGGAAACTCGATTTGGAGTTATTATTCAAGAGACCAAACAATAATATATGCAAACTCCAAGGAACACAAAGAGGCAGATATGGAAGAACTACGACAATGGATACTAAGTCTGCTGAAACCAGAACAGATACCTACTACCAAAGCTATTCGGAAAAATTACATTTCCCCAGCACTATTAACAAGATATTGTAAAACTATTGGACAAAAATATCCAGACCACCATTGCTCGAAATGCCATGGTGAAGACGACAAACAGCTACCAGAGGTACAGCTGGAATGATATAAAGAAGAAAGCGATATAAAGAAAAAGCAGATATGAAGAAAGAAGAAAGCAGCAAGCAGATAAAGAAAAAGCAGATATGTCTGTAAAAAGTTTCTTGTCTTTATGCAGAAAGTCCTAAAGTAAATAGTATAGGACGATAAAGTTTTTTTTTAGTCTTAAAGTAAATAGTAAAGGGCGGCTACTTTTGCAAAAAAGTCGCAAAGTAAATAGTAGTAAATAGTAGATGTGTCGGCCACACTGTTCATGAATAGTAAAGGTCGTTCATGAATAGTAAAGGTCATTTTGTAAAGATTCTTTCATTATAAATAGAAGGTAGACGGAAGCCAAAGGCATCCGCAATCCTCACAACTCTCTCTCATTCTCACTTCCACACTTCCAAACCCCCCCCCCCCCATTGGTATCAGAGCTAGCACATAAAATAAAACAAACTACCCAGAAAATATCAAGCTATGGAGAAAACTAGCAATGATGCAGATCTACAAAATAAGGTATATAAATTCATGAATATGAATAGCTAAACTTTTATATTCCTTATAATCTCCTAAGTATTATGTGATATTATCTTCTTGTTATACCGTTATAATGAAGAAATCTTGAATAAGTTTGCTATGTACGAGGTCAGTAAGCCCAGACTATGCCATCCTAAGGTGGAAACCGGTGAGGCCAAGAGAGCCGTTTTAGGGGAGTACACAAAGTTGAGGCGATGTTAGGGTAACTGATCAAAGCTGAAAACGCATAGTAGTGACCGAAAAAGACTATTCAAAATAACGTTATAATAACCGGATAATTTCTAATAATACCTAAAGAGATTAGAGGGAATATTATGTTTAGAAAAAATTCAAAAAATGAATTCGCACCTACTAGATGAAGATCATAGATATAAAATACTCATCCTATATATACTCAAAACCTTGATTCAGATATTAAAAGAAATAACAGAACTAAATGCAACCATAGAACTAATAGAACAAGGATGGACAGAAATGACTATAGCAGATATTATAGAACTAGATATAGATTCAGATTAATAATGATAAACTGTGAATATATGGAATATTGGTTAGAAACTATGAAAAATATAAGACTATTAGTAATTTTGTTAGAAACTAATATAAATGATTATATAAGAGAAAGAAATCTAGAACATCTAGAATATGCACTGGAAAACATAAAAGAAATACAAAGGATAGAGCCATTAAAAAATAAATATTACGACAAAATGTTTACACAAGACCCCGATAACGAATAATGGATAAAAAACTACATAAACCAAAGAAAGGACATATTCACAAAAAAGCCAAAAAACTAAAAAACCAATTAAAAATACTATATCCCGAATATAAGCAATTAAGCTCAAGCAAAACAGATGATGTTAGACTTGAATACTTAATAGATCTAATTTCAAGAACAGAATATAATTATATAAAATATCTAAAAAAGAAAACATGAAAGACAATATCAATAACAAAGAAGAATACAAACAACAACTACTTAATAAAATAAATGAATTAATAAATGAAATCGAATTTAGAAAAAAGAGATTAAACTATAACATAGTTGCAGGAGTATGCCACACATCAATTAAAGCACAAAGAAAAGAAATATTTTATTTAGAAATACAACTACAAAGCCTAGAATATAAATTACAACACGAATTACCATGAATAAAGAAGAATATGCCCTAGAAGAAGAAAAATATATGAGTCAAAAAGGACTAGAAATAAAAATTATACACTCAAGCTTAGGAAGAAGATTTAAAAAAATAGGAGATCAATTATATTTAATGTTAGAAAAAGAATCAGCAAAACTAGAAGATAGCTTAACAGCAATGGTAAGAATTAATAAAGAAAATGAAGAGATAGATAGGAAAAAAGAAATAGAAAAAATTAAAAAACAAACCCCCCCCCATTGGTATACCAACTCGACTTCTCCTATGTTACTCCTTAATCTTATGATCTTATGACGTTCGCAAATAAATATTTTGAATCATTTTGATCTGATCTCTAGTTTTCCATGAGATAGGCCCTCCCTTTTATTGTGGTCATCTCGCCTCTCCATATGATACAATTTTCCGCTCCTCTAAGTGTGAATGTTAGTTTGCTGAAAAATACGGACAAGGATTAACCTTGATCTAGCTTAAATCTATCTTGCATATTCTATTTTCTGCGCCTATTTGGAAAGCCCAATATTTTGAAAGGAATAAAATTTGAGTTTATCCCAACCTTATAACCCATTGATTCTAAGACCTGCATAGTTTGTGTTATTCATTATTTGCATGAAAGTTCTATATGCACTTTACTTTATGATTGTTTTGTTTCAATTTATCATAAATACATAAGTTTTGATCGAACAAGTTAACCGGGGAGAATAAATATTATTTAAATTTAAATACATCTTCTATACTGCAATGGATGTTTAAAATTGAAAACTCTTTCCAATTCTCTTCCTGCTCACCTCGACTCACTTTGCAATTTCTTGGTTTGGGAAAAATGATTTAATATTGAGCTTTTATTGGATTTTTGTGTCTTCGAACAAAGATGACAAATACTATTTTTTTTTTCTTTCTTGTTTCTTTGCATGATCACCTCCGGACGAATCCGTTGGGCTCCCCCTTCTCACATTACATAAGCCCAACATAGAGTCAGTCTGCAAGGAATTAACAGAAAATGATTGGCCTGCAGAGCATCAGTCGCAATATCCAGATTTAGGCGAAGCTCAAGCTGATTTATATTTTGTTTTGCCGCTTTTATTTCTTACATATTCATCTTATTCTCTCATGAATTTGTGATACTAACATATATTGATATTTTTTAAAACTTAGATGAATACCCAAGAGAAGTGAAATTATGAGTCCTCAAATATACGTGTTATTAGGACGCCTTACTAAATGATTCAGGTTTCGTTAATAAATTTATTTAATCTCACATGTTTTTTTACTATACAACGTCCTTCAAGGAAAGGAGTAATAAAATATTTCGAATTAGTCCTTTCTTATCAAAATACAAAAGCTGAATATGTATTTTTAATTATTTAATTGTGATTTCATCATCATTAATATTTTAAGTCTCCAAGTCATATTTTAAAACAAGTTTGAAAAAATTGGAGTCTTCACTTATTTGGTCCTAAATAAATCAAATCCCAATGTTATTTTGTTAATTTTTCTTTTGGATAAGAGTTTTTTCACGAATCTTAAGGTGGTTAGTTAATTTACAAATTTCAGAATTATGGAAGCAAGTTTTCTAATATTCCTTTTTAAATAAGTTAGCATAATGATTTTTGTTTTATCACTTTCTAAAAATTCCTTTTCACAAATAAATTATCTTTTTAGCCATAAATAGTTTTGAAATTTGCCGATCAATCGTATTTGTGAATTTTCTAAAATGTTTAACACCTTCTTCAAAAAATCACTGGAAACCTTACCCTAACTCTGGTTTTAAAATAAAGGTTTTTTTAAAATACTTTTAAAATGGTTTTCTAATTTTCACAATATTTAGGTAGCGACGTTATATTTAAATAAATTTGTCAAGTTATGGAACGTTTTGAATGCGAGTTTAAAAATGGGTCATAATAGATGGTGACTTTGCTGGGGACTCATCTAAGTACTAACCGAAAGAATTTTTTAATATTTTGTGGCTAACTTTTATCTGTTGTCTGCTTATTTGTTTAAATTATATTATGAACCGTCATTGCATTCATGACATATTTCCGCCAATTGGCATAAATATCTCACAAAAGCTATCATGCGGGTCACAATCGTTTCTTATATAACACCAAATTTTCGGGGCACCCTGACAGATAGTTGGTTCGTCGATCAGTCAACAGTCGTCATTGTCCCACCCCGAGTTATCCGCTCAGGTATCCAATATATTTTCAAGAGCCAAATCTAGTCAACTAGAGTAGAGAAGAAATCAAAACCCTGTATTTAGCGTATTATCTAAGTTGGCCCAATACCCAAGGAGTATTGGGTCCATTAAAAGACCATCTTGTGTCTAAACGGCCATGGCCAAAGAGACAATCATCCAACTATGTGTTTTAAAAATTAAAAGATGTATGTGTTAATTTTTAAATCATTGTTCATAAGAGTGGGGAAATTCTAACCATTTATATAATTTGTAGATGACTAGGAGATTTCTAAAGTTCGGTATGGTAACCGAGGCTCCGGAGTTGATTAAAATATAGTGGGACAACTTAGACCAAGAAAAGCGACAAGATGTCACCAACAACACAGGACATCTACCCTTGCTTATGGAAGTGGAAATCTGACCGAGTCTGATCGAGGTGATTGCTCAGTATTGGGATGGTGAGAGGTCGGTCTTCCGATCCGGGGATGTAGAATTGACTCCGATCATAGAAGAGATCAAGGATGTTGTAGACACCGTGGGGATGGAAACAAAGAGACAGCTAAAATCGGATCACAACATCCTAATTCCGCACAAGCCAACCACTAAGGAGATGTTAAACATGTTACTCCTTATCAAAGGAGATTGACTGCAGGGGACAAACATACCATTGATAGAGTTCTACCGACACTTTGGCTGATCGAGTGGGTTTGAAGATTTTAGTGGGGAGCTTCACACTTACCAGATCTGGGATGACAACTGAGCATTGGCCTTCTCCATTTGCTTTTTAGGGACCATGGTGTTCCTCGGGAAAAAAAACATGACATTGATTCCCACGTGGTCAAAGTTGTCCATGCAATATTTTACAGGATCAGGAAAGGAGTAGGAATGAAATACTTCTATTTGGCTCCAATCATACTGTCCAACATCTACCGCTCTCTTGGAAGATGCAAAAGAAGACATCACTTTTTCCAAGGTTGTAATTTACTACTACAATGGTGGATAACGAAGCATCTCCTCAATGATGACGAAGAAGAACAATCATTGTGAATTCAAAATGGGGGTGATGATATTGGATTCCATGACATGAGATTGATTATAAAAAACTTTCGAAGGAATCGGACTAAAGTGGCATGGTCTAATGTTCACTACGAACTAAGAGAAGGAGATGTTCAGTGGATGTTCAAGAACTTTGTCTTAGCAAATATCGTGGTACTAAGAGGGCGATTGCCTTTCCTAGCACTTATTGGAATTAGAGGGATCCGCCCTTATGCGCCAGCTAGGGTATTAAGGCAATTTGGAAGAAAACAAAATGAGTCTCAAGTAGGAAACATGGAGCAATATGTGATTGATTACGAAGAAGATGTGGTGCCTTATGCTAATGATATTGTCGGGGAATGGAAAAGTGCTACGATTTTCAAAAGAAATACTTTGGCTGAAAATAGGTTCAATGTCGGATATGATAAGACATACAAAGCATGGATGAAGGAAGATTTGGAAGAAACTCTCATCCCTGTCCCAAATGCATATGATCAAGTAGAAGACAAGGAATCTGAAACCCAAGTGCAACTACGACTGCTTCAGAAAGAAATGGAGAAGAGGGAGCAAGAGTACCAGGAAGTTGTAGGTCACCTCACCCAAGAGATGAACAGTACCAAAAGATGTTTAGTAGATTTGGACGGACGTATGGAAGAACAAATAGGGTCCATTCAAAAAGCCGAATTCAAGCAAAGAGCATATTTAGTGGGTTCTCACTTGATAATCAACCGGCATTTTATTTGGGGAGAAGTAGATAAGGCCAAAAAAGTAGGAAGGAGCAAAGGATCGTTCGTGACGCAGTAGATATTCCCCCTGTGTGGGAATGAATTTTCAGTATCTTCCCCTTATTTGTGTCCCCGTTTTTTTAAGAATGGATGTAAGGATTTATTAATGAATTATTTTGGGAGGAATGGGTTGATTTAAAATTACACATACATCCTTCAATTCGATTTGGCCTACCTTTGGCATAAAAGGTCACCATAATAGGACGCGTTTGAATAATTTCTTGTGCTATGTGATTATATATTGCCCTGTATAAAGATGATTAATCCACGTTCGTCCAA